>CM073569.1:16744602-17944602 GCA_037074615.1 Leucaena leucocephala | reverse complement strand
ACATGGACCTATTAAAACACAACATTAGTGGGATAATCATACTAATAAACAGGTAAACCAATCTTTTAGTTGATTTAATCAAAAGTTTTCAATACGTCGAGTAGGTTAGATTTTTTTTTTTAGTTTTTCTTTTATTGAGTTTTGAGTAAAAAAAAAAAGATGGTATGTTAAATTTTTATTATAATAACTCTATTTTATCCAATTATTTATTTTTTATATATTAATCTTTTATTTACTTTAAATTAATTAATGTCTTTTTTATTTAGATGTGGGCTATATGTCTGAATTTTTTATATATTTTAATTAAATTATATAATTTTAATTATACTTAGGTTGACCCGTTCAACGCTGTTGGACTTTTAATCCTTGAACAACTATAAACTATTTTAACTTGGTGGTGAAAAATATAACTATTAAGCAAATTCTCATATATCTTGTCGACTAATTGAAATTAAATTTAATAGAAATAATTGGGTACGTAGATATTTGTTGAATGGGGTTTTGAATGAATGATGTGGTAGGTAAATATGGAAGACGGGTAAATTAGTTAGTTAGAAGAGAAGAATTCGACATGGTTCAGTAATTTGCTTTTCCTTTTGTCGCAAGTTGTTGAGTTGCAGAGGGATAATTAAGGTCTATTCAAGGTCTTCTCTTTCAATACGCCATTAGTGTTATCTTTTCATGTATAATATATACAAACCTCTCTTTTTCATTCATAATCATAGGGCCCTCTCTATCACCTTTAATTTGAACATTTTTTTATTCCAATCATTTATATATATATATATATCAATAATAATGTTAATGCTTTTCTGTGACGTACGATGGCTTTAAACAAACCACACTGGGGAAAAATTAAAATAAATAAATAAATGTGCAGTATAATAATAAGAGAAGAGAAGGAAGAAGAAGCAATTATTTTTTTTTGTATAAAAAATTTAGATGGATTTGATACTAATTTTTTTTAGAGTACGACTCTAAAATTTAGAAAATATTTATAAAAATTTTATAAGATTTTTGGTGCCATTACAACATATAATTATAATGGTGGGCTTGTCCTTCTGTTTCTTGATCAACAAATTGACCTGAGTGTTAACTTTTGACCATGCTCTTGCACATTTGACAAGTTAATATAAATATAAATGAGAATAATAGTCGACTCGTCTTATTTAATATTAGTATTATTTAGGAAAATAAATATTTTACCCTGCCATTAAATCATGGGCGAGCTCATCCCCTTTTTAAAAACTTTTATAACAAAAAAATATAAATATAAATAAAGACTGTATTAACCTTTTACTTTATCCACCTCAAAATGAGTTGAATTTTCTTTCAGCTCAAACTAGCCAGCAAACTTTTTCTTTTTAAATTTTAAATGTATATATATTTTGTTTTTAATTGAGTTATAAATTATTATTAGATCCTATTTAAGTTGTTTTTGTGCTTTCATAAAACTTCATGATTAAATTAACTCCAAAACTTTCATATACAAGACATGAAAATATTTTACATAATTGTTCTAATTATATATGAAAGTGATAAATTAAAAAAAATTATACAAACATCAAATATGGACTAAATATTTAGTCATATATCTTATCTCCTAGTCATATAGTCCCAATAAATCAATGATATAAGGATGGTATCAATATCAATATGTATATAAAGTAAAATGAGGAAGTACAATATATTATTCTTAATTATTATGCAGGTGCCATGATGATAAAATTAGTTACTGATGTATATTTAACAATTCGTTCAAGTGTTTTAACACCTATTTCTTGTAAATAAATGAAAGAAAAAATTAATCTTTTAATTCTTAAAGTTATATATATATTTTTATTTAACTTTATATAAACTTTTAATTTAATTTAGTCTTCAATTTTATAAAATATCTTTTAATTTTTCTAACCCTAATACTATTTATTAGTCTTAAACGATGATTTTTAGGTCAATCATCAGTATTTAAAAAATTAAATTTAAAATATCAACATATATAAATATTTTGTCAATATTTGATATTTTAATGTCAGATTTTTTATTAATAAAATTAATTTGTAAGAGTTATAAAACAAAAAAAAAACTTTCTAATATTATGGTAGGCAATTTCACCCCATAAAAAAGAAAATATAAATTTAAATATCAAAAAATATATTTATTGGAAAGGCTTTATCTTTATCACTCCCCACCCGATAAAGATTAGATTTAAATCTAGAGTGACTTAGGGACAATTTAAGGATCGACTTACAATAAAATCAAAATAAAAATATAAAGATTAATTTTTTCTTAAATAAAATTTTAAGTTCAAGTCTCATGTTTGGGGGAACAACATTATTAAGAGAAGGGAAAAGAAATCTAGAAATTTTTATAGTGTATCTCAATTTTAAATTACGTCCTTAAATATTTTTTTTTATTTAGTCCTTTAACTTTCTACCGCTAGATTCGAGAGAATGGTGGGAAGGAGACGCTCCGCAATGATAGAGTGAAGGAGGAGAGTTAGACATGGGTAAATGTCTAACGGAAATTTTAAACATTGTTAGTGTATTTTAACGGTGAGGACTAACGGATCTAATGGTAGAAAGTTAAAGAATCTAACGAAAGGAAAGAAAAAAATATAGATCTAATTCAAAATTGAGATGAACTATATAAGGACCTCACGATTACTTTCCTTTAAGAGAACTTTACATCCACATGGTTCAATTTAGATTAGTCATGGGCCAGCTTCTTCTTCTTTTTTTTTGTATAAGAAGTGAGGGCTATTGCCCAATACTGATAGCTTACACATTTATTTTGTCAATGTGTCTGTCATTTTATTTTTCTCCCTTAGAATGTATTTAACTGTACCTTCCATGACCTACTAATTAATTGTTTAATCCGCAAGAAAAGTAGTTTGCCAATTTGAGTATTATTCTCACTTTCCAACATATGAATAATAAGCATTGAATCTGACTCAAAGATAATCTTTTTGTAGTCATGATCCCATGCGAGTAGAAGCTCTTTCAAGATAGCCAATTGTTAAGAGTCATAAGCATTACACGGTCCGGTCCAATGAAATGTGTAAAATCTATCAACCAATTACCTGTATAATCCCTTATTTTTCCTCCAAAACTAGCAATATGACAGGTTCTTGACATGGCATTATCAACATTTAGTTTATACCATCCTTCTGGTGGGGGCATCCATTTTAAGTTGCCATGAGACGCTGTTTACTCCGCATTTATGTGAGTATAGTGAGCATAAGATTTCAAAACTTATAAGATAACATACTCTGGTTCCAAAGGTTTTATTTCACCATAGTTAAAAATTACTGCATTCCTCCAAAACCAAAGCTTCCAAATTGTAACTTCTCAAATAATATTCCATTTACCTTCAACTTTACCCAGATCTCTCTTAAAATTAAATGCAAACCGATTCTTTAGAGAAGCAGCAAAGAAAGAGGTTGTGTACCTTAGCTGAATGAGAGTTTTCCATAATCTTTTAGCATAGGCACAATCCCTCAATATATGCAAAATATCCTCATCCTCATCAATGCAACTTGGGCAAAAAGGAGACTCCGATGACCATTTACTCCTCCAGACATTGGTGGAAAGTATATTATTAAAGGCTATCCACATAAATACTCTAATTCGCTCAGCCCTGGCCATTTCCATATGTCATTATACAAGGGACTATAATTGTCTTTTTCATTCTCTTCTATTAAGGAGTAAGCACTTTTAATAGAGAATAACTCAGTTGAAGTAGCACTCCAAGTCATAATATCAGAACTAGCATGCATCACAGGAGGCAAAGTTGAGAGTAAATGTTGAAATATAGTACTTGTAACTATGCTTCTTAATCTTTGAAAGTTCTAAGTCACATACCTCACCCGATCAGCTACAGTGTTTATTTCTTCATCTTTTATGAGAGCTCTAGCACAAAACTCTTATATTTTTTTATCAGAAAATAACCAGAAATTAGTGAAAAATTTTACCATAAAATCATCTCTGATATTCCATTTCATTTCTTTGGCAATCACTTTTTGTTATGACACAAACTTCCATAATTCATAATCCCCCTTTTGAGCAAAAGGTAAGTTTTCTTCATTCCTTAACATATCAATGGAAATGTAAACTTCCATAATTCATTCATTCGTATGTTGGTTAGTTTTCTCCTTTCTTCTTTTTAAGAAAAGTCCAGTTACCACTAGTCATGGGCTACTTCTGGAAAAGGCTTTTCAAGTCTCTTATCTTTCTTTAGGCCCAAAAAATCCAAAGCTATATCAATAGAAATGTAAAATGGCCCAATCTTGTACACCATCAGTAAAAACTAACTTCTCATCTTACTGTCCTTAGATCGTGAGTGAGCCCAATTTTTTTTAAAAAAATTTTATATAAAAAAAAACTTCTCATCTTACTTCTTTCAAGCTAGAGCCACGGGACCAACCTGCCTAAGATAGTGTGTTGGTAAAAATAAGACCGCCTTGGAAGCGGGTCTTTACAAACCCACACCTGTATAAACTGTACTCATTACTGGCTAATCTGCCAACTCGTTCGGATTTCTGGCTCTTAGATTGCAAGAATTTAATCCAGATCCTCTTTTTATTTTAGATTTTGTATTTTTTACTTGATTGGGGTTCAATTAATTAAAAAGAGCTTATAATAGGAGACCAGAGTCATAGTTGTTTTCAAGGCCACCCACATGGATGGCTTTATGGGGTCTTTTTCAAAGCTGTAACACTGTCCCTATGTTGTACCAAAAAAAAAATACTGTCCCTATGGCAGCCGCTAAAGATTCAATTTAAAGCTCAAAAACAACATTAATAAGAGACAAAAATCTTTCGATGCTGAGAACGTGGTTTCATTTTTATATACCCATCAATCTTGTTGTTGCCTCATATTTTCTCACGAGTGTCTCGTTCTCTCTCTCTCTCTCTCTCTCTATTTGTATATGTGTATATATCTTTTTCGAATTAAATATATATTAACTACAGTAATTTAGATTCGAAAGGGTATTAAATTATTTTTTTTCCAATCTCATCCCTGTTAATGAGATTTTGAAATAGAGGAAAAAATTTTGGTCAAAAAAGATGGAGAGAAAAAATTGACATGGCCTTATATTTTGACACGCCTAAGTATTAGTTAAAGAGATGAAATTGACAATTAACAAATAAATATTAATTACACTCTAAACGACTTAATATTATAGATCAAAAAAATCCTTCTACAGCATACATTTTGGACAGAATGGAATATATTTAGAATCATAAAACTTTTTCTATATCTATATAAAAGGCCGGGAGTGCAATTAAAATGCATTAATTAATATTGAATTAATGAACATGCGCTAATTAATTATGTATCTACCGAATTGAAAGAATAGGTGGGACAATGCCGAAATGCTAGCTCATTTTAATTCAGTATGCAAAAGATATCACCTACCTAAAAAAAAAGGAGACTTCGCTTTACTCTTAGATCATAAATAAACTTAACCCTTTTTAAAAAAAAAATTAACAAAAAAAAAGTATACAAAAGATATAACGAGTTAAATTTAATCATAATTAATTAATTAATTAATCGCTAATAAATTAGCCTCTTAATTAAATGGCCATATCCATCTAGTACTAGTATTTACTTTGCTCTTGATTATTTAGTATTTTCACTTTTTTGGTAAAAAGTGGGCAAACCCCAAAAACAAAATTATTGTACACTAAAATATCATAATGCAACCAATTTAGTTATAAACATGAGATCTAGAATTTGACTCTGTAGGAATGTAGAAAATACTTTTAACAGAGATACCTCTAATTGTGTTTGATAATATTTAAATTTGATTTAATCAGATAGTCACATAAAAAAAATTATAATTCAACATATCAAGTTACCAACAATCAATAATAAATGTGTAAAAAATATATTTTTTAAATATATTTTTATTTATAGAGAAGATAAGTGAAAAGGAGAATAAGTGAGGGAAAAAAAAAAAGATAAAGAGAAGTGTATAAGAAAAATACAATGAGAGAGAATGTATGGAAAATGGTCATATATATAATCAATTAGAGAAAAAAAAAACTTAAATGTTAAGACATTTTTGAAGTGTAGCTTATAAAAAGAACCAAGCAAATTTAAAAAAAAGGTTGTAGCTTATAAAAATAGAAAAAGTTGAGAAAAGTAGAAGAATCTAAATCAGAGTACTAGTACTTTGTACATACAAAATTTATAGAATACTAATACTTTATGTGTAAAAAAATTTACCAGTTTCTTTTCTCTAATTAAATTTTTAATAAGGGAATTTTTTCCGGTTTTCCTTAAAAAAATATCAGAGGGCCTTAAGCATTTAATTTAATTAGTTGGTGTTGGAGAGAAATGGTTGAAAAGAAATTTAGGGCATGGGACCATAAACAGTGAAGCATACTTGGGACCCCATAAGAAAAGGTGCTATCTAACCACTAAAAGCATCGTTTCCTGTTCTCCATCATTCAATTCCCGCCACTTTTATGGGGAAAATTATTTATAAATACCAAATCTAGAGACCCCTTCTTATAACATATATGGAGGGACATTTTTTTGTTCATATTTACAAGGCACTATATAAAAGATTTATTACATCTTTTCTATAATACCTATATTTAATGTTTATTCATTTTTTTAAAGTTATAGGTTTAACTTTAGGCAAAATTAAAAATTTATTTGATTTTTCGATAAAGTTAATAAATTTTAAGACTATTCTAAAATTCGGTGATAATGCTGAAAATTCCTTGTAAAAATGATTGGATGAAGTATTTATTTCAAAGGACTAAGTTCAAATAATTAACCCTCAAACTGTACAAATTTACAAATATTTGTTATTTGTTCAAGTATTATTTAATACTCAATATTGTTAAAAATAAAAACTCCCTCTGTCCCTATTTATAATATCTCATTTTTTTAATTAGTACGTCCCCTTTTGTAAGATTCTTTTTGAATTTATATTTCAATATTAAATACATTTTTACCTATTTTATCTTTAATTAATATACTCTCTCATTATATTTTTGGCATAAAGACTTTTATCTTTTATCTCACCCTCACATATCCACTTATAAATAAAGATATGTTTAGAAAATAAAATATATTTTCTACGTATCTATTACTTTTAACTAATTTTAATATTTTTTTGGTCCTTAATATAGACTAATTTAACTAATTTAATTAGATTAAAAAAATTAGTTAAGTTAATAAATATAAAATATTTTTATAAAAAAATAAAAAATATGTCTTATATTTGAAATTAATATCAACTCTCTAATTAAATTTTATATTAAGAATTAGAAAGATAATTTCTTTAATAATATAATTTGATTAAAAAAAATCTTATAAATAGAAATGGAGGGAGTAGTTTTTTGTCCACGTACAAATAAATAGTTTTTGAGTTTGATTTTTTATGAATAATTTGCCCCCTTTTTTTCTATGGTAAGTACCCTTTCATGTTGAAAGACGCCATGCCTTTGCGCTGCAATATGGTACCTGTGTATCCTCTTTCCCTGTGCTGGCTGTGCATATACATATGTGAGGTGGATGGAAATCAGTGAGATTTAACATAGCACTGACCCTACGCCACATGCATCTTATTTAACACTCTGCCCTCATCATAAAATCCCGCCACCCCTTGAATCAAACCAATATTATCCACCAAACACGTCTCAGTTATTGTGTAGATAATTTTTTACAATGATGCAAATATTTCGTTTTTTGATATATATATATATATGAGAAAAAGTTGGTATAGCATTTATGATATAGGATCATTTAAAATAAGTTGAATATGTATAAAAAAATCATTAGAAGTGTTGGTAAGGAGAATATATTAGATAGTGTAAAATTATCTAGAGAGAAGGAGAGACCAAATGTATATGCACTTAATAAAATTATTGAATATTATATTTCAGTTATGGAGCAAAAAAATTGAGACTAGAGAAGCAGATTTTTAACAATATTTTTGAACATGATGAGAGGGGTGGTACAAGGAAATTTCGCCTATAGGAGTGGCTGCCGGCTGCCGGCTGTGCCTCCCTAAACCGATTTCACCTAATAAAATAAAATTTATTATTGTATTATTTGAATATAGTATAAGGAGGTTACTAGAATTTCATTATAGAGGCCAACTTTAATTTGCTCGTTTGTTTTGTGTGAAAATACATCACAAAACAAATACATGTAAACTTCGTTTTGGTTACTAAAATGAAGGAGAATGGTTGCAAGGTTAAGAGGTGAAGTTAGAGTGTGTGGGTGTTCTTTTCACGTACGCTATACAAGCAAGAAAGAAAAAGAGAAGGGATTTGATGAACCCTTCTTAATTATAAACATGTGAAACCTACAAAATGATGAAACAAATTTAAGTGTCGTTAAAGTTATTCATTTTGGAATGGAAATTGGTTTGATGAAAAAATTTATATTCGGTAAATTAAAGATGATGGTAAAATTGTTAAAAAAATATGCAAATTCGTATACTGTCCTTAATGAGTCTTTATTAATTAATTAGGATACAATATTCAATAAATAAATATAAATAGTAAATAAGTCACTTGACAGGTAATAAGATTAATATATTAAAATAATATATACAATATTGCTGAAGTTCAAAGACCAGATCAACCACAAATTTGAGTTACTTTTTATGGGTAAATTTATCTTTTGGATTTTCCAACAAGTAGAAATGATAAAATAGGTTGAACCTATTTTACATAAAAAAAAAGGGGGGCTCAAGCTAACAAGGACATGCTACATAACTTGCCCCCTCCTATCCCACTAGCTTTTTTTTTTAAATATTATTAATATTATTATTTATTTTACTCAAATATTATTTTAAATACTCCTATTATCGAATACTAATAAAGATGATTATTTATTTGTTGATATATGTTAAAATATTATAATTAATTAATATTATATTAATATTTATTTAGATTTATAGTTATAAAATTTGATATATATATGTTAAAATATTATAATTAATTAATATTATATTAATATTTATTTAGATTTATAATTATAAAATTTGATATTTTTTTATAAAAATTAAAAATTTTTAAGAATATAATATTAATAAATTTTTATTATGTTAATATAATATTAGAAATTTTTTATTAATATTTTAAAAATTTAAAAATATTTTTTTAAAAAAGGTGGCGAGCTAAGGGGTAATGCTAGCCTATTTTGGCCCGCCCCTCCCAATTTGTTAGTTACGATAGACTGACTAACAATTCGCGAGTTGATCTATTTTTTCACCACTACATGCAAACAATTGAAAATGGGTTCCCTCCCAACGAGAAAGTTTCCCATGTATAAGGGAAAATTGATCACCCCTGATTGAGCCATGGAAAATTTAACATTTTCCCTTTTTCTTTTCTCAAATTGTCTTTGTATCAAACGGGCCTAAGAGAATCATTTATTACTAAGTGTGTGTTTAGATATCAATTCTAGTGCCTGTTTGGCAATGAGGTTTGAAAATTAATTTTGACCAAAATCGCGGTTTAAAAATTTTTTACACAAACAGCAATTTTTGTTGAGAATTGATTTTGAGCAAAACCTCGGTTTGAAACCTAGGTTTTGAATAAGCTACTGAAAATAGCTTTTTCTTTGAAACCTAGGTTTTGGATTATCCAATTACTATTATACCCTTACTTTTTCTTACACCCTCTCTCCTTTCTTTTCTCTATTATCTCTCCTCTCTCCTCTCTTATCTCTTTTTTCTCTCTCCTCTCTCCTCTCTTTTTTTCTCTTTCCTCTCTCCTCTTTACACTCTCTTCTCTCTCCTCTTTCATCTCTCTTACTTTTAATCATATCATACCCTTTTTAGTAATTTACCAATATAAAAAGTGATTCTACTACTAATCATCCAAACATCTTTATTCCCAAAATCTATTCTTCCCAAAATCTATTCTACCTAAAATCTATTCTACAGAATCTATTCTTCCCAGAATCTATTCTCCAAAAGCTAATCCAAACACACCCCTAATAATTGATTTTGGCTAAAACTATAGTTTGAAATTTTTTTATACAAACAGTCATTTTTGTTGAGAATTGATTTTGGGCAAAACCTCGGTTTGAAACCTAGGTTTTGAATAAGCCACTGAAAATAGCTTTTGGTTTGAAACCTAAATTATGGATTATCCAATTACTATTCTATCCCTACTTTTTCTTACACCCTCTCTCCTCTCTCTTTTTCTCTCTCCTCTCTTTTCTCTTATCTCTCTTTTTCTCTCTCCTCTCTTTTCTCTTATCTCTCTTTTTCTCTCTCCTCTCTACACTCTCTTCTCTCTCCCCTTTCTTCTCTATCATCTTTCCTCTCTCTTATTTTTAATCAAATCATACATTTTTTGATAATTTACCAATCTAAAAAGTGATTCTGCTACTAATCATCCAAACATCTCTATTCTCAAAATCTATTCTTCTCAAAATCTATTATCCAAAGGGTATGTTTGGATTAGCTTTTGGAGAATAGATTTTAGGAAGAATAGATTCTGGAGAATAGATTTTGGGAAGAATAGATTTTGGGAATAAAGATGTTTGGATGATTAGTAGTAGAATCACTTTTTATATTGGTAAATTACCAAAAAGGGTATGATATGATTAAAAGTAAGAGAGATGAAAGATGATAGAGAAGAAAGAGGAGAGAGAAGAGAGTGTAGAGAGGAGAGAGGAGAGAAGAGAGAGAAAAAGAGAGATAAGAGAAGAGAGAGAAAAGAGAAAAAAGAGATAAGAGAAGAGAGATGAGAGAGGGTGTAAGAAAAAGTAGGGTTAAAATAATAATTGGATAATCTATAACCTATATTTCAAATCAAAAGCTATTTTCAGTGGCTTATTCAAAACTTATGTTTCAAACTGAGGTTTTGTCTAAAATCAATTCTCAACAAAAATTGCTGTTTGTGTAAAAAAATTTCAAACCGCGGTTTTGTCCAAAATTGATTTTGAAACCTAAGTGCCATGCAGGCACAAAATCTATTCTCCAAAAGCTAATCCAAATATACCCTCAATATAAGCAACATTATAAAATTTAATTACTGTTTAATATAATTTTTATAAAAATGTTACATCATAAATTAAATAACCATTGAACCTTTCATTTTCTAATAGAGTAATAACCATAGGTCCTACTACAATATCCTTGTTAGGACTAAAATAGGAAAAATAAAATATTTTTTAAACATTAAATTATTTCTTAATATGTGTGTCTTGTTTCATTTATTTGTCTATATTTTTAAACTAGTGCAAAGATTTTGCTTCTCATCGTTAAAATTATCTTTTCAAAGCATCTCTTGCCAACAGCGAAAAACTAAGTAACAATTCTAAAAAATATCCATTTAAATTTTAAAATTCTGTTTATTATATTTTATAAATTATTTATAACTCTTGTAAAGTTATTTATAATTTTTTTTTTAAAAAATCTTGATTTAGAATTTTGAAATTCAAATGTTTTTTTTTTAGAATTTTCCCAAAAACTAATTAATGCCTTTCAAGATATTGAACGAAAAAATTTATATCCCTTCCAACTAAAATTTGATCCCTATATAAAATTTGGGAATTAAATTTCTAATAATTACTCTTTACCTTTTCAATTTATAGGTTGTTTTTGGAGTTACTTGTGAAGTATATTGGTCTCACTAAATACAAGAAACCTTAATTTTTTTTAAAAAATTATAAACATCCAATAATGCCATTCATGTAAAACTATTTTCTAATCAATTCCCATAAATGTAATTTTAAAATAAGATGATTAATAAGTTATTGTTTTCAAAATATCTAATACTATGGAAAAAGAAACCAATCTACAAAAAATAATCCTAATGTATTTTGCGCTATATGATTTTTACCTTAAATATAAGATATCGATATACTCTATATATATTATATTTATTATTTTTCTCAAATTAATTACCCATATAGATAATTTAATACTCATTGTGTGTTTAGATATCAATTCTAAGAATTGATTTTGGCCAAAATCGCTGTTTTAAATTTTTTTACACAAACAATCATTTTTGTTGAGAATTGATTTTGGGCAAAACCTCGGTTTGAAACCTAGGTTTTGAATAAGCCACTGAAAATAGCTTTTGGTTTGAAACTTAGGTTATAGATTATCCAATTACTATTCAACCTTATTTTTTCTTACACCCTCTCTCCTCTCTCCTCTTTACACTCTATTCTCTCTCCTCTTGTGATTCTGCTACTAATCATCTAAACATCTCTATTCCTAAAATCTATTCTTTCCAAAATTTATTTTTCTTAAAATCTATTATCCAGAATCTATTCTCCAAAAGCTAATCCAAACACACCCTCATTCGATCTTTAATATAAGATATAATTAGAGAGTTAATTTTAGTCCAAAATATAATATTTTTTTCTATATTTATCTACTTTTTTCTATATTATCCATATAGATACTTTTTTAACAATAATTAAGTAGAGAAGAAGGGATGTATTAAGGAAGATGGCATGATTTTTTAAAAAAAATCATACTATATTAACTAACTTCTTTAATCTAATCAAATTAGTTAACTATATTTCATATTAATGACTGGAAGAATATTATATATATGTATTTTAAAAGATCATATTATATTTATTATAATTAAATAATTTATTTAATTTTACGACGGACTCACGTAATTTATTCAAGAAAACTAAAAAGAACATCAAATTTTAAGATTTTATACCTCTGAACGTCCTAAAACTATAGGAGCCGGCGTCAATGGAAACCGGTATCAGTTGTCTTACGACGCCCTTCATTAGCTTGATTTTATTGTTGACCGGAGCTTTGCCATAGCCTTCAATCCTTTCTTTGAATTCAAACTTTCTTTTTGTGGGCACACGAGATGTCCCAGTATAGGGATATTCTTCTTCTGTTGTGACTCCATATTCTTACCACCCAGGCATTCTGTTGAAGCGAGAAGGAACACTCTACTTTCTTTATAGAGAATAGAATAGCGACCATATTCTCATGGCATCCTCCCCGTACGTGCTTTGTCATGTCTCTTCTTTTTTTCATGATTTAAACACATACATGTCAAATCAACGGCTTGCAATAAGCAATCCTGGTCTGTGCCTTAACATATTTAAGGTATGGCTCTTGCTTTGTTAGGTGGGTAAACAAAAGTAAACAAAGTTGTTTCAGAGCTTTAGATGTTAACAACTTGTTTTAATTATTTAACTAAGCTCAGACAAGCATGGTAAATTGCAAAAATCAAGATTTATTTACCAACAAAAAACATGATTAAGTAAATTAACTATGCTCAGATAAGCATGAGTAAACCCAACTTTCGAAATGCAACAAACCAGTTGTTTCAGAGCTTTGGATGTTAACAATTTGTTTTAAGTATTTAACTAAGGTCAGAGAAGCATGGTAAATTGCAAAAATCAGAATTTATTTACAAGCAAAAAACATGATTGAGTAAATTAACTAAGCTTAGAGAAGCATGAGTAAATTTCAGGATACCTCCAAAACCCAACTTTAGAAATGTAATAAACCAGCCCTCCTACAAAACCTTGTCCAGATCGAAGTTAGCCTTGTGATCAAATAAGTGAAGAACGTGCAAAATATTATTGTTTTGTATATATACTTAAAGTTAATCCAAATACCCTGTTACGACACAAAAATGTGAGACATATGCGTAAATGAGTCACAATTTTTTTTATGAGCATAACTTAATGAAGAGAAAGGAAGAAGCTAAAGTGAAACATTTTTTTTGTGTATAAAAAAGTATTGGTGGGTTCGGCAACAATCCCCCACTAAGGTCAGGGCATAGCCTTAGAGATCAAAGAGCGCTTATAGGGGACTTAGAGATCTCTTACTAAAGGAGATCATGACGGCAGCGAAAATAGAATTTGCGTCCTTATGAGATACGAGTCTATTCTTTACTATCGAGATCACCTACCAAAGTGCAACGTAACAACAGCATTATACAATTCGCTGATGTATAACCAGAATAAGTTCTGTTTGTAGCCACTCTACCCCTTTTGTCTTCAACAATGAATAATGCTCAACCATAAACACTGATAATTTAATTCCATATTCAACCTTTGATATAGATGATGCAATCTCTTCAATAGAGATTCTAGGAAATATAACATCATAGGTATGAAACTCTTTAGACAGGTTCAACTTGATTAGGTTGAGATAGAAATAGCTAAATTGACATGCTGAAATCACACATACCCATTACCTTCATCATTTTGAACTTTTACAGTAATTGCTAACCCTTTTTTATGATCGATAGAGAATGACAAATCAATCATTAGCAGTTGAGCTACAACATAATGATGACATTGTGGAGTCTGTTGATTAGCGGAAAGAACAACCTATATCAGAAACATAAATATTATCCAAAAAAAATGTTAAAAATAATATAAATGAGCGACTTTTGCTTACTACAAGATTTTTGGTGCTAATAGATGTAACTAAATCCCTTTTCCCCCAATCTATTGAGTGAGGAATCTCACTATCATTTATTAAGACAATTTTTTGTTGTAAAGAGTTGAAAAAGTGGTTATTATTATAGTAGGGTACTTATAAATATTGTGATTTAGAATTTAGTGTGTTACAATTTAGTATCAATACAATTTGGTACCAGACGTGGTTGTCAATAATGATAAAATATCAATAATAAAAAATTATCAATCTAATTAGAGTATGAAATTCTGGTTAAAAAAAAATATATATAAAACAAATATTGAGTCATATGCATGATATGAAATTAAAAAAAAAATCTATAAGTTATGAATAATGTTTTTACTTTACCGCTTGTATGTTTTGTTTTGCTAACTCTGTTTTAGGTTTTTAGATATAATGAATTAAGTTGTTTTTGGGTCAAAAAAATTATGAATAATATAATTTATTTATATATATAATGCATTAAAAATTATCAATTTAAAATAATAAAAATAAAGAAAAAATAGATAAAAGTCTCCCACTAAAAATTTTATTGGCAAAAAAAATTTGATAATTTTTTCTCACTAATAAAATCTTTAATGAGGGATTTTTCTCTACCTTTTGCTAAAAGTATTGCTTAAAGTTTTATTTAAAAATAGGCTACACTATTTACTACTTCTTTTGTTTTTTATAAGATACATTTTTTGAATGGACATGTTCCTTTTTACTCCTTCAGTTATTTTTATAAAGAACAATCTATTTTATAATGGCGATTCTAAATATAAAAAATAAATTATTTTTACTTGAAATTTTAAACTAATCTTTCTCTTTTTACCTCATTAAAGTGTTCAACTTATTATTTTTTTATAATAAATTTTCTCTCATTAACTCCAATGTATTCCTTTTATAAACAAGTGTATAATTGGAAGAAAAGATACATATGTTACCTATTTATTATTTTTAACTAATATTTTGAACAGCGTGATTTTAATAGTTGTTCCTTATAAAAGGATTGGAGGGAGTATAACATACATTTTGGAGACATCTAAATATTTAATCATTTTTTTTATTTTTACTCTCAATTGATTACGTGTTTCTCTTATTTTATTTTTTGTCTTATTCTTTTTCATATCTTTTTTCATATATTCTCTCTCCCACTATCTTTTCTATAATTAAGGTTGTTTTTAAAAAATAAATTATTATTTTTACATATTAATTTACTATAACTAATTTTAACTAATTTTTTATCAGTATGGTTAATTATGGATCATATAAAAAGAAATGGAGGGAGTATGATGTTACATTTAATGCAATCTATTAATTGTTTATTTCACACACCATACATTATATTATGTTTAGTGCAATCTATTATTAATTGGAAAATTATTGTGCAATTTTTTATAAACAATTGAATAATTAAAATATTTCACAACAAGTAAACAGTAAAAATGTACTATTTATATATTTCAAATTTTTGAATGGGTGTGGTCATTTTTATAAGTTTAATTTTAGGTTTCTCTAAACATTTATTGTATTTTTTCAATTATACTCCTACTTAATTATATGTCTTTTTCATATCTTTTTTCCACATGTTTTCTATTATTTTTTTTCTACTCATTCTCTATTATTTATCCTCTTTACAAATAAAGGTATAGTTGGAAGACAAAATATATTTCTAACATATTTATTACATTTAACTAATTTTAACTAATTTCTTACAACATAAATCAATTATTTAAAAATTATAAATAGGACTAGATGGAGTAATTTGTATTGAATATTCATTATAGTATAATTATTTAAATTTAAAATTATTATCGATGACATTAAATAAAAAAGTAAGTATCTTTTTGATAAAAAAAAATCCAGGTGAGTTAAATTTTGAGTACTCTCTTAAAATATATTATGTCTTTAGACTTAAAGAACACTAATAAATATATTTATACATCGTCTATTAACAAGATCTCATATTTATAACAGGATTTAAATTTATATTTTATAATTATAAACTAATTACCTTAAAAATTGGATTAACTTTGTTGACAAAAGTAGGAATTTTGTCAAGAGAGGTGAAAACTAATTTTTACTATTTCAATTCTAACCTTGACAAGTTCCTATATTTCTGAACCAGCTGCTCTGATTGTTTGTTCCTTTAATCAGGTGCAAGGAAAGCATCTCCCCTTTCCCATCTCATATTCTCACATCACATTTGCGTAATTCTGTTTTTTGTTTTCTTTCTACTCAACTTTCTTGCCTGGTTTCATGAGAAAATCTTTAATCATTGACTATTCAATGTTATGATCGCGAGATTATCTGATGAATGTCAGATTGCTCGCTGTATCCTAATATATTATTTCCTTAATTCCTTAATTCCTTAATTCCTTAATTCCTTAATTCTCTCTCTTTCCCACACAGACCTCAGCAATTTGATTTTACGGCAAAGTTGAACACGTTGAAACAACGCTATAAAAGGCATTCTTATATTTCTCTCTCTGTACAGTTTTCTCCCTCTGAAAAAGCTTTCGTATCCATGGTCGCTAACTCCAAGGACTTCACACTCTAAAGTCTAAAGTGATTAATATATCGCTAACGAAAACCCCAAATTAGGGTTCCCCACGAAATCTGGAACCTTGCAGCCTTTGTTCCCAACCTTTCACATTCGTATTACTTGCATTTACGGTATTCTCTTTTATTTCTCCCGAACTTCACTTCTTCACTGCCTACAGTGTCTCAGTTTTCTCGCAGCTCCGAAGCAAATTGGCTTTTGGAAGTGAAGGGTGCGATGGCGATTTGGGGGTTGTCGTTTTGACCCCAAATGGGCGTGGCCAAGGCCTGGAGGTTTAGCTTGTTATCGACGAACCTGGCTCTGTTACAGCACCCGAATATTAATAAGCATGTGTGTTGGAGATCGATGACGACGGCGCCGACGTCATTGCAGCAGAGGAAGCCTACCTCTTGGTCGGTGGTGTGCGGCTTCATGCTATTCGCGTTGGGCTTGATTTCGCTTCTAACGGGTCATATGGCCTCCGATCTTGAATGGTACCCTCAACGATTGGTTCCGCGCACTTTCTACTACAGACAGGTAATCACTGTTTATCTTCGTATGCGTGAATTCCCGCGCGTGCGTTCAATCGAATGGGTAATGTTGGGTTTGCTTGCGTTTGAAATTGGAAACTAGTTGCCTATATGGCTGTTTTGATTTTAGCACCAATGTGGTTTCAGATATGTATTATCAGCTACACAACAGAGATTAACGTTGTGATTTTGTTTGCGTATCTTCATCGACATCCATATTAATTGGAAGTAAATTGATGTGAATCTTTGTAGCACGGGGAGTATCGTGCGCCAGTTGATATTTGGAAATCACAATATTCTAGATACTACTATGGGTGCAGTGAAAGAGGACGTTATTATGCTCGTAAGTAATTTTGCAACCTTTTTCTGTTCCTTATTCCGTATCTTCCAGGTGATCATAGCGACTGGGATGCATTTCATTGCACGAATTGCCATTCATTGTTTGTCTGGAACATAGATGCCAATGCCATTTTATGTCTTTACTTCACATCTCCTACCTTTTTTATGCCATTTGAGTTTTCAATTTATTTATGACCCAGAGTACGTTAAGATGATACTTTTATCAACTTATTCAATTTGATGACAGCTGATTAAGATTTAGGCACAAATGGCATTGTTTTACAAATTCTGTCGAGCATAGTGAGTCTCCATGTTACTTTGTAGTTTGTAATGTTATCCCATTTTGTCCGTTGGCAAATTAATTTTCTGCATGGGGCTAAACTTCAACAGTTGTCTTACTGGACATCTTTGCAAATTTGGCTAGCTGGTGGTTGAAACCAACGGAATTGCTGCCCCAAGAAAATGAAGATTTGTTTTTGGGGTGTAGTTTGTGAAAATACTTCGAAATTCTCGCTGCATGTTTATCGCTTGTGTTTCTATTTTAGCAAGATGCGTGCAAAAATTTTTGACCTGATGTTGTCTGGGTTGGAATATGTATGTTTTATTATGTAATTTCTAATTCTAATATTTATCATTTATGTTACTTCCAAACAAATGACTCCTTTTGTCATGCTCTCTATTATTCTGGTTGGTGGATAATGTAGCTGCTGTGCATGAGCGATCTTCAAATGGCTACTTGCTTATTGCAAGCAGTGGAGGATTGAACCAACAAAGAACTGGGGTAAGTAGGACAAAAGTATTACGATATCCTACAGATCATCCCTCTTAAAGAGTGCCAGCAATGAACTGCTGGTCACTGGTTTAATTATCATTTACACCTTTAATAAATATTTTTTAATAATTTTAACTCCATGTTGTTAAAGACTCATAATGGGAAAAGGCTTTGTTGTTGTTGTTGTTGTTGTGTTGTTAAAGACTCTCTTATGGGGAAATGACCATTGTGTTCAGATAACAGATGCTGTAGTTGTTGCACGAATTCTGAATGCTACTCTAGTTGTACCTGAGTTGGATCATCAATCTTACTGGAAAGATGATAGGTACATAGCTGATTTTATCAACCTTTCCTTATTTTAGGTTAGAGTTGGTAAGAAAAGTTTACAGTTTTTTACTCGAGATTTTTGTTGGAATGCAGCGACTTCATCAACATTTTTGACGTTGCTTGGTTCATTTCTTATCTCGCAAACGATGTTCCTATTGTTAAAAGAGTTCCTGATAAGATTATGCGGTCAATGGAAAAGCCACCATATACAATGCGTGTCCCAAGGAAATCAGAGCCTGAATATTATCTTGATCAAGTTTTGCCAATCCTCTTAAGGAGACGGGTAAGGCTGCTATTGATATGGGGATGGACTTATGTTTTCCTGAATTATTTTGCTTTCAATTTCATATATGTTTGTCATGATGAAGCTTTTACACTATTTCATTATGGTCTTCTTGGATGCTTTAATGAACTTTGCACCTGGTAACAAATAATGGGGATATTTTGCAGGTTGTACAATTGACAAAATTTGATTATAGACTTGCAAATAACCTTGATGATGAGCTACAAAGACTCCGTTGCCGTGTTAATTATCATGCCCTAAGGTTCACAAAACCTATACAAGAACTCGGACAGAAACTGGTAATGAGGATGCGAAAGATGGCAGACCGATTTATTGCTGTTCATCTAAGGTTTGTTTAAAGAACCTGATGGATAAAGTTCAAAATTTAAATTCCATCTAAAGTAGAATGGTGCAGATTGCTCATACAAGGAACCTAAATTTCATAGATCTTAACCCAAGTTCTCTTTCCTTGTGCTTTCTCTTTTCCAAGCACCCTTCACAACAAAAATTTTTATATCAAAAGTCTTTCAACTTGTTATGGCTGCTTTCTCTTCTGCTCTCAGCAGCTTTTTCTATATGGTTTTCTAGAATTTAATAGGGTGTATAATTCAAATGTCAAATTGGAGGTGTTTGTTTACTTATGCTTCTTTTGTAGGGTGGGGGCTTGGGAAGCATGGAAACTGTTGTTGTCTAAAATGTTGGATTCTCGTAACAGCGTTTACAATTAATTTATTACAGGTTTGAACCGGATATGCTAGCATTTTCAGGTTGTTATTTCGGTGGGGGAGAAAAAGAGAGACGTGAACTTGGTGAAATCAGAAAACGATGGACAACATTGCCTGTAAGACCGCAATCCTGATATTTCTAATGCTATTTTTTCTTATTGTCTCAACGGCAGGATGGTGTATTTTTGTTGCATGTGTTGCAAACCTACACCTTTTAATATGCTTTAATTACAAATTGTTTTTTCCTTAATGTAACCTAGTTATTTCTGTACTGATATAAGATGAATTGGCAACTTCCTTGTATGAATTTGTAGGACTTGAGCCCCGATGGAGAGCGTAAGCGAGGAAAATGTCCACTTACTCCTCATGAAGTTGGTTTGATGCTGCGGGCACTTGGCTTTGCAAATGACACATATCTCTATGTTGCATCAGGAGAAATATATGGTGGGGATGAGACCTTGCGCCCTCTTAGAGAACTTTTCCCCAACATGTATACTAAGGAGATGCTTGCTAATGAGGAGCTGAAACCTTTCCTTCCATTCTCTTCCCAACTTGCTGCCATTGACTACATTGTTTGTGATGACAGTGATGTGTTTGTCACAAACAATAATGGTAACATGGCCAAGATACTTGCTGGTCGAAGGTAAGAAGTAAATTTACTTTAATCTCATGAGGGTGTTACCTTTTCAGAATATTATGCCGACGTTTGTTGTATTTTCCTATTTGGGTGAGAAATTGGCTCTCTGTTTCAAATATATATATATATATGTAGTATACCAATTATAATGGTTAAGTTGCTTCTTATAATAGAATAGCTAGGGTCATATTGTGATTATTCTTTTGTGAAATATGGCCATTGTGTTGCATCATTGACTGAGTTATACTTGTGCGCAAAATATGAGGGAGGGATTGACCATGTAATTTTGCTTAGATTTAGGATTTGCTTTCCTTTATTTGCCTTCAATCTAGTAGAAAAGTAAGGAGTAGAAAGGAGAAAGATAGCAATGGGTTTCACATTGAAGAATCGTAATGTCCATGTCAAACATGACCAAGAAATCAATTCTGAAATTTCTTGTAGCTTATTTTATTTTTTTGGAAGGTGCTCAGACAATTTATTGTCGTTTGGTCATGTGGATTTTAAGATATAAATTGGGATAAATAATGACTGGGCTCATAACACTCTTCAATTACCAGGGTTTCTCTATTGATTGTTTTACTACTGTTTAAGATAATAGCTCTCTTGGCTGGTACAATGTTGAACAGTATATCCTGGATTAGGGGGCACAACCAAGTATTTAGTGCCTCTTGAAATTCATCCAGTGATAGAGCATAGATTGAAAAGTTCCTTAGACAATTGAGTGACCTGAATGGGACTTTTTGAAGTTTTTTTTTGAGTCTCAGCTGCCTTAATCAACAATGCCATTGTTCTGCTGGAGAGTTATTCTGACCTTTAGACATAATTGCTTCAATAAGAATGGCAAAACGATCTGCAAAGCTGAATCTCAATTGTTTTGAATGACAATTCAACTGAATATCAGAATATTACATGATTCAAGAAGCAACTATAGCATTACCAGTTAACGTTTATGCTGGATTTAGATACTGAAGTGTTAATCTGAGTCAACTTTGTTTTCCCTTGGAGTAGACTTTCTGGAGCCTGAATACTACCGTGATATTATTTATTAGGAGTTACTGAATTTATAGAGTACAATTAGATAGAAAATAACAATAATATCCTAGGATATCTTAATCTTATCTAAATTAATATCCTAATATCTCTCCTATTATATCCCCATATCTCTCATAATATCTTAACTGTTTACAATAATTAATTATTTTCATAATTACCACACTCCCCCTCAAGTTGGATCATAGATATTGATCATGTCCAACTTTCCTACAAAGCGTTCGAACACATCTTCTGGTAGTCCTTTAGTAAGGATGTCGGCCACTTGTAACTTGGTGGGAACATATGACAGTTTGATGATCCTATTTTCAACTTTTTCTATAATAAAATGTCTGTCCACATCAACATGCTTGGTCTTGCTATGTTGGACAGGATTCAATGCCATACTTAAAGCTGCTTTGTTATCACAATAGAATTTCAGTGGAGAATCAAATTGAAAATGAGCTTCTTCTACCACTCTTTTCAACCATAGCCCTTCCATAATACCTTGAGATAGGGCTCTTAATTCGGATTCCGCACTACTCTTTGCAACAATTCTCTGCTTCTGACTTTGCTAGGTCACTAGATTACCCCATACAAAGGTGCAATAGCCAAACGTAGATCTGCTGTTATCCTAATCTCCTGCCCAATCTGCATCTGTAAAGATTTCAACGTCCCTGATATTATTTTTTTTAAAGAACAATCCCTTACCAAGTGTACTTTTAAGATACCTTAGAATTTTATAAGCTGCATCTAGATGCTTCTTCTTGGGAGCATGCATGTGTTGATTGGCTACACTTACTGCAAAGGCAATATCTGGCCTAGTATGCGAAAGATATGAGCTTACCAATTAGTTGTTGATATTAGCCTTTATCTGTTGCTGCCTCATTTGCCTCTTACTTTTTTTCTCGAGCTGCTTCCTTTTTTTTCTTTGCTGGTTTCTTTTTAGTACAAACAGGTACTTTGCTCGGCCGACACTCAAGCATTCATGTTTCCTTGAGAAGATCCAGTATATACTTCCTTTGAGAAACATAGTGTTATGTAATTGTAGAAAGAAAAGGGAAATCGAAAAGAATAGAAGAGAAATTGGAATTATACTAAATACTCAGGGGTTCACATCATAATCAAAGCATATCCTAATAAGACTGATGATCACCCTTATTTATAAGTAATGGGTGATCCTAATTCTAATTAAATATCTAATACTAATATATCATAATATCTAATCATGATATATATTATAATATCTAATCCTAATATATCATAATATATATAGTATGATATCTAATCCTAATATCGCAGAATATCTAATACTAATTCTAATAAAATAATAAAACTACTAAAATTGCTTATTTATATTTTACATATCAATACTCCCTCCCCAAAAGACCCTTGTCCCTAAGGGTCAAGTACCAAGAATGATACTAAATTAGAGCCAAGAAGCATTTTAATCAATTCTCCTTTGAACCAAATCTGGACTAGGAGATTTGAGATCGCCAACATTATCGGTGCCAAACTTGAAGACATGTTGCAAAGTGTACTCTTAAATCCCTCACAACAATTTAGACTTGATGATCCATCAATTCTAAACTTTGGTTTCATCACTTTCTTTTTACAAGTTATGTGTGAAGATTCCTGTAAATCATCAGTTGTGCTCTGAAAATTGATCTCCTTTGAACGTACTAAACTTTTTGCATCTTGGAGAATGATAGGCTGAATTTTTAACTCTTCTTGAACTGTAATCTGCATCGCATCAGAATCTTGAGTCTGGCTAGAGTGCTTGGGACTTTCTTGCATATCTTTTTGCTCATCAATGGGTGCCGAGAGGGAAGACTCATCTTCTTGAGCTGTAGGGCACTCTTCTTGATCACCAGAAATGTCCTTTTTCTTTTGCAATATTTTCCGTGACTCTGCCACATCTTTCTTTAACAGCTGATTTTTCTGCAAACGGACGCTCATCCTGTCAAGATTCCTTACCATATTCTGAAAACGCCGCTCTATATCCATACCCATCCTGTCAAGATTTCTCGCCATATTCTGAAGACACTGTTCTATATCCATGCTCATTTTGTTATTGATTCTTGTGAGTAGCCGAGGAACAACCGCTCTGATACCACTGTTATGTAATTGTAGAAAGAAAAGGGAAATCGAAAAGAATAGAAGAGAAATTGGAATTATACTAAATACTCAGGGGTTCACATCATAATCAAAGCATATCCTAATAAGACTGATGATCACCCTTATTTATAAGTAATGGGTGATCCTAATTCTAATTAAATATCTAATACTAATATATCATAATATCTAATCATGATATATATTATAATATCTAATCCTAATATATCATAATATATATAGTATGATATCTAATCCTAATATCGCAGAATATCTAATACTAATTCTAATAAAATAATAAAACTACTAAAATTGCTTATTTATATTTTACATATCACATAGATCCCTTGTTGAGACATTGCTACTTTCATACCTAGGTAATACTTCAGTTTTCCGAGGTCTTTTACTTCAAACTGCTTATTGAGTGCCATTTTAACTCTCTCCATCTCCTTGATGTTATTCCTTGTGAGAATAATGTCATTCACATATACAATGAGGATAGTTATCAAGTTATCACTTTTTAACACAAAAATGGTGTGATCTGACAAACTTTGTTTGTAACCTTCAGTCTTGAGCACTGTAGATAACCTGTCAAATCAGGCCCGTGTAGATTGCTTTAAACCATAGATTGATTTTTTCAGTTTACATACCTGACCATTTTTCCTTTTTTCAAAACCTAGTGGGAGACTCATGTAGACCTCTTCCCTTAATTCACCATTTAGAAATGCATTTTTTATGTCTAGTTGTTGGAGTGGCCAATCAAGATTCGCAACAATGGAGAGTAGAACCCGAATGGTACTTAGCTTAGCAACTGGGGCAAACGTCTCATTATAGTCAATTCCATAAGTTTGAGTGAAAGCCTTAGCAACTAACCTTGCCTTGTATTTGTTTAATGAGCCATTAGCATTAAATTTTGGTGTAAACACCCATTTGCACCCCACGGGTGTTGTTCCTTCTGGCAGTGCGGTGAGTTCCCATGTCCGATTCTTTTCTAATGCTTTGATTTTTTCCATCACTTCATTCTTCCATTATGGGCTCTCAAAGGCTTCATATACAGTTTTAGGGACTTGAATTTGATCAAGATTAGTAACAAAGCTGTAATGATTCTTAGAGAGAGCGGAATAAGACACATACTTTTGAATATGATGCTTTGTGCATGCCCGAGTTTTCTTCCTTAATGCAATAAGGAGTTCTACTTCACTTGTCTCAGCTGCCCGAGTATACTCATCATTATTCATAGGACCTTCCACTGGTTCAAGGAGTGGTACATCTTCGAGTATGCTGGATCCAACTACCTGTTTGTTTCTACGTGAGTAAGTATTATCAAACTTCTGAGCCTGGACTTTTAGACATGGCAGTGGCATAAATTTGGATAGGTCTGTAGGGAGCTGAGTAGAAATATATGGAGGTATGGGTTCTGGAAGACACTCAAGCTGAAACTCACTCCAATTCTCCCCCTGAGTGGAAGGTTGAGTAAAGTAGGACTCTTGTTCGGCAAAGGTGACATCTCGGCTGACAAAGAGGTGTTTAGTGATAAGATCATAGCACCTGTAACCTTTTTGAGAATTGGAATATCCTAAAAAGATACACTTGACAAATTTAGGATCGAATTTAGATGGTGGGTGATGTTGATGCACAAAGACAGAACAATCAAAGACGCGAAGCGGTAAGGTGTAGTCAAGGTGAGTGACCGTGTGGGTCTCACGAAGTTTATCTAAAAAGGTAACATAGGACAGAACACGACTAGGGAGACGGTTAATTAAATGAGTAGCAGCGAGTATGGTATCCCCCAGAAAAATTTTAGAGTATGACATGTATACAATAGTGCACTGGAAACTTCAAGGAATTTGTTTTTTCGTTCGGCAATACCATTTTGTTGAGGACTATAAGGGCACCTGTTTTTGTGCACAATACCATTGATTTTAAGAAAATTGTCAAGTGATTGGTTAAAATATTCTGACCCATTATCTGTGTAAAGGACTTATATTGTGGTGTTAAACTGATTTTTAACATGATTAAAAAAACTCAATAAACACGTAGGAAGCAACAGACTTGTCTTTTAATAGGTAGGCCCAGCACATGCGTGTGTAATCATCAATAAATGTAACAAAATACTTAGAACGAGTACAACTTGGAATACGAGAAGGACCCCAGACATCACTGTGAATAATTGAAAAATGGCGAGTGGATTTATAGGTAGATGGTGAAAAGTAGAGGTGGTGGGCCCAACCTGCCAAAAAATGGCGGGTTGGGTTGCAATTTTTGCAACCCATTTGGATGCGGGTCTTTTTGACCCGCACCCGCCAAACCCGCACCCGCCCTTTTTTTTTTAACTTTTTTTTTTATTATTTATATTGCACATTTGTACTTTACTAATTTGAGAATCTTAGCCAAATAAGGGATATTACACTTAATTTATATTAACTTTATCTCATTGAGTCATTTCTTTATATATATATTCATTTTATTTTATTATTATTTTCTTTGTGATAGATTTATCTATGGATAGTAACAAAGTTGACTAAATAAATATTTTGAGAACTTCAATCATGATTTGAATCCAATTAATATTGACATGTGATTTTTTTTTAAAATTAGCATATAGCCATATACATATAAAAAAATAAAAAAAAAATAGGGTTGGCGGGCTTGGGTTGGTGTTTCATCAACCCGCCTCCATCCTAACCCGTGGCGGGCCAACCCGTATCCGGCGGGTTGGCTCGCATTACCACCCCTAGTTAAAAGGTAGGACGATGGTGTTTGGCTAATTCACACACATTACAATGAGAAATAGTACTTTGATTTAAAGATAAATGTGGCAATAATTTTTGTAAATAAGAAAAATTAGGATGACCCATCCTTTTATGCCACAATACGATATCATTGTCATCGAAAGTTGAGACTAAGCCACTTATTATGCAATATAAAGTACTCACGATAGGAGCATCAAGGTAGTAGAGCCCCTCGTATTCTTTAGTTGTGCCAATCGTCATCCCCGATGAGAGATCCTGAAAAACACAATGAGATTGAAAGAAATGAGCAAAGCAATTGTTTTGTTTAGTCAGCTTACTAATATATAGTAAATTACAAGCCAAGTGTGGAACATGTAAAACAGAGTCAAGATGTAATTTGTTTGACAGATAGATTGTCCCGGTGCCAACTATAGGAGAAGAAGAACCTGAAGCTGTCTTAATTGATTTACTTCTAGTCAGAGGAGAATATGAATCAAATATTTGACATCTGAAGTCATGTGGTCGGAAGCCCCTGTATCAACAATCCATTTGGTGGGGTTAAATGTATGTAAAGCAGCAACATGAGTACCTCGGTAAGCAATAGGAGCAGAAGATTGTTGTTCAGTATGAAGAGTTTTGAAATACCCGAACAATTGATTCATTTGCTCTTTGCTCATTGTGGGGACAGATGGAGGATCCATTTTTGAAGACCCATAAAATGAATTTTCCATTACTGAACAAATAAAAAACTTTCTGGTGCACTAGGCTTGTCACTGAAGCCTGCTGGCGCACTGGCCTTGCCATTAACTTTGCTGGCGTACTAGGCTTACTGCGTTCACACACTGGGCCTCGCTCACAGCGCTAAAGATTGGGCGGCTTGCACACATTCACACGTTGGGCCTCGTTCATAGCACTGAAGGCTAGGCTCGTAACTTCTCAGTGTATGGCTTGCTCACAGGATGGGAGCCGAAGGCGCTGAACTGGAGACGCTAAACAGAGGGCATCGTGGACACTGCCTGACGCTGTCGCTGCTCACTGGACTCAGAGCTTCGTTGTCGGGCAGTGGAGCAGGGACGGTGACCTTCGCGAGGTTCTGTCGAATGGTGACCTTTATTCGTTGCTGGGCTTTCGGGACCACCCATGCTTCATGGCCCATCGCACGGTTCTGACTGGGCTCGCACGACGCTGGTTGGGTTACTGTCGGACTGGACTACGGCGTTGCTTCGTGACCCGTCGCGTGTCGCTAGCTGTCCACCGTTGAACTATGGTGGCAGTATTCTTGCCACTGGCTCTGATATGATGTAGACTTTCCGGAGCCTGAATACTACCATGATATTATTCATTAGGAGCTACTGAATTTATAGAGTATAATTAAATATAAAATAATAATATCCTAGGATATCTTAATTTTATCTAAATGAATATCCTAATATCTTTCCTATTATCTCCCCATATCTCTCATAATATCTTAACTGTTTACAATAATTAATTATTTTCATAATACCACAGTTCGCACTCAATGATAGTTCAAATTTTAATTTTATTTTTTTATAGGGCCCGTTTGGATAGGCTTTTGGAAAATGACTTGTAGTAAAAAAGAGCTTTTAGAAAATGGCTTATAGAGAATAGCTTATAGAAAAAAGTGGTTATGAATAAATGAGGGTTTGGATAGTTATTACCAGAAGGACTTTTGCTATTGGTAAATTATCATAAAGGGTATGATTTTATTAAAAAAAAATCTGGTTTTTCCTTCTTTCCCCCCTTTCTCCTGTTCTCTCCACCGGAAGCCACAAACTGACCAGTGACCTCTACTGGCACCGAAGACTAGCGAGCACAGAGCAAGACCAGCGGCGTTCCACGGCCACGTCTTCTTCCACAGCGAGACCATCGACCAGCGACGTCTTCTTCCACAGCGAGACCATCGACCAACGACGTCTTCTTCCACAGCGAGACTAGTGGCCAGCGATGTCTTCTTCTACGGTGAGATGCGACAACCTTCTTCTTCCTTTCCTTCTTCTGGCAAACATACGGAGACCATGGAGAGCAGCAGACTTCTCCTCTATTCTAGCGAGCATATGGTGCAGAGAGGAAGGATAAGAGAGAGGAGAGAGGGAAGAGAAGAGAAAGGAGAGAGGGTGTCAGAAAAAATAGGCATAAAATAGTAATTGGGTAGTCTATAAGCTCTTTTACTGTTTCAGAAACTATTCTCAGTAGTTTATCTAAAACTATAGTTTGATCCAAAAGCTTTTTTAGATAAATATAATTGTTTGTTTTGAAATTTTCCCAAACGAAAGTTTGGACTAGAAGCTTTTTTAAAATCTAAGTTTATCTCCTATCCAAATATGCACATAGAAGACTATCATTGTCATGTTTTTTCTTTGATGTCACTTTATCTTCCATTCAGTAAAGTATGTTTTGTTCATAAAAAAGTACTCCCTCCGGTCTTATTTATAAAATCATACCCATTGGTCCTTAACATAAGCGCCCTTTGCAAAATTTAATGAAATATTTATGCTCAATCCTAAAAGTGCCCTTATCTCTCTCATTCTTCGCTTGAATAATAGTTTTGATTTGATTAAGGGTAGAAAAGGACTGAAGGGAGTATTTATGTATTTCAAGAGATTGAAGCATGTTTTGGCATTGATTGTTCATTTCTAAACAGAAAATAATAGACACATGTAGTTTGTCTGCTTGTGGTTATAAATTATCTGACTTTTAATTATTATGTCCTGTTTTTCCATACTCTATTTTTGGTTTAGAGAAGGTTGTTTAAGGGCATGAACTTGAAGAGTAGCTTAACATACCTGCTAAATTTCATTCTGCATATTACAGGAGGTATATGGGTCACAAAAGAACCATTAGACCAAATGCAAAGAAGCTCAGTGCGTTGTTTATGGCAAGAGAGAAAATGGATTGGGATACCTTCGCCAGAAAAGTCAAGATATCTCAAAGAGGATTCATGGGAGAGCCAGACGAGGTCAGACCGGGACGAGGAGAATTTCATGAATATCCCAGCTCTTGCATCTGTGAAAAACCACTTGTAGATGAATCAAGCACAGATGGATATAAAAATGTTGCTACAAACCGTACAATGAACTCAGAATCCACAATGAATGGAGGGAACAAGATTCAAGAGAGTCTTCAACGACAAAAAGGTAGCAGAAAAACAGCCAGCAGGTGATAAGGAAGTAACTTGTGACCAAGGGAAGATTATTGGGAGAAATAAAACTGGTCCAATCTACTTGTTGACGGCATCGCTTGTCCACGAAAATGCCTCATTTTTTCTGTTCCATAAGGCTGATATCAAGTCGGTGCTAATTCAGCTTTTGCCACAGCAAACAATCAATCAAAAGGCATTCAGTCAGAATCCAGTAAGTTGGTAGATGGCTTAATTTATATATCTATGTATAGGATGAAGTTTGTTAATGCGCTTGCAAGTGTTAATAGATATTCTTGTAGATTTGTACGTTTGCTCTTTATAACAGGTTAATGTGTCTGGCAACAAAAAAATGATTTTTCTCCCATTTCCTTCTGGCCTATCTATCTCTCTACAGATTCAAGATCTTCAATGATCTGCAAATTGAGTAAATTGTATAATGGTTAAGTAAATAAGAGAATTTGAATCTTGCTTTTTATGCAGGTTTGGAGATTGGAGCTTTTTTCTACTATCTATATCTTTATCTCACTGTTATATTTCGGATGAAATAGTAAAATATTTGGAGAAAACTATTTTTATTTTGAAGGTATCTATACTTTTCGTCATTTTTTAATTAATGTGGTATTAGTATTTTTTTTTTCTTATTGAATCATTTAATTTTGCTCTTTCAAGGGCTAACGGTGCTAATAGGGCAAAGTAACAGATTATCAGTGCTAATAGAGTAAAATTAAATGATTTAATAAGAAAAAAATAATAGTACTAAATTAAAAGTTGAGGAAAGTATAGGTAAATGCATAGTGGATTTTCCAAATATTTATGCGTAGGACTAATGGTGGGTGTGATTTCCACGGAAAAAGGCCATATGTTTTTCAAACATTGAGTAGCGAACTGTTAGTTAAGTAATATTGTTTAGCATTAAGTTAGATATTGTAATACTAAAAAACTTGAGTATTTTGTTCCAATTTGAATCAAGTAGATTTTTCATGCATTATTTGTTCCATGATTATTATAAATATAGTTAACTACTTAAACTTTTACATTCAAAATCCACATATTCTAATTTGATTTGCCCAAATTACTTTATATTTTTCATTGCAATACTGATAGGCAGGAAGCAATTTCTATTTTTTGATCCACAAGGAAGCATTATTACAAAAAAACTTGATATACTCTTCTCCAATATAAGAGTTAATTTAATTTTTTTAAATATATTAAAAAAATTAAATAAATTAGTTAATTATAATTAAAATAAAAATTAATTAATTAATTTAGATAAATTAAAAGTATATAATATGAAGGATAAAGATAACATAGACGTTCAATGGACGCGTCCATTTCTTTCATCATTCTTCAAATAAATACATAATGCCCCAATCAGATTAATAACGCATTTCTGATGGGTTTTAGGAGTTTTGATGTGAATGGATAAAAAATTGAAGCATTTAGTTCACAATTATTTATTTGATTTGATCCGTCAAGTTTTTGGTTCTTTCCTGCCGTGAAGATACAAGTGTGAATTTTTTTCAAAAATTAACAAAAGGAGAAACACTTGCATACTTTCCCAGAGTGCCACCTCATTTGTACACTTACAAATTAAAATACAATTTATCTAATTTAAATTTTAGTTGGCACCTTTTATTTTTTTGTAAGAGAGAAAAAATCCATAACGATTAAAATAGCAATAAATATAGATAAATTATCAATAATAAATAATGTATTTTGATTGGTGACACTCAGGAAGTCTGCAAGTATTTCTCCAACAAAAAGAACTGCTACATGCTAAGGCTGATCAGATTCTTTCTTGTTAGAAGAGGGATTGTTTTACTGATGTAACTCGTGGAAAGAAAAGATGTAGATAACGGCAAATATTAAATGCATATATTAAGGCCAAGATACATATTGATACACCAAGGTACACGCTGATTGATTGTAATTCCTGATTTATTGGGCAGCAGTTATTAGACCAGATTTGATCCCATTGTGTATATGTACACGTTAGAGAGAAAGAAATACAACAAATAGTTTTCCACACTTCCCTGCTGTGTTTCCGAGCCATATTAAAGTCATGTCGCATAATATGGTATTAAAGTACGTGACTGGTTCTCCCACCGCAGAGTCAGACAGCACCTTCTTGTCTGACAGTGGGTCACATCTCAACTCAGCAAAAGTCACCGGTTTTGAAAGGTAGGCCATCCTTATCGTGCCGGAACATCTCATCGACTTGATCCTAAATGACCAGCCACCGTCCAACAATATTAGTACCAGCCGTAGATGGAAGTCAGACAACTCTCAGGCTACTTCATGGCTTCTCAACTCCATGCTCCTTGTCGTCCATAGAAGTTTCATGTTTCTAACTTCGGCCAAGGCAATCTGGGTCGCTGTGAAGGAGAGCTATGGTAAACGCCCTAATGCCTCCCTCCTTTTTGATCTCCGAGCTCGTCTTTGGGCCACCAAGCAAGGTACACGGCCGCTCAACGCCTACTATTTGGAGAAGATGACAATGTGGCAGGAACTCGACCTGCTACAGCACCGAGTCTAGAGAAATGTTGATGATGATGCCGATTACAGTAATTAGTACTTGGAGGAGGAGTGTCTGTATGAGCTTCTCGTCGGACTAGACCAGGTCTATGACAACATCCGTGTCGCCTCCTCGGTTATGTGCCTCTCCCCTCAGTCCCTGAGGCTTTTTCCCTCTTGAGGGATGAGGAGTCCCGACGCCAAGTGATGCTTCCTAAACCCGTTGTGTCTCGGCCACCACCCATCTCTGAAGCATCTGCCCTTGCTGCTCGAGCTCCGAATTCTAGGCGAGAATGAACCTTCTGTGAGTATTGTAGGAAACTGAGTCACACCAAGAGAAGTGTTGGGATCTCCATGGGAAACCCATAGACTAGAGGCCCATGTAGTAGAAGCCTCCAGTTTAGACGAGTTCGGCTCTATTCCTTTTGGCCCAACTCATGCCTCCAGTTCAATTCCTACAAGCCCAACGTAATTTGAGCCAATGACTGCCATTTTAGAGCGATTAACCGTCCTTGAAAATCAGTCCCTCAAACAGCACCATGTTGCTACTGTTGTAAAACGAGGTAATTTCTTTAAAGCCCTTACTACCATCAAAGGTAAGAATACAGGCCCTTACGGGATAGTTGATTCAAGTGTCTCTTATCATATGACCGATGATGCCTCATTATTTTCAAATTATATTCGTACAATGTCACGTCTCACAGTTAAAATTACTGATGCTTCTGATTCTCTAGTAGCTGGTAGTGGTACCATTCATGTTTCTGCTACCGTCACGCTTCATGATGTTCTGCATGTTCCAAAGTTGAAATGCAATTTATTATCTGAGTCAATTGAATAAAATAGAATGATGTCATACTAATTTCTTTGCTACTCATTGTATTTTTCAGGACCAGTTCACAAGTACGACGATTGGTGTTGCTAAGGAACTTGATGGGCTATATTACCTGGATGACTATTATGCTCAAGTACCTTATTTCTGTAATAAAGTGTCTTTCCCTAAAACTAGTGAATTGGAGCTATGACACAAGATTAGGATATCTAAACTTTTATTATATGTGTAAGATGTTCCCATCTATTTTCTCAAATAAAATTTTTGAATTTTATTGTAATTTATGTGAACTGGCGAAACACCATCGCATCTCTTTTCCTAGCATATCTTATTGCCCCTCAAAACCTTTTTCCATTATTCACAGCAATCTATGGGATTCATCTCATGTTCCTAATCGTACTTACTCAAAATGGTTCATGACTCTTATTGACGATTATACCCATGTCAGTTGGGTTTTCCTCGTAAAGGATAAAACTGAAGTTTGCCAAATGTTCATTGATTTTTATAATATAATTCATACACAATTCGATACAAAAATTTAGGCTCTTCATACCGATAATGGTATCAAGTATTTTAATCATCTACTCTCCACTTTTGTTAAAGCACACGGTATTATTCATAAGAGTTATTGTCCTTAGAGTCTCTAGTAAAATAGGATTGCTGAATGTAAAAATAGACATATTCTCAAAATTGCCCGTGCTCTTCTTTTTAGTAGCACTGTTCCTACCTACTATTGGGATGATGCTATCCTCACCGCCACCTTCCTAATTAACCAAATGCCTTGCAAGCTGTTGTCCTTTCAAACACCTCTTCAAGTTCTCCATCACCATTTCAACCTACCCTACCTTGAAAATACCTTACCTTTGAGAGTCTTTGGTTGTACTACATTTGTCTATTTACACCATATCCATAAACTCGATCCTAAAGATGTCAAAAGCATTTATCTAGGGTCTGCTAAGAACCAAAAAGGGTACAAATATTTTTACCTAGTCTCTAAACACCTCTATGTCATATGTGGTGTCACCTTCGATGAAACTATTCCCTTTTATACCTCGTCCTCGATTTAGGGGGAGACTTGGAATGAGCCTCATATTACTTAGCTAGACATCGAACCCATATACTCTCAACATAAACTTGACAGAATCTATGTCCTTGAGGAAATAATACAACAGGTGCCGAAGGAATGTGAAGAGAATACCAATTTAGGTTGAGACACCAACAAGTGGGGACAGTTCAATACCCGCATAAACATAAACATGACATCCGAGTTTGAAATGGGAGCATATCCTAAACATGAGGGGCACCATAACGATATTGATCTTCCAATCGCGAAACGAAAGCAACGTCGGTCATGTACCCAACATCCTATAGAGAGGTTGGTCTCCTATCAAACTTTGTCATCAAAATACTATGCTTTCATATCTCATCTTGATCATATCAGGATACCAGAAAATATAAATAAAGCTCTTTACAGTCCTAAGTGGAGAAAAGCAGTAATGGAAGAAATGAAGGCCCTGAAAAATAACAGAACATAGGAAGTAGTTGATCCACCTAAAGGCAAGAAAGCAGTAGGTTGCAAATGGGTATTCACCCCAAAATATTGTGTTAATGGGAACCTTGATAAATATGAAGCAAGATTGGTGGCAAAGGAATTCACTCAAGTTTACGGTATAGATTACACCAAAATATTTATACCAGTAGCCAAACTAAACACCATCAGAATCATATTTTCTCTTGCTGTAAACCTAGATTGGACACTACACTAGATGGATGTCAACAATGCATTCCTGAATGGGGAATTAAAGGAAGAAGTATACATGAAGATGCCTCTAGGATTTCTTGGAAGGAAGGAAAATCAAGTATGTAGACTGAAAAGTTATTGTATAGGTTAAAGCAATCTCCTTGGGCGTGGTTTTAGAGATTTACCAAGGTACTCAAAGCTCAAGACTATACATAAGGATAGAGTAACCACACCTTATTTTTCAGACACTTAAAATGGAAGATTGTGGCATTGGCAGTATATATATATATGACATTGTTCTTATAGGCGATGATACAACAGAGAATGAAAGAATTAAAAAGGCATTGAACAAAGAGTTTCAAGTGAAAGACTTAGGAGAAATGAAATACTTATTGGGCATGGAAGTTGTTAGATCTGCAAAGGGAATCAATATCTCGCAGAAGAAATATATACTAGATCTCCTAGAAGAAATAAGAATACTTGGTCGCAGACCAAGCGATACTCCTATACGAACAGACAAGATCAATAATGATAAATACTGTAGATATAGGAATATATCAGCTCATGGTTGGCAAATTAATCTACCTGCACACAATTGACTGGTCATTGCCTATGTGGTCAGTGTTGTAAGTCAATATTCCCATAATCCTAACTAGAAACTCCTAAATAAAGTACACATGATTCTCAAGTACTTAAAGGGCTCACCTGGGTTGGTTATGCTGTTTAAAAGGTTTGATAAAAGAAACGTAAGAATGTTAACTGATACTGAAGAAGCAGGTGATCAAGATGATAGAAGATCCACTTTAGGTTATGTTACTTATGTATAGGGAAACCTAGTCACGTGGCGAAATAAGAAATAAAGTGTGGTTGTTAGAAGTAGTGCTGAAGCAGAATTTAAATCCATAGCTCTTGGAATCTACTAAGGATTGTGGGTAAAACGAGTACCGGAGGAGCTAAAAATGACAATAGAACTACCTATCAAATTACACTTAGACAATATGATAGCTATTAATATATCGTCCAATCCAGTCCAACATAATAGAACAAAACATGTTAAAATAGATAGACACTTCATAATAGAGAAGATTAATACTAAAACTATTGATCTCATATACATTCTCTCAAAAGAGCAGACAGCTGATGTACTTACTAAAAGATTGGTCTGAGGTAAATTCGAGTATTTAATTGGCAAATTGAACATAATAAATATCTATACTCTAATTTAAGGAGAAATGTATATAACAACAAATATTAAATGCAGATATTAAGGCCAAGATACATGCTGATACACCATGATACACGTTGATATATAAGAGATTTGTGTATATAGGATAATCTGTTTGATTGTTATTCCTGATCTATCGGGTAGTAGTTATTAGACAAGATTTGATGTAATTCCTGATTTATCGGACGGTAGTTATTAGACCAGATTTGATCCCATTGTATATATATGTACACGTTAGAGAGAAAGAAGAGATATACAACAAATAGTTTTCCACACTTCCCTGCTGTGTTTTCGAGCCATATTCAAGTCATGCCGCACGATAAAAGACCTGAGAATACAAGGGTCAGCTCAGCCCAACAAAAGTATAAATCTGGTATGATGCATCTCTCTCCTCACGCAATAATGAATAAGTTCTAAAAAAACTCAAGCAGAGCAAGCAGGGTGTTAAACTGAGGGAAAATTGAAGGGAGGAAACAAGTAAGGAGAGAGAGGTGGAGGAGCATCACGTTGTTATTTGATAATCAACAAACATCTACAAACCAGAAGACTAAATGGAGAAATTCCATATACATCCTACGAGTGCCTTGGACTTGGACCTAGGGAGATCAAATGATACTGTAAACAAAACTAAATCGATATGAACATCTAGTTCACTATCCACTAGTCTGACTAAAGCCGAGAAATGGCAAGAATTTGCATTCCTCGGTTCCCTATTATAAATATACACATCTATGCTGGGCTTGGGTGTATCTCTCTGTCTTCATATAATTATTGGCCTTCAAACTGAGCTGCGTCGTTGCAGGTTTGCAGAAGGATCGTTCAGCCTTGATTATTCCCTGTTCACAGTGATTTAGTCAGTTATGATATAAAGCGGATTCAACAAGCTTCAAAATCACTGCCCATCACCAGAAATTGAAATTCTCGTGTAAGGATTCTCACCCCGAGAAGCATTACGATTCTGGTTTTTGTGACCCTTGTCATGTGAAACAGGAGGAATCTTCGAGACGATTAAAGAACTCTGTAACCCTTCCAATAGCTGCCACCCCAAAACCAATCACATCAGGCAAAGGACGGCAAAAATACATTAATTACATGAGCTTACTTTTTAGCAGTGCAAAGTTAAAAAATGGCTCATTTTCATACTTCCAAGAATGAAGAGACATGAAAGCCAATTTGTTAAATGCAACCTGGAAAAAACTAATTTCAGTAACAGAACAAGATATGTGTTAAATGCTTACTCTTGATGTTGGTTGGATCCTGCGATTGGATCTACGGGGTTCAGGGGTTTCAGTTGCTTTTTCCTCCTCTATCTTACCCAACTTTCCACCAGCAGGTGCAAGTTTTCCTTTACTTGCTCTTGATGTGGTTGTCCTATTAGAGGAAGGAGCATCAGATGAGGTTGCCAATGGAGGATACAAGATTGGTCCCTCAGCTGCTCCATCATTTGCAGAGTAGGATGCCATCTCCACATGGTTTTCACTTTCAGATGCATTCTTTTGTGTATGATCTGTCAAAACATTGGGAAGAGAAAACGCATTTGCTGAAGGATTGTCTTTTGGCGGGATTGGTTTACCCAGAACACCTGGCTTTCCAGACTTGACGGTTTTGGCCTTGGAATTGACTCCTCGTTTCTCCTTTGTATCATTCTTCGCATTATTTTTCCATCCTCGAAATGCTGGACCTTGAGGCTTCAAGAAATTTGCAAGTTTAACTGAATCATTTCCATCATGAACCTTATCACTTCTATCTGCAACATAATGTTTGCTAACTTCCATAAATTTCCTCTTCTTCCCAGGTTTAGGAACACCGAAAATCACTCTTGATCCTTCTTTCTGAAGACCAGTTCTTGGCATTCTTTGTGTATCAGTTTTAATTTCATTCTTGCTGTTCTTGCCAACGTTAAACACTTTCTCTTTTTCTGTCAAATCAAGGAATCTCAATTGATTAGAGTCTGCCGGCCCCACGGCCTCAATGCTCTTTAACATCTTATCCTTCCCTTTTGCCTCTACTGTAGGACCCCCCAACTTGGGTCGTTTTTCACGTGGGGTATCAGCCTGCATGCAAAATCTCATGCTCAGAACAGGCAAACATCAATCATTAATTATTCATCAATTGCCCATTGGAAGAAGATGTAAGAAAAATACCTCATGGGAAGAATTAACATTTGCTCCCAAGCTGGAATATTCAATCCATTTCCCATCCTTCCAGAAAAGGGATGATCTAACTTGCCAAGCTCTAACAACTGCTGTTTCTCCACGAGCTGCAGAGAAACAATTGGATTATAAATTTTCAAGCACATGGTATAATTGCTAAGAACATGAAACATTAGTGTTCAATCAAATCATTTCTATACCAGGAAAGTCAACAGTTATTTCATCTTTCTTGTTCTCCTTTACAATTCCTTCCTGCCAGCTGATAATAAAAAGTGACAAATGTGAGATGATGACACCAGCAAAATATATAACTTAAAACGATGAGAGGGATTAAACATTAGAAGCACTATAGCAAGAGATTGCAACAAGAGAAAAATTGTGAAACCAAATAGATGATATCAACATTGACTTAGCCTAGCTTAAAAAGATTTGAAGGTTGTGTAAGACAAAATTAAAAGTAAAATCAGGATGAGTTACATCTATAGATGATAAATCTTTCTCAAGGGGTACTTCCCCAATGGAGTTTGAGTGCAGTTTACAAGATGCAAGTTCTAGGCGTTATCAGGACAAATATCCTCAAAACCGTGGGTTTCTTGAGTATAAAGAATCTTAGAATCCTATAAATGAAATAGAAGATTATATATCCTATAAACAATCATTTCTTTGTTGTCACTTCCACTGCACCCAATTAATTCACAAGTGTCAAAAAAGTGGAACCTCAAAAGATTTTTGTAGCATTCGAGTAGGAAATGCCCTCCAAACACAATATTACCATCAATTTCTATCTCATTACCAATTGCTTATACATTCAATGCCTTGTGATCATAATACATCAAATGTCAATTATAAATGACTACCAAGACTAACTGCAGATAACTCTACCTTTCTTGTATCCATACATCAACTCTATCCCCAACAGACCAAGCATAATCTCTCGTAGCTGCTCTACGTCTCTTCCTTGTTCCTTCATAACTTGTACCAGCTAGAGGACGGGCAATACGTATTCTGGGTCGCTTGTCTCCCTCACTTTCTAACGGAACCCATTCCTTCAAAGGCCCTGCACCTAGAAAGCAGAAATTTTCTCATTAAAGAAAAACGAACACACATGGTAATGACTAATTACTTTAGATCTTAATGAAAACTTATTGGAAAAAAGAAAATATCATAATGTAGTAAACCGAGGAACAAATCGACCCTATGACGAACACCTTCCAATCAATATCAAAGGTCAGTTACATGGTTTAATACAGTAGATTCTACATTGCAAAGTTCCCTTCCAAGAGTTCCGATATTTAGTCTTAATCACAAAAAGCCCTAGTCTATCACTCCATCAAAAGTCACACAAATAGTCAAGATTTTAATGAAAAATCATGCGGCTTTGAGGTCAGGTAGTTATAAGATATTTCATGAATATATCAATAATATTGATATACTATATTGATGTATATCAATATTCACAATTCATGAACAGTGAAGCTTGCTTAGACAATCTAATTCTTGTTCAAGTACAAGGATGTTTGTCTAACCTCCGTCAGCTACAAGCACAGAATAACAAACATAAGCTTTTCCATCATTCAAACTTAAAACATTGGCTGTGAACCATGCAGCTTGACATCCCTCTCCTCCATCTTTGAAAACCTGCAATATAATTGCTTCAACGTAAAAAGACAAAATCCAACAGCAACACTAAGATTTTTATGAGAATCATGCATACAAACCTATGACCTAATCATCAAATGTTCTATGATGAGTACAACCTATGGGCATTAATGTGGCTACATCAATTAAATAAACTAGATTACACAAATCCCTGATAATAACCTCTACTAGTGAGCCCTCCTTGATGCTGTTCTCCCCCAGCTTTTCAGATTCATTTGCAACAATGAAAGATGGATCATGCATTTCAATCTCAGATTCTGAAACCAAACAAATGGGATTGACAGAGTCAGAAACATTGTGAACCCTTGGTCCAATTGAAATCTTTTCAATGGTGTCAATGGATTTAGAATTACCATCCATTGGTCTTGTATGGTCCTCTGATCTCTCATTGTACGCCTTATGAAGAGGTGACTTCTCACTTGCAGCAATCTTCATCCTCACTCCATCAGATGGAATGTTTCTTGCAAGTGTATGAGGAATTGCAGCATTGTCTCCAACATTGTCAATGTTTACTGGAACTCTAGTCTTACCTTTTGATGATCCAACTTGCTGACAAGAGTCATGTGCTGCTTCCCAGCAACCCTGTGGACCAGCTTCTACCAAGTCACTTATATGCAGAGGATCGCCCATAGTTACAATCTTTACTGCTTGTGATACAGCTTCAGCTGCCAGCTCAGCAGCCTTCACAATGGCATCCATATTTTCAGCTTGTTTTGCAGCAGCTGATGCAGCTTCCACTCTCCTTCTGGAAGCCTCCTTTGCAGCAACAATGATAGAGCTAGAGCTACTGATTCCATTAGGACCCTTCGATATGGATGAAGGAGTGGCTTTTCCCAGGTTTTTAATACTTTGGGAGGTACCCTCATTACTAGATGAGGCCAATGCTTCTTCAGCCATAAGTTTTGCTTGCAATGCAGCACTTGAGGCAACTTTGGCAGCTGCAGCTGCTGCTTTTGCAACTGCAGCTGCTGCTGCAACTGTAACCGCTGCAGAAGCTAACTCTGCCTCAATAACTGACACCAATCCAGAATTTTTCTGCTTATCCAGCTGGGTCCATATCTCTAGGCTGTGATTTACAGAAGCTGCAGAAAGAGCAGCAGCTTCCTCTGCGTGAGCCCCAGCCTCTTTAACTTTAGTAAGGGACTCATCAGACAGAGACCTCTTCTCAATATTACGATCAATTTTGAGGTTATCAGCAGGAGATTGAGAGGACAGAGAAGATTTTTCAACAGTAGTTTTGGGCACACTCCCAACAGCGGTTGCTAGAACAACAGAAGTAGATACATGAGAACTAACAACAGGATTCAGCTCTAGTTGAGGCTGTGCTTGCAAAGCCTTCTGGCCAAGATCCTCAGATGCCATAACCTTCTTTCTTTTTTTAGGCTTTGGATCTGAAGAATGCTGAGGAGGTGAAACTGTCACACTGTTGGTATCATGCAGAGGGGCAGTCCCTACAAAGATACTCTGTGGAGCAGCACTGGAAGATGGGAGACCTGGAGTAACACTTTTTATACCACTGGAAGGAGGCAAAGAAGATACTTTGACAGAATTCAATTTAACTGAATCTGAAATAGGTGATGCAGAAAAGAGGGAGCTGGTATCAGGAGCAGGAGATGCAATCCATGGTCCACGGACAGGTGCCTGGGATATCCAAGATGTGTTATGTCCAAGAATGTTCCTCGCAGGCGGAGTTTGATAAGGATGCAAAGAAGGTACCCGTGGGTAATCCAAAACAGATCCCCTTATGAGTGCACCAGGTTGCAGTGAATCAGATGGGGTCGGTAAATTCCAAAGGGGAGATGAAAGAGGTATTAAAGGGTTTACAGCTGTTGGAGTAGCCTTGCTGCTGGATCGACCAAGTGGAGAGGAGATGCCTTTACTTTGATGTGAACCTTGCTTAGCCAATTCAGAGGCTCTAGGACCTGCAGATTCTAAATCTCAAGAGTTACAACCAATCAACTCAGGAAAAAAGAAAAAGCACATTAAAAATTCCAAGATATACCAGATCGTGATTGTACAGGAGTTTCTGGGTTCATTAGAAGAGACTTTTGACCATGCTGCCTTTCTACACACGTGCGCCAAGCATTCTCCCAAAGGCTTCTTCCACCATCTGAGCATACAATTTACAGTAAATCAATTGTGTCTAATGAAGAAATAGAAGAAACAGGCAGAAGGAGCCCATGATAAAGAAACTAACCTGGACCTCCAAAAGCTGATATCATGTAAGCCTCATCAAGTGCTATACCTTGACTGCAGAAATATCAATCATAGAAATAATAGGATCAAGTGATTAATAAACTGGAAGTTCTAAAACATTCTTTAGTGGGTAATATTAACAAGCTAGAATGGTATAAGATTAGCTTCAGCATAACACTCAAAAAATAAAGACTAGCAATATAATAGAACAAGTAATTATCATTTCTCATCTACATGGGAGTGGGTATGTCAAATTTTCTTATAGCATAAGTAATGTTTGATAAAACACATTGATTCATGAGCAGATATGGACATCTCATTCATGCAGCTCCATCACAATTAAATGGCAAACAGTGGCAAACATTTGAACTCACATTAAGGCTCCATAAACAAAGATCTGTGCACGCAATTGTATTTGCTGTAGATCCGTGAAAGGTTGTTGAAACAGTACAGGACCAGAAGCAGAGGTGTTCAAATCTGGAAGACTAGATGTTGAAGCATTTAGAAGAGTAAATGACTTTGCACTGCCAGAATCTATGTGGCCATACTGCAGCATCTCACTGGATTGCATCAACTGGAAACCAGGGGGTGAGCTTAGCTTTGCATTGTCTGGTTTATCCGCTCTTTCATGTTGTCTTGCTGGAGGTGTTTCTTTCACATGACTTGCTTTTCTAGAAGATTCCTTTCCAGCAGTCTTACTAGATGTTCGCCTAGTTTTACGCTGAGGTGTACTTTTGGAAACACTACGTGCTATCTCTCCATCAGAAATTTGTGGACTTCCATGGGAAGTGTCTCGTGCAGTTTTTATTTTTGACAGATCTAACCCAGATGGTGATACCTCCACAACCTTTAGGAAGAGGATGGAAACCACAGAATCACTCAGTATGGTGAAAAGAACAGACTATGATATGCATTTCACATGAATCTTCTAGAGCCCCCTTAAACATTATAGGGGCAATTCAATCAGAACACAGAGACCATAAATAGAACACAACAGGTTATTTTCACTTGGATAAACAACTGAAAGAAGACTTACGGTTGATGCTTTGCTGGCTGTAGTAGCAGGAACAGGTTGGCTATTCCCAACACCATTTGTAGCTGAATCTGCAGCATTATTTTTGGACAAATCTGCCTCTGTATTTAACACAGGAGTCAAGCTTCCCTTATCTTTAGATGCGTCATTTCCCTTTAAGTTGTCATCAGTCGATAGCATATTTGTAGCATCTTTATTGATAAGCTTAGAAACAGGGGAATTCTGATTGCCATCCTTTTCAGTTTCAGAAGACCTTCCAGCTGTAATAGATGGACTGCATGTATTATTGGCAGGATAGGCAGGACAGCCCACAGTCTCATGCAACTCAACATGAGAGTCAGACAAAGGAGCAGCAGACACAGAATTTGATAACATTTGAATGAATGTTAAGACAATAAGAAAACAAGATTCATGTCACAAAAATAAACCAGTCAGCATCACAGATATTGATTACATCCAACAACGTTACCATCTGATGGAAACTCTTTGACTTTACTTATAAACTGAATTACAACTTCTCCTAAAACAGAGAAGGAAGTAGGCAGAGAATTCAATTACCGAGCTAAAAAATGGTATGAAAAAAAAATGAACACGGCATCTCTGGGCTTTAGGGACCAGGTTCACCCCCCCAACTTTTTGCCTAAGAAAATACTACTGTTTAACAGCTACCAGCCCCACAAAAATATTCCCTTACACCCCAACCCCACCTGAAGAAGAAGAAGAACAAGCCTTATCCCACTAGGTGGGATAAACTACATGAATAACATTGACCCCATTATGTTCTATCAACAACTAAATCTATAGATACGTTGTTAACCAAAAAGTCCCGCTCAATAACTTCATTGAATGTTCTCTTCGGTCTTCCTCTACTTCTTTTCAAAGGACTTCATACTACTTGAACAAGAAGCAAAAATACATGACCCACAACGGTAGTTATTCAGATAATTATCTATTCAACCACTCCTCTGCCACCTCTCTCTCCCATGTCCCTATGGGACTTACTTTTCTTTCTCCTCTCATCAATTTGTCCCCATGTAGTGTTTCCCTGGGTGTTGTTTCCCTTGTCCACATAATCATTGCATACCATACCACAAGGTCCGTCAGTTCCCTCCCCAGCATGTCTCACCTTGTCCTCAAGGTGAAAGCTGGAAAAATGTGTCATGATAATTCAAAATCCCCCCACATACTATCACAAGCAGGGAGTCCTTCCCATTTCATGAGGGCATGTAATATCCAATGAATGAACTTTGATCTTTGATAAACTGAACTAACTTCTGTTCTTCTAGACCTTCGTTAGAGGTGCAGTGAAAATCTCCCAATAAAAAACTAGAGGTTAATAAGATGTCCTACATTAATTTTAGAATTAGTTCGACATATAACAAACCAATTAGGGGATCACATACCACTGTTATAAACAGATCAACCAAGCATTCCACGAGAAAAGAAAACCAACAATTTGCCGTTTGTTCAAGAAAAAGGTAAAATTGGCCCACATAACTAAAGGGAGTAGCGAAGAAAGGTACATCTTTCGAAGCAAATTCCCAAGAAGACACTTAAAGAATCATGGCACGCCATTATTGTCAGAAGACAGTGTTTATAAGCTAATATCATTTTAAAACAAGATGCGAAATAAACTACCTATTAAAAAAATATATATAAATTAAACAACGTTTAAAAATGAATTAACATGTAAGATTATAATAAAAACACTCAATTGGAGAAAACTAAAGAATTTGAATATTTGGTGCTATGAAGAATGTAAATATATTTTTCCATTTTCTACAAGTAACAGGTAACACATCAACAATAAATCAGAATGTAAGATATCCAAATGAAACTCAAAAGTGGACAGACTATTAAATCACCTGAGATTTTCGAGGGTGGGTTTACTTCATCCTGTTTTGCTGACGGTTTGTGTAGAGATGAAGAGACAGCCATTTCTTTTGCAGACTCCTGATTATGATTCCCTGTTCTTGGAGGCTCACTAACATTTCCAGTGGCACAAGTCTCTACAATCTTTGCACAACTGTCTACTGTCTCACGTGACAGTTGTCTAGAATTGTCACAAGACTGCTGTTCAGTTCCGATAACTGGGCCAGGAATGGTTCCCGGTTCAGAAGACACAATAGGCGTAGATAAGTGTGCTTCCTCAGCAACTCTGGCAGCAGAGTCTTCCTTTTCATCAACAGGATTGGACCCAACAGGAGAAGTTTTCCTCTGGACATCATTTTGATCTGTGACTTTCTGGGTGGAAACATTGCAAGGTTGAACATCCACTGTCCCAGATGATGCCAAAGAGACATCTTCTAATAAAACTTTTGAAGCTGAAAGATAGTACAGCAAAGACAACTTTAAGTTAGACTCTATATGTTACGCAAGACTAACCATCCTTTTCTAAGTAATTATAAAATTATAACATACCTGAATTATCAACCGCTGTGACGTCAGCTGATACTGAGGAAGTTGATAACCCAGTTTCCATGCCACCAGGGCTAATAGAGGATGAACCAGTTCCTTTATCAACAAGATGGAGTTTATCAGCATCACAATTTATTTGGCTACAGTCTGAAGGAGCCCTTGTAAAATCTTGGTCTGCAATAGACATATCTTGATGAGACTTTTTGTCAGCCAGCTTGTCAACTTCACTGCCTTCACATACTTGTGTTGCTTCACCCAAAATGCAAGATTTTGTTGACGACACCATGCTGAAACAGGAAATGCCTTCTACCTTGCTATCATCATTTTCATTAGTTTTAGAAATGTTGCTGCCCTCCACAACTAAAATAGGCGCATCTGCCTTACCTACGGAAACCTCCATATCCATTTCATGACCAGTGTTCAGTGACTCCTTTTCCTTAGCAAAAGAGCTCTCACCATATGTCTTCTTCTCAACAGAATCCACACTCTGCTGGCGATTAGGACAAATCCCAGAATAGGAATTATTTATCTCAATTACTTCCTCAAAACCAGTGTTGCCTTTAACTTCAACCTTTGGAGAGTTGAGTGCAGTTAGTGCAGGCTGATCATCTTTCATTGCATCTTTAGCTGCATTTCCACCTGAACTGTCCAGACATGCATTTCTATAATCTACATCCTCACTACATCTTTCTGCCTTCTGCAAGTCTGAAACATTGCTTGGTACCATGCCTAAGGAGCCATCCACATTAGTTAAGCAAGGATCAAGGCCCTTAACCACACTTCCACCATTCAAAGCTTCTTCTTCAGTATCAGTGCCAACTGCATTTCCATCTAAAGCCTGTGTGTCTACATTAGTATCTTTGTTAAATGTGTAAGATTCTGTGTCTTGCCTATCAATTTGAGCAGTCAAACAACCTTGCCGCTCACCACTAACATCAACTACCTGATTTTGCACATTTTGAATGTCTAATGAATCAGAAGTAGTAGATATATTTTGCACGGGTGCTGCAGTAATAGTTTGTAGTTCCCCGGAAGCAGATGACTCATCAAGAATTTTCTCATTCAACGGGTCATCAGCCACAGCTTCAACTTGTTGGTTTTCATTTTCACCTTTTTTATCAGTCAAAAGAATCCCCTCAGACTGAGGCGGATTAATATTTTTGCAAATATCACTTGGTTCCACATTGCCTGAACTCCCATCAAAAGATAATTCATTTTCATGGGCTTGGGAAACTCCAACCTGAGGTTGCTCTCTTCTTTCATTTTTCTTCAATCCAGACCCATCTTCATGTATGTTATCTGATAGAGGTAAACCTGCAACATCTTGAGATTCATTTCTATCAACAGCTTTCAGATTAGATTCCATTTGCTTAGCTAAGCAAGCCAGTTCATTACAGGCATCTGATTCCTGAATAATAGACTGTCTAGGGATAAATTCCTCCTGCCCAACAGATTTTAATAGCATTTCAACAGACTCTGAGGAGGTGGCCTCAGACCAGACATTGTTATGCCTTGAAATAGAACAAGATTCAGCTGCAGTTGAGCTAAACCCTATGCCACTACTCCCTCGAGAGTATGCGTCAATCCACTGGTTATCTTCGTTGCTTTCAATGCCAAGAAAAACTTCAGTTTCAACTAAATTATCAAATCTTAATTGTCCGTGAAGGCTTTCATCAAAATCAAATTTTGGCAGTGCATATGGCCTTAATACTGGAGGAAATTTGGTGCTACCTTCACCAGCTAAATGAAGATTCTGGCTTTGAAAATCATTGTCATCATAATCCATGGGTGTATCCCTGAAAATAAAATACATGAGAAAAAATGAGAAAGAGGACCTGGGAGAGTATTGTGAATGGAGGACTTCAGGGGATCTCTCCTTTCTAGTACAGATGATATGGGATAGAGTTGTGGAACCACACTTCAGTGCTTGACACGTGTTTCAGGTGAGCCCCTATTCCTGATATGCAGAGAAATTGAAAATCCCTGCTCATTTTTCAAACCTCTTGGGCCTTTTCTTCTTTCCTTTGTTTTTTCTTTATGGAGGATACGTGACAGTCTCCCTTACTGTATTTCTCCTTCCTTTAATTTGATAATGTTCCTTTTAACCAGAAAAACAACAAGAGAGCACACATGCATGCAGACAGATACCCGAACAGATGCTCACTGGACCAATCATATAGACGTATACATCCATGAACCACACACCAGCAAGCAAAATGTACACACATAGGCATAGACACAAGCGCACAGAAATTCAATATTTAAATTAAAATTTGCACAAAAAATAACCAACCCACATGAATCAGAAAAAAGCTCAGGTCTTTATCATTCGATCATTACCCTATATTTCAAAATGGCAAGGCCACTTGCAAATATGCTCACCGAACAAAGCTAAAATGAAGGAAAATACATCTAGGCGCCCCAAGAAGCTACTTTGTTCCAAGCAATACAGTACATATATATGATCCAAAACTAACACATTTCGGAAATAGGAAAGGAATCCCGTGCCTTGTACGTGGAGGGTGTCTGATGTGTTAAAACGGAAGCCCAAGATAAAGAAATCATTATTTCACTAATGAATACAACACAACAAGCAGTTTTGTGTTTACAAACCCAAAAATATAAATATAAATAAACTTCAACCAAAAACCCTTTTGTAGTGATAAAATTATACAGAAGTAATCTTCCCAGAGGATCGAGCAAGCATAATCCTTTAACAGACACCCTTAAAAACCAATTGGTCAGTGAAAATGTGAGAAATATTGAACATTTTAGTACGAATACCATTTCAGATAAAAGGAAACCAAAGCAACCATTTGAAATCAAAGCTCACCATTTCAAAGCAAAGGAAGCAATATCTTTGGCCAAAAAACAGAATAAAAAGTACCCTATATCTCATAAAGTTGGACATGAACAGTACCAGAACAAGTAAGTCTAAAGACGCTACCTCCCTCCATCCGGCGAGGAATTCCAGCCCGTTTGATCTCAGCTATTCCCCAATCGTTCAGTCATCGACCACTTTAAAAACAATTCTTTGTCAGTAATTTAAACCCTCTCTCTCCTCAACAAAACACAAAACCCAGTAAACAGACCCCCAACAGAGTCAATTAAACCTCACCGAACACCAAACACTTACCGTTTGCTTCGAGTCCTGGCGGATCGAATTAGGGTTCCGACGTCGAACGAGATAGAGGAGTCAGAGAAAGCAGAAACAACACGATGGCACAAAGAGCGTGGGGTACTTTCTCAGTGGCCTTTTTTTTTTTGTTCGCCTAATTCCTTCTTCAGTCCTTCCTTGGCTGAAGAAAAAGCACTGGGATTTTTGTTTTTGTCAACCGAAGAGAAAAATGAGCTTCTGACAAACGAAGATCGAAAATGAAATAGGTGCTTTGGTTCGTAAACAATGAGGATCGAACGGGTATAAAGCTCGAGGAGTATCAAATATGACACGTGGGTGGTCCTGATTCGCAGGTTGAAAGTATCGAGCTTTGAGTATCAAAATCGCTGGGCGTGCGTGGAAAGCCTTGTTGGGTTTTCGCTGATTATTGGCTAATTTTGTAGGGAAGGGCAAAATGGTAAAGTTAGTTAGGTGAGTGATCAGTTCGAGAAAGGAAACTCGTTTTTATATTTTTGTGTTATTAAAATATTCTTAAATAAAGTCGCGGTTTAGTTGGACACGTGCCGATATAGTTTGGTCGCGTCGAACCAACATATCTGAGCACGAAATGTCATCCGCAAGGAACCATGGCTTTAAACCATTGGATCACATACACGGCCCAGATTAGTCGGTTCACATATTCTTAGTGAACCAATACAAAAAACAAAAGCATAGAATGATACAAAACATAAGTACAACTGAAATAGGCAAATGACAAAATAGTCCCACAAAATGTCCTAATAACATCGTGGCCTTCAAAACCTCTTCTAAAATTAAATTCTTTGTGAAATGACTTTAATGTCCTTAGGTAAAAAGCACTCCACCGCTGCTGGGCAACGAAACTCCGGGGACCATAGAATTATTGGGAAGGAGTGATCTGGAGATAAAGGATTACTTCACTGTAAAAAAATAATAATTTTAATTATATAAGATGAGAACAAAATTTTTAACGGTGACTATTATTTAAGTTTGAGCTGTGACCTGATATTAATGGCTATTTTGCTTTAAGAAATCTTGAATGATAACAAAAATATTTTAAAGTTATAAGTGTCAATAATGACCTATTTAATCAATGACTACCTCATTTTAAAAATAACAATTTTAATAATATAAACTATTAATAATTTTTTTTAGCAGTGCCAAACATTATTTTAAAGATTTAAATGTCAGCGGTGGGGCAAATATATTAATAACTCCTACACCTTAAGAAAATCGCTACTTTAATTTCAATGAAATGGCAGCAAAATCTTCAATAGTACCAACAACTACTACTTTAAAAAGTTAAGTCGGGTTTTGAGTGTTAGTGATAATTAGAGATCAATATGACTATCCCATTTCAAGAAATAATAACTTGAACTATATAAAATGAAAAAGAAAAAAATTGGCAGTCACACTAACAACTTTTTAAAATTGTAGTTTTAATTCACGAGTTGTTGATGTCATTTGACAATAGGGATACTAATTTTTTTTCTTTTTGGCTAAACTTACTTATAATTTATCTCATGATATTTGAGTTGCTCCGCTTTGAGCTTGTACATATTTTTTATATTTTGATGAAAGTTGTAGTTTCTATTCAAAAATAAAATTAGATAATGGTCTACTGATATATAGTTGGTATAGTGATATAAAATCCTATTAAATCTTTTTAGGTTTAGAGTTTAATTTTTAAAATTAGCTGTCACACTAACAACTTTTCAAAATTGTAGTTTTGATTCATTAGTTGTTGATGTCATTTGACCATAGGGATACTAATTTTTTTCTTTTGGCTAAACTTACTCATAATTTATCTCATGATATTTGAGTTGCTCTGCTTTAAGCTTGTACATATTTTTATGTTTTGATAAAAGTTATAGTTTCTATTCAAAAACAAAATTAGACAATGGTCTATCGATATATAGTTAGTATAACGGTATAAAATTCTATTAAATCTCTCTAGGTCTAGAGTTTAATTTTTAAAATTAGTTGTCACACTAACAACTTTAAAATTGTAGTTTTGATTCACGAGTTGTTGATGTCATTTGACCATAGGGATACTGATCTTTTTCTTTTGACTAAACTTACTCATAATTTGTCTCATGATATTTGAGTTGCTCCGCTTTGAGCTTGTACATATTTTTATGTTTTAATGAAAGTTGTAGTTTCCATTCAAAAACAAAATTAGACAATGGTCTACCGATATATAGTTAGTATAACAGTATAAAACTATATTAAATCTCTTTAGGTCTAGAGTTTAATTTCTAAAATTAGCAGTCACATAAACAACATTTTAAAATTGTAGTTTTGATTACCATAGGTGTACTGATTTTTTTTCTTTTGACTAAACTTACTCATAATTTGTCTCATGATATTTCAGTTGCTCCGCTTTGAGCTTGTACATATGTATTTTTATATTTTGGTGAAAGTTGTAGTTTCCATTCAAAAACAAAATTAGACAATTGTCTCCCAACATATAGTTGGTATAGCGGTATAAAATCCTATTAAATTTTTCTAAGTCTAGAGTTTAATTTTTAGAGGAGATAACTATACTAAGAGAGGCAGCTATAAATCCTAAAACTATATATCTGATAATAGGATTCAATAAATAATATCAAAAACAAAATATGGGCAGATTTTATGTGTTGGGCTATTGGACAATATATTTTTGGGCCTTAAAACTTAAATTAATTGTGGGCCTGTTACTCAGAGTTTTAGGCCTCTTTGCCAAATTACATTTCTTAAAAAATAATTTTTGTTAATATTTGTTCTAAAGACAAATATTTTGGTGAATATAAAAATGTTGTAGTAAAATTGTGTATTGTGAAGTTAGGCCTGACAATGCTTGGATAATTGAATCTGACACTAGCAAATAGCCATGTAAACAAATTGAGTATTGTGCTTAAATTAATCAACAATAAATAATTTCAATTTGTTGGCTATCTTAGTTTCCTTATTCATGTTTCTACAATTCTATGTAGAAAGAAACTTTTTTAAAACTACGAATTTTTAGCCATTTTTTAAAAATTTAAAATCTATCATTGTGCTACATGCATTTTTTCTCTCTTAATAATATTCCACATCTTTCATTCAAATTTCCTCCCCGCAATTTCAAATTCTGAGTATCTCCCACTTTTGAGGAGCAGAGGGAATATATCATCTTGTGCGCGCGCGCGTATGTATGAATCATCCTTTTATATCATCTCGTGATTCAAATAATGGAATCAAGCCCATAAAATATGGGAATTTCTACCCCCTCCCTTTTATCCTAATATTTTCATATGAGGAATCAAACAGGGGACAAGGGGAGGCAGCAGATGAGTGAGACTTGAAGACTCTTACGGTACTTTTGATGGCATAGAATAGTTTTTTTTTTTTTTATAAAAGTGGAGATAGAAATAGAAATAAAATTCGGTTAAAAATAAATTTTAAAAATTTATTTGGTAGAATATTTTATATATATCTTTTTTATAATTTAGGATAAAACAGTTCAAAATATTTTTTTATAATTTGGGAAGTGTTAAAGTTATCCAAGAATTTTATAACTTGAGATAAAATGGTCCAAAATATTTTATTTCTATTTCCATTATTTCATTTTTCAGCTTTTTTATGGAACTGAAATGACCCAAAATATTAGAAGTAGAAGTAGAAGTGACTTTCATTATATCAAACAAAAGAAGTGGAAGATTCCACTTCCACTTCTCTTGTACCAAATATGCCCTGATTGTGTCATACTTGAATATTGTCGGATCTAATTGGGGGGATATTTTCTACATTCACACAAGACCAATTCTTGTGCCTAAATTGATCAAAGCTCCTTCCATTTGAACCAACGCCTACTGGTGATGTTGCTTTATATTTAATTGCCATGATCCTAGAATATATTTTGTTCTAAAATATTTTGATATCGGTAAATACTAATTTGAAGCTAAAACTTTTGAGTTAACATTTATAATTAATAGATAAGTATTATTTGGGGCCCTATAGTTTCGGATGGAGCCCTTAAGCCCCTTAAGTAATATATAATGGAATGAATTAAGTATATTAGGCTGTTTGGATGAGGCGTTACATCCAACTCTTCAATTTTTTTCTAATCCTCCAGGCAAGATGTATTTTTTTTAAAAGAAATTCTTTATTTATAAATATAACTTTAAAAAAAATAAAGTGAATAATAAGTGGAGCTGTCAATTAGTCAATTAATAGTCAAAATTAACAAACAACAATTAAAAATTTGTAAGGTGATATTGAATAAAAAGAATTACCAAAATTCTAATGTTTTGTGAAAACTTTCGGATTAAATTTATACTCTAACTATATATATATATATGAATCATACTATGGTATCATCTCCTGATTCAAACATATTGCAATGTGGTTGATAAAATATGGGAATATTGTTTCTCACCAGTTTTCCATCCAATAACAGCTCCTATTTCTGTTTCGCTGGCACAATTTTTATCGTATATATGACATAAGAGCATAAGCTTTTGGAATATGTATCATGAGGATACTTGCATATTAGCTGTTTAATGCTCCGTTTAGATAGGAAGAAAAGTTGGTGGGCTGGGGGGGGTATTAAAGAAGAAAAGACGGAAAGAAGAGAAAATTAGAAAGAAGATTTATCATCCTTCCAGTTGGATACATGAGAGAAAATAATAAGGAGAAAAAATATGCAAAAAACTAAATGACTAAAATTTCTTTACACTTATATAAAAATATATTATGTTTAAAATTAAATTAAATATCACAGTGGAAAAATCATATCAACATTATCATCATCAAACAATTTAAAATCAAATTATTTGATAAAAAATATATATCCTTATTATTATATTTTAAAATTAAATATTTTTTTGCCAAAAAATGTAATTTATCAAGGGAAAAAAATAAAAAAGTGGATAATTTTTTTAAATTAAATATAATAAAAAGAAATAAATAAATTATATTATTATTTAACATTATTAATAAATACTAAAAATATAATATAAAAGTAAAATGTAAGGGCATAATTGGAAAATGAACTCTACTCATCTTCTCTCAATATGTGGAGAGAAGAGTCGGAGAGAAGATGTGGTGGTCCTACAGCTCATTTTCTTCCCAATTTTTCTTATGCTTCCACTTTTCTTCCCTCTCCAAACAAAAAAAAATTGTGTCCTCCTATTTTCTCTCATAATTTTATAATTTTATTTTCTCCCTTATTTTCTCTCAATCCAAACAAGGGGCAAGAGAAAGTTTGTCTAACACTTGTCTGTTGTAAGAAAATTAAGCTCACACCTATTCTATCTATAATTATATATAAAAATTAGATAATTAATTTATAGATATTAATAAAATTAATAAAATTAATTATTTATGATAAATATTTATTAATTTCTATAACGTACCCTAATCATGTGGAAGCCCTCTACTATCAACATGTACAGATAGTTTAAAAAATAAATTATATATATAATATTTAAAAGATAAATTGAATTAAGATCTTATAGTAAAAAAGTACTCAATATCTTTACTAATACTTATAATACCTTATTGGTGTTTCATGAGTTAAGTACTATTTTTTATTTTAATTATAAGAGTTAATTAATTTTTTTAAATAAATATAAAAAATTAAATAAATCAGTTAATTATAACTAATATAATAGCTAATTGATTAATTTGGGTAGATTAAAAAGTATATAATATGAATTCATCTTAAGAGTCAGATTTAATTATAATTAATTAATTAATTTAATTTTTTATATTTATTTAAAAAATCAGCTAACTCTTATAATTAAAATTAAATAAAATAATATATATATGTGTAAGAATATTCAAACTAATAGTTTAATTATATACATAAAAATATATAGATCATGTGGCATGTTGGCATGCACATGTTCTGCTATATATAAGACAATAACTGAGCCAACGAAGCAAAAATAGCAAGTCATGATGGAAAACTGGGGGAGAATCTTCCCACATTTATATCAAACCAAATTATTTGCAATTGAATCACAGGAATTTATCCACAGAAGACTCTAGAGAAATTGTGACAAATATGCAACAGTTTTCCGTCATGTCAGTAATAGTAATAGTAATATTAATATAGTAACTGTGTGGTAGTACCAATATTATAATTTAAAAAAAAATTTGATTTTAAAATTTTTTTAAAATAAATAACTATATTTATCTAAAAAAATTTTTAGACTAAATCATAATTTAAAACTATAATTTTGGATAAACTATTGGGAATAGCTTCTAGAATAGTAAAAAAGTTTATAAACTACCTAATTACTATTTTATCTTTATTTTTTCTTACACACTCTCTCCTCTTTCATATTTTTAATAAAATCATACCGTAATTTTCTAATTATAAAAGTCCTTCTGATATAACTATCCAAATACTCATTTATTCAGAACTATTTTTTTTTCATAAATTCTTCTCTAAAAACTATTTTTTAAAAGCCATCTAAAAACTATTTTTTTCATAATTTTTTTTAAACTCTCATCCAAATATACCCATAATAATAAAAGCCTTCGCTCATGAGACAGAGCATTACCATAGAGTGACATTTATATTTTATAATAATAATAAATCTTATTGTATTACTTAGTTAATTATATAAATTATTTATTATTATTGTGTTTTTATCAATAACTAAATCTATAGATAAATTATTAACTAAAAAATCTAGTCCAATAACTTTTTAAATATTAACCTCGGACTTCTTCCATCTCTTTCTAGATCTTTACACTGATTAATATATACTCTTAATTCTTTATAGCATCTAATAACTTTTTTTATATTAATGACAATTTTTTAATAAAAATCATCTCATAACGATTTTTTTACTATTTTTTTTAATAAAAATCACTCCAACTCATTCTTATATATATTTATTAGGACATCTTATATAACCACATATATCCATATCAATATCATCGTCTCAATTACCTCTATTTTATATTTATTGTTCTTTTAAAACTCAATAATATTCATAATTATATAACATTACTAATCCTATAATAGTTTGATATATAAAACTTACCATTTATTTTATTTCGTATGTTTTCGCTCACACACATACTCTTCATTATTTTTTGTTTAATTTAACACTATATCTTAATGATTATTTATTTATTTATTTATTTATTTATGTATGTTTGTTGGCCCAACTTTAAATTTATACAATCCCAATCTTTTCTTTACACTAAATCACACTTATCATGAAAACAAACTAAGACTTGAATGAGAGAGAGAGAGAGCAGTACATATTAGTGGTTTCTTGAAGAAGGATGGACAATTTTTCACATTCTTCAAACACAAACTCTCACTGGCTTGAGTTCGGGTCTCAAAATATTTATACTTTAATGTTCTAGTTTTTTACTTGTATTTATTTTTAAGGTTGATTTCTGTTATTGGGCTTCACAGTTACTTCCTCTGGTATATTGGTATGTTTTAGCTAGATATTAATAAAATTATCTCTTATATAATAAAAAACATGTTATATATGTATATACGGACGGTATATACTTTGAATGAACCGTTTATATGTGGATTGCTTCTAAGAAAAATCAAGATGTTTTTGTCGATTTATGACAATTATTTCACTTATTAATATATTTTATTGTTAAAATAAAATCATTATTAAATATTTCATCCAATCTCAATATAACAGTTAATTAGACAGATGTGTTTAATTCTAAATATAAAATTTTAATTTATTTTATATATAATTTTATTATTTTTGTCAACTTATTTAATTTACCTAATTTATAAACTAATATATAATCTAATATTATAATTAATTAATTAATTTTTTTAATTTTTTAAATTAGTCAATATACTCTTTTATTGAAGATAAGAGGGAGTAGTATTATTTTTTAATCGCCCAATCATTGTAGAACTATTTTACAAATATTCTACTTTGGAATGAGAGAGATGAAACCTAACCAAACATATGTATATTAAATAAGGTAAGGTCGGTTTTGGGCAGCTTATAATTAAGAAAGTGTTGCTAGTTTATAGAAAGTATAATTAGCGGACAATAATTATTGGATGACATGTGAAGATGGGGAGTGAATTGAGCTGTTCTTATCACCCTTTTCCTTATTAGTTCTTTAAGGCATAGCGGCATTAAAATATCTCATAATTAATTATATTGATTATTGTCATTATTATCGTCACCCTGACTTTTAGCTTTCTTATAATAAAATGTCACCAAAAAATAGAGTTTACTTTATAAATATTGAAATAGAACGAACATGGTCGGCCCATCTGATCTAATCCTTTCCAAAGTTTCGTTTTAATTAATTTGTGGCTTAGTTTGATTCAACCCAATCAAACGTTGGGTTTATCTTTAATTAATTAATTTATATTATATTTAATTAGTGCCTCACATCAATGTATTATAATAAGTTAGATTATGGCCTATTATTTGCGTAAAATAATTGAAAATAAAGTATATTATTTATAATTTATAAACAATATTACTCTTCTAATCTTTAATATAAGACATAGTTTGTATTATAATATAAATTTAGTCTTATATTAAGAATAGAAAGATTATTTTTTATTAATTTTGTAATATATATAAATATATATAGGACAAAACGTTGGTTAAATTACTTGTATTCATTATGTTAAGTTTTTCAATCACACTTTGTCATGTATCTTTTCTTCAATATTACTTCTCAGTCCTTATGAATATATGAACTAATTGAGGAGTAAATTTTAATCATAAATATAAAATATATTTTTTATATTTATCAATTTTTTTCTAAATTACTTTTATTGATACCTCTTAATAATAATAATCAAGTAAGAGAGTGTGGAAATGAATTAAGGAAGATGGTAAGGGTATTTTAAAAAAAATATAATATATTGACTAACTTCCTTAATATAATTAAATTAGTTAAATAAGTCTAATATTAAAGACTAGAGAAATATCATTTAACTCTAAACTTATATTAAAAAAAATAGAACGTATAACCATGTGTAATTGGAATTGATATAAGAAACTTGACGTAAATATGATCTATTATAATACTAATAGGCATGTAACTCAATTGATAAGGGAGTATGAATTTAACTAATGGTGTCAAGTTTTAGAGAGACTGTTGTGATTATAGTAATTTTTTCTTGGCAAATTGTTAAATTATTATTTGAAAAGAATATTCAACAATACACACACACATAATTACAGGGAAAAAAATAAGTTTGAGTAAGACACTTTTTAGAAGGATTCATAATTATTCAATCTAAAAACTAATGATAAGAAAACCAAAAAAAAAGTAATGATGACTTTTTTAAAAATAAAAAAAGATTAATACAATATTTAGTTTCTTAATTTTACCCTGATTTTAGTTTTAGTCTCTCAAATTTTAAATTATATGTTTTAGTCCCTTCTTAATGGGCAAAATGACAAGATTTTTATGAAATTATAGGGATCAATATTTTATATAAAAAAAATTTGAGGAATTAAAGTTTATAATTTAAAATTTAAAGAATCAAATATTATATTAACCTAATAAAAAAAAATCAAAATTTCAACCATTCAGATTAAATAATGAAATTTCTCTCATTTTTCCATTGCCTAGTTTCTTGTACGCAAGAGGAAGAAAGGAGACATTTTTCATATATAAAAGAAGTGGATGGAAAAGGTAATACTTATCCATAAACTCTTATATGTCTCACTATCATACTAGTTAACTTAGTTGTCACCACGTTCATAAACGAATAAATAAAATAAAATAAAACAACCCCACGGACTATCAAATTAAAAGAAGAAACAAATTAAAGTCGAAAATAACATAAAAAACAACGAAAACAAGAGAGAGCCTTCAATAATGCACTATCCAACCACTCTTTGTGGGGTCCATGGCCGGTGCCAATTGTCTGCCCTTTCGTAAACCTTCTTTTATATATAAACCGTTGCAAAAGCCTTCTCACACACACAAAAGCTAAGTTTGATCAGAAACCAATCAAACTAAAATTAGGGTTATTAGTTTCAGAGAGTGACAGATAAAAATGGTGAAGATAGCTCTTGGTAGCTTTGGTGACTCTCTCAGTGTTGCTTCCATTAAGGCTTATATAGCAGAGTTCATCGCCACTTTGCTTTTCGTCTTTGCCGGCGTCGGATCGGCCATAGCTTACGGTGAGCAATCATTGTTCTGTTAAATTTAACTAATCATATTTATTGAAGAAGAAGCGAACAATATTAACGTGTGTGTGTGTGTATAGGTGCCCTTACTAAGGATGCGGCGTTGGATCCGGCGGGGCTAGTGGCGGTGGCGGTGGCGCATGCATTTGCACTATTCGTCGGAGTGTCAGTGGCAGCCAACATCTCCGGTGGCCATTTGAATCCAGCTGTCACTTTTGGATTGGTTATTGGAGGCAACATCACCGTTTTGACTGCCATCTTGTATTGGGCTCACCAATTGTTGGGATCCTTGGTTGCTTGCCTCCTCCTCAAATTTGTCACCAGTGCTCCGGTATACCTTCTTTCTAATCTCTCTTCTCAAACGTTAACTTTTCAAGAGATAAAAAACTAAACATAAATAATAATATAAATATAACTACCACTAAGTTATTGGGAGATCATGAACCAAGGATGTGAGTGATAGGGCTCTCGTCCCTTAAACAATTAAATAGTTGGGTGTCCGATTACCAACCCTTGTATATGAAACAATTTTTTTTTGTTATTAAGTGAGGGTATAAACCTAAAAGTAAAGAAAATTAGACTATAGAGGAATTTAATCCCATCCACTTTGAAGCTATTAAGTGTCGCAACTGTAAAGGACACGTGTCAAATACAACAGATCTAGAAATATATTTTTTTACTAGCGCATCTGCAACTCTATTAGTCTATCTTAAAATGAACTGCAGTGGTAAATTTTATTATCTATTGCTTAACTCCTTAATATTCATAAATAACAAACTGCCTCTGTGCCTGCTATTAGTTTCCACCAACGTATGAATGATAAACTTTGCATTAGATTCAAGAATGATATTCCTTAATCCTTTATCCCAAGTAGTCTGGAGTCCTCTAAAAATAGCTCATTCATCGGATTCAGCTGCACTACAGACTCTAATAAAAAGAAAAAAACCCATATAACCACTCACCATTATAGTCTCTAATCACTCTTCCAATATATGAAACAAATTTAGTTTATAAAATTGAAGGTAGGGTGGATCTCACTTATTAAGAGAGTGCCCCTAAAACTTTCTATCTCTCTTCACTTAGAATATTATGCATATATTATATTAAAATTTAACTCGAGTCAGCTGGTCAGACTAATAAACTGGTAAACTAGTCTCATGAGGTCTAGTTAAAAGTTTTGGATAGGTCAATCGAGTTGAATTTTATATTTTTTTCCTCGATCGCTATTTGTGTTTATAATAATTCTATTTTGTTAAATTATGTGATTTATACATGAATATTCTATTTACTTATAGATTAATGTCTCTTTATTTTAAAAAAATATTACTCTTTCCAAAGTTATATATGAAATTTTTTATATATTTTAATTAAATTATATTATTTTAATCATGATTAAATTGAATTCAGTTTAACCACAATTGGACTATTGATTCTTGAACTACCGATTCGACCGGTTTAATGATTGATCATATTTTCATGACCTCCCTATATTATGATCCAATAAAGAATATCCTAGAGCATCTTTCTCTAACTTCATTTTCAACTCAATATCACTTAAAGTGTATTATGCCTAGATGAATCGTAGATTATTTGTAACTGATTATGAAATTTATAAATGGAGCAGACCATTCCAGTGCATGGACTTGCTTCAGGAGTGGGTGTTGCTGAAGGCATAGTGTTCGAAATTGTGGCCACTTTTGGACTCGTTTACACTGTGTATGCGACTGCAGCTGACCCCAAAAAGGGCTCATTGGGAATTATTGCACCCATCGCTATCGGCTTCATTGTTGGTGCCAACATCTTGGCCGCCGGCCCATTCAGCGGCGGTTCAATGAACCCTGCCCGTTCATTCGGCCCGGCCGCCGTATCTGGTGACTTCACCAACTACTGGATCTACTGGGTCGGCCCGTTGATTGGTGGTGGTTTGGCCGGGTTGATCTACGGGGACGTCTTCATTGGCTCATATGCTCCTGTTCCTACTGAAAACTACCCTTGATGAGCAGTTATTTTGTGTTTCTTCCAGTTTGTTCATCATTTGCTGTATGTCTTGTTTTTGTGTGGAAGTTGTGTCTTTAATTTTCCACTCAATGAAGGAGCTTTGATTTGGCTTTTGGTGATAATAATATAGTTAATCGGAAAACTAAAGTTGAACAAAGCTATATTTATTTACCAAGGTCCCTGGAAGAAGCGTATATGTTAAGGACTGTTTGATATATGAGGGATTTGGAGAGAAGGTGGAGGAGGAAAAATTTTCTGCGTTGAATTTTAAAAAATTGAAAAAGTTGACTTATAAAATTTTAGTAAAAAAAAGATATAAGATAAAAGAATAAAAAAATTTAATTAAAAACTGTTAACCTCACTTCTCAAATTTTTTATTTTTTAAATCCAACTTAAAATTTTTGCCCTCATTTTCAAATCCTTTGTACCAAACTGCCCCTAAAGTTAAAATTATGCCTGTCATCTTCAATTTATATATTTAGCCGTAATGTCAAAGTCGTCTCACAAAAACTTGAACCATAAGATCAGTTATAAAAATTTTGATCAACAAAGTATTCGTTAGTCCTATAATTGTGAGACAGCACAATATTTTATAGAAACTGATGACAAGTATTAGCTATTGAGAATTGATTTGGTGATATACAAAAAATATGTGAGAGAATTCTGTGTTAAAGTGATTAAAAAAAGTGATTTCTCTGATATAAACTCTGAACAGAAATTGCATGAAATGTTGCAGCTTTGAAGCTGCAAGGTTATGAAGCTCAGGAGGATCAAACAGTTGACTTTTGCGTTAAAGTTATACTTATAACAGGGAAAAGATTCTTTTTAGGACCAAATGAAATACACATTTTGTATTAAGAACCTTAATAATCTATAAAAGATAAGAATTCTAAAACTGGATATTTGATAATAGAATTTAAAAAATAATATAAAAAAAGCTTCAACTGTCTATGGTAGTCCAACCACTACAAAAAAATAAAATTTTGGCAACGATTTTTTAGTGGCAACAAAAAAAGCCATCGCTAAAAGTAGATTTTCAGTAGCGATTTTAGTTGTTGCCGTTGAAAGTCCTGAGTTTCTGCGGCGACAATAAAGTCGCCACTGAAAGAAAGACTTTCTGCGATGACATAGATTGTTGCCGTAAAAGGTTATAGTATCTACAGCGACATACATGTGTCGTGCCAAATGGAGACAATTTTTTGTTAGCGTAGAAGGTAGGATTCAGGGGTGACTTTTGTATTTGTCACCACTAAAAGTCTTCATACAATTTTTTCCCAATTTGGAGAAATTTTAAGCAACTATCTAATATATAGAATTAAATTATTGAATAATATTATTTTTAAAAAATAAATAAAAAAATTTCACATGCTATTGTAATAAGAAGAAATTATATAGATAATAATATGATGTCTGTGAAAAAAGGAGATGAAGTAGGGGTATGTGTATGAGAGAGATATTATAAATGTGTGTCAATGAGCATGAGAGTTAGTATGTGTGTTAAAGATAATGAGGGTGAGGAGATATAGAGAGGGAGATGTGTGTGTGAGAGAGAGAGAGATAAGGAGAAAGAAGGAACGTAAAATACATACATACATACATACATATATACATTCTTAGTTACTATTGCATATGCCTTTGTTACTGCATTTCATGTACCATATCAACTTTTACAAAAAGGATTTATAATGTATTATTGAGTTTAAGAGTGTTGTTTTGAAATTAAAAAGTCTCAAAAGTAAATTTTAGAGAAAGAATAAAGGAAAGAATAATCATTAAAAATATTTTTGGGTTAAAAAAATTAAGAAAAAAAATCATAAAATGGGTATTTTAGGGGCTTAAAAAATTATGAAAGAGTTTATTTCCCCAAAAGAAACCCAAATGATTTAATAGCTATTTTTTAAGAATTAAAGGCCTATTTTGTTTTAGAAAATTCAAGAAAAATAGTTAGAGGTTATCATTTGCCCAGAAAATTTTATAAAAATTCCCTAATGAGTTGAAGAAGCTATTGGAGGAAAAATATCATTATTTTATTAAGAGAATTATTTTTTAAAAAATATTTAGTAAAAGTAAGAGTTTCAACAGTAACTTTATTTTGTCGCCGCTAATACATTTTAATGTTTCATTAGGGATCTCCTTCTCTTCCTTATTCCTCAGCATAGATGGCTTTAGAGAACAATAGAAACATCGAGAGTGGGAGACAGAGGGAGAGCACGAGGGAAGGACCAGAGGATTGTGACATTAGAGGAGTGACCGGAGGACGGAGATTGAGCTTATGACGACGTCGGCCATCTGAGGTGAGTTCTCTGACTCTGTCTTCAATCTGTCTCCTCTGTTTTCTTTCGAATATGGGGTGGGTCACCGATTAAAGTCAAAATTTTGAGTAGCTTTTGGTTGATTCAGTGAAAATGAGTAAGTATTTGAGTTTTCTGACTTCAAACTGAACCAAAATTGTTCGACGTTGGGGTTGCCGGTAGACTTGCTGTGGCCATGCATTTTGAGGTGTTTCTAACCATTTAAATTTGGCGTTTTGAGATTAAATCACTAATTAAGTAATTAATAAAGCTTAAAAATGTGGAATCAAGCTTTAATCTCGAAATATGGTTGTTGTATGATCTTCTATATTTCTGAACAAAGTTACCGAATAAGGGAGCTTGTATGTGTAGGTTTGTAACCTTGATTTCCTGTAAACAAAGGCAAAAATTGATTAATTGCATAAGGGAACTAATAAAACATGAATGTGAAGATTTTCCTTGTGTTTCCATGTGTGATGTGTGTGTGATGATGAGTAGATAGACAGAGGAGATAGAGAGAGGGAGATGTGTATGTTGTGCTGCTAGGGTAGTGCTGTATTTAATTTGAGTGGCCTATATAGTAAAAAAAGTGATCATTTTTCATAACATTTCTTACATGTTTTGCATGACAAAAGAAAAGATATAGTAAAAAATCGTTGATCACTTGTATCTAAAATTGTCAAAACTTGGGGTTCTTTTTTTCAACTCCTTATCCTATTTTCCCTTTAGTCAGACATTAATCTGCATTGACAGAGATTTCGGATATTAAAATATTTGATTAGAAGTGATTTTTTATGGGTTGAAGATGTAGGAAACGAACCAGAGGTGTAGGTTGAAGATGGAGAATAAGCGGATTGAGATTATTGTAAAATCGCTGTAGAGAATTGTTGATTCAATTGGGGAGGCTTTCGTGTTCTCTAATAAGAACATGAATATATGTTCTCTATTATGTATACTTCTTTCCTCTTGAAATTCATGATGGGTTACATAAATATGCGCTTGTGCAACTTAATCCATTCTTTTCCCTCTCTCTCAAAATGCATGCAATTCCCTTGATACTGAGCAAACAACATAGATTAGGGTTCTTGTAAGATTAAGTCTCAATATATCAGTCTATATATATATGTTTCATTTTCTGTGATTCATCGCAAACCAAGACGCCACTAGAAAACATGTGTGTGGTGATTAATGTTTCAAAATATAAATTGCTTGGAATTAGATTTTTCTGTGCCTCTAGTTGATTTTATTTATATATGTAATATCTTTATGAGGAACCACATATGTTTATGTATTGATATGTTTGTTGGATTTTCTTGCTGTATCCTAGGTTTAACTTTTTAGGGAATAAAAATGGATAAAAGTTAGCTACATATTAAAGACAGAGGTAACCTATTAGAGAAGTTGATGCTTTTTTAGAATGCGCATTTAGTCAACCTGACGTGGTAAATCAAATACGTTGCCCTTGTAAAAGATGCATGAATATTATATTTAAAATGAGAAGAGATGTTATGACATACTTATTGAGTAAGTTCAATCTATCAACACTATAATTTAAGTTTTTAATTCTTTTTTATTTTAAAATATATTATTTATTTTTTCTTGTATGTCATTTTTTTATAGAGAGATCAAACTACTGGACAACCTGCCCCTCCTTACCAGCTATGGGAGATAACGCATACTAGGAAGACGTTATATGGACAAGTAGTATGGGCTAACCCACACTCTGAACAGATTCATGTATGCATTATAGTTTTATATTTTATTTTAATTTAATTTTATTTTTAATCTAATAGTTTCATATATTTTTATTGTAGAGTCGTATGCACGAACTTTCTCAGCAACCAGACCGAGATTTAGAGAGTGATGCTCGAATGACGTCAGAGAAAATATTAGAGACTGTTCTTGGCGAGAGGTCAGTGTATGTAAGAGGAAAAGGGTATGGAGCGAAGCCTTAAAGGAAGAGAAATAGCACTCAATCTAGTGATAATTCAGTTTTGTAAAGTGTGCGTGCCCAATTGTAGGAAGAGTTTGATAAAAAAATTTAAGAGGAGAGAGAAAAAATGGAGGTAGAGCGTACAAAGATGGAAGAAGAGCGTTTGCAATTTGAGCAAAGACTAATTGAGCAAATAGAGCAAAGGATACAAGCTCAATTTGCTGTCTTGATACAGATGGGGCAACCACATGTGCCTACTTCTTCTACTCCTAGTATTGGTCCTTCCATATAATGCTTATGTATAGACTAAACAATTTTATTTTCTTTTTAAACATATTTAAGTAATTGAAGTAATTTGATATTTTATAGGATGATCTGAATTATTCTTCAATATTATTAGATTTTAGTTTATTTAGTTATTTATTATTATTTTTATTATTAAATTAGAGAATTTAAACAATAATATCAACTTTCAAATTGTCGCTGCATATTTCACTTAGGTGGCAACAGTTCATGTTGCCGTTAATTCAACTTTCAGCAGCGACAACTCTGTTGTCACAGATTATACTTTAGGCGGTGACAATTTTATCGCTGCTAATTGTTAACATTCAGCGGCGACTTTTAACTGTCGCCGCAAATGTTTATAAGCGACAGTCTCATAGGCGGTGACAAAATATTGCCGCTAAAGATATTTAACGGCGACTTTGGCACTTGTCGCCGCTGAAAGTCAATTTTTTTTGTAGTGAACCATCAGTGCCAACAACCTTGCTGTCGACGTTGGCGCTTCAACGGCTACTAATGGTGGTTTTGTGCCAGTGTAAGTGAGGGTGGTGAAGGCTAATTTTGTTTTTTTAACAATGAAAGGTGTTTTGCTAATTGTTCAATAAAACATAATTTTACTTTGGTGCAGAGGTTGGTTGGTATAAATGATTTAGAAGAGAGGGAAAAAATTTTGGGTTGAATTTCAAAAAAAATGAAGAAATTGGGTTATAAAATTTTAATAAAGATAAGATGTAAGAAAAATTAATTAAAAAATTTTAACCTCACTTTCCTAATTTTTATAAATCCAACCCAGAAACATGTCCTCTCGCCTCTAGTTCTCTCTAAATCCCTCGTACCAAGCTAGGCTTTTTTACCAATATGCTTTAAACAGTAAAAAAAATTTATTCAAATACTGCACGTTAGAAAATATTTACTAAAAGCCTACACTCAAAGTCGTTCTCTACTAGATGAACTTTAGATTTTTGACGAAGTTGTTCACTACCAACACGGCTTTGAGGATATGACAAGTTTTTAAATTGCAAAAATTGAAAGTTGTTATCTGACAAAACGACTTTGATGATGTAACAATCTTAAAATTGTGAAAATTAAAAGTTGTTTTTATGATAGAACAACTTTTGAAATTCATTTGGCCAGATCTGACTTCTTCAATATTTGGCTTCACTATACTCATTAAAGGGTAATAAGAGTTGATTTTGGAGTTACACTTTAGAAGTTTATCACCCTAAGATTGAGTTCTTTAATAATATTCTATTTCTTAATTACAATGCAATGAAAATTCACTTTACGGTAAACAATTTTAAAAATTCATCATTACAAAAACAACTTTATCACCTTAATATCTTCAGCCTCTTCCGTCTCCTCCAAACATGAAAATAAAATAATTTATATAATAATTTTGTAATAATTTTATTAAAAATTTATGGGAAAATAAATAATTGGAGGAAAACGTTAATACTAAATACATAATAAACTAATAATAATTATGAAATTAATATGGGTGTATTAAATAAAACATGATTAATTAAAAATTGTAATGGAATTTTGAGAATTGATTTACCTGATAAAAATAGTGACTTTTGGTGTCACATCTTGTTCTTGTTCTCACTTAGAGATCGTTGTTGTATGTTCACTTCTTCTTGAGATTTAAGTGTCTCATTTATTTGTGTATTTAGTGTATTTAAATCAAATCAAGGTGATTCAACTAAAGAAATTTATTGCCGAGGGGTGATAATGCTTTGTTCGATGGACCACCTTGCTCAAAAGTAGAAGAAGTATTGTATTCGGTTGAAAATAGTACCGAGTCATCAAATAATGGCATGAATGATTGAAATTGTTGATTCAACATTAACATGTAAAAAGAAAGCAGTTTTAAGATCATTGTGATCGTGCTGCTTGTCATACTCGTTGTCATTGACATTATTATCATTTGCATAATCATTTTCATTCACACCACTAACATTTACATAAGAATCATATTCATCTTCATCCTCAGGTTCATCCATGATGTCTTCCATTGGAAAAAGAGAACGCAATGGTCTACTTTGCAACCATCTTGGGTTAGTTCTAATGGATGGAAATTTCCCATGGATCCTTATTCCACAATGTTCATCTTGTTGTAACTTAATGGTAAAGTATTTTCAACATAATTATCCATTGGTTATGATTCAACATAACCAACACTTTCTACATCACATATGTTGGCATACAACTCTGTACTTATTAATTGAGTTGAAAATCTGTTTGCACTTACCGCATTTGTTTTATATCTAAGTTATCTTCCAAATTGCATGCTTGGTATCATGATGGATTTATGTATGTAGGATATCTGTATACTCTAGATTTATCACCATTTGATTGGAAGGAAGTCAGCTTTCATCCAATAACCTCCTTCAATCTATCCAATATAATATTTGGGTTTGATTGCTTTTACTCTATTAAATTCAAATATAACTCCACTTGGGCCATTTAAAATTCCTCCATTTGCAAATATATACACGAACTTCATTCTATGATCCATTCTACTCTCTAAATATTGTATTATAATTATTAATCAATAAAAATTAAATGGTGAAAATAAATTAACTCCACAATCCCTTTATCTTTAAAAAAATTATCATAAAAATATAAAAAATGTCTAATCACAATGATATCATATAAATTAAAAATTTATCATAATTAAATTTTTAGTAAGTTGTTAATATGTGTTATATTAAAATTACTTATTTTTTTTCTAAATCTAGTGAAACATTTAAAAGATAACTAGTAACTATTAAATATCTATACAAGAGATAAATAAGGCATTTAGCATGATGAGGGGTAAATTAATAAATTGATGTATTTTAATATAGTTTTCAATTAAAAAAAATATGCTTTCTTAATTTTTTACAATATTCTTTAACTGTGTTAATGATTTGGACTAAAATGTATGTTTTAAAAATAGAGGAGATATATATATATATATAATTAAGACAAAATAGAAGAGTGGTCACAATATTTTGCTCTTCATCTTGTATCCAAATAAATTCTTAGTTAGCATAATTTTTTTTAAAATACAAATAGTCAAAGGAAATATTTAATTCTTTTTAATAACTATTTCATATTTAATATCATAACCTTTTGAATTTTAACATTGTTTTTAATAATTATTTCAAATAGTCAGAGGAAATATTTAATTCTTTTTAATAACTATTTCATATTTAATATCATAACCTTTTGAATTTTAGCATTGTCAAAATATAAATAAAAGGTAATTTTGATGGAGAAAACTTAGACCAAGTTCTTTATCTCTAGTTTGTCAAATTCTTCAATCCCAATATGTCATGTGTCCTATTTTTTTAAATATATTATTTTTACAATTTTTAAATATCTTCATTTAACCTAAACACAACAACAACAATAAAGCCTTATCTCATTAAATAGGGTCGGCTACATGAATCATACGATGCCATTGTGCTCTATAAAAAACTGAATCCTTGGTTAAGTTATTGACTAGGAGATCCCGCTCAATGACCTCGTTGAGCATTCTCTTTGGCCTTCCTCTATTCCTTTTAACCGGGCTCCATATTATTTAATCCACCCTCCTCACTGGCGCATCCCTTGGCCTTCTTTGTACGTGTCCAAACCACTTAAGACGGTTCTCTACCATTTTCTTCTCAATAGATGCCACTCCAACTCTTTCCCGTATTTGTTCATTACAAATCTTATCTTTTCTTGTATGGCCACACATCCATCTCAACATCCTCATCTCAGTTACCCCAACTTTATGCTCTTGCTGTCCTTTTAAAGCCCAACATTCACTTCCATAAAGCATTGCTGGTCTTATAGCAGTGCGATAAAACTTTCCTTTTAATTTATCTGGTACTTTCCGATCACATATAACCCCAGTAGCCTTTCTTCATTTAAACCACCCAGCTTGAATTCTATGATTAACATCCTCCAAAATTTCACCATCCTTCTGTATAATTGATCCCAAATATTTGAACTTATCTATTTGTGGAATAACTTGATCTCCCAATTTGACCTCCAAGTTATTTCTAACTAGCCTCTTATCAAAATTACAATACATATATTCAGTCTTACTTTTACTCAGACGAAAACCCTTTGACTCTAAAGTAATTCTCCATAACTCAAGTTTAAAATTAATCTTTTCTCTTGACTCTACCACAAGAACTATATCGTCTGCAAAAAGCATGCACTTAGGGATTTCTTCTTGAATAGGCTTGGTTAGAACATCCACTACTAGATTAAATAAATAAGGACTCAAGGATGATCCCTAATGAAGACCAATCCTTATGGGAAAATCCTTTGTTTCACCCCCCAGACGTTTTTACAGTAGTTGTTACCCCCTCATACATATTTTTTATTGCCTTGATATATGTCATGCGTATACCTTTCTTTTCCAAAGCTTTCCAAAGCACCTCCCTTGATACTCTATCATACGCTTTTTCTAAGTCAATAAAGACCATATGCAAGTCTCTTCTTTTGGTCTGGTACCTTTCCATTAACCCCCTTAATAAATGAATCACCTCTATTGTAGATCTACCCGGTATAAAACCACACTGATTCTCAGAAATATCAATCTCTAATCTCAACCTGTGTTCAATTACCTTTTCCCACAACTTTATAGTATGACTCATAAGCTTTATCCCTCTGTAATTTGCATAATTTTGAATATCCCATTTATTTTTATAAATAGGAACTAAAGTACTTTTCCTCCAGTTATCAGGCATTTTTTTAGAACTTAAGATCACATTAAATAGTTTAGCAAGCTACACCACCCCACTTCGCCTAAACACTTTCAAACTTCAATAGGAATACCATCAGGTCCAACAGCTTTACTATTTTCTATTTTCTTAAGCGCCTCTTTAACCTCGTCAACACGGATCCTACGGTAAAATGCTAAATTTGGTTCAACTTCTCGTGTTAAATCCCCGAGCTCATAACTCGACCCTCCTCCCTTGTCATTAAACAATTTATAAAAATAGGTCTCCCACCATTCTTTAATATCACCATCTGCAATTAAAACCTTGCCTTCTTTATCCTTAATACATCGTACTTGATCAAAATCCCTCGATTTCCTTTCCCTATCTCTTACAATCTTATAAATCTTTCGTTCTCCCGACTTTATCCCTAGCTCCTTATAAAATTCCTCAAAAGCTTTAAAACGAGCTGCACTCACCGCCTTCTTAGTTTTCTTCTTAGCTAAACGATACTTTTCTCAATTTTCAGTATTATTACATAAGTGTATAGCTTTGAAACAGTCTATTTTGTTCTTAACTTTCTCTTGTACGTCCTCATTCCACCACCAAGTCTCCTTATCTCGTCGACCAAAACCTTTAGATTCTCCCAAAATTACTTTAGCAACCGTTTGGACATTCTCAGTCATTTTCTTCCACATGATATTAGCATTTTCCTGCGTCTCTCAAACCCTTTCATTTAACATTGCTCTTTTAAAAGTTTTCCTCTTCTTCCCCTTTAACTGCCACCACTTGACTCTTGTGTTTAAAACACATATAAAAAAAATTAGTACATGTGGTAAAGTATGAGTGAGAAACTTGATGAAATAGATATAAAAAATTTGATATAAAAAATGATCTATTTTTATATCATATTTTTTATTTAATAATTTTTTAATTTGGGAATTTGTTCTAAAAGAATTGAGTCCTAAAAAAATTATATTTTAGTTATTTTTTTCTTTCAATCACATAACCGTTTTCTAAAAAAACTCAATATTAACTACGTCAATAGCCAAAAAATAAAAAAAATACATTTGTAAAATTTGAATTTTCATAATTTCATCCATAATGTTAATGAATATATATTTAATTCTTTTTCTAAAGAAATTAAACTGCACTATATTTTATAAAAAAATTAGCAACATGTCTACACCTTTAATACTAAATTTAACCTGTCAAAAATTCAGTACTAATATAATAACTTTACTATAAAAATTAAAAAAGAAATTAAGTAAAAAAATGCACCTCAATTAGATCAATAATCAAACTTTAAGCTGGAATAAAATGCAACAAACTAAAATACATGCACACCACCAATATCTAACTAGAAGAGAAAGGAAGCAATTGAGAAAGAATAATAATGGCTAATATGAAAGACAAGGAAGGAATTGAGAAAGAATAAGAGAAATAGACAGTGAAAGAAAAAGGAGCGTGCAATATTTATATAGAACTAGCACTTATTATTTGTACCATCTATTTTCTCACCTATCACTTTAAATTTGTAGCTTTATACTATGCACATCTTCACGAGCTTACATAAGAAGCCTTAGACTTTGTCAAGAGAAAGAAGCTCATGGATTGATATTTGATTAGGCTCAATGATGAGAATCTCATAGAGAGAGAAGGGCGTACTGAAGCACTATTTAGATAGAGATAAAACTAAAGTTATTATGTCAGAGAATAATTTTTAAAATTATTTTATCAAAAAATAATTTTTAATTTTTATAATTTAAAAAATTATCATATCCTGAAAGTCATATTAGTGATATATAACTTATTCAAAAATATAAATTTGATATGATAAAAAATAATTTTAAATATAAATTTTTAATAAATATTTTGTATGATGTAATATCTTGAATAATTTTTTTTACTGTTTATAGTATTATAGTTAAAAAAAACCCTACCAAACTGGCTCTTAATCCTGCGGTGTGCTTTTAGATTCTTTCGGTACTTTCATGTTAAGATGTGGCTTCAGATATCCTTTATTGATATTTTCTCTTAATCATGCGTGCAATTATTATCTACTTATTTTTATTATTTTAAGAAAAAATCTAAATCTCTAAATAAATCTACGACATGTGAGGTTGTGAGGATGATTTTTCGTAAGAAAAGGATTGTGAATGTCAGTGTCAAATGTCACTGTACTCCCCCTCCCCACCCCTAGCCACTCGCCACCCATAACCGGGCCACATTTGTGGGAGCGCGCGTGGATAAAAAGAATTTATATTTTAAAATTTAATACTTCTCCTTTTTTTTATATCTAAAATTTATTTAATTATATTAAAAATTTAATTAAATTAATTAATAAGATATAATTTTTAAAATATTTTAATAATTTTTTAATTATTTCTCTTCTTTGATTATTATTAAAATAATAATAATAAAAATAATTTTAAAAAAATTAATAAATATAAAAAATATATCTTATATTTATGATAAAGACTAATTTTTTAATTAAATTTTATATTAAGATTAAAAGAATAGTATTTTTTAATAATTATATCTAAAAATTATAAATGTTAAGATTTATTGGTTTTGACAAGCATTATCACAATATATATGGACTAACAGTTTTAGCTAAAAAAAGAAATTAAGATGCTAAAACCTACAATTAAAATTGTAGGGATTAAACTTAAAAGAAGGAAAAGTAGTCATACGGTCATGAAGGACATTCAAAAATTGTTGCAGTTTCACCATGCCTGCTCCATTCTAATTGCTCCTTTTAGATTTTTTTTCTAGTTGTACTTTCTGTAGTTCTGTTTCTTTAATTTACTTTTAACTTTTAAGACTCTGTATGTATGTGACGTTTTATTGGGCCTGTTTGGATAGTATTTTAAAAAAGGGTTTATGAAAAAAAAGGGCTTATGGACAACTTATGAAAAAAGACTTTTGGAGAAGAGTTTATGGAAAAAAAGTGGTTTTGAATAAATAGGTGTTTGGATAGTTATTTTTAGAATGACTTTTATGGTGATAAATTACCAAAAAGGGTATGATTTGATTTAAAGTAAGAGAGAGGAGGGAGTTAGAGAAAAGAGAAGAGAGAGGAGAGAAGGAAGAGAGGAAAAAGGAGAGAGTGTGTAAGAAAAAGTAGGAGAGAGGAGAGAAGGTGTAAGAAAAAGTAGGGGTAAGATAGTAATTGGATAGTCCATAAGTGCTTTTACTGTTGAAAAAGCTATTTTAAATAGCTTATTCAAAACCATGGTTTTGTCCAAAAGCACTTATGAACAAATAAGCCTGTTTGTTTTGAAATTTTCCCAAACCGAGGTTTGGGCCAAAAGCCCTTTTAAAACCGCGGTTTGGGTGTTTTTCAAACACACCCGTTATCTAATGATTTTTTATCCTTTTTTTAAGAAAATATTGTATTAACCCAACTTAATAATAAATCTAATTTTAAAAATAATTATAAATTATATTAAGATTAATTTAAATTAAGAATCTATTCCTTTTCCCAGGTTGATACTATGGAAAATTGGGTAAAAGTCTCCATTACAAATTTTTATTGATAAAGACCTAATTTAATTCAGAGTAGTGTCACTTTTTGGGTAAAAATATTTATTTAGTTAAGATTTTTAATAGAGAGAATTTTTTAAAAAATACTTATATACTCTTAAGTATTATGTCATTTAAATTTTATCTTATTAAAATATAATAACTCAACTAATATGATTTATTTAAAATAAAATTTATAATTTATTTTATTTTAAAAAAATATTTTAATTTTAAAAAATAAAAATTTATATAAATTAAAATAAAATATTAATTATTTTAAATGAATTATTAACTAACTATAATTAAAAATTCCGGTGGAATCTAAGCCACGAACTTGTTGATTATCTGTCATTTACAATTCTGTGAATATCGTTACCCCAGAAAACGGCAGGTCGTCGAGATGGGCCCATGTCTGAATCGACTGCGGTCGATCGAAAGCCAGAGCAAGCTTTATGCTTCAACTTCTCTCGCAAAACCAACCCCACCATTACCAAGCCGGTGGTTGGTACTGCTTCATCGATGTTTTATAGAGAGAGAAATCGAGAGAGAAACTTAGCAAAAGATGTCATTAGCACGTAGAATCTCTTGCAGCCTCCCTCAAGTTATTGGATCGACGAACAGGTCCTTCAATACTTTGAAATTCCCTGACGATTCTGTGGAGTCTCCATCATCTTCCTTTCTCACCCATGGAACCCACGTCTTTCAATGCCCTGTAAGTTACATTCTCATTTCACTTGTTCGTTATTTTGAATCCTCATGACATGATTTTTCTATTTAGATGCTTATTTGCGCTTTTTAATTTTCATTCTCCCATTCATTTCTCTTTTAATCTCCGAGAGAATGATTACTGTTGATACTAAAAACGGGCGGGAAGGGGTTCAGTTCTGGGTGCCCAAGTGGGAATTGAATTGGTTTTGTGATAGGATTCGGTCGGAATTGTAGCCAAGCTGTCGGATTGCATTGCTTCTAGAGGTGGAAACATTCTCGCCGCTGATGTTTTTGTACCTGAAAATAAGAAAATCTTCTACTCTAGAAGGTAGCTCCAATTTCTTGTACGTGCATTTCAAAACACAGTCTTTCGTGCTGGTTCATTTTTATTCAAGTGTACTTTTTCATCAAGCCACTATGTGTCAATTTGTTTTGTTTATCGCTGCTAACCTATGGGGCATTGGGACTTCAAATCCAGAATTATATCGTACTTGATATGACACTTCAAATTACATTCAAATGCAGTCAAAAGCTAACATATTTATCCATGTTAGTATTATAAATTCTTAGCTGCCAACAATGCAAGTTTTCAAGCCTCTTGAGAGAAAAAAGTATCTTCTCTCAAAAGGATCTTTTTCATGCTCTTTCATTCACTAATGTGGACTGTGCTTAGTGCTGTAGTTCCATCTCTTAAAATTCTAATATCTGATTTCATCATGATATACTTGCTTGTTGCCCTACAAACAAGTTTGTAAAGCCTACATTTTTGTAATTTCTGGGCATGAGGGACATTTCTTAGCAAATATACTTTCAAGCTTGTTTCAGTGTGAGTGCTTCAGCTCCCATCAATGCCAATAAAGGTTAAACCTCAAACAGAGAGAGAGAGAGAGAGAGAGAAGAGGGGTTGGGTGGGAGAAGCTAAGTTAAATTGACAACTGATTGTCCATTTAATTAATCTTCTTGCCATTGATCGTTAAAGCTGGCTTTGTATGTTGGGAGAATGACTGAGGGCCATAACAACTTTGCTGTAAACAATTTGTCAAAACTTAAAGCGGATGTCATATATTCAGCCAATTTTATTTCTATTATCTAAGAAAAAGTATGCAACAATTTCCCCACCTTTGCTATGGGGCACAAGATGCTAAAGATGTATTTTTGGTTTTCTGAACCTATGAATGAAGCTGCACCTTGTGCTGATCATTGCAGTAATTTTGTATTTGACCCTGTTAAATGGCCACGCGTGCAAATGGATGAGGACTTTCTAAAGATTTCAAAAGAATTTAATGCAATGAGATCCGTTGTAAGGGTGCCAGCACTGGATCCTAAATATAAGATAGCTGTTCTGACTTCAAAGCAGGTATACGTTGTTATTTCTCTCGTGACATTGTCTGCTGTTTTTTTTTGAGTAATGAAGCTTTCTTTCTGTTTCTGTAGGAACATTGCCTGGTTGATTTGTTACACGGGTGGCAGGATGGAAGACTACCAGTGGATATCAAGTGCGTAATTAGGTAAAATTTCAGAAATAACACCTTTGTATTGATACCTCTCATTCGTTTGTTATGTTTTATATTCCCCTTAACCTCCTCTTTCATCTGAGTATTATCTTCAATGGCACATTTGGCAGTAACCACGATAGGGGTCCAAATACCCATGTTTTTCGTTTTCTTGAGAGGCATGGTATTCCGTACCATTTTTTAACCACAACCAAAGATAATAAAAGAGAAGAAGAGATCTTGGAGCTGGTTCAAAATACTGATCTTTTAGTCCTTGCAAGGTATATGCAGGTAAATAACTCATCTTTTTATGTTTGCTAATTGTTGTAATGTCTAAGAGAGGGATTTGAGTAATTGTTTTTTTTTCCAGTAAGAGATTTGCATAATTGGTTTTATTTTCTGTTTTGCAAGAATTGGCTATTCGTTAAAAGTTATAACAATCTAAGTTGGGTATATAAATTACCTTTCTGTTTTGTTTCCATGCCAATATCTAATACATAATACTCTTTCTAGTTCTAAATATAAGATCTCAATTGTAGTATAATTTACACTATAAATAATATCTTATATTTAGAACTAGAGGAGTATTGATTTGAAGAGTTCAGCTTTTTTTTATTGGTTTAATTTTTCTTTATTTTTCTAAAGTATGTGGCTTTAATTAAACTCTGCAGATATTATCTGCCAACTTCTTAAGAGGCTATGGAAAGGATATTATTAACATTCACCATGGTCTGTTACCATCATTCAAGGGTGGCAATCCATCTAGACAGGTTAGTCACTGACAATCGTTTGTGCTCTTTGTTGCTTCCTAATCACACATGAGTTTTAATATGTTAGATTATGTTGGCAGGCCTTTGATGCAGGCGTGAAATTAATCGGGGCAACGTGTCACTTTGTGATTGAAGAGCTTGATGCAGGGCCCATAATTGAACAAATGGTGAACACAGCAACATTTATAGCCATTTATCTTCAGCTTACATTACTTGCTTGGTTCACAACAATTCGAAAATTACCAGCATTGATCTGAATTGGTTATAGGTTACAATGATAAAGGAAGTACCATTAAATTTATTTTGTGTTAAGTTGATTTGCAGTTAGACTTAGATCATGCCATTGGCAATAGAAACGGATAGTGCTACTGAAAAATGTGTAGCCTACTTGGGCTTCTGTATCAGTTTTTTTTTTTTTTTATAATATTAACCAAATTTTATTATTAGGTATCCCAATTTTAGTATTTGAGGTTGTCCTTTCCAGTATAGGTGTCTCCTCTAGGAATTGAAATCGAGACCTAAAGGGATTTAGTGGAGGCTTACACTACGAGACTAACTCTATGTTGGTTTCTATTAGTTATAGGCACTAAGATATATTGCAAAGCACATGAAGAAGTCTGAATAAATTGTGAAGGGGCATGTTATATCCTGAATTTAGTGGACACAACCTAGAGTATGCCTCTTTCTTTTTTCTTTTTTTTTTTATATAGTTAGTTGACTAAGTTAGATTTAAACATTGTTGAGCCCAATTAGAGATCTTGTGTTTAAACGGTTAAAGTCCTTCCGTTAAGACCAACGCATGTTGTTTGCCTCTTGTTTTTTCTTCTGTGAGTAAAATGGCTGAATCTTATATTTGCAGGTGGAGACAGTATCCCACAGGGACAACTTGAAGAGCTTTGTGCAGAAATCAGAGAGCCTTGAGAAACAATGTCTTACAAAGGCTATCAGATCTTATTGTGAGCTTCGAGTTTTACCTTATGAAGGAAAGAAGACAGTTGTATTTTAAAGGGGTACAACACACTACAATATTTGCTTCTCTCCTTGTTATAACTTCTAGTGTAATCATTTGTTTGAGTATAACAATATGCACCAAAATGAGGTGCATTTACATGTGTATTCACTAATTGATATGTAAATGTTCATGTTATAATCCACTTTATTAGTTGCAAGAATAAGCTAAAGGCGTGTTTGGTAGGATGGAATTGGGAGTTGAGAAGTAAAAGTGGAAGTGAAATCAAGCATTTCTCTTATTTGGTATCATGGAATTTGATTCCACTTCTACTTCCAAAATTTTGCCCCATTTCAGTTCTATTTAAAAAGCTGAGAATTGAGATAGGTTTTATAGAAGTAAAATATTTTGGACCATTTTACTCCAACTTATGAAATAACTATACAATTTTACCCTTTCTCAAATCAGAACAAAATGATATCTTTTTTCTTGACACATTGCCCCTCACTGGTCATGGCTTCCTTCTTTATCCTCGTCACTCTCGTTGACGCCATCCTTATAATTGGCAAACACTGATCACCTCGTCTTCATTTGTGGCAGCTACGCTTTCTTTTTCCTCACTCATACCTCCATCCCCCTACTTGATTGTGGCAGTAACTAGTTCCTCTTTGCCATCGACGATTGTGGCGTTTGTCTTAACTATGGCAGTCTTTACCAGCTATTGTGGCAGTTTCCTCAAGTGCAATGATGCCAACAGGCAGCTCCGGCATCTCTGGCTCTATTTAGCATTCATCATGATGCGAACGACTATTCCTCTTATAGCATTAGATTCATGGACGGTTTCAACAAATAGAGAAAGAGAAAGAGACAAAGCAGAAGATGAGAAAGAGAGACAAAAAAAATGAGGGCAAAGGATAAGGATAAATAAGTTTTTTTATTATACTTTCATTCATTAATTATTTTTTTAAAAAAATATACATCAATTTCATACTCATTTTTAACCTATCAGACAAACTTTTAAAGTCTATTTACAGTCTAATTTTATTTTCACTTCTATTTCTATAAAAAACTCTTCCATCCTACAAAACGGACTGAAGAAGTGAGGACCATGACTAATATGGTATTGAAGACATTGGAGTTACATCTGATAATTTATTTTAAACTAGTCCTCGAGTTTTTAGTATAGAAACTATTTAACTAATTTTATTATATTAAGGAAGTTAGTTAAGTTAGTTAATATGATATATTTTTTTAAAACATCTTAATAATTTTTTAACTCCCTCTATCCCTCTCTTACTTGATTATTGTTGAGGAAATATGAACAGAGATAATTTTAAAAAATTAATAAATATAAAAAATAAATTTTATATTTAAAATTAAAATTATCTACTCAATTAAATGAGTAATTTAAATAAATTAATAAATATAAAAAATAAATTTTATATTTAAAATTAAAATTACCTATTCAATTAAATGAGGGTACTTTTTATCATCATGACTTCTCTAAGGGAAAAGAGTTGGTGACAGAGAATAAAATAACTAGTGACTAGTAGCTTTTTCCCCTGGCCTCAATAACTAGTGATTAAGATTTTTTTTTCAAAAGCAATTTCAACAAATATATTCCCTTTTGGCATTCGCATCCCGTGCTCAGCCGTTTTGGGTGCCGACCAAACGAGCAGCCCTATTCTTTGTTTGTTTTTTTATTTACGTTTTATTTATTCCTTTCATCATATTTATAAATTATTTTCAATATATCTCAATGAAAATAATAAAAGATTAAACCTCATTAACTCTTTACTAAAATTTAATAACTTTCTATAACAAAAAAAATTAAATAACTTATCAACTTTATTTTTATTTAATATTCATTCTACTAAAAAAAATATAAAGTATACATAATAATAATAAATATAGGGGTAAAATTGTATATTCATATTAAAAAATATAAAAAAAATTATGATGTCACTTATAAATAAGATAAAAGATATTCTCTCTATATTTTATAAATAAGATTAAAGGAGTACAATAATAATAAATTTTTTATCTTTCCATAATTTTTTGAATTTTAGTTTGATTGATTTTGACCCCTCCATATAGTGGTATTCTGATTTGAAAGAAAAATTTAAAAGTTAAACTTAAGCTTAGCAAATTTTGGAGAGAAGAAAAACTGGTCTATGTTTTTTATTCTATTTATAAAATAGAGATAATATTTTTTTATCTTATTTATAAACATATTATTAAATTTTGTATATGAATGTATAATTTTACTATTTATTTATTATTATATAAACTTTGAATTGTTAATGTAGAGTGTATATTAAATATGATAAAATTGATAAGTTATTTAATTTTTTTTTGTTTATAGAAAGTTATCAAAATTTAATATAGGGTTAATAAATTTTTTTTTATTATTTTATTAAAATATATTAAAAATGACTTATAAATAGAATAAAAAAAATAAATATTATGGCTAATCAAAGGAATAAATATTAGGAGGAAAAGAGAAAAAATAAAAATGAAAACATTAAAAAACGACAAGGTTTTGGCATTAGCACCGAAAACTATAGAGCTGAGGGATATTTTTTTTATTTTTTTTTTGTTTATAAATATGACTTGAGAAAAAAATAAAGTAGATGAAATGTATACTGACTAACTTAGCATTTTATCAAATTAACGATCAAACTGAACCTAAAAAATAGTAAGGGGAAATTGAAAAAAACAAAAGTTAGTCAGTCTAAAATGTCATCCACTTCATGTTTTTTTTCCCTAAATCATATTTATAAATAAAAAAAAATTAAAAAATATGCATCACTCTAAGCTCCATCATTATCAAAGTATTTCTCTTAACACACCATAATCTAGCAACCTCTCAAAAAATAATAGTGTTATTTTGAAAACGAAGTATAGTATCTTGAGAGTGATACTCTGTTAACAATGGAGTTTAGAAGAATGTATTTTTTTAATTTTATTTTATTTATAAATTTGAACTAAAAAAAATGAAGTTGATAACACGTGGACTGGTCAGTTCAGTATATTTAGTCAAACTAATAGTTAAATTGAATATGGATAATAGTTAGGCCAATATTAAATCAAAAAAATTCTGGATACCCAACCCTCTCCAGTAAAAACTTATATAGGGTAAATTTGCATATTTTACCAAAAATAAAAGATGATGTGACATGACACGCTAATATATTGGTTAACTCGAGAGTAATACTTTATTAACGATGAGGTTTTGAAGCACGTATTTTTTAACTTTTCTTTATTTATAAATTTGATTTTGAAAAAAATAAAGTGGATGATACGTGGACTTTTCAGTTTAGTATATTTAGTCAAACTAACAATCAAATTGAACTTGAATAACAGTTAGGATAATATTAAACTAAAAAAAAATTTCGGATACCCAACGTTTCCGAGTAAAAACTTTCGGAGCAAATTTATGTCTTTTATCAAAAATAAAAGATGACGAAGCATGTCAAATCAATATATTAATTAACTAATAATTAAGTTTAACTTTAAATTATGATCAGGACGATATTACTATATTTTTTAACTTTTGGGGCGATATTGTCCAAGTTTCAATGCTACGTTGTCTCTCATAATTTTTTTCAAGGCATATTAGCTCCTACGGTATATTTCCCTTCATATTCTTAAAGAAAAACATACATGCGTGTTTTGTTAAGTTGATAGAGAAAACCTTTAAATTCTAGAGGTCAATTTCTTTATCAAAATTATATATATTAAGAAAATAAGAGAAAAGTCCTTCATAAAAATTTTATTAATAAAAAGATTTAATAAACTTTTATACACATAAAATATTGTCAATACTCTTCATAATTTTGTATATATAGGTCATTTTTCACAAAAACTTTTTCGATGAAGGACTTTCCCCAATTTTTTTAATTATTTATAAAGTTGCTTTTTAATTTTTTTGTTTAACATGAAAAAATAATTAAAATAAAAATAAAATTATTTAAATGAAATTTAAGTCATGCAAATGTCTCAACGCATACACATACCCGTACCGTCTAAAATTTCTCTCTGGATTGCTGTCAAAACAAGAGAATAAAATATTAAAATTTCTATAAGTCAAATTATTTCTTTAATAAAATTTTAAAATTGATAAGAAAATTATTGATTAAAAATAAAAATAAAAAGAGAAAATTATGGCTAAGGCCCAAATTTAGAAATGCTTTATTTGCAAAAGCCACAAATTTGTGCAATTATTATGAAGGCGCATAACTTTTACAAAAGAGGACAATAAATCATTATAATAATTTTATAAATTTATAATCTTCAAAGTAAAACGTTTCTTAATTTAAAGGAATAAACACTGATAACTTAATGTTATAAATAAGATAAAATCTATGATTTTTAACTTATTAGAGAATTTTTATGTTATTTAGCTACAAGTAAAAGAATAAAATACATTTAAACTGGACCTTGGTCATATATTTTTTTTTAGAAAAAATCACTTTGACCAGAGACCTCTTATTATTTACTAATACGAATTTAAATTTTTTGTGATTATCTATTTTTTAAGATTTCATAATAATTTTTTAATTTTTTTTAAATAAAAATGCTTATGGAGGTCATAAAACAATAAACGCAAACAGCCTCGTCGATAAGCCAGCCAATTGTCACGTGGCCATTACCTTCTCCCCATAAAACCGGTTCGTACAGGGTATGCAGCGCCACGTTTATATAGCCCAGGACTCCTTCACACCTATCCGATGTGGGACTCCAACAGTCACCCATGACATTCTCCCCCACCCAATCCTGTGACGCCCTACTTGTCACGTGGCCATTACCCTCTCCCCATAAAACCGGTTCGTACAGGGTGTGCAGCGCCACACTTATATAGCCAAGACCCTCCCTTCACCTATCCGATGTGGGACTTTTTGAGTCGTCACACTCTCCCCCACCCAATCCTGTGACGCCCTCGTCACAGTGGGGCCCCCTGCCTACCCCGCATCCCGAGGGCGCTTGGCGAGACATCGGAGTCGGAGTCCGGGTCGGCTCTGATACCACTTGTCACGTGGCCATTACCCTCTCCCCATAAAACCGGTTCGTACAGGGTGTGCAGCGCCACGTTTATATAGCCCAAGACCCCTTTACACCTATCCGATGTGGGACTCCAACAGTCACCCACAATGCTCCTCTTATACCCATCATTCCGAGTCGACGAGACTTGGAGAGCCTAGAGCCTAGAGCCGTACGCCCCCCACAATTGGATTCCTCACTTTGCTCGATATGCATGTAATAATTCTCTCTCTCTTGCCTTTTCTGTAATTGATTTGTTTTTTCCCCGATCTTGATCCATCAGTATTTCTTAGGTTTTCATTATCACCTCATTTTTTTCGAAAATTTAATCATTTTGGTATTGAATAGGGTAAGATTTTCCTGGAGGTGGAACCTCCAAGCCCACTCAGATACTTAATGGGAGCCGCCGTTATGATGATCGGAGTCGTATTACCCGTCGGTTACATGATGTTCCGAAACAAGCGCGTTCCCTCATCATCTTCCTATTCCAAACAGACGTAGGTGTGCCTTTGTTTTCCTCCGTATTTTTTATTTCCCCTTTTTCCCTAATCAATGTTAGTTACTTAGATCTGCATTATCGACATAACTTTCTCGTTTCTTTGCTCAATTTTCTGATATCTTGGTTGGCCATAGAAAGTACTTCAGCATTTGAATGTCTGATTGGTGGATTTTAGAAAGGATATTGATAGATCCTGAATAGCGAACTGGGATTAATGTCTGATTGAAGAGAGCTTTTGGTTGAGACTAATTTGACGACTTGTGTTGTTCTTTCAGGGACAAGGTTCTGATATAGAGACACAGCCAAATGTGAGAGCTGCGATTTACTGGATCTGGATTTGTGAGGTTATGTATGAAGTTGATGCATAGGAGACTTAACCAGATGCAAAATTAGTTCAATTGTAAATGCATTGAGATCCTATATAGTGTTAGTGGGTTCTTCTCCAAATTCTTAACCCCGACATCAAGAAATTATTATATGATTGGGACTTGCATTCCATTTTTTGTTTGTCTCGGATCTGAAAATCTCTTGTAGCTCACTAATTTCCATTACTGGTTTGGAAATATTACAACATGAAATGTCTTGTTCTTTTACATTTTATCCTGAAAGGAAGAAGAAAGATCTGAGTACCCTTGCTGGTTACTTTGCATTCAGTTTCACTATCATTGATCACACTTGTCTTTCTGGGTGAGGATACTACTCTCACCAGTGTGTCTAGGAACTTGAGTGTTGGATGCTATGTTTTTCATGTTCATAGATGTGAAATGGGGTTTCAAAATTTTTGTATCTAGTGATTGGATCTCGATTGATTTTTCACATGTAAGCTCCTGATGTTGAAGTATTTCCATTTCTTTCTTTGACAGAAATGTTGAAATATTTCTTAGTTTCATATAAAACATACAGAAATTCTGGATCCACCATTTCTTTAAGCATATGGGTGTCTGATTCCTTTCTAAAAAAATATAGGAAAAAAATTATGAGTTATGGGCATCCACAAAAGTCAAGAAGTAGCATTGCATTTAAAGTTCCAAAACCAGTAGAAATACAAATACTAAACCCATGGTTACAGGCATTCAGGCAATACTGTCCCTACGTACATCCCAAACATTGGACGCAAAATGGTAAAAATGTAGTCACTCTAGAATTTGAAGACTAAACAACTATTTGAGGGCATCTACACATCGTTGCTGATGAAGAATGATATGAGAATATTGGGAATACTGTGAATAACTGTAAAAATGTGTATTTATCTATGAAATTGTAATTTATGATATGGAAAATATGTTATGATAGCTTAAATTAGTATTGATTTTTACTACATCTGGCTTTATTCATAAGAAGCATGTCATAGTTAAATTTTGAAGCAACAAGCTTTATTGTAGGTTACATGAATCAAATGACACTACGATGCTCTGTCAAAAATTAAATTTTTAGATAAGTTATATTAGAGTTTAATAATTAACGTAAAACCCGTAGAATATTTATGAACATGAATGATAGTTAGATTTTAATTATGACTTATTTTTTATAAATAGACCCCGAGGTAGAATGTTCTATTTTAAGAAGGGAATTTGTAGGGGGAAGAGTCTTGTCCAAAGAAAGTGTTTGGTGAGGGCATCTTTGGTAAAGGAGAAGTTTTTTAATTACAGTGAAAGACCATGTTTTTTATTAAAATTTGAATAATTTGATATTCTAAATTGTAATTTCTATCCTTATATGATCCTTATTTGCCATTTTCCCTATATTCTTCTTCGTTTTGATATTAATGATATAGCCTGTTAGGTTTGATTTTTTGCATCAGAACAATCTTAATGTATTTCTCTCATTCGTATTGTTTAGTTGGCACACTATAAAAGCAAAATTATCTAACATGTGAAAGGGATTACATTATAAAAAAAAAATTGCCTAACAGGTTGTAATGGGAATTACATCATTAGACCTATGTAATCCCCATTCCCACTACTTTTGTACCATAATACCACTCCCCATTCACTTTTATACATTTTCCTTTTTATTAAACTCTTATCTATAATTTATGGTATCAAATTTAAATGGTAAAAAATAAATTTTTGTTTATCTTTTATATATCATTTAACCATATTAATTAATTTATAATTTATAATGGTAAAAATGAATTGTTTTATCTTTAATGAAATTTGATCTTCATATAAAAGATTATTTTATAATTAATAAATGAATTAATTACAAAATACTTAAAATTATTATAATCAGATAAAAAAATCAATAATACAAAATCTATAATTGTTTTTTAAGAAAATTAATATTTTAGTTTTTTTGATTCGATTATAATTCAGATTATAAACTTTGATTAGGTACAGCTCAATACTTAAATTTTAATTCATCGTAACTTAATTTTTATAATTTTAATTATTTAAAATTTTAGTTTTTAAATATAAAAATTAATATTTTAAATAGTTAAATTATAACGATTAAATTGTTTTGAGTAAAAATTTATAAATTGAATTATAATCGAATAAAAAAAATATAAGAAATATATCATGTGGAGTTAAAGTTTAGGTACTTGTAGTCACAACAAAGTTAAAATTATGGAGGAAAAAAAGGTTAATTTTCCGTTAACCTTTTTATTATTTCATAGAATTGACCGAGCATAGCACCAGACTCCTGAGTGAAATACTAGTCATACAACTAATAGCTAAAGGCTGAAGTCGCTGCAGTGCTGTGTTTAGAAATTAGAATCCATGGAGTCTGCGGATCACAAAGCTAGTACAGTGAAGTACGGAATCATAGGTGTTGGAATGATGGGCAGAGAGCATCTTAACAATTTGTACCATCTTCGCACCGAAGGCGTCGTCGTCGCCGCCATAGCCGACCCTCACCTTCCTTCCCAACAGCAAGCCCTCGATTTAGCTCACTCCTTTAACTGGCCTCTCAAAGTAAGATTCTGGTCTCTATCAATCGTCAATTTTTTTTCCTTATCGATGTTTATGTAGTTGGATTGGGGTTTTGCCGTGATGATTCGGAGTTTCATTGGCAATTATGCATATATAAGTTTACTTATTTCAAATTGCGCGCGGCATATAGAATTTGCGATCATTCAGCTAAGATTAGAATTGTTTGGAGTATGATCAATGGGGATTACGTAAAATTTTTATATTATACTCGGGTCTTTAATATAAGAGAGGTAATATAAGGGGTAGTTGATTTTTTTTGTTAGGAAGATTAAAGAAGTTAAATAAATCAATTAATTATAACTAATATAAGAATTAGTTGACTTTGAAAAAGAAAAAAAAGGAAGTATATGATACAGATTTGTCTTGAAGGGTGGATTTACTCTTATTAAGTTTCTTTAATCTATTTAGAAAAGTCAACTAATATATTGATTTCAATTACAATTATTAGGACAAGAGTTTTAGATTGTGTTTTACTTAAGAAGAAAGTGCTGCATTGCAAGGTGTATGACCTTGAAAGTTTTGAGGGTTTTTGAAGGACACCAGGAGCTGTTGGACAGTGGACTCTGTGACGTTTTGGTAATATCGACTCCAAACATGACCCATTACAGAATATTAATGGACATCATCAATCACCCCAAAGCACATCAAGTTCTGGTAGAAAAGCCATTGTGCACCACTGTCTCACACTGCAAAGAGGTCTGTATCCTCCATTACATGGAAATGTGTCCGCTTATCGCTTACTGTATTAGTATCAGTTTACAGTAACTGCAAAAGAACGGCTTCCATGAAAAGTATTTTGTTGTTACACCTTCATTTCAGTGCTTTAAATTAACAAGGAGATGTTAGCTATATTTTGGCATTGCCTCAAAAAGTATTTTGCAAAGGCTGAGTTTTAATAGCGGGGGAAAAAGTTCAATTTGGCTAGAACATGCTATAACTAGTTGGCAAATGCTGACTGTAAAAAAAAAGGATTGCAGATACTGGTTTTCTTCTTGTGAATGAGTAGCTTGTATTGTTGTAGTTGGATGTCTTGCTACTGGAATGCCGGAGGTCATCAATGATATCTTTTAGAATGAATTTAAATTAAAATTGCGCAAAAGCTTATTGATAATTTATTTCTACCTATAACAAGTGCGTTTTTTGCACTTGGTATAGTTAAAGAGGTGAAGATAGCTCAAACTTTTCTCATTCTTCCTCATTAGTCAATAAGCAGGATCTAGGAGCATAACATTACTTCTTTTTTTTGGTTAATTATCATTATCATACTTCCCCTAATGTCTTGCAAATTAGGTTGTTGATGCTGCTAGAAAGAGACCGGATATCTTAGTACAGGTTGGACTAGAATACAGATACATGCCACCTGTTGCAAAACTGATAGAAATAGTCAAGGGTGGAAGCGTTGGACGGGTCAGAATGGTAGCAATCAGGGAGCACCGGTTTCCGTTCTTGGTTAAGGTCAAAATATACAAATTAAGTTCATATGTTTGAGGTTCTAGAAGTCGCTAAGCTGAAACAGTGATGGATCAATGTCCCAGGTGAACAATTGGAATCGGTTCAATATTAACTCAGGGGGGACTTTGGTAGAAAAGTGCTGCCATTTTTTTGATCTGATGAGGCTATTTGCTGGTGCAAATCCTGTTCGTGTGATGGCTTCTGGAGCAATCGATGTTAATCACAAGGATGAAGTATATCATGGAAAGGTAATTTAGTTACAATAATATCATTGCTGGAACTGATCACGCATGGATTAAAATTTATATGGGGTAATGCAGTGATCAAGTAGAAGCATAGAAATCAAATGCTTAATCTATTAACACATCATTCTTTTAATACTCCCCCCATGTCCTTCATATAAGAGCTAGTTGATTTTTTTGGGTAGATTAAGAAAGCCAAACAAATCAATTAACTATAACTAAATTCAATTCTTCAAGACGAATTCATATTATATATCCTTTAATCTAGCTAAATCTATTTTCCAAAATAACTTTATAATCAATTTTTTCCAAAATATATTATCTAGAAGCTAAAGAAAATGTTTCTTATAAAAAAGAACAGATCATACTAAGAAATTGTCTTTTATAAAAAGTAAGAGAGGGAGTAATATTTAGTGGAAGATGTTTGTTTCTGTCTGAAAGCTGCAATTTCCATGAGCTCACTAATCATAGTTGTTCTATTCTGTCTGGTATTAAAAAATTTGGATTGGGCAGGTGCCAGATATTATTGACAATGCATACGTCATAGTTGAATTTGACAATGGTTCTCGAGGAATGCTTGATCTATGCATGTTTGCTGAAGGAAGTAAAAACGAGCAAGAAATATCTGTAGTGGGTAACATTGGAAAGGTAAGAATTCACCCTAAGTAAATGCCCCTAGAGAACTACCCAAGTTTTGCAGGCAATTGAAGGCTTTATTATTGATACGACTTCTGGTTATAAATGTAAGATCTAATAGAGAGGTTTTCTTTGATCTTAGATATAAGATCCAATCCACTTTATATTTCAATATTACTCATCTAGTCCTTAATATATGATATAATTCGAGAGTTAATCTTTATCTTAAATATAAAACATATTTCTTATATTTATCAACTTTTTTCCAGATTACCCCTATTGATACTCTCTTAATAATAATTAAGAGAGGTAGGGAGGGAGTTAAGGAAAATGATTAGAGTATTTTAGAAAAAATATTTCATATTAATTAACTTAACTAATTTCTTTAATCTAATTAGAATAGTTAAATAAGTCATATATTAAAGACTAGAGGAGTATAATTTTTCCTAAACTCTCCCTATTTATTGCATATGCAAATTATTAGGAGGGGTACTAGAAACCACACATTTTGTATAGATAACTAATTTAACTAATTTTTTTATCTACAAATTTTGCTATGTTCAAAACAGGGGGAGGCCCTTGTTCCAGAAAATATTGTTCGATTTGGCATACGAGAGGCAGGGCGAGACGGTGTTCAAACATTGAAAGCTGAGGATCAAAGGATAAAGTGGGTTATACATGCATATGCATATCATCATCACTTTCACATATACATGGTGAAATCAAATAAGAATTGGTTATAATGTTGTGGCTTCAGGTATGAAGGGTTGCACCATGGGTCTAGTTTTCTTGAACACCTTAACTTCTTGAGTGCAATAAGGACTAAAGGTGAAAAGGCTCCTGCAGTAGTTCTGGAGGATGGTTTGGTTTCTGTCGCCATGGGAGTTGCAGCACAGCTTTCCATAGAGATGGGAAGATTTGTTACTATCAAGGAAGTTATGGATGGATGAACTGTGTAATGTTCAATGCCTTTGTCTCTTTGACCCTCCTTCTCATTTGTCTTGTACACAAGAAATGTACCATTAAATGAAAAGGCTATAAATAATTTGTAAAATTCGCTGTTAGCCTCCTTTCTTTTCTGTTTCTTATTCTCTGTAAATAGTAATTCTTGGGAAAATAACGTTTTAGAATGCAGCATATCTTTTGAACAAGTAGAAATTTTGAAGGAGATAACTTTTCCTCGCTGCATTGTAAAACATTTGAACTGCACCCAAGGAGAATTGCTTTCATTTTATTTATGCAGTTCATCTTTTTTTAATTACTTTGGATCGGGGTATTTAAAATTTCATGGAATTTTGAATACAAAGTAATTAAATATTAGAAGATTCTGTTTTTCATCACACACAAGTTGCTTAAGGCTTCAGTTTCGCGTTTTCAAACAAATTAATTTCGCATTTGCCAACAAGTAAACAAACCGGCCTATTCCAAAACCATTGAGGATATATATAAAATATATTGTTTTCAGATAACCGTCAAGGCTTAAGATTTATATTATAAAATAGATTTTTATACTTGCTGCAAATCATAAGTTCATTCTGCGGTTTAAGATTTACATCACTAGCAAGGCAAGGTTTATTTCCCATGGTTACCGATGCAGAAGAAAACAATTATGACTTCATCCAAATTTCCTCACCGAGATAACCTGTCAATTACTTCTTTCACATATCTAACATGAAACTCCAAAATGGAAGAGGTAAAAAGTTCATACAGCTCAAGATTTCCCAATATAGATTACTGTAAAAATTGATGGAATTAATCCAAAAGAAAAATAATCATATCTTATACGATTCGTGCAAGATAATTTAAATTCATAGATAATTACCACGTCCTCAACAACATAATCAGAAAAATGAAGCCGCGAACTACGTAAAGATCAGCGGTAGCGACGCAGGGAAAGCGTGTTGTTTCTCTTCCACGTAGCCCTGCGGGAAGGGCGAGCTTTGTGATAGAGGTGTCCTCTGCCACGTAGGCCTCTGTATTTCTTACCGGCAGATGTTAGACCACGCAGCTCCCTGTGTTTGTGGACAGGGTTGCAGAGCCAGTTGATCCTTGGGTCATTTCTGACAGCATTGTGAGCCACATCCACAAGGATTATCTCGTAGTATTTATAAGTCGAATCCTGTATGAGAATTGTAGCATTAGAACAATGGGCAAATCATTCAGAATCAAGTATCAATGTCAGAAGCAGTATCAACCAACCTCATTCACCCAGTAAGAATTGAGGACCCTAAGGCCACCCAGCTTACGTCCAGCTCGCTCCTCGGCTACTGACCTCTTGCTCCTCTGAAATTTCAGTTGGGTAACACCTTGATTTGTGGGCTTCCCATATACAATACCTTTGGGAACTGGTCTCTTCCGGCCACCCCTTCGAACACGAACACGGTAAACCACATAACCCTGCAAATATGGTAACCTTGAGCATTACTAGATCATACAATTGAAGCAAAAAGTACAGAAGCAAATGATTTCATCTTTTTCAAAAAAAGTACATAAAAAACAATTAAATTGATAAGAGGACAATTCACTCGGTGAGATGATCTGACTGTTAGCTTGAATATAGCTGGTCTCAGGAAGCATCCAATCATCATACATATGCAATGATGCACATGCATCAAGGCACCTCTTAACCAGCATCTTATCAAGATATACCCACAAAAATTTGGCTCATTCAACTGTTTTTTTATGAGAATCCTGAGGGTTCACTTCACAGAGAACACGACAATTTCCCAGATAACAGATTGGAAACATTTGAATTACTCTTGATAGCTGGCAAATCAAAGGGTTGCCGCAAGAAAATTAACATCCCATTTAATTGCAGCACAAATCATAAAAGCCAAATCCACCTCATTGCATAACACATCCTAGAAGCGAATCTCGATCATTTTCTTATAGTTTTTTTCATAAATTTTAGTGTGCTTTGTGTGGTTAAATTGGTTGAGATTAGTTTTGAACACTCTTAAACTCCAATCCTCTGTGCCATGTATGAATTGGATGTTCATTCGACAATGACATCAGACAAGGGAATAATCATAATAAGACAGACACTGCAAATCATTTCCACAAAGGAGACAGTTAATAACCTGCTTAGCTTTGTAGCCCAAGCGACGCGCCTTATCAGGACGAGTAGGCCTAGTCACACGGACGATGGAAGGTTGCTGGCGATACTCCCAGCACCTCACCCTCTGCAAGAACTTCATGACATCGGATTGTTTCTTGCGCCATAGCTCTGATACATACTTGTAGGCACCTAAATCCAAGGAACAAAAAAGTAAAGAAGATCAGCATTTCTTCGCATTCACAATCAATGCTTTGATCCGACGAGAAAAATAAAACAAACGAACATGGGAGGAAACCACAAGCCATACCCATCGAAGAAAGGTAAACCGGGACGCCGACGCTAGGTTACTCAGTGAGAGCTGAGAGTTAGGGTTTTTGAGACAAAGGTAACATTAAATAGAGATCTGGACCTGGTAGATAGATTGGGCCGGGTATAGATGCCTCTCATTGTGTCATGATATATGCTGAGGGCTACTTTGCCTTGTAAATTTTGGACTAATTTTATATTTTATTTTAATCTTAATTAACATTTATAGAATTAATTTAACATTGATTTTTGTACTGTAGTAGTAATATATTATAGTTGTAGCATCAAGCTGAAGGTCCTTCATTAAAAGAACATATAATAGAGGAAATAAACGTGAAAGCGATATATATTTTTTTGTCTTAGAAAACATTTTTCTGTAAAGTTTCAGATCAATCTTATAATACTAAGAAAACTTCATATGGTCATTATTAAGACTTAGTTAATTTTTTTAGAAAAATTAAATAAATCAGTTAATTATGAGTAAATTGAACCTATTAAAACGAATTTATATAATATACTCCTTAATCTATCCAAATTAGTCAACTATCTCTTATATTAGTCATAATTAACTGATTTATTTAGCTTATTTAATCTATTTTAAAAGGTCAACTAGCTTTTATATTAAGAACCGAAAGAGTATACATATATACATTAATAATTATTAATATTCTTCACAATATAATCATAATTAGATTATTTTGAAGCTAATAATACATAAATCTAGGTTACTTAGGAGTTGAACAAAAATATAATGTCATTTTAATTTCACACCAAATTTCAACTTAAATTTTTTTCACTAATGTAATATTGGAAATATAATACTCACTCTGGTCCTTAATAACATCTAATTAACTAATTTGGATAAAAAAAAGATAACAAATTAATTAATTAATTATGACTAAATAGAAACTCTATTGCCTATTTATCTATCTCAATTAATCAATTAATTCTTTATATTTATTATAATTAATTAATTTATTTAAATTAATTCACAAGCTCTTACTCTTGAAAAGATTAGTACCAAACCTTAACAATACATGAAAAAATTCTTGTCTAGAATGAAACTAATGAGACTATAAGCATTTCATCAACATCGTCAAGCCAACGAAAATATTTTCCATTCTTCCCAAGTCAATTTTTAGTCAAGAAATTATTGTGGGAGCCTACTAATGCAGTAGAAGTTTTAAGAGCTTTTATGTTTATATATAATCTTATTTCTCAAGTACCAAGAATTGTGTCAAATTAAAAAGATTATGGGTTAAATTACACAAAATTAAAAAAATTATGGGTAAAATTATATCACAAATAAGATTAGGATACTTGACTTATATGAGAAATAAGATCAAAATATTTAGTGCTATATAACCTATAAAAAAATAAGATAAAGTTACTATAAATTATAATTATTATATTACCATCACTATCAGTTCCACTTCCAGTATCATCTGATGAGAAACTAAGCATCTAATTATAGGTATAAATAAGGGCCTCAAATTTATCTGAAAGAAGAAAACTTTTATACTTTGTGAGAACTTGTGAACTAATACTAAAAGTTGATTCGCTGGCCATTGTAGTGATTGAAAAACTATGAATTTTAGCTGCCATCTTCAAAGACATGAAAAACAAGGAGAGTTATTCTTCCAATAATCTAAGACATTCATCTCTATAAATAAATTAGGATCAAGTGTTGCTTCTTTGAAATAATAGTCCAGTTCAGGCTTTTCTAATGATGCAATATCTTTGCTCTTGCATTTAAGATAATACTACATCATATAAATAAAGTATTAGTAAAGTATCAAACAAAATAACATTTTAAGACATACAGTAAATGAAGAATTTCAAATTTACCCCAAAAATTCTAGTGTTTAAATAAATATACTTTTTACCACCAGCATTCGGATGAAGAGTAGGTCGAATTATTAGCACATTTTGATTGACATTAGTAGAACCAGTAACACCAGCAGAACCAGAGTAGATTGAAGTTAATGATGATCCCACATTCATACTTTTCATTTTATATTTATTAAAAACACAATATAACTTCTTTCTAATATATTTAATCTTTTTATTATGATGTATAGGATCAAATTGTGAATAAGAAAACCTTATTATATCAAACTTCAGTCGGGGGTCAAGAATTATTGCAATTATAAGGATGACACTATAGTTACTCCAATATTTGTCAAACTTGGCAAGCATTGGGTGAGTCATTTCTCAAAACACAAGATCATCATTATTCACATATTCTTATAGCAAAATCTTTGATATTTGCGTGAAGTACATGTTAGAAGTTGGATCTGATGACCTAGACATCAACTCTGTTATGTTGCAAATGGAGCCAAGAAGTTACAGATCTCCTTTGCTCTTGCCAACTCTTCATTTGTTAGGGCATGAGAAAAGTTGTCATCATGGATAGCTAATTTTGCTAAGGTACGTTGATATATAATTGCATTGTCAAGCATTGCATGTGTTATATACCATATAGTTGCCATATCATGCCTTAAACCCATGGAAGTCTTAATATACCAACTTGGTCAACATATTTCTTGAAATTAATTGCCCTCGCCTCTGATGCCCTTACATATCTAATAATTTCCATGATCTTTTGCACATCAATGCTTGCTACCTTCAACCTCTCTTGAACAATGAGATTCAAGATGTGTGCACAACATTTCACATGGAAAAACTCGCCATTACATATCAAGGGATCATTCAAATTCAGCATGTCTTTCAAAATATTTTGCATATCATTTTTTGCTTCAGCATTATTCACGGTAATAGAAAACACTTTTTTATTAATCCCCCAGTCCTCCACAATTTCATTTAACTTGTTAGCTAATACCGATTGAGAGTATGGAGGTTGCAATTGTGTGAAAGCAAGTATTTTGCTATTGAGACTCTATTTGTCATCAACAAAATGATCATTCACGTAAATATATCCCTCACTAGTTATTGCAATTCAATAATCAATGGTTAAACATATTCTACCATGACTATTTGGTATTATTTTTTCACACATTATCACTAACATTGTACTGTATTATCACTAACACATTATCACCACACATTAAAAGAACTAAGTACTATATTGAGGAGTATTAAGCCAATGAAGTAAATGATTTTGAACTCTATGATTTCTCATGCCAATGAAGCACTATCCCATATTACCATCATGCAAATGAAGCCCTATCCCAGATTACAGAATTCAGAAGACTTTCAATTAAACAGGATGCTCTAATTATTTCTTTATACTATAAAGAAACTTCACAAAATGCGCTAGGTCTTTTATGTCCTTGGACATTTAACTTCAAGCAATAGCTCCATGTATGTTTAAGGGATGAATAATGAGAGCATGAAGATTCTCTTAAGGTTGGTTGATAAATTCTTATTATTATATTAATTTTAATTTGTTTAACGAGACTTTTATTATTAATTTTGTCCTCACTTCCTATTATGTTGAGCAATTAATAAATAAAATAAAATGAGAACAATGTGAAATTAATTGATATAATTTTAGTCATATATTTAAATATTATCTTATTAGATAAATAATTTATATCTTTTAAATTTTTATTTTAAAAAAATGTTCACTAATCACCAAGCAATTTGCTGCTTTAACAAAATGGGAAGGAGAATCAGTTAAAATGTAATTATATGGATTTGACAGGTGGATCCAAGAATTCAATGAGCTGCCAATAGAAATCACATGGGAGAATGCATTGTGAGATTGAGACGCACGTGTGGTTTGGAGAGAGGGGGAGGGATTCATTTCATGACAGATCACGCCATCTGACATCTCTTACTGTTCATTCCACATCTCAATTCTCATTCACACCATCACACAGATCACACCATCACTCATTCCACACCTTTGACTGATTCATTCCATATCACAGACTCTATCATCCATTCATTCACTCCGCGCCATCTCTCACCCTCTCTCTAATGACGCAAATCCCCCATATCATTCACTACACTCCCAGATTCTCTCTCCATCTTCATTCTCCCTCATCTCGGCACCCTTCCTCTGTTCTAAGTAGTAAAACCAGAGGAATATGCCACTTTATCTTTATCTTCTCCTTCTGCATTCACCATTACTGCTGTTGATGTACCTGTTACTGTTGAAATTTTGATAGTAATGCAAGGCTAAATTGTTGTGCTCTCTTGAAAATAAAGCTGAATCAGTCCTTGATCTGCAAATAGGGAGTTCAAGTGTGTCTTTAATTCTATATTTAAATATATCTGTAGCTATATTTTATACTGGATTAATTGATTCCATTAGAGTTAGTAGATGATGAATATTAGGGAATCGAGTTGGATTTTCTATTAATATATAATTGATCTTTATCCTTAAACTAGTTAGACATAGTTGTGGTTAATTAGAGTAATTTTATAGCAGGGTACAGTGTACATGTTTAATTCACTTTCTCCTACCTCTTGAGTTGAATGATTTAAATTTCTCTTTTCAATGTCTGCGAATTGTAGTTTTGATAGATATTAAGTTGACAAGTTGTTAGCTAATGCATTTTAATTCAACTAATTAACTCTTCATATTATGTGGATAATGAAAGTAAGATAATCTCTAAGAGAACACACTCGTCATTAATTCATAACAATATCATTAACACCTAAAATTATAAATAGTAGCATAGAATTTATATTCAAAATTTATTCAAACATTTTATCTCGCAGATCATTGCATTAATTTGTTAAATTGTGACTCATTGGATTAATTAGAAACTTTAGCATTCATTTAAGCTCATTGATAATTGATTTAGGTTTGCTTCACTTTATTTTATGTTAGCTTAGTTTCTTTTGATAATTAGAACGAATGTTATCGGATTATTTATTCTTCATTAGAAATTAAAATCCTTTAGTTATAGTGCCATAGTAAACTCAACAATCCTAGATAAATCACTTCAAATCAGATCTAGTTCTCAAAGAGTAAAATTTCCATACACATACCTTGAAGATCCAGAGTGAGAACAACCTGGCGGAACCAAGGATAGAAGACCTAGTGTTCTTACTGACTTTCCGTAGAGATCGACGACCTCATGCTTGTTTCCATAGGGATCGAGGAGATGACGAGCCTCAGACAGAGAGACATAGACTGAGAGAGAGAGAGAGTACATTGAGTGACACTCCGTTATTGTTACCAAAAAAATAAAAACTACACCCTGTTAGGTACCCTTCTAAACTCAGCAATCCCAGATGAATCACTTCAAATTAGATCTAGTTCGCAAAGAGTAAAGTTCCTAAACACGTACCTTGAAGACCTGGAGCGAGAACAACATGGTGGCAACAAAGGCGAGAAGACCTAGCATTATTGTTGACTTACCGTAGAGATCTACAACCTCGTGCTTCTTGCCGTAGGGATCGAGGAGACGATGAGCCTCAGACAGAGAGACAGAGCCTGAGGAGATGATGAGCTGACGAATGAGAGACTAAGACGACGAAGTGAGAAGAGAACAACCTGACGGCAACCAAGAGGTCCAAGATAGAGACAAAAACCAAGAGACTGAGGGAGGGAGATTGCGTCTGTAAGAGCAAGAGTGCGATATTGAGTCACTGAGAGAGAGTACAGAAGAAAAAATATAATAGAAAAAATAGGCTAATCCGCTGGAATCGTGGGTGTGGGTTTGGCAGTTTTGACCCGCACCAAAACAGTCAGCAATTTAACAACCTATTATTTGTCGATACTTTTAAAACAGTTCAGCAATTTAAAACAGTTAATTATTTATTATACAAATAAAATTGATACTTTTATTAGCTTATGATTTTTCTGTAACTAAATTAATTTATATTTATTGTAGTACTACCTCCAATGAATGGTTAACTATGCTCTACTATGCAATGTGACTATGGAAATAGAATTTGTTCACCATTTATTTTTATTTTCTCAACTTTTCTATATTATTAGATGAGATATATGGTTAATTAAGAAATTATTACGTTATATTTAATATAAAATTTATTTAACTAATTTTAGTAGATTAAAAAATTAAAAATTAATTATTTATAATAATTATATGATAATTTTTTTAAAATATCTCTTTTAATCGTGTATATTTAAACTACTACTTATAGAAGCTTTCTTAATATATACAATTATAAAGAGTTATTTTAGAAAAAAAATTATAATTTAAAGAGATAAAATAGATTAAAATTTTATATTTAATATTAAATTAAACTCTATATCTAATTTTTATCTTTAAAATGTGAGTAATATTGAACTAATTTTCATAATTTTTTTTCAATAGGAACTTTCATAATATTTTAAATATCAATAATTTATAACTAGTATTTTAAATGAACCGGTCTTAAAATAAATTTCTACAGTGGTCAATCTTCTTTAGATTGTATTCGATTATGTTTTTCCTTAATTTTCTCCTCTAGAAAAGTTATTCATCTTTTTAGAAAATTGCTAATTTGTTATTATTTGTATATCTTATAAATATTATTGGGACGAAAATAAAAACATTTTTTTATGGGGATAAAAAATATCTTTTCAATTCTAAAATTTTTAAAAAAATATCATAATATAAAAAAAAAAATTGTCACAAGTATTAATATAGGATTTTAAAACTTAGGTAAAAATATAAAATTACCCTTAAAAACATTTTAAGAAGTAAATATTTATAAATAAATTATTAAAGAAAATAGTAAATATCTTTTTTAATATAATCAAAATTATTATTAAAATTATCAGTCACATTACAATTGATTCAAGTACTTATTTATAACTAAATTATTAAAAAAAATAATAAATATATTTGCTAAGATAATTAAAATTATTATAAAAATTATTAATTCTATTACATAAATAATAATTAACCTCCTAAATACTTATTTTAATTAATTTTTTTTAAAATAATAAATATTTTTTCTAAGATAATTAAAATTATTATAAAAATTATTAAACACACAAATAATAATTAATCTAATTTTATTTTTTAAAAAATATTTTTAAAAATAATTTCGGGCCTGTTTGGCAAGGCTCTAAACCACGATTTTAAAAGGGCTTTTGGCCCAAACCTCGGTTTGGAGAAATTTTAAAACAAACAGGCTTATTTGTCCATAAGTGCTTTTGGACAAAACCATGGTTTAAAACCATGGTTTTGAATAAGCTATTTAAAATAACTTTTTCAACAGTAAAAGCACTTATGGACTATCCAATTACTATCTTACCCCTACTTTTTCTTACACCCTCTCTCCTCTCTCCTACTTTTTCTTACACCCTCTCTCCTCTCTCCTACTTTTTCTTACACCCTCTCTCCTCTTTCCTACTTTTTCTTACACTCTCTCTCCTTTCTCCTATCTTCCCTCCCTCCTCTCTCTTTTCTTTTTTCTACCTCCCTCCTCTCTCTTACTTTAAATCAAATCATACCCTTTTTGATAATTTACCACTATAAAAAGTCATTCTAAAAATAACTATCCAAACACCTATTTATTCAAAATCATTTTTTTCCAATAAACACTTCTCCAAAAATCCTTTTCTATAAGTTGTTCATAAACCCTTTTTTTCATAAACCCTTTTTTTAAATCTTATCCAAACAGGCCCTTCATCTTTTAAGATCTATCATCCTCTTTTTAAAATTTTAAAATTAAAAAAATATTTTATTAGATTTGCGCTTTTCTTAACCAATGTTAGGAATGAAAACAACCTATTTGCGAAGAGAATATACTCGTATTATTAGGCTGAAGAAACTATAAAAAAGCCAGGTCCAACGAAAATATGATTATAAGGGCTAGATTTACAAGAACTTAAGCTTCTTATAATAGAAATTGAAAGTGGAAATGGACATTTTTGGGGGGGTTAAATAGAAGCGACATATTTTACAATATCCAAATTATTACATGCTTCTTCAGCAGCATAGTTTCTGGTTTTCTTCAGGTCAATCGACATTTCCAAGAGAACGTGTTTGCTCGATCTCACAGCTCGCTCTGCCTTCAAGTTCAAGCAGTAATGGCGAGCCCCCACTGATCGCTCCGCCTTCAGGTTCCAGCAGTAATGGCGAGTAGGAATCTACATGTGCCTGCGCTTATGCCTGCCTTCCTCCTCCCAATCTGCCTGTGGCGGCGGCGACGGAGATGGCTCGTACCTAGAGGGCCTCCGTTTGAAATGTCGTTCGTCATCGCTAGATTCATAATCCACACTCTTCTTCCTTCCTCCACCCGTCGAAACGACCTTCCCTAGCCCCGACGATTTGTAATCGTCATAATACCCATTCGGTACTGACTTGTGATGTGCCAAAGTCGTCGATTCTCTGGCTGGTTCTGCAGAAGATGACGTGGCGACCTTTCTCTTCTTCGAGACTTCGCCCTCAGGGAAGCTTATGCGAGAGAAGACGCTGGCCTTGTGCTTGCGATCTGCCGCCGCCGCCGCCGCTGCTGCAGCCGTGGCGTACGAGGTCTTGGTCGCCGCCGGCTCAGAGGAGCGCCTTGTTGAGGACTCAGAGTGGTGATGGCGATGGTGGTGTTGGTCGTGGTCAGGGTAGCTATAGTCTGGATCCAAATCACGGTCACGATCGTTCTCGTAATCACGATCACGATCAAGGTGGTGCTCAGATTTCCTTTTAGACGAGCGTGAAGGTTCAACCTCGCGTGAAGATCGATCTGGCGATGGCCGCTCCAAACGAGTACGGTGGTGATGGTTGTACGCGGTACTCGATGGCGGAGGAATCGATTTCTGCACAAAAAGACAAAATATCCAAAGTATTAGCAGCTTGGGGAAATGTTCTAGACACTCGGATTTGTGCGCGCGCGTGTATTCCAGTGGCCCATTTGCTCCCCACAAAACAGCTGTAAACCAAATGTTCGTTCAAAAAGAGCTTGTTCTTAAAAAAAAAGAAAAAGAAAAAGAAAAAACTCATGGTACAAAAAGATAACACAAATAAGCTAGGGCCTTAGAAGAACCAAGAAATGCGAAAAGACTATTTTCTTTATTTTGACTGTAATACAAAGGGAGTAGGAAACGAATGCAATTGACATTTTTTTTTGAGTAGAACCTTTAAAACATTTTAATGTGCTCCCAACTTCCACCTTATGCTTGCTTCCGCTATTTCAAAATGAATGCCCACTTTGATACATAGAAATAATCCTTATAATTCTAATTTTAAATATACAGAAAAAGTTCTTGTAACTTCATTTCAAAAACTACATAAAAATTTAGAAGAATAAAATTACACCAACAAAATAACCATTATTAAAAATTAAATAAATTTCTCTTTTTTTAATTTTGTAACCCCAGAAAAGAAAAATGTTTTCAATACAAGAAAAAACTCCTTCGGGAGATTACAGGCCTTAGGCCTAGGTGAAATTAATAATAATAATAATAATAATAATACACGAGGGGAACCGAGCAGGCATAAATTGAGGATCAGCATCCCAAATTTACTGCACTTGTTCATTGTGTCAACTCAATAACAGAATTAGAGCAATAGAAGACCAACGGCATTTTTAAAGGGTTGAAGAGTGCAGAAAGCCCAGCTATTCTTCACCGTCGCAATTCCTACCATCATCTACTACTAATTTTAACAACGTCGAGGTTTTATATATCAACGAACTTTTAAACCATTTGCTGGTTGTCGTTGCTCCCTCCACAACACAACCAACAAAGCAAACCAAAATTGAACGTAGCATTATCATCTAGTGCAATCGGTGTTGTTTTTATGGGGGGTGCGCTTTTTCTTGCAATGCTTTGAAAAGAACTACCACTCGAAAGGGCAAATGCCGGATTAAGTCCACAAGAAAATAGAGAAATTACAAAAATAAAAGCACATACAGATTTTGATCTCATCGGAGGAACATCCCCACCACTGTTCACTTCCCTACCAATCTCCCGATCTTTGCCAATGTCCCTATCTCACGATGAAACAAGCAAGCTTGTAAACGTGGTGAAAATAAAATATAGCAACTTAAGATGCATAGACAATTGAGCAACAATTATGACAATCATTAAAAACATGTTTTCTCTGTCCCTAACTGAAAAAATTGATGAGACATATCACAAAGAGTAACAAAGAAATACATCCTGCACAGAAATATTTAGGAATAAGCAGACCAAAATTCACAAAGTACCCCTGTTCATTATTAAGAGGCAAAAGGAGTAAGGTAGAAATCAAATTATATGGCACAATTCATAAATTAACCACCATTTCAAAATCATTCAGATATCCTCCGACAACCTATAATTTCACTACAGGAATTTGCTAGAATGTTTATATGGCAGATTTTAAAATACTGCATGCACCAAGTGGTTGAGACTTCATTCAGAAAATAAGCATTCCACTGCAACTAATAACTTCTTGACAGGCAAGGGCAGGCAACAAATATAAATGAACGAAATAGCTGAACTAGCAATTCCATTTGTAGTACCTTTCTCCACGTCTCTCAATTTCACGCTTCCACCTGAGATCAGCTTTCCGAGCTTCGAACTGCTCTCTACTCATAAATGGACGTGGAGCATTCATGGCATTCATCCCATTCATGCCCATGCTTAACTCAGCAAGATCCCTAACATGTAACAAGATATGTCTCACGAGTTATAATTGTAAAGAACGCAGTCTTGTACCTATATACAAAATAACACACGCAGGCAAATTTTCTAAAAACCCCTAAAAAAACCACTCCAGTCTACCATCATTTTTCTCTTATGTTGTTTACTTCTTTCCTTAATTTGGTACATAACATTTAGAAAACTGGTATATCCCACATTGTATCATGCCATATCCTACAGATATACTGATATCGTTGCTTCCAAGTGTAGGAAGTGAGTCTAAGGCAAGCGACAAAGTGCTAAATTTTGATTTTTCAAAACATACTCATACAAATAGCCTAATAAGTACCTTGGAGGTGGAACAACAGGCATCATGTAGTTCTGCATGCCAAAGGGATCATGAGGCATAACACCCCCAAAAGGCATATCTAAGGGGCCTAAACCATAATTCATCATTTGCATTGCACCCCCATATGGTGCCACAAATCCTTCCATGCCAGGTTGCATGCCATTCCAGTATGGATTAAAGCCTGGAGGCGGGCCCATAGGCATCATATAGTTATCAGCTCCAAAGTCTTGGGGAGCTTTCCACTGAAAGTCTGGAAGATGTATCCAAAATTTAATTTAAAATGCCTTACACAACATGAATAAGAGGTGCAAGCTTCCATATTTTCCACTGAAAGTTCCAGCATTACATGCATAACATCTCAATAGAAATATTACAGAAACATGTCAGTACATGAGAAAGGAAAGAGAGCAGCAGATTACCATTTGTAGGTACACGAGCTTTCTTCTTTTTCTTTTTCTTCGCTGCAAAATATTAGAGAAAAAACCCTAATGGCACCGGCCTCAAAAAAAAAAAAAAAGATAAATGATAAAGAAAAAGAGAGTAGGTTTGTCTGTCCTAAACGTAGATATCTTCTTTATCAATGTCCACGCATTATCATCATTATTCACATACGCTAACCCATAACCACACTTCCTCTCTTCCTCGCTCTAACAAAAGGTATAAAAACAACTTGGCACTCGATTGCATTACCTGCCTCAGTCGGAGCAAACTTTTGTTGCACTTCTTCCTCAACCAGCTGAGCACTACCTTGTGAAGCTGGTTCCTTTACAGTCACTGATTCATGAGTAGCTTCAGATACATCAGCAGCTCTTGAGGCCTTTACTTCTTCAGACATCTTCTGTGGCACAGATATAGCCTTTCTATCATCCGCTGCCTCCTGCACTGTTGTTTTTCCATCATCAGAAGGGGGCTCCTTTTGTTCTCCTTTCGACACTGCAGATGAGGTTGGAGAAGGAATCTTGGGCTGTGGACAACGGGCAGACTCCATATCTATAAAATCAAAACCAGAGAAACATTGTAAATAATGACAAGTTAATCACCAACAATAGTTAGAGAGTCACATCATAACAGTTTCTAACCTTGAACTTGATATGCACTCCCAGCATTTTCGGCACTAGTAGTTCCTGCCTCCATTATGCGACTAATTAGATCTCTTGTTGTCTGATTTGGTAAAAGATCATCTGCAAGTATATTAGCTGCACCACAAACGCAAACGGATTTGGAGATAATGTAGTCCCTGATACCTGGGGAAAATTTTAAAATGACAATTAGCATCAGCGATCAAGATGCTCAACTTCAAAAATCAGACAATATAAGTACATCAAACTTACATTTGTCACAAAAACTTTTAAAACAACACTTGCTCGTTAGTACAGCATCTTTCATCACATCCTTGCACAAGGGGCACCGGAGCTCAGGTGGTATATCATTAACAGGGCGTGCTGTTGGTAAGCCTTCTATTTCTTTTTCAAAAGCAGCCCTTTAATGAAAAAAAGACGGCAGTTAGTTTCATGCCTAAAAATGAATGAAATAATAGATTAGATATGTGTCAAGGTACTCACTCGTTTGGCTTCAAGACAGCTACATCACCAGTTGGTAAAGCATAAGAACCATCGGCAGCTGCCATGAGCATTGATCTTGGAATGCCAGTGGGTGGCTTCACCCTCTTAAGGTCATAGTTTGGATCACCATTTGTAGGGCAATGCTGAATAAAATGCCCTGAACAACAGAAAGGAAGTATTCTCAGCACATTGGTATTGCTACCAACCATTTTGCAAAAGAAAATAGAAGATTTTTTTAATACATACCAGGCACCTTGCATCTATGACACACGTACCCTGGTGGAGGTGTTTTCTGTTGCAACCCTGCCCAAACCAGCAAGAATAAGTTAACATCACAGAACTCAAAGCACTAGGCCAGTAAACGGGAAGAAATCAAAACATAAGCTAAGAGAATTACCATAACCACGTCCACCTGACATTCGTCCACCCATGCCCCTTCCAAAGCCTCTACCATAGCCATCTGAACCTTGTCTATACACCCCAAAAAACAATCAACAATATCATAAAAGCAAAAGTAGAGGTATTTTTTGAGAGCCAAAGAAAGATGTAAACTCACCGTTGCCAATCCAAGGCTGGAGTGTCAATCAAGGCCTTAATTTTACTGTCCTCATCAGCTTTATTTGTAGTTGGAGGAGCTTCTGGTATTAAGTTGCTTGATTGAACAGGCAATACATCAGGAATTGCATACAACTCATTGCCAAATTCATCCCATTCAGAGTCTTCAGCCTGTTATCAAGCACTTAATTTCCTAAGGAATGCAGCAGAAACGTTTGAGAAGATAAGAAAATCATAAAAGAAGACACTTACATATTTCATGGAAGAGGCATCAACAGTTGGTATGCCACTCTTTTCAGGCTCAGTTTCGACCACCTTATTTTCCACCTTTTGCCTGCAAAATGCAAGACAAAGAGCAACTCAAGAAAAGATCAAAAATATCAGCAGACATTGCAAGGAAAAATGCAATATTTTATCCAGACTGCGCCAAGCATGACATGAACTGCAATAAAGTGAGAGTTTTGGGAATTTAAACTGAATAACAAAATGAATGATCGATCATGAAAAATCTAACAGTTATTGAGATTTTAGGTTTGAGATAGTACTCTTGTTCAGTAACTATTGGCAAACGTGGCCGTCCAGGAACTCGACGAATTAACACTGAGGTATTTTTAGGAATCAACATTGCTTCATCAAGATATTCTGAAATTCCAAAGAGACAAAGACACTATAAAACACTGCAAAAATAATAGACAAAACCATACTAAAATCCCGCAAAGTTGGACGCATGAAATTCTTATCAGTAGGTTGCAGCCTAATTATATCCGAACATCCTGACCAATAACCCATGCCACTTATCTCACTCACTTCCCTTTTCGTTTTGTTTAAGCATGGTACAAGATTATGAGGATTGTAATTTCCATGCGTTTTTCTTCAAAGATAAAAGAGAAACATGGTAAATACTGTAACTTTAACCATGAAAACCAAATTACAGAGCTAAGAGTATAAAACTGCAAGGAAGAAAACCAGATTGTTTAAATTTAAAATTAATCATTAACCCCATAGCCCCAAGACAATGGTTCAATTGAAATCAGAACCAACCTTCATTGGTCTGGGCGTTGGTGACCACAAGGTCGAAATCAGTACCCTTGCCTAAATGCTTTGATTCAAAAACTTTTTCTTTCAATGTAGCGACAGAGATGAAAGGACCGTCCATAGGAATTGAATCATAATCTCTTGCACTCTTAAATTTATAATACACCGCCATGGTATATTTCTCTTTCAATCTATAAAAAGAGGTATAACAGCAACACAATAGCCAAAAAAACAAATATAAACAATAATCAAAGGCCTCGATAAACTGAGCGCCTGATATCAAACTCTCAAACAATCAGTACAATATCGAAGCTCTTTTCTTTCTTCTTTTTTCTCCTATTGTCAATTACTCAGATAAGATCGGACAAATCGAACCGCCAAAACGGTGAGCTCTCCTTGATTCTTCTCGTGCAACAAGATGACGAGTCTTTGTCTTCCTACGAAATTGCAGCCTTCAGATTCTATAAAATTCAAACTCCGTCAACCGTCCAATTTCAGAAGCATCGAAAAGCACAAATCAGAGTGCTAAGATCGTCAGCACCCATGGACCGGATGATACTTAGAGGGATCTAGAACGGAAGCAGGCCTCTCGAATCAGTATCCGCAACAATTGGGAGGGTAAGTAATAATCAAAGAGAACCGGGATCTGTTTCAGAAGAAATCGACCAACGACCAAGGAGTGTCGAACCACGGAGCGAATCTGTAATCTGATCAGTGAAGATCAAACCTTCCAACGAGAATCGCGAATCTCCTCTGCCGCGCCAAGAGAAAATCTAAAGAGATGCAGGAAACCGCCAAATCAATCGAAGAGTATCATGGCAAAGATTGATGGTGTCTAGGGTTAGGAAAGTTGACAGAAAGGAATGGGGTCAAGCGAGCGTATGCGATAACTGATATGTCTATTTATTTATAACATTATTATTAATCATTAAAATAAAAAACCAAAAAAATAAAGAAAGAAAGAAATATATATATATTTTTACAAAAATTAAAAAAAAAATTGAGTTCGATCTGGGTAAAATTTTCTTTCCTCCTAGACGATATTAATATTAGATAAGATGAGTAATCTATTACTCTCAAGTGTAAACTTAAAATATACATGAGTTAAGATACTTCCTCAAATACTATAACTAAAATTATAATAAAATAATACTCTCTAAAATTAAATTTGCCCAACTGATTGTATCCTCGTCAGACAATGGGTAGAAAGAAAAATATATAAAAAGCCAACGCTGTTACCATGCTTCTTTTTTTTCTAAGTACAAAAATTTTAAAAAAAAGTTGAGCTCATCAATGATCTACGAGTAAGGCAAAATCTCCTTTTCTCTTAAAAGATACTAATATCAGACAGGGTAAGTTGTCTATTATCTTCAGGCGTAAATATAAGTACCCAAAAATTAAGATATATTCTCAAACGTTACGACTAAAATTATAATAAAATAATATTTTTTAAAATTTAAATATATTTTAAATAATTATATATCTTATCTTTTTATCCGTTCGTCTTTGATGTCATGCTTCTTCCTTCCTCTTCACGATAACACAATACACAGCCCAAGTAGACGTCACTGCGGGCGCAGTTTTGCTTTTTGGGAATAATCCGCGTTTCGGATTTGGACTCTTCACTGTAGATGTTAGTGGGCCGGGTCGATAGATAATTTTGTTGTTCTACATGCACTATTCACAGGCTGGGTCGGTCTCTAGGTTCATCGGCTCTATGTTTTTTTTCTAACTATACTTCTCAAAAAATTTATATAAAACTGACGTTGTTTTTTATAAAATTTAGGGTAAAATGTGAGTTTCATCTTTTAAATTTATATTAAATTTTACTTTAGTTCTTTAAATTTATAAAGTATATTTTTAGTTTTATAATCTTAACAATGTTAGTATGACTTAACTAAAAATATAGACTAAACAAATTTAAATAATAATTGTGTAATTAAACTATGACAAAGTATTATTAGATTTTAATCTTTTAATATACTGTAATATTTATCCTATCCTTAATTGGGAGTTAATCTTATCCTAAATATTAGACTTGATTTATATATTTATCAATTTTTTTTAAATTACTCTTATGAATACTCCTTTAACAATAGTCAAATAAGAAAGTAAGAGAACGAGTTAAAGAAAATAATTATATTATTTTAAAAGAAAAATAATTTATATTAACTAACTTTTTTAATATATTTAGTTAAATAAGTTTTATATTAAGGACACGGAGAGTATTTTGATATTTTAAATCACGTCAATTAAAAAAAAGTTAAATAAAATTAGCAATTGTGGAAAAGTAATAAATTTATATATATATATATTGATTGGTCAATAACACCAAAAAGAAGGAAAAGAAGATTTGCTTATCAATATTCAATATCAGAAGAATCCACTAACATTATGTTCTTCTATGGTTTTGCTCTTATTTAAGCATAACCTAGGGGCTTCCCCAATCATATTTTTATAAACTTTTTTACCTAACAAATTTGCAACAAAGAGTAAAATAATACTCATCTCATCTTTAATAAAAGTGCTCGTTAACTTTTTTCAGATAAATAAAAAAAAAAAAATAAATCAGTTAATTATAATTATTATGAGAGTTAATTGACTAAGTTAGATAGAAAGTATATAATATGAATTAGTCACGAGGGTTTAGATTTGATCACAATCAATTATTTATTTAATTTCTCTAATATTTCTAAAAAATAATTAGTTTTTATATTAAGGATAGGAGGAGAGAGGGAGTACTAACAAATACCAACAGTAATAATGCCATTAAGAATAAAGCTTCGTGGAGTTCTTATGATGAAACATAGATGTCAAAGTTGGACTCATTTCATTTGAAAAGCTTTACATCTCTGTTTCTGTCAGAAAGTTTTACTGTTGAAACATTCTCTCTCTCTCTGCCTAGGCCTCCAAACAAAGTGTCAAACCTTTTCTACGGAAGTTTCTCTTAATTATATTTCTTGTATTCAGTTTTACCTTTTCTACTGAAGTTTCTCTTAATTATATTTCTTGTACTCAGTTTTAGAGACATATATCTATCAATACGCTCCATGATAAGCCATTCCATACATTAATCCTTCACAACCATACATTATTCTCAAACAAATTAACAAACACATCATGCATATATAAGAGTTCTTCAAGTTCCTTCTTGGGTCCAAGAGGCTTAGACCTATCCCAATCCTTCTTCAAGTCCATTCTTTACACTGCTCCTCCCTCTCCCACCAAGTGACACACCAAGATCACCGTCGTCGGAGCCAATAACATCGGCATGCTCATCACCTAAGCAATCCCACTCAAGATATCACCGATGAGCTTGTCCTTGTTGATGCCACGCCCGATAAGCTCTGAGGAGAAATGCTTGACTTGCAGCACTCCGCAGCCTTTATCCCTGGCACCAAGATCAACACTTCCACTTATTACTTTGCCACCATTAGATGACCTCTGTATAGTCACCGTTGGCGCCCGTTAGAGCGAGGGCGAGTCCAGGCTGAATCTTCTAAAGAGAAACCTTGCCATATTTAAGAGTATCATTCCTCAACTTGCTCGTTACTCTCCAAACATTGTTTTGCTCATCATTTCCAGCACTGTTGACGTGCTAACCTACATTGCATGGAAGCTTTACCGCTTCCCATTGAACTGAGTCTTCGAATCCGGCACTAACCTTAACTCCTCCAGGTTCAGATTCCTCATCGCCGATCACCTCGACATCAATGCTTAGGACGTGCAGGCTTATATAGTAGGGGAAGACAGAGACAGTTATGTGGCTTTATGGTCGAGTAACAGTATCAGAAGGGTTCCGGTGCTGAGCTTTCTGGAGAAGCAACAGATAGAATATGGAAAGAGACATTAGAGAAGATACATTAGCAAGTGGTAGAGAGTGCTTATGAGGTGATTAATTTGAAAGGCTACACTTGCTAGGCCATTGGTTACTCGGTGGTGAGCTTGGCTCGAACCATTTTGAAAGATCAGAGAAAGATCCATCCCGTGGCTATGCTCACTAACGAATTTCATGGCATCGACAGCGGCAACGGAGGTCGTGTTCTTGAGCTTACTGGCTCAGCTCGGAAGAGGTGGCATCTTGGGTGTCATCGATGTGCACCTCACAGAAGAGGAAGCCCAGAGGCTGAGGACCTCTACTAAAACCATCCTGGAGTTCAGACTTAGTTGGGAATGTGAATCTCCAAGTTATGTCCTGGTCTTTTTATATAACTAATGATTAATGTTAATGATGACTCCTTGTTTGTTTGGTTCATTTTTATCTTCTATTATATCATATGTTAGTGAAGTTGGTGAGTAGGCATGGAAACAGGCCAGGCCTTGACCTTAACAGGCTAGGCTTATTAAGGGATAATTTGGCCTGAGCGTGGCCTGTAACCTGTTATAGGCTTTTTTTTTCTAATCTAAGCCTGGCTTGTCAAAATTCTAACCTAGCCTGAAGTCTGTTAAGAAAATCTTATTTTTTTAATTCTATTAACAGGCCCCCTAATAAGCCTTCATAACATGCCTTCGTAATAGGCCCCATAATAGGCCTTTTTGTGGATGACTCTCAAATGTAGATGCCTCTTAATGAGTAGACAATGACTCTTATACAGAACAGCATATATTATTAATCACAGCATACAGTCAAATAGAGAATGACACTATTAATCACAGCATATAGTCAATGGAAAATGACATTATTAATCACAGCCTAGGCCTGTCATTCTACAAACTCTCAAGGTGTAAATAATCTGTCACAAAAAAAAAACACGATCAATCAAAATAAATCCTGATAGTACAGAAGACATAGTATAGTTGAAAGTCAACATACAAAGAATTGATTAACCCAAACCCATAACATAAACGGGGGCAAAATATCCACAAAACCAGTTCTTCTATTATTGTCAAACAAAAATTATTGTAGTGAACATGCTAGATATGGTTACTCAAAAACCTATTTTCCAAATGGCACATCTTAAAGCAGCAAAAATTATGTGGAAAATTGAGTTCCTGCTAAAGCCGGGCAGGGATGAATTATGAAATAACAGACACAATACTAGTAATGCAGAAACATAAACTCCTTTGAAACAAAATTAGGGAGAATTAATCTTCTAAGAAGTAGAAATAAGCATCCAGCAAACTATGGGAAATAAACAAAAGTAAAACACATATTCAAAAGCCATCCATAAATATAAAGACAATGCGCATTACGACAAAAAACATTAAAACAGACAATGACTTAATAATCCATCGATTAAAGGGAAGACATTCTAAAAAGAAAATGAAATAAAAACTATAACCAAATAAATTATTGTCCTCGTAAGCACAAGTGAGCATTCTCCAACTTTCCCCTAATTTTTTATATCAAACATCACTGAATTAACAGGTTGAATAAAAATAGACCTAAAGACCACACAGTTAGAAAAGCCACCCCAAACAGGATCGAACATGAGCAATTAAGGTAGAGACGAAGACACATACAAAAACTGGTTGAGTGGGGGTTCAAAGGCGTGAACGACGCTGGGGCACAGTGAAAGCGAAGATCAACGCTAGTGGAAGCAAATATAGAGAGGGACGAATGATGGACGCGACTTGACGGTTGATCTAGAGAGTGGAGAGTGAGCGAGGCGATGGTAGATTTGGATGAGGCAGAGACGCGATGATGAAGAGTGGATCTGGAGAGTGCTTGAGCCTGAGGGAGACGCGACGATGAGGAGAGGGTTCGACTTCGACCTGGGGTTTTAGTTTTTAGGGTTAAATTAATGGTCTTTTCAAATTAATGCCCTGATTCTTGTTAAAATAAAAAGTAAGAATAAAATTTATAATAATATGCATTAGTCTAATGCCCTTATTTCTGTATTATGTTCAATAGGTAGTGGGTTCGACATCCACTCATTACACTTTCATAGTTAATATATTTTAAATAATTGGCTCAGACAGCTTGACAGATTTAACAGACTTCTTAAAGAGTATGAGCCTGGCCTTTTAAGAAAAATAGGCTTCAAAATAGGCATGAGCCTATATATTTTTTTAAACAGACTAAGTCAAACCAGGCTAAATATAAGCCAGGCTATAGGCCTCTGACAGGCTGCCTAACCTATTTCCATCCCTATTGGTGAGGAATGAGAAGAATTTCATATGTTTTAAATAGTGAGAGAAAGTTGCCTATATCTTTATTTATTTACTTTTATTAGAAAAAATCTATTCCCCCACGAACCCTGAATAATCGTAACAAGGTTGTCTTCATTAAAGGCTTTTTCTATTGCTTCTCTATTTAATCAAAACAGTATAGTTTTGATTATTTTTCTTTTTCTTTTTAGAATCTAGGCGTTATTCCTAGTCAATAGCTCTGGGCCTAATATTTATTATTTGTATTTAGAATCAAAATTATACCATTTTACAATATAGAGTTAGTTTAACTGTGTAAGCCCCGTTATATCTTTAAAATCTCGAGTTTGATTCCTAGATGAGATACTTATACTGAGAGAAGCAGTCTTGAACCTCAAAACTAAAATACATGATAATAAAATATAGTTAATACTATAAAAAATTACACAATTTTAACTAAATAGAGAGATAATGAAAAAATGCGTAAATAGAGAGACTCATGGCTAGAATAATAGAGCTGGCAATATGGCAGCTAGCTTGGCTTTAAATAAATAACCCTTGACAAGCTTAAGATTAAAACGATCAAGCTTAAAAAACCTGCCTATCCTAGAAGCTTCTTGTTTTTCAAGCCTGACCTTTGGACATGTGGGACTTGGCCAGTCTATGAGTTTTTTTTGTCTCTTTTTCTAAATTTTAATTTTCTTCACTTATTTTAAAATATTTAAAATAAGTCAAATCTCATAAAATTCAAATTAAACATATATCTAGACTTATAAAATTAAGTCAAATTAAACAATTCCTGACTCAAAGCAATATGATAAGTGAGAATGCTGACCGCTAGAGGATCTGAGTACAAAGGCAATTGAGAATAACATAGAGATTAAAAACGAAAATTCTTCAAATAGATGAACATGTCCACCTATAAAAGGCCTATCTTTTTATGAAAGTGTTAAACTTTTATAATGAATTAATGTTTTTTTTATAAGAGATAGCTAAACCCCCAAAGTAAACTACTAATCTATGAGGGGATTATATTTCAAACACTCCTTTACCACAAGATTCCTCAAATGCTGAAGACAATCATATAAAACTATTGAATTATTTAACCCGTCCCTTGCCAACCTATCTACAAGTTTATTTTGTTCTCTGGATATATGATGTATCTTCAACTCCCAAGATAGTTTCACAAGGCTGTATATATGTGACATTAATAAGCTGGACCTATTATCTTTGAAGTTCAATAGCATATCCATCACATTCTTAACATCAGATTCCAGAATAATCTTCTTAAGTCCTATATTCGAAGCTAACTTTAATCCTTTGTAGATTGCTCACTGTTCAGTTTCAACAATAGTACAAGAACTAAGAAAACTTATGAATCCTACTACCCAACTTCCTAACTAATCTCGAATAGCTCCTCCATAACCTGCCCTACTATTAGATGTAGTAAGAGTCCTATCAATATTTAATTTAACCCATCTTGAGGGGGAGACTGTCAATCAATTAGAATTAATGAATCGATATGATTAGTTACATTTTTCTCTTGAAACTGTACAAAACTCTTTTATATTTGCATTATTACCAAGTAAGGATCCAATGGTTTCAAAAATTCATTATCGAAAATAGCATGATTCCTTCACTTCCATAAATTCCAAATGGAAACTCCCCAAATTAATCTCCAATTGCAAATACCATTATTTCCAAACTCCTTTTTGAGATTCATGGCAAACCAATCTCGTAAATCAGCTCTAAAGAAGGAATAGCTCTACCTGGGATTTAAAAGTTTATTGCAAAGTTGTCTAGCATAGGAACAATGATGTAGTATATGTAATATATCTTCAGTATCCTCATTACAATACTGACAATTTGCATTTGTTGAAGACTACTTAATTCTCCAAGCATTAGTCAGTAATCGATTATTAAAGGCTATCCACATGAAGATACGAATATGCTCAGTACCTCTCCACTTCCAAATATCTTTATAAACATCGCTATATGTATTATCAGATTGTTTCTCAATTAAAAAATGAGCACTCTTAATAGTAAAAATACCGTTATTCGTAGCATTCCACAGCAATCACTCCCCGCCTCGATGTAGGTAGAAACATGTTAAACAACCTCTAAAAGACATTACTTGGGATAATAGTTGCAAGTCTGTGGAAATCTCAGGTCCCATTAGTAATCCAATCTGTAACTTTACTATTTTCTTCCTCTGACGTAATTTGTCAAATACACAAATCCTTTAAACTTTTATAAGGAAACAACCACTTGTCGGTAAAAAATTCCCTAGTTATCCATTTCGAACATGCCATCTTGTGCCCGCTTCAACAATGTCTTGCTGTTTAGAAATGAACTTCCATAATGTGGAGTCTCATATCCTTGCATCCAATAGATTTTCTTCATTCCTTAACATATATTTATGTAGGAGCACATCTACCAATAAATCTTTCTTACCATTAATTAACTTCCATACTATTTTGGCTCCATAAGCTCGATTAAAGGATGCTAATTTCTTGAATCTCAGTCCACCATATAATTTAGGCATAGTAATTTAGTCACATCCAATATGATGAAATCCATGTGAGCTATTACCATGACCCCATATAAAATTCCTCTGCACCTTTCCACTTCCTGACACACAACAACTGGAATTTTAGCAACTTGCATAGGATAGATCATAATAGAGCTCAGCACCGATTTGGCTAAAGTGATTCTTTCAGCCACTGATAATGTACTCTCTTTCCATGTAGCCAGTTTAGATTTAATTCTATCTATGATATATTGGAAAGTATATGTGGTTTTCCTCCTTCTGATGATGAGAAATCCCAAATACTTCCCTATATTAGCAGAAACCCCCATTCCTGTCGTATCACTAATCTTTCTTCTAACATTACAATTCACCTTTGGAGAGAAGAATATTGATAATTTACTCTTATTAGTATTAGCGCCTGATGCTAGACAAAATATGTCTAGACAATTTAATACACATTTTGATTGATTTTAAGTAGCTACTCCAAAAAGAAGAAGATCATCTGCAAACATGAGATGCGAGATAGCTGGACCGCCACTAGATATCAAAAATGGCTTCCAATTAACTGCAATAATTAAATCACTAATGATATGGGATAACCTGTCCATACACAGAACAAAAAATATAGGTGAGATAGGATCTCCCTGTCGGAGTCCTCTTTTAGGTGAGAAAAATTCAGTTTGAGATCCATTCCATAACAGATTATATGACACAGATGTAACACATCTCATAATAAGATTTATATACTTACAATCCAAACCAGCATCAATTAGAATCTGTTGAATCAAAGCATATCTGATCCGATCATAGGCCTTCTCTAAATTAATCTTTCAAGCCATAAACCCAGTTTTACCTTTAGCTTTCTTTATTATGTGCATGATTTCTTGTCCAACAATAATATTATCCTGAATGTACCTGCCTTTTATAAAGCTGGATTGAAAGGGTGAAACAATATCATCCATAATATTCCTCAATCTACTAACAATTACTTTATTAATGCACTTGTAATGCACAGTACATAAGGCAATAGGTCTAAAATAACTAAAAAGTTTAGGATGCTCTCTCTTGGGTATAAGAGAAATCAAAGTTTTATTCGTAGTATCCACAAAGGACCCTGTTTGAAAAGCAATTTTAACAAATTTGCATAAAGAACTCCCTACCACATTCCAATTATTTTGGTAAAAGATTGGTGCCTTATAAGGCCCTATGGAGAAGATAGCTTCTTTTATTTCCTCATCAATAGGCACATCAGCCACATTAACAAGATGAGCTTTAACTTTATCAGGAAAATTGGACTTTGTTTGTAACATAAATGATGTATTATCAGTCCAATTATAAATTTTCATAAAGTATTTCTTTACATATCAATTAGGCCAGATTCATTTTATATCCAATTTCCTCTCTCATCTTTAAGAGTTATGATTCTATTCATTCTTCTCCTCATTTTTGTTTTCAAATGATAATAATGGGTATTTCTGTCCCCTTTAGTGATCCAGTCCGTCCTTGCATTTTGAAACCATTTAATTTCTTCTAATTTTAAAATATGTTCTAACTCAGCTTGTAAATCATTTTCAAGAGAGTTTAAAAACACCGAGTATAAACTTGAGAACTTTGAATTCCATTTAAACGGGCTAATAAAATTCTTTTTTATTTTTTACAAAACCAAAAATATTTTTATTCCAATCAGACAAAAAAGTACCCAAATTTTCAAAGATTTGTCAAAATCATCAAAATCAATTCAAGCAGTTGATAAAAAATCTTTAAAATTTTCATGAGTAAGCCACATGGCTTCAAAACGAAAGGGTTTATTCCTTCATTCACCAAACTGATTCATAAATTGTAGTGCAATAGGATTGTGATCAGAAAATTGAGATCTAGGAAGTACCTTCAAAATACAATCTGATTAAAGATGTAAAAATTGAGAATTTGCTAGAGCTCGATCTAATCTTTCATATAAACGAGAATAACAAAAAATTTTAGGTCCCTTCCATGTAAATTTTGGTCATTGCAAACCCATATCCGAAAGACCACACTCCCTAACTTTGTCTTGAAACTAGTTTATTCTGTTATGAGGACAACTTACTCCCCCAATTCTATCCGTAGGTTTAAGGATATCATTAAAGTCTCCAAAAACAACCCACGGAGTAAAAATAGTAACAAACACATTTTTTAAGTCTTTCCAGGGTACCTGAAAAAATTTGGAATGAGGAATAACATATACAGCTATAAGCAAGAAAGGAGGCCTATCACGAATCTCACATTGAAAATGGGAAAAATTGTTAATTTTCTAATGTAACTGAAATTTTGATTGTATTATTTATCGAGGCCGCAACTAGTCCTCCAAACTGCCTTGAACTTGGAATTATTTTGATATAATCAAAACCCCAAGAATGAAGAAATTGAAACTGAGATAATCTCTCACATTTTATTTCAGCCAAAATGATAAGATTTGGTCTAGGACCACTGCATACCGCCTTTAAATTTTTTAGGAGTCCGTTATCATAAGCCCCTATAGTATTCCAATATAATAAGCTATCTATAAATTAATTTGTGAAAACCATATCCATCTTAACCGGCCCAATTAAGTTCCTTGTAGAAATTAGATCTCTTCAACAATTGAATCTACAATTTCCTTGCATATTATATTACCCATTTCAATTGGACTTGAGCCCATGCATTCAGGCCTATAGTCTCTCGAATCTATTCCTCAAACCCAATTCTATCTTCTTTTGCATTTATTTTTTCCTTTTGGGCTTGTTCAAAATCATCTGCTCCTCTTCTTCATGTGGCCCACTTCCATCAACAACATTCCCTCTCCCATTGCCCATCACACTTACGTCAACATCATTCCCTCTCTCTTCCCCTTCATCAACTCCCTTCTTTGCTTCTACCATCATTCCTCCCCCAATGTTCTCATCATTTTCTCTTTCCTTTGAAACCCATTTTTTTCTCTCACTTCTTTAATTAATTGATGGGACTCTCGCAGACCTACCCCTCCATAGCTTTACTTCCAACATTGTTCTTGTCCATTCTTTGTTTCCTTCTTCCTTCCATTACACATATTGCACCATTCCCTTGATATAGAGATGACTTCAATCGCTTTAACCCCTTCTGTCCGTACTTCCTCAGTTCCTTCCACGTCATTTAGCCGTTCTGTCACCTCTTCCAGGATAGCAAACCGTGAGCCACATTTCCCTTCTGTGAAGCTTCAGCTTTGCCGTTGCCGACAAGCTTTCTAAACAAATCGCCATTGTTCTGTATCTCCAGTTAAATTATTAGCATTATTCCCATTTTTAATCTGCTCATCTGTATGTTCATCACAATTTGAATCAACATTATGAGTCTAATTAGTTTTTCTCGGACAAGCTTCCCCCAACGCCCATAATATCCATAGTTAATACACAATAAATGAAGACACTCATAGGCCAGTTTAAATCTTGACATCAATCAACTAAGATACACAGATGAGTATAGTGCCCTCTCCACATATAGTGTTCATGTCAACTTTAAGAGTCACCCCAGTTGCTAATAATTGTCAATTATATTATATAGTTTTTTTATTGCCTACCTGGTTCATTGGAATTTTGCCCCGGTTACATCCGAATTCGACTCGCGTCGCGCACCTGGTTATGGTGGGTGAGTCTCCCAACAGGAATTTTCTGCATACGCTAAGGTTCAAACTTAAGACCTTGCTTAAACGATACCGAGTCACTTACTACTCGAACTAACCCTCTTGGCTATGATATAGTTTTTTGAATCAATGTTAATTCTATGATATAGATTTTTGAATGCAAAAATATTATTGAGAACTTTTTTTTTATACATAGGAGGGCGGAACGCCCAAAATATTAACTAAACTATTAGGGGATCAAATCCCAAGCACTCATTAGTTACAAGAGATGTCATATGAGGAGGGCACACATTTAGAGTTGATGTGGTAGTCAACCCATCCTTTGCTAGAATATCCGCTAGTTTGTTTTGCTCTCTTGGAATATGTTGGATCTTCAAATTCCATGGCTTTTGTAAATAATTATGTATCTCTAATTGCAATAGGCTGCATGTATTGATTCTTTTGTTAAGTAACACATCTACCACATTCTTAGAATCAGACTCCAGGATAATCTTATTTAGCCCTAGCTCCCAAGCAATTTTGAGACCTTTATAGACAGCCCACATTTCTGCTTCCATTACACTACAAGATCCCAACTTCATTGTAAATCCCACTACCCAGCTTCCAGAATGGTCTCTAATAATCCCACCACACCCAGCCTTTTGTTGACCAGCCGTAACCGCACCATCTACATTTAATTTTAGCCATTCCAATGGGGGAGGTTGCCAATTAGATGATATTGGAGTCATTAAGTCAATCCCCAACCCCTCTTGTTGCACCTGAACATAACTCCTCCATGTTTGCATGATTACCAAGTAAGGATTTAGAGGTTTACAGTAATCCTCATCGAATGTAGCTTGATTTCTCCATTTCCATAAACTCCAAATTGAGACTCCCCATATTAGATCCCAATTTTTTATACCATCCACTCCCAATTCTCTTTTGAGATTTAAGCCAAACCAATCTCTCAAAGGAGCTCTAAAGAAGGCTGGATAGCATCTGGGATGAATTATCCGAATCCAAAGCTGTTTGGCATAAACACAATCACGAAGAATATGTAATATATCCTCTGTACCCTTACTACAGAATTGGCACATTGCGCTGGTTGATGACCACTTGCTTCTCCAGGCATTAGTTGGAAGACGGTTGTTGAAAGCTATCCACATGAATATTCGAATTCGCTCCGCACCCTTCCACTTCCAGATATTTTTATAAATAGAATTATATGTACTGACATGTGGAGGTTCAATTTGAAAATAGGCACTTTTAATGGTAAAAGTACCATCATTAGTAGCATTCCATGCCATGACATCATTCCCGGCCTGGTCCATCGGTGGAAGCATGCTAATTAATCTTTGACAGACAGCTTGGAAGAATAGTAACTAATCTTTGAAAATCCCAAGTCCCCGAATCAATCCAATCTATGACCTTAGTATTTTCTTCTTCAATTGTAATTGTTCGTGAACACAAATCTTTAAGTCTGATATTAGGAAACAACCAACTATCAGTAAAAAAATTAACCAACTGTCCATTTCTGATATGCCATCTTGTTCCTGCGTTAACTATATCTTGCTGTTGGGAAATGAACTTTCATAATGCAGAATCTCCTTTGCTTGCTTCAAGGAGGTTGTCCTCATTTCTAAGCATATATCTATGTAAAAGCACATCAACCCATAACCCTTTTTCACCATTGATAAGCTTCCAGGCTATTTTGGCTCCACATGCACGATTAAATGAAGATAATCTCTTAAACCCAAGCCCACCATATAATTTAGGCCTAACAATTTGATCCCATCCTATAGGATGAAATCCATGTAAGCTTTGGTCATTTCCCCATATAAAATTCCTTTGTAATCTTTCTACTTCCTGGCAGATTGACATTGGAACTTTAGACACTAGCATATGATACACTGGTATAGTACTCAGCACAGATTTTGCTAATGTAATCCTGCCTACCCTAGAGAGGGTATTTTCTTTCCATGCAGCTAGCTTAGACTTGACTCTATCCACAATATATTGGAACGTATCTCTAGGTTTCCTCCCTCTAATGATTGGAAATCCTAGATACTTCCCTATCTCTGTAGAAACCTTCATCCCTGTAATGTTACTAATCCTTCGTCTTATATTACTATGAACCTTTGGAGAAAAGAAAATTGAAGATTTACTTTGACTAATTTTCCCCCCTGAGGCTATGGAAAATTGGTTGAGACAATTCATAACACATTTAGCCTATTTTTCAGTAGACTCTCCAAAAAGAAGAATGTCATCTGCAAACATAAGATGGGAAATATTCGGACCACTTTTAGTAACCTTTATTGGTTTCCACTCGCCTTCCTTCACTGCATCACTTATCAAATGAGATAATCTGTCTATACAAAGAACAAACAACAAAGGTGAGATAGGGTCCCCTTGTCGGAGACCTATTTTAGGAGAAAAAAATTCCGTTTTAGAGCCATTCCATAATAAGTTATATGATACAGATGTCACACAATTCATTATAAGATTTATCAAAACCGGATCAAATCCCACATCAATCAGAACCTGTTGAAGAAAATCCCAACGAATGCGATCATAAGCCTTCTCCAGATCAATCTTTAGCGCCATTAAGCCAGTCTTCCCTCTAGCCTTCTTCATTACATGCATTATTTCTTGACCAATTATAATGTTATCCTGTATGTGCCTACCTTTCACAAAGCTAGCTTGAAATGGAGAAATCAAATCATCCATAATATTCCTCAATCTGCCTACGATGACCTTAGTGATGCATTTATAGTGTACTGTACATAAAGAAATATGTCTAAAGTGTCCAATTACTTCAGGATACTCTCTTTTTGGGATTAAAGAAATCAAAGTTTTATTTGCATTAGCCTCAATAACCATGTCGCAAACGCATTTCTAACAAATTTGCATAATGAATTTCCAACCACCTCCCAATTAGCTTGATAAAATATTGGAGAAAAGCCATCTAAACCAGGAGCCTTATACGGCCCCATAGAGAAAAGAGCTTCTTTAATTTCCTTCTCAGTAGGCACATAACCCATATTCTCAAGACGATGTTTCACACTATTAGGAAAGCTGCATTTGGTTTTTAAAACATAAGACTTAGGATCATCACCATCATAAAGTTCTTTAAAATAATTTATAACCATCGCCAACAATTCTGATTCATCATCAATCCAAATCCCCCTATCATTTTTTAGAGTTGTAACTCTATTTCTCCTTCTTCGCATATTTGTTTTTAAATGATAGTACCGGGTATTCCTATCACCTTTTGTGATCCACTCAGTTCTAGCTTTTTGAAACTATTTAATTTCTTCTAATTTCATAACATCATCTAACTCCGTTTGTAATTGCTTTTCAAGAGAGTTTAAAAACCTAGAATGAGTATAAGCAGGAGATTTTTGAATACCACTCAATCTAGCTAATAAATTTTGTTCCCTTTTTTCCACCATCCCAAAAATATTCTTATTCCATTCCATAAGAGAGGACCCTAGATCTTCTAAAGATTTATTGAAATCATCACAAACTACCCAAGCATTAGATAAAAAATCTCTAAACTTATCATGAGTAAGCCACATAGCCTCAAATAGAAAAGGTTTATTCCTCCTATCAAAAGAATTATTATGAAATTGCAACATAATAGGATTATGATCAGAAAATTGAGTTCTAGATAATACCTTTAAATTGCAATCTGGCATAAGACAAAGAAACTGTGAATTAACAAGGGCACGATCCAACCTTTCATAAAGTCTGGAGTAGCCTGCCATTTTAGGACCCTTCCAAGTGAATTTTGGTCCCTGAAATCCCAAATCTGAAAGGCCACAACCTCTAACTCTTTCTTGAAACCAATTAATTCTATTATGAGTACAACCAACCCCACCAACTCTATCCTTGGATTGGAGAATATCATTAAAATCACCATATACCACCCATGGAATATAAATATTATTAGCTAAATTCTTTAACTCACTCCATAAAATTTGTCGAAAATTGGAGTGCGGAATAGCATAAACTGCAGTTAATAGAAAAGGAGGACGTCCTACAATATCGCACTGTAGATGGAAAAATTGCCTATTTTCTTTTAACAAAGAAACTTTGATGACATCACTCCTCCAAGCTGCAACTAATCCCCCTGAGCGCCCTGTGCTAGAGATAACTTTAAGAGAATCATAACCCCAAGTATAAAGAAATTTAAATCGGGCTTCCCTATCGCATTTAGTTTCAGATAACACAATAAGATTTGGTTTTTTCCTACTACACACAGCCTTTAGATTTCTGAGAAGAAGCCCTTTTGCACAGGCCCCTCTAGTATTCCAATATAAGAGATTATCCATAAAACAAATGTTAATAAATGAGGGTCCAAAGAATAACTCACTAATCCAATTCATGCCCATCTTCCATTTGCGTTTCAGGCACAATGGTTTGAACATCCATTAGGCCATCTCCTTCTTCAAGCCCAGCATCAGTTGGTGGCATTGGGCCCAAACTCACCAACCCAATGTCTGGTGGCATTGGGTCCATATCCTCCCTTATACTATGGCCACATCACCTTGTTCCATCTCTTTTTGTCCCTGCCGTGAACCTTCCCAGTCAGCTTCATGTTGTATATTTGTCTCCAGCATTAATTCCTCTGTCCTTCCATCCGTCAACAACAGTACAGACCCGCCTTTTGTCATCTCCTCGCTCATTTCACGGTTTCTTTTGCCCTGTCTTTTCCATAGCTGCTCCCCTTCATTTGTCTTTTCAGATCCCTTCCTATTTGCACTCGTTGACGCTACTTCCTCTCTCTTTTTTTGATCTCCTTTCTTCCTCCCTTTTGATGCCCGTACCGTAATTTCCTCCCCCATTGAAGCCTGTGGCATCGCTAGTGCTTGAGCCATAAATTGTAAATTTTTACCGTTGTGCTTTTGGCCATGTGTCTGAGCTTCCACGTCAGCAAGTATCTCAAACCGAGAACCTCGAGCTTCCTGACGAGTCGACTCAGGTCTAGTCTCTTTTGTCTTCCTCTGTTTGCGTATTTTCTGGACCACTTTCCATTGTTGTTGATGGCTGCAACCTGCAACTGAACCTCCCTTACCTTCTGGCTGAACTTGTTGATTATTAGCTTCATTCGTTCCTGCTTCCTGACTTTTCTTTTTATTTGGGCAATTTTCTATCCGGTGCCCATAAATACCACAACTTGTACACAGATTATGGAGCCCCTCATATTCAACATAATAATTATCCCCATCTAAGGAGAACCCAGGCATTAGTTGCTTCTCTAAATCCACTACAACACAGATTCTTGCATAATGTCCCCGTAGCTGACATGAAGTATTCACATCAACTTTCACCGTTTCTCCAATTCTATTACCAATTAAAGTAAGAGCTTCTTCATCATAATATTCTAGAGCCACTCTTGGCATTCTAACCCAAACTGCAACCTTACTAATTGAAGCTTTCTCAGGTTTAAAGTTAGGTTCCCATGGCCTGACAGTCAAATAATGATCATAGATCATCCATGGACCCCCAGTTAAGGCATTGAAATAGTCTTCTTTATTAGTCATTTTAGCAACATAAAATCCATATCCAATATCAATCAAACTTACTGCCCCTTTCTTTGCTTCCCATGGCCTGACAGTCAAATAATGAACATTCAGCCGAGTTTGTAGAGCTTTATGCCCAATACCTTTATCCAGCAACTTCACAATCACTGCTTTCCTCCATGCTTTGTACAGTTTTTTCTTCATCTTCCTTGAAAAAGCAAATATAGGAAAGTTCCTTGTAGTATCTTCAATGGTTTTGCACAAAGGTTCTTCATTTTCCAGATGAGGCGATTCTGACATGTTATCATCTGAGAAAATGTCATCATCTTCCTCTAAATCATTGTCTTCCTTATCACTAGCTGTACCAATGCCTTTAAGTTTTTCTGCAAAGGAAGCACCTCCCTTTGCATATTCCGATCCTTTCGCACCTAGTGCTGGCCAATGACCTAGTAAAATATTCCCTTTTCCATCTCCTTCAACTTTATTCTCATCATTCTTGACCTTCTTTGATCTTCTTAACATTTGATCATTTTCCTCCTGGGTAAGAGGCACCATTGACGCCAGACCGTTAGAGAGAGTTTTCGCCATTTAAAAAAAAATAGCGCATTATTGAGAACTTAAACTAGCATGTCCTTGGCTCTAAGGAGCCAACCCATTTATTTTCGCTCAATTGAACTGGTTAGGGCTCACTCATTTAAGCCCAATTGTTTTTAGCAAACTTGCCATAGACATAATCTAGTTTAAATAGTAGGCCAGACTGGCTCAAGCCCATTTTAAAGACTTTATCGAATATATTAGCCCAAACTCATTGGGGTACAAATATGGAATAAGGGAAAAAATGGTGGAAACAGTTAGTAGGCCTTTTTGTACCAAAAAAAAAAGTTAGTAAGCATTTCAAAATTATTGTTTTAAATTTGTACCCAAAAAAATTTATTGTTTTAAATATGTGTCTGTCTCGGTGGCAGTAGAAGGAAGGACATAAATTAGATGGTGGCGAACCATGGTTTGGAAGACAGAACCATCGTTTTGGGAAAAACAACCAAAACGCTCTTTTTCATAATCAATTCTTTCATCACAACTACAGTTTCTGTATAAGCTACCCGGACACTTTTTTCACAATCATTTTTGGTAAGAAAACCATGGTTCATATAAGTTAAGGAAAAAACTCCCAATAATTGTTTTTTTATAAAATTTATTCTCTAAAATCTATTACTCATTTAGTCCTTAATATATAATATATTTAATTAATTTAATTAGATTAAAAAAATTATTTAAATTAGTTAATATAAAATATTTTTTCTAAAATACCTTAATTATCTTTTTTAACTCAATCCTTCCTTCTTTTACTTGATTATCATTGAGAGAATATCAATAGGCGCAATTTAAAAAAATATTGATAAATATAAAAAATAAATCTTATATTTAGTACTAATATGAACTTCCTAATTAATTAAGTCATATATTAAGAATTATAATAATATTTTAAATCACTTTTTTTTAAAATTTATTTTCTAAAAATCAATCTAAACACATCTAGCTATTAAAGGTACCATGCTCTGCAATGCCAAAGATCCTTCTAATGCTAATTCTGGGCTTATCAGAGGTATTAATTAAAAGAATGCTCAATCAGAGTTAGCATGTTATTCTCTATAATGTTTTACTAGAAAATTTATATACAAAAAATACCAATACTCAAATTTATATTCTTTTAAATAATAAAATTTTTAAATATAAACTTTTTACTTATTTTATCAAAAAAAATAATTTATAATTTTATTCATTATTTCTTTTAGGGCTAATATGTAAGAATACCCTTACACTTTTTCTAAAGTTGTGTAGGTTCTTGGAAGATACAAAATTACCTATGAATATTCAAAATATGAGTAAAAATATTATGATCGTTAAATATAATCTAACATTATTACTTTTTGTGGTGGGGCTAGTGCTATTGTCATGAAAGTATTAAAATACCCCCAACTCAAAAACTAAAAAGTGTAAAAGTATAAAAATACCCATAAACTTTTGCTAATATGTGCTAAACACTATTTACTTTATGGAGGGGCAAAAAATACCTATAAAAGTATAAATAAATTAATTCTTTTAGTTTTGGTAAAACAAAACGCACTATTAAATTTTACTACACTATTATAATACTGATAATTTTATAATTAATGTATACGTTTGATCTTTTAAGTTTATATCATATTTTAGTTTATTTTTTAATTGTCAAATTTTAGTTTAATAATTTAATATTAATGAAAAATATTAATTCAATGAATTTAAATAATGACTCTATAATTAAATTTTGACAAAACATGTTTATGATTTAATAATTTAATATAGTATTTTTATATATTATTAAATAGCTATTGATATTAAAGATTATGCGATATCTTTTTTAAATATTTTAATATATCAATGTTTAATTTTAGAGTCACTATTTAAATTCATCGAGTTCTTATTTTTTTGTTAATGAGACAAATAATATTAATATTAAAGGATTACAATATACTTTATAAATTTAAAGGACTAAACTAAAATTTAATATAAACTTAAAAGACCAAATATATACAATAACAATAATATTATTCGAATTAGAATAGTGTAGTAAAATTTAATAGAGTTTTACTAACATAGAGTTAGTCTAACGGTGTTAAGCCCTGTTAAATTTCATTGGGTCTCGAGTTTGATTCTTAGATGAGACATTCTAGGAGAGGTAACCACGAATTTTGAAACATATATGGTATTTGGCGCACATGGTTAATACTATAAAAAATTTAATAGAGTTTTTTGTTTTAAAAGTGCAAAAATACCCCTTAAAAAAGATTTAATGGTATTTGGTGCACATCTGTTTTTTATTTTATTTGTACATTATGGGTACTTTTATACCTCCAAAAAATATATGGTATTTGTCGCATATTGAGTAAAATTCATGGGTATTTTTACACTTTTAAACCTTTTAGTTTTTGAGTTGGGAGTATTTTAATATTTTCATAACAAAAGGGTAGAACCCACCACAAAAAAATAATAGTATTAAGTTATATTTGATTATCCTAGTATTTTTACTCCTACTTTAAATATTTAAAGATATTTGTGCGCCTCCAAAAAGTCTACTTGGGCGCAATTTTAAGAATAATACAAAGATATTTTTGCACCTTAACCCTATGTGAAACTAAAAATATGGTAATTTAATTACTATTAGTTTCACCACTCATGAACTAGGGTCTCATCTGATTTTTAATATATTTATTTACTTTTTTTTTGTTTATTTATGCGATTTGGAGATTGGAGTATCGGTCGGATAGTTTTATCTTTTTTTTGTTGCCCACCCGGTTCACCAGAGCTTTGCTCCGACTACATCCGGATTCAATCTGCATCTCGCACCTGGCTACGGTGGGTGAGTCTCCCAACAGAAATTTTCTGCATACGTCAAAGCTCAAACTTAAGATATCGCTTAAGCGATATAGAGTCGCTTACCACTCAAACTAATCTTCGTCGGTGGTAGGATAGTTTCATCTATGTTCGATACTGGCAAGCATTTATAAGTGTGCATGGGCCATTGGATAGGGGCTTTGTAAATTTTATTTTGGGCTAACTAGTTTTGCAATAACTGATCGATAAAATAAAAAGATGTTTGCGTTTTTTTAAAAATTAAAAACTCCTTTTTATGTTTAATTTTTAAAAAGGATAAGAATTTTATAATAAAATATCCTATAACTAATTAAACATACATGATTTGATTTATTTAATAATTAAAAAATTGATAAATATATTTTTTAATAAAAGAGATTCAAGAGGGTTCGTGCATCCAATCAGTCTGTGATTTTTCTTGTTTTGGGGTGTTGGCGTGTTTATCATTAGAAAAAGAAGGAAGGAAAGACAATATTTATTATTTATTTAATTAAGCTTGTCTTGGATTTCGCCTTATGTTTCTATTCATATATATATATATATATATATATATATATTAATTTTTTAATAAGATCTTGAATCTAGCTAGGATATTTCGGCAAAATATAATTCTTAAATAAGGTTTTATACCTTTTTGGTAAAGTCTAGACCGTATTCTCTTTTAGATAGTTAGAGACTAATCCTCATATAATATATAGATCATCGAAATAAATTTTTATTTTTTATGACAAAGTCTATGTTATACTTTTTAATTGGATCTAAATGTTAGAGAAAGAGTCTGCTCAACTAATAATTATCATTATAAGACGTACCAAAAAAATTATCATTATAAGAGCTGGCCCAAAATACGGCCCAAATAAGGTAATAAGGTATGTCCTAACACACTGGATCTGGCCCAAAAAAGAAGCCCAACGCATGAGAACTCTTTTCTACACTCTCAAGTTGGAACCATACACCTATTATCCGTAGATTCAACTAGTAAAGAGGTGAGATATGCAACTATTTGAAGCGTGTTCGATCCTTGAGGAGTTTCACTTTATTGTGGTTTCAGTCACGGCACTTGAGGAGGCATCCTAACTCCTAGGTGCTTAGGTTTATACCTAAGGGTAATAGACAATTCGCCTTGTTTGACATTAGTATAACCTAAGAGGAAGAGAGATTTTGACCTATTTTTAGATCGTGGGTGAACCCAACCTCTTTAAAAAAAATTGTACTAAAAAAAGTTTAGAACCATATAAGTCCAAGGTTTCCAACTTGCCTAACAACCCACGTGAACATGTGGTCCTTGTGATTTGGTTAACATGTCTATCTGTAGCTTTTCTTTACAAGTTGCAAACTGGTCAACTTCCATTGTAGATTTTTTCTTCATGAAAGATTAATCAATCTCTATATATCTAGGATAAAAATAAGTAAATAAAAGACAAAATAAAAAAGTATAAACCCAAGGAAAAAGGAGAAGAAATAAATGGGAAGATGGAAAAGGAAGAAATGAGTAAATAGAAGAAGGAATTTGAAAACGAAGAAGTGAGAGAAAAAGTTTTACCTAGATGAAGGAAGAAGAAAGTGACTTGTTCAAGCTTTCTATATGAACTATTGAAAAATTTAAAAAAATTGACCAATCTATTACATAAACATAGAAAGAAGAGAGTGAGTAATTTCTTCGGCTACAAGATATTTTAATAAGTCAAATCAATAAGGGTGTGTTTGGATTAGCTTTTGGAGAATAGATTCTGGAGAATAGATTCTGGGTAGAATAGATTTTGGGAAGAATAGATTTTAAGAATAAAGATGTTTGGATGATTAGTAGTATAATCACTATTTATATTGATAAATTACTAAAAAGGGTATGATATGATTAAAAGTAAGAGAGATGAAAGATGATAGAGAAGAAAGAGGAGAGAGAAGAGAGTGTAGAGAGGAGAGAGGAAAGAGAAAAAGAAAGATAAGAGAGGAGAGAGGAACGAGAAAAAGAGAGATAAGAAAAGAGAGAGGAGAGATAATAGAGAAAAGAGAGGAGAGAGGAGAGAGAGTGTAAGAAAAAGTAAGGGTATAATAGTAATTGGATAATCCAAAACCTAGGTTTCAAAGAAAAAGCTATTTTCAGTAGCTTATTCAAAACCTAGGTTTCAAACCGAGGTTTTGTCCAAAATCAATTCTCAACAAAAATTGCTGTTTGTGTAAAAATTTTCCAAACCGAGGTTTTGCCCCAGAATCCATTCTGAAACCGTGGTGCCAAACACGCACTAAGTAAATTCGAATTGTACTCCTCCGGTCTGTCATTACACTACGTACAAGTATTACTATAATTATATAGTTGATATTGTTTTATTATTATATTTGTATCTGAAGGGTTTTGGGCGTACCTTAGATGGTCTCTTATCCACTGAGATACCCACACGCAACCTGACCATCTTATATGGACTCTGGTACATTTCACAGTAAATACATCGAAGAAGGAAGAGGAAGATCGTCAGACTAAGGGAGATTTTACAGTGCAAAAACCAGACCAGCGAAAATGCACTCCTTTTGCTTATTCTTCTGTCCTCTCTATGTCTGTTTGATGGGAGGAGTGGGATTCATATACAACCTCTCACTCTCACTTTTTTCTCCATTCAAAATGGGAGAGAAAAAATGTTCCCTCCATTTCCCACCATTGCACATTCTCATATGGATCTGGGCTTAATCCACCATGGGTGGACTGGCCCATTTCCCAACATCTCCCATTCACATTTGGTGGATTAGATGATCATGTGTCCAATCTTATTCTTTTCCTTCTTTCATACTAGGTGCTTTGCCTTGACCGCGTAGGCATAACGTCTCCTTCTAGGCATTTGTATTAGAAATTCCTTCTACAGAGACCAGCACAAAGCAACCCTTTAGTGCAACTCGAACAAAATAAGTTATAGTGCCTTGAATGTCCTAAATTTACCCATATACACTTTTCTTATGGTTAATCTAATCCCTCTTGAGTTGGCATATAACTTAAATAGCCTCCACTTATACATAGTATCCACACTTATGAAATTAACAAAATAATATCACAAGGGGCCGGTCACAGACACTAGCATGGATGTGTATATTCTAGCAATCTTTCTTTCGCCCATATATCATTTTGATATGAATCAACTACTTTCCTTGAATAATACCTTTAGTTCATATATGATTTGACCATAAGACATATACTAACGTAGCAATTGCTGAAACATACATCCATAATACTGTCAAAGTCAAAGGACATTAATGAAAGGATAATACCTTTCTGGAACTCACACAACAATGAAGCAGGGATTGATTCACTTGCTTTCCATTTGTGGTCCTTTAGCACATGTGGTATGAATAACATGTTACGGTGTTCCTCTTATCCTATAAGAGTGTACGTCGTTTTGATTCTATCAATCACACAGTACAAACTTAAGTCCAGACACTCTTAGTTTCTAAACCCAAACTCTTCAATTCTATTCACATAATATAACATCAATTTTGAAGAATTTGTTATCTGGCTATAGGTTTCATGGATATGGGTATCCATAGTTTGATCCATATCCTTACTCATGGATCTCATCTCAACTTACTGGACTTTTTAAGCCAATGCGACATTTATTGTGTTTCTTTTCTACCATATCAGTACTCTTGCTGCTTTACTGGTGAACACATGTTTCATCTTTGAAAGCTTCTCTAACATCAAAGGCGGTTGCTCGTGTGAGAGAGCTACCCTTTTTAAACTTTACTACATACTAGACATTGTATACTTTCATTCAGACATATAAGTAACAATAAATGACATAATATCATTAATAAAAACATAACTATTACATACAGTCTACAACTTTACATTTTTCGCATGCCAATGGCTTTTACGTGTTTCTGAAATATTTCTTTGCCTATTGGCTTAGTTAGGGGGTCTGCAACCATATATTTGGTTGAAATGTATTGTATACTTATAATTTTCTGTGCTATATAATTCCTCGCAAAGTTATACTTGATATCAATGTGTTTGGTCTTGATGTGATACTTAGGGTCTTTGGGGTAGGCTATGGCTGTAGTATTGGCACAGTGTATCAACACCGAAATGGTACTTTCCTTCCCAAATCCTAAGTGTTCGATAAATCTCTTTAGCCAAACAACCTCTTGCGCTGCTGCAGCGTATGCCACAAACTCAACTTTCATAGAGTGTAAAGCAATGCATGTCTGCTTCTTCCTACTCCAACATATGGCGCCGTTGTTAAGCAAGGTGTATCCTGAAGTCGATCTCCTTTCTTCTTCATCATCGCCTACATCAGCATCAGAATATCCGATTAAGCGCAAATCACTTCCTTGATAACACAACACATAGTCAGATGTGCCCTTTAAGTATCTCAAGATCTTCTTCACTGCTTTCCAGTGTTTCTCACTGGGGTTAGACTGGAATCTGCCAACCATCCCTACGGCATAACAAATATTTGGTCTTGTACGCATAATTGCATACATAAGGCTACCAACGGCACTGGCAGATGGAACTCTTTCCATTTACTTTTTGTCTAATTCAGTTTTGGGACACATGTCAGAGCTCAATGCCACTCCAGTGGCTACAGGAATATCCATTGGATTGCAGTCTGTGAAAGAATGAGGATTCTCTTGGAGCAGTTCCTTCGAATCTTGGCTCCAAGTATGTATTCTACTTCACCTATGTCTTTCATCTCAAAATTTGACAAAAGCCATTCTTTAATAGCTATCACCGAGTCAAGACTATTTTTGGCTAATAGTATATCGTCTACGTATAAGGATAATATTACAAAGTTACCCTCAAACCACTTAACGTAGATGCAGTGGTCTTCCTCTATCATTTGGAAGTTATATAAGGTTATTGCCTTGTGAAACCTCAAGTACCATTGTCTGGATGACTGTTTTAATCCATAAATGGATATTTTAAGTTTACACTTCTGGTGTTCAAATCTTTTTTCAATGAAACCTATTGACTGGTCCATATAGATTTCTTCATCTAGATCACCACTCAGGAATGTGTTTTTTACACCCATCTGATGTAACTCCAGGTTTAAATTGTTTACTATTGCCAGAATAAGTCTTATAGAGTTGAAGCGCACAACAGGTGAAAAAGTATCCTCATAATCTATACCTTCCTGTTGTGTATATCCCTTTACAACCAATCGAGCTTTGAATTTGTCAATTGATCCATCCACCTTTCTCTTGATTTTGAGAACCCACTTGTTCCTAATGGCCTTACGCCCTTTTGGTAGATCAACCAATTCTCAAACTTAGTTTTTTATCATTGAGTCTATTTCCTCTTTCATTACTTTCTTCCATTCCTCCTTGGCATGACCTGCTAGGCCTCATGAACAGTGCGAGGTTCATCATCCCCTTCTGGAGTAACTAAGAGTGCTTCGCCTTCTATTTGAAATGGTCTCTTTGGAATACTTTCCCTATTACTCTTCTGGTAGGAGCAACTTGTTTATCTTTTCTCATTTGTCTTGATCTTTGTATTAACCGTTCTTGGCTCTCACTCAGATTGACATACCTAGAGAATTCTGGTTTGTCAATTTGTTATGCACTGTCTTGTTCCTGAGTTTCATAAAGAGATATAGTGTGGTCAATATCTCCCCTACTGGAAAATTCTGTTTCAATGAATACAACATCTCTTTATTCTATTTTATTCACTGTCCCATCTTCAATTTCACTTATGAATACATATCCTTTTGAGGGTTCAGAGTACCTTATAAAGATACATTACTTCCCTCTAGGACCCAGTTTCCCATGTCTATGAGAATTGTCATGGATATAGGCCGCCGAGCCCAAGGTCTAAAGATGCTTAGATATGGCTGGCATTTAGTCCATAACTCATAAGGTGTGGAAGCGATTGACTTGGAGGGCACGCGGTTAAGTATGAAGGTTGTCGTCAATAAAGCATCACCCCAATGTAAAATTGGAAGGTTTGCCTGAGCTATCATAGACCTAACCATGTCTAGAAGAGTTCTATTTCTTCTTTCGGTAACCCCATTCTGTTGAGGTATGCCAGGGATAGTTAGTTGCCTAATAATTCCTTTTTCTTCACAGAGCTGTTTGAATTGATCTGAAAGGTATTCACGACCTCGATCAGTGCATAATGCCTTGATTCTATTGTCTATTTAATTCTCTACTTCATTTATGTATCGTCTAAAGCACTGTAGTGCCTCGAACTTATGTGAAATCAAATAGACATGACCATATCGTGAAAAATTATCAATAAAGATAATGAAATACCAAGCTCCGTGTCTTACCCTCATACTCATTGGACCGCAAATATCGGAATGGATTAATTGCAACGGATTTTTGGCTCGTGTTCCCTTATCGAATGGTTTTCTAGTAGCCTTACCTGCTAGACAAATTTCGCATAATGACATATTGACCAACCCATATTTTTATATATTTATTCATATAATTTTAGTGGGCTTTTGTCATTATTTTGGTCCTTAATTATATTATTTGTGCATCAATTGAATTATTGAACCTTATAATGAATTAGTGTTTAATGGGGGCATAATTATCATATTTTTATTTTTCTCCCAAATAATTATTTTTGGAATAAAAGGTATTGCATTATTATGATTTTATATTTCAGGAATTTAGGAGAAATCAGAATTTATAAATAACAATAAAGAACCATTAATTCAGAAATTATACTAGAGGACCCATGGGCCAAACCTTGCGGTTTAGCCTATTAGGTTACCTTTTTAGGCATGCATGCAACCTCACAGCACGCCGCGGAGAGCATTCAGGTCTTCCATTCTAAGCACACACACGCAGAAAAGAAAAGGGAGCAGTGCCGCGAGATACCCAAAACCTTCCATTCATTCAGACGCTGCAACTTCGCCTCATCTTCATCTTCATCAAACCTCCATTCCTCCTTCCACACACATACCCTCTCCACTCAACCCTCCTTTATCCATCTCCATCAGCTTCCACACTCATCCTCTAGCGGAACGACTATATCTCCATCACAAAACCCGTTGTCGTCGCCCATTCTATCTTCATCAACCCTCTGTCTCCAACTGTGATCACCCCTTCACCCACAGCAACACAGCAGCGACTTACGACAGCATAAAACAGTAATGTTAGCAGCAGCGATAGACATCACAAAACAACCACGGTAGAACGACAGAGCAGCACGTGAACAGTGTAACAACTAGAAACAAACCGGAGCTGTGACGGTGCAGTGATGTTTGTGATGACGGCAGCACCCTCTTCCATGGCTAAGTTCTCAAGTGTGATGGTTATGCGTGGCTAGGCGTCTTAATCTTCCTATTCAATGACAAAGGCATGGGCTTGGAATCTTAAAGGGAAGTTTAAGTTACTCTGATTTTCTACCCATTAATTATATTATGATTTCTAGGTCTTAGGATAATTTTATAATTGTTGGGAATATTTATAATGATTATTATTTATTGAGAAATATTGTAATTGGATTATTGCTTAGAATTTGATATTATTCGTTAATTAACTTTAATTTCATTTATCTTGATTTGGGTCAGACATGGTATTGGGATTATTGTGAATATTTTATGATTTTTCAAGGTGGCTTGAATTATTGGATCATTGTATCTCTTGCTGGCTTTAATCATATTTCTATAAATTATTTGAGTTATACTTGAGCATTGGATTTTAATATCTTTAGTCCTATTTTATTATTCTAGTGGCAATTAATAAATTAGGACTTGGAAAATATTTTGTGACAATTCGAGGTGGCTCGGTTGTTGGATTAAAAGCTTAATTAAAATTTTTAATTCATTAATTAGAACTCCCATATCTGTTGAAGCTATGATTGCCTGCGTTATTGAATTGGATGATTGCTTTTATAATTGTTAATCACTTGCATTTTCATTCCATTCACTTATTATCATTCATTATTCCTTTCTTTAAATTAAAAATACCAAAAATATTTTATTTAAATTTATTTTTAAATCATTATATTTAGTTGATTAGTCAACCAAAACAAATTCCATTTTTTTAGCTTAAGTTGCATTGAATTTAGTTACTTAGAAATTTAATTTTATTTTTTGCTCCTCAAAGAGGACAACCCAATGTTGCACTATACGTAATCCTTGGTTTAAAATTTTGAAGTAACCCCAAGGTGACATCGGATGTTAAGGTTGTTTCACATATCTTATGTTAGGGATTACCCCCAATAAATCTTCTTTTGTCAGTTTAATCATTCTATTTTGATTAATATGTCCTAGTATAGCATGCCAAATATTCATATCAGGATTATTTGAAGTAATAGCAAAGCAATCGTGAACATAAAAATCACAAGCAAGATCCAAAATAAAGAACTTTTGAGATTGGAAAGCTGAACCATAAAATGTTGAGTTGCTATAAATGTCTGCAATTTTACCATGAAAGTTTACATTAAACCCAAAGTTCAATAAGCAAATTACAGAAACTAAATTCTGTCTGATGTCAGGAGCATGAAGCACATCATGCAGCATCAAGGTCTTTCTACCATGCAAAATAAGTTTACAACTGCCAATGCCTCAAACATCGATCCTTGCATTATTGCCAATAAAAAGCCACTTACTTTGAAATAGCAACCGACGGTATTCCACGATAGACCCTGGATCTCGACTTACGTGGTCTGTGGAGCCTGAGTCAATAATCCAAGAAAAGGAAACAGGTTCTGTAAGAAAAACAGTACTAGAAACAAATGAGACATGTGAATTCACATAATACACTTTTACCTTTCTGCTCTCATTCTATTTAGAACAATCACGTGCGAAATGTCCCATATTGCGGCAACAAAGCATTTGACCTTCTTTAGGTCTAGCTTTTTCTTGCCTCATTTCTTTCCCTTCTTCTTGTATTGTTGCTTGCCTTTCTTTGGTGGAGGACTGTCTTTCTTTCCATTTTTCTTAAATTTCTGGCCCTTTTTGAATTCAGGCTTTGATTGGGAAAGGACCAGCACCTTCGGTTAGATAGGCTTGTTCAGTGGCCTTATAAGCCTCCAGACGTTCATCTTCTAGCTCCAAATGCTTAGCTACATAATTTAAAGTGATGATATTTTCATTATGGGTCAGATTAACTTTCATGTGTTCCTAACTGGCAGGGAGCGACCTAATGACAACCTGTACTTGATGCTCGTCAGATAGATTATGTCCAGCCTCCTTCAGTTCACGAACCATTGTGGATATCTCTCGTAGATGTTGCCTCATAGGATTATTTAGTTTTAGCTTATAGGTATCAAATTTGATTGTTAACCTTCTAAACTTAGTCATAAAGACTTCACCAAACTTATCCTTTAAGGCAATCCATATAGCTTGTGCCATTCTGTGTGTCTCCAATTCACACATTAAATCATCAGCCATTGCACTCAGCAACGTGATTCTTGCTATGCTATTCTTCTTTTTCCATGACAGGTATGCTTCCTGGTCTCTCCTTTGCTGGGCTGTATTTTCAGCCTCAGGCTCTACCATTGCCATTGTTAATGGTTCAATTGCATCCTGTTCTTCTAGAATATATTGGACCTTTGGGTGCCAAATATCCCAGTTGTCCCTGTTGAGTTTTTCCCCCTTGTTCAATTTAGAAATAATGTTCTTTGATGCCATTGTTCAATATCGATTCTGTGATAAACCTTTCACACATTAATTTATTGAACCATAGAATATTTAAGTGAATTTATATATATAGCACATGTAAAGTATACATTGTCATGTACTTTTATTATTTTTTATCAAAAAATAATAACATCACTAGACCCATGATCAGGAGAATACGTTTGTACTTTCCATCACATAGGCACTAGCAACGCCATTACTTTCTATAAAAATTAATATAAGTACTATTCTCATCAAATTTTGCTTTTAGAAGACTCATTATCTAAAAGGCTCCCACTTATAAAAAGTATACATGAATCATAACTAAGATAAAGAAATAAAATGAAACATGTTTCACTTGCATATAAGGCATGTAATAAAAGGGAAATCTTTACAAAGAAAGAGTAATTAAAACATGTCCTTAACAGAGTGAAGAAGTAGAAATTAAATACAAATATACATCATTTGATATGATCTTTACAGTAATCTAACATTGCTTTCTTAGTTTCTTAAGTTTACGAGGTGGCTTGAGAAGGTTATATACAAATTCTATTATTTGAAGCCAATATGTTTTGCTCATGTGTCATATTCTAGGCTTACCGCTAACCCTTGTTGCTCGTATATATTCCATTATAAATTTTAGGTAGAATTCAGTATTCTTCTTATCTGTCATACATTCAATGTAGTCGCCAATCACGCCATTAACGCTTTTTATATTTGTTAGTTTAGCTGCATCTCTTTCAGCTATGTTCATAGCCAAAACAGGGGTAAGAGGTTAGTTCACTTCCTCTCCATCCTCAACTGGAGATTCATTGTGAAGAGTAGGCATCGACTTGGAGTCTAAAGAATCCATGAAAGGCTGCAAAGGAAGGAGTTCGATGGGGAATAAAGTTTTCGATCTCGGTCCGAAATTATACATTAATTTTGGTTCCTCTTGTGGAACTTCCTCCATCAACTCCTCTGAGTCTTCTTCAGAAAGCTCATCAAGTTCTTGTTCTGGATCCTCTTCAGGTTCCCCTTCGGGGTCATCTTGAAGATTTTTCTCCAGGTTATTGACATCATCTAGGAATAAGATATTATCATTTAAGCTATATCCCAGAGATTCAGTGCAAGATGAAGTCATTTTCACCTAAATAATAAAAAATATTAATTATTATAATTTTCTAGAATTTTTAACACAAAAAAAAGCCAGAAAATACACTGAATATTCACAAATAGGTCTAGAATTACCACCAAAATTAGGCAAATTATATATCAAAATAAATATCCTGATTTTAGGGATTTTTAGAAATAAATTGCACCTCAATCGAAGTTCCCATGCGCCCTCACGCAACTCAAGAAGAAACAATTTTGAAAAAGAACTGACTAAAGCCCACTCTCGGCCTCTGGCGCGTGTATTACACGCGCCAGCCTGATGCTGCCACGTGTCAGTCACAAGATTTTCCTTTTTTTTAAAGAAAGAAAAAAATAAAATAAAATAATAAAAAAAATTCCTTTTTTTTGCCATACCCCTACTGCCAGATTTTTTTTTAATGGGCCTGCCCACTGTAGCCTATTTTTTTTTATTTACTGCTGGATTGGGCTGGATGTAGCCCAGTTCGCAGAACATAGGTTTCTGCTATTTTTTTTCTCAGCATCAAAACGACGCCATTTTGGGGATGATCAAAATGCACCATTTTGATCATTCTTAACCTCCGCTGGGTCACACAAACCCGACTGAAAAATAGGTTGGGTCTAACAGACCCGACGCATTTTTCCTTTGTAACTTCTCCATCCGACGTCTGATTTTGACGTTCTTGGTGTTGTTTTTTCGTGCTCTACACAATGGGACTAATTTCAAAGCCTAAAAACGCTGTTTTCTAACGACCCAATTTCAAAAATAAAAGCTCTCTGTTACAGTTCACATTCTTTATGCTTCTGTTTATGGTTTAAATACATGCTCTATGTTTCTTGGCATAAAAAATGTATTTAAACAGAAATATATGCAAGAACAACATGCTACCAGAAAAATAAAAAAATACAGAGAAGCATGCGAAAGCACAGAACTTGGCTCTGATACCACTGAAGGGTTTCGGGCGTATCTTAGATGGTCTCTTATCCACTGAGGTACCTACACGCAACCGGAGCACCTTGTATGGACTCTGGTATGTTTCACAGCAAATACACCGAAGAAGGAAAAGGCAGATCATCGGACCGAGGGAGATTTTACAGTGCAAAAACCAGACCAGCGAAAATGCACTCATTTTGGTCATTCTTCTGTCCTCTCTATGTCTGTTTGATGGGAGGAGTGGGATTCATATACAACCTCACACTCCCACGTTTTTCTCCATTCAAAATAGGAGAGAAAAACTGTTCCCTCCATTTTCCACCATCGTACATTCTCATATGGATCTGGACTTAATCTACCATGGGTGGACTGGCCTATTTTCCATCAGTATCGAAATCTTAATTTATAATTTTATAAAATACATATTTATTGTACACCATTTTTAACTCATTTTTTATTTGTTGAAGAGTGAATTAATATAAAATTGATAAATTTTGTAACAATCTTTCATTGAAAACTTTATATGTTGTAGTGTTATTATATTAATAATTAGATTTATTATATATACATATTCTTAGTCGGTGGAAATTGATATTTGATGAACATAGTTGAGATTCTCAAATTAAGGCAAGAAAAATAAAGGTAGATTTTTCTTCTTTAAAAAGATATGATCTTATAAGTCATTCACAATGTGATAGTAAGGAATGTTAAATCAAATGAATGTGGAAATATGTAGGATGGTTGTGTTGACTTCTTAGTGATTCTTTGCCTATTGGTTGCAATTATGAAAGCCAAATTGTTTGCCATTTTGTCCATTAGTTCCATGAGATTTCATGATTCATTCGCTGTCTTTCGATTAAGAATGGTATTATTGTTCATCATTGCCTCTCCTTTAAGTCACTCCATCTCACGAAAGACAAGTGAAATTTTTAAAAGTTGTAAGTGGCAAAGAGGCCACCCTTTGGTAGCACTTACCAGAGTTTGATCCCTGCCAATAAATAATGTACTTACCAAGAAAAGTATCATGCTTTGGTAGGGTCAAAGATCCTCTTAATGTTTATTTTGGGCTCTATAGAAGTTCTCATGTTAATTAAAAGAATGCTTAATCAGAGTTGGCTTATTCTCTACTATGCTATCCCCTTGAAGCCTATTAGGATTAGCAAATCATGCTATTACTGTTGAGAACAATTTAAAAACTTTCTATTTATAATTTTTATTAGTCAAAAAAACCTAATATACATATTTTTATACACAAAAAATATCAATACTATCAAGATTTTATATACAAAGAGTACCAATATTCAAACTCATGTCCTTCTGATCAACAAAAAATTTTAAATAGGGCCATTTTACTGATTTTACCAAATATTTTTTAAGTTATAGTTTTGTTCCTTATTTCTTTTATCTAAGATAATTGATGTATAGCTAAAAATATAGTAATTTAATTACTAATAGTTTGACCACAATCATGCATGATTTGATTTATTTAATAATAAATAAAAAATAGACAAATATATTTTTTAATAAAAAGATATTCCAGAGGTCTGCGCATCCAATCAGTTTGTAATTTTTCTTGTTTTGGGCTCTTGGCGTGTTTATCATTAGAAAAATAAAGAAAGAAAATATTTCTTATTTATTTAATTATGCTCGCCTTGGGATTTCGTCCTATGTTTCTATTTCTTTTTTATTTTTTTGAATTTATATAATGATATCCTGAAAAGATATTCCTGGTGACTCGCTGGGATATTTTGACAAAATATTATTCTTGAGAAAAATAAAGAAGCTAGAGAAAAAAATAATAATAAAATAAGAGATTGAGAGAGAAGATAAAAAAGTATTTTTCATTCACTTGTATATTCATACTTATACAAATATATTGTATATGGTCTCTATTTATAGACACCAACTATTAAAGACTAAACCTAAGATTACAAAGAAATAAAGATGAATGTAATGTCATTAATAATAAGAAACTCCTCTCAAAGTATTTATTAGGGAGGTTATGGGTTTGTGATATTAAGAGAAGATAAAATTCTAAAAGGAATCTTAAGAGCTAAGTGTTATGGATATTCACACATACATATAATATTTATAACACTCCCATTTAGATGTCCATGACAAGTATTGTGCCTCATTAAAATCTTATTAAAAAAAATCTAGTGGGACAAAAATCTTGTAAAAGAAAAAGAGTACACAATACATATTAAAGTTGCTTCATTAAAAACATTATCAGGAAAATCTAGTGGGATAAAACTTAGTTAAGGGAAAAATAGTACAACATAATATTTACTTTCCCGGATGATAATATCATATTTACTTTTCTTTATTACCACATCATTTTTATCCTCTGATAATAACATCGGCTTTTCGATGTTACTTTCTCAATAGAGTGTATTATTTACAATATTTTTTGAGTATATCTTTCTTTTAGCTGAACCATGCATGATGCATTGCCATCATATATTTCTTCAATATATATTCTAGATATATTGAATTATCAACACACTCTTCCCTATCTTATCCACTCAAATCTTAATTTCATTATCTATTGTGTACCGTAAGAACTTAATTTTGCCAATAAAATTACAACATACAATACCAACACAATAGGTAAATATAATAGAATAAATATATAGGACTTCTGGTCTACTAAATTTAATATATTTTTATAGACAATAAAAATTCTAAAATCATTGGATATTCAACTCTAGACATTTCTTTTATAAAATTCAGGTATTTTAAATCCTTAAAATATTATCATATAAATTTTACTATTTAGTGAAACATATGCATATGCTATAACAATATATATTATATGCATATTTTATTTTTTTATACTGCTAGACTAATAATATATGCAAAAATTATTGCCTCTACTATAGAATAATATTGCTCATCATAATCATCATTAGTTTTTGTGAAAATTTTTATTTTCACATAAATATTTCTATACTTTATATTTCAGATATTTGGACTGTAGGTCTATAATTTTCATATATTAAAATAATATAATTTTATTTTCATTGTGTTTTTACCCTTTTACTTTTCCTTTTGGCCAAATATTTTTTTCTGTCTACTTCACATGAAAAATTTACATATAAGATCCTCATTTGATCACGTGATATTATTATCAAAATCGTTGTTTACAATTTTATCTTTTCAGTTCCATTTTTTTTATTTTAACATAACTTATTGAGATCTCTTTACTACATTTCATGTAACTTCACCTCTTTTGAGGTTTTTGCAAATAGTCATGTCTTGGTACTCTTCTGGAGTACCTGTCTTCTCCATTTGATCATCTTAATTGCATGTTCTTCTATTTTTAATATTATATTTGGAACCGATTAGTGTTTAATGCTTCAGGCATATCTCACTTTCATTTATACTAATTGGAGAATTTTCAACTAAAATTTTAGGTCAGTAATTGAATTTGGCAGATATTTTATAATATTTTATTAATACAATATTTGATGAACTTCAGATTCATACCATATATTTGAGGATCTATCTTTAATAATAATAATACATTCAATTTGTTTCTCTTCTCTAGCTACTCAATTTCTCCCCCTCATATTGAAAATTTTTTATCGAATGACAATCAACTAATCATGTAGTATGAGTTTACTAAATCTATTTATTTCCTTTAGAAATATCCTTGTGTTTCATTTAGAGACAAACAAGAAGGAGGATCTTACCCAACATTGATTTCAACTTTCTTTAAATATCAATCTATGTGCATTTTGGTGGATCAATATTTCAATAAATATTGCACATTTAAAAATATATGACTCCTAACCAAAAGTCATTTTTATTGAGAGAATTTTATTGGCATGATATACATATGTGCCGTAACATATCAAATCAAATATGCTAATACTAAAATATCTCTCATAGAGTTCACTCAAAATTTAACAATACATATCTGTCACTAAATTTTATAAACACTGCCATAACAATATCACATATACAATAAATTCAATTGCAATATGTACTATTACGATAATCATAATGAATTCATACAAATCATATATATATATTTACTTTTCATTATCTAAATTTACAAATAAATTAACATAATATTACTATCACAAAATGACCAATAACTCCTGTTTAATTTAATCTATTTAGTTTCATGTCACAAACTTATCAACATCACAATAATAAATACTTATAATTATTTGTCTCTCACAAATCATAATAAATTTAAATACTAATAAAAAATAAATATCACATACCTTTTAGGCTTATAGCCGTTTCGTTTCATTTTATAATAACTCTGGGTATCTTTCTCCACAACTCTTTATCTCGAACATTATAATTACTTTTGATATTTTCTATAAAATCTTATAGTTCTTTTGATGTCATAACTAATTTTGACATTTAATTTCAATTGATTCATGTATAGTTGTACATATAATTTGTCACATTTTAACATCTGACTTTTGTTCATATGACTTATGGTCATATTATGATATTTACTTGCATAGATATATAATTATTTCTACAATCATGGTTTAATAGCTAAAACAAAATATTATTAACTTTTAATTGTCAAATTTTCATTACAATGTGATCATAGTCATTATTATTTTCTCTTAGAAATATTCTATATTACAATAGTAGATAATCAATTTCTTAAAATTATATATTAATTAGTCTTAAAGACTATCACTTTCTAATAAAATAATTCTCTATAAGCTATTAGTCTCTAGGACTATAGCAAAAACATGTTTTCAATTGTATAAACTCTTTTTAGACTATTTAACTGTTGAATCATTAGCTTTTAGGAATTTAATATTTATAATCATTGAATCATCAAATTGTCATATTTTTTTTTGTCATTGTCATTTATAAAAACCACAAGATGATCTTCTACTAAAGAACTATCTATTATAAAAAATAATATGACTTCTGGTCATATAATCATAAAATTATGTATATTATGGCTGTTGACCATAAAATTAAGTATATATACAGAGGGAGAATATAGAAGAGACAAATAAATCTATTAAAACAAAAATTAATATAGAATGAAGGCAAATTAATTAACTATATAAAAATATAGATACAGTAATATAAATTAGCGCAAAAATAATACTGGAACAAAGTAAATTAAATAAATTTAATCTCATAATCAAATATAAAAAACAAATAAACCCCAAAATCATATAAATCAAATTATATAATCATATATAATACTATATATTGTGTGTATATAGATATATCCACACAACATAAATAAACACAATTAAAATGAAGGAAACATGTAAATTATATAAATTATGTGTGCGTGTCAATTATAATACTATGAACATAAAAATAAACAATATAAAAAATAACATAAAAATAAATAACAAGATAACAAAAGAAAAGATAAATATAGATAATATAAATAAAAATAACAAAAATAATATAGAATAATAGACATCGTAAAAATATAAATATAAAATAACGTAGATAATAAACAAAATAATAGTATAATATGAGACAAATAACATAATAAATATAGATAACAAAACATAATAAAAATGATTGAAAAATAATAAACAATATAGTAAATATACAAAAAATTAAAGTTGTACTTGATAATTGGGTAAAAAAAATATTTTTGTAAATGGAGCATTATCATATACCGTAAAAATATATGAATGTATAAGAAATTCGTACCTCAAATTTTTGAAGCGAATTTGTGTTGATAACATATTATAAAAATAAGAAAAAAATGAAGAAGTTAGAGAGGAAAGAAATAACAAGATAAGATATTGAGAAAGAAGATAAAAGATTATTCTTCATTCACTTGTATATTCGCATTTTTACAAATACTTTGTATATAGCCTCTATTTATGGACACAAAATAAAGACTAAACCTAAGATTATAAAGGAATAATGATGAATGTAATGTCATTAATAATAAGAAACTCCTCTGAAGTAATTCATTAGAGAGGTTGAGTTTGTGACATTAAGAGAAGATAAAATCTTAAGAGGAATACTAAGAGCTAAGGGTTATAGATATCCACATATACATATAATATTTATAACAATTCTTAAATAAGATCAAGCCTTTAATTGGAACTGAATGTTGGAGAGAAAGTGATTGTTCAACTAATCCTTATCATTAGCAAGGCATATATATCTTTTTATTGGACAATCATATTCAAAATACTGTTGAAAACTTCTCTTGATGAGAATTCGATTTTAGTTAGTCATAAAAGACTAGTATATTATGCTAAACTTGATTAATTTTATTTACAAAATGTCATAAAATCAAAATAAAAAACCATAACAGATAATAAGGGAATCTCCTAACATACCAGAGCTGGCCCAAAATACGGCCCAAATTAGTAGCCCAAAAGCACAGAACTCGTTTGTACACTTTCTCAAAACCATACAAGTCCAAGGTTTCCAACTTGCCTAACAACACTCGTGTTCCTTGTGTTTTGGTCAACATGTGTCTACTTGTTTCTATTCTGTACTTACAAGTTGCAAACTGAATAACGTTGTATTTTTTTTCTTTATAAAAGGATAATCAATCTTTATATATTTTGTTCTCTCATAAAAGATTGGATTGTTTATTATACCCTCATAATATATTTGAGTAGTTGGTTCTAGCCCCCCAATTTTTGAGTCTTTTAATAATTCTATCCCTAATACTTTATTTAGTATTGATAGGGCTTACGTAAGTGTACGTGTAATGGCAGCTTGCGATAGGGTCACAAGGGATCATAATGGTGATTTCTCTTTGGTTTTATGCTTAATATTGGTCAGGGTAATAACCTCCACATTGAGCTGTGGGCTGTTCCATTAGTGTTTAAATGATAGTGGGATATGAGATGGATGACGGTCGTTATTGAGACTGATTGCGGGGATTTCATTCAGTTACTTGAGGAGGGATGAAGTGAAGATCATTCGGAAGGTACTCTGCTAAGATCAGGAGTGGACAACATCTGTGGATTGTTGTAACAGAGATATGAACCTTGCTGCTGATGTTGTAGCCAAAAAGCTTTAAAGGGACCTGAGGGGGCTGTTTTCTTCAGTTTGGCACTAGACTTCTTGGAAGAGTCTCTCATACACGATTGTGTGAACTAGTTTGTTTATATTTTATTCTTTATTCCATTGAAAAAAAAAAAAGTAAAATCAGACAGGAGGCTTGGTTAAATGTCAGCAGCTTTTTTGTTTTGTTTTGTTGGCAACTTGATGAATATGATATTTCCAGCCATCACATTTTAACAAGAAGACATCTTGAACTTGAATGTCCCCATGTTTAGTAAGTGCTCCATATCGACACGTTGGTTAAAAAGCCATACGGAAAATTCATTTTCACGACTCAAGCCTTGACCTCCCCTCTAATTTTGTAACCACCATATGATTGATGCCAATTTTATCGCTAATAAGATCAATCACAAAAAGATTTCACACAATATAAATAGGGTTATATAGTACCAAATATTTTGATCTTATTTTTCATATGCGTCCAATATCCTAATTTTATTTTTAGTATAATTTTACCCATAATTTTTTTAATTTAGTATAATTTTACCCATAATATTATCTCTCAAGTACCAAGAATTGTACCAAATTAAAAAATTATGGGTAAAATTATACAAATAAGATTATAATATGAACGTATGAAAAATAAAATTAAGATATTGAGTACTATATAACCCATATAAATATAGTATAAGATGCTAAAAACATTGTTGCATGAACTTCAAAAATACCGTCTTATAAAAATCGAATGTAGTCGCTGGAATAAGTGAGTTTTAAAAAATAATTAAAACTTATTACTCTTCTAATTCTTATTAATATATAATATAATTAGGGAGTTATTCTCTGTTTTTAATATAAAACTTTATCACATTTACTAGTATTTTTTAAACTACCTTTATTAAAATTCTCTCAATAATAATTAGATACAATAATAATTTAATAATGCACCTATATACTTATAAAGTGAATCATGTTTGCTACGATAGAGAAATTCATCAATGCCACACACAAAGAAATTCATCTCTAAATAAATCAAAAAGGAAAAGACTAAAAAATTATAATTCTGCATATTAAAAATTCATTTTAAATCTACAAACTAAAATCTCATGCCAGTAAAAAGAAAATCATTTTGAATAAAACACATAAAAGATCACCATATAAATTTTGTGAATCAATATATTTCAAAAACAATGAGCGCCAAACACTATAATATGGTGTATTTTAAGAAAAAAGTATTTTATATTTATTATAATTAACTAACAAAACTATTTTCTTTAATCAAATTAAATTTATTAAATAGTTTTTATATTAAAAATTAGAGGGGTATTTTGTTAATTATCATCAAAATCACAAATTCTAATCATGCATGATATATCAGGGTTAACAAATTGAACAACACAGGTGAATCACGCTATGCTCGATCAATCCAACGTGTGGTGTACTTAGCTAGTTGATGTGCCTCTCCTCACATTAACTATACTCTTGAAGAGTTGTAATCGAAGTAGCTTTCTTCTTATTCGTCTCTTAGCACTTCAAACCTATTTTTCTATAAAAAAAATATAATTATTTTCTTATATGATGAATAAACAATAATTTTTTGTTTGTCATGATTTATTTAGACTTCCCCATCCACTTGTGTTCATAATTGTACATAGTAACAAGGCATGTTGGTAAAAGAAAACAATAAGGAAAACGAGATCATAATCAACAACAAAAAAAGTCAATGCAAAATTAATAATAACTTTAAGGATGTGTATTAAAACATGTTTTATGTCATTTTCTTGACTTTTGTGTTGTCTTCTAGCCATATTTCTAGCCGGTGAAAATTGACATTGCATGCTTGAGATTCTCAAATCAAGGGTTTGTCCATAAATAACGTTGGGATGTGTAACAAAAGTACTTAGTTTATTGATAGACTAACTAAATCATAAAGTGAGAAAGAATTGATATTCGATTCTCATATTGTTAAAACGTGTGACTCATAGGAAGAGATATTCTTGTTATAAAATTTTAATATAAATTAGTCGGTTGTTCGGATACTTAATAATAAAAACAAATATCGAGGGCCCAAAGGGTTATAAGAAAAAAGAATAACTGAAGGATGTGTGTTAGAAAATGTTTTATGTCATTTTCTTAATGGAGTGTCGTCTTCTAGCCACATTTTTTAGTCGGTGGAAATTGATATTTGAGCTTGGTTGAGATTCTCATCAAATTAAGTATTTGTCTACAAATTAAGGTGTACTTTAACTACGAATTTTGTCTATATTTGTTTTGAGAAAGACATAAAGATTGTGACTCCTTAGATTACTCGAAGAATTTGGTTAGAGTTGTCATTCTCTGTAGAGATTTCCACGAAAATTTAATGGCAGATTTTCTTCTTTAAACAGATATGATCTTATAAATCATTCACAATGTCATACTATAAGAATGTTAAATTAACTGAATGTGGAAATATGTGTTGACTTCTTAGTGCTCCTTTGCCTATCGGTTGCAATTATGAAAGCCGAATTGTATGCCATTTGTCCACGAGATTTCAAAATTCATTCGCAGTCTTTTCGGAAATTTTGAGTTGAATAAAATTAATGATTAATGGTTTAAAGCCTTACTATAGATGTAACTTATTTGATGTAGAAAACTGGCAACTAAATCAAAATATAGAGACAGGAACATGCTTCTTAATTTACTCCTATATATTTTTACTACCTCTCAATATATGCATGGTTTAGATTAAATATGAATTATCTTTCTTTTTTCTTCATTTTGTTTAATTTTACAAGAATTAGATCTTACAAAACTCAAATCAGTATTAAATATCATATAATTGTAAAAGTAAAAAAAGCTTCATGTAATAAAGGTTGGATTAGTTAACAAGGATGTGACTCATATCCCATGAGGATATTGTGAGTTTGATCGTCCACAACCGACACTGGTAGAATTAGAAATTTAAAATTAGAATGACAAACTTTTAACAATTTTTTTTTTGTATCAGATGAGCAAATAAACTATAATATTATAAATATAATATTTTAAGTAAAAAAACTAAATATAATTAACAATTGTGGGTACAAAATACAAAAACTAACAATTAAGGTAGAATAAAAATAATTTAAAAATTATATAAAAAATAAAATAAAACTAAAAATTATTTTTTGATTTTTCTCTATGTTAATTGATTGTGGGGTTGGAGGATGTAGATCTTTCTACTTTTTGTAATTGCCGCTGAGTGAGGAAGAATAAAAAAGAAAGATAGAGTGACTTGTAAATTAGGTTTTAGATTTATATATAAGAAGTTGGGCTAGACAAAAAAATTAATTGAGTTTTATAAATTCAGATGACCAATTTTATTAATTTTAGCTGACTTATTTCTTAAACAAATTTAAAGTACTTGTAAAAACTATAGGGGTAGGCAAGGAGGATAAGGAAATTTTGGTTGATGGGAGGGACGATCGCCCTCTCTCCCCTCCTTGTTCTACCTTTGACAACCGACATGAAAGACCTTATTATATTAAGTGATATGTAAATATATTTATAAGTATTCTTTAAGTTTTGAGATATATTTTAGTTTTAGTAATATGTGTCTTAGCCATTCTGATTTAATGATATATTTATTTAATTCTTGAAAACTATATGGACTGATATATCTTTTTCACTTTTTGGGTCCCTAAGAAAATAGGATCCTATATCTGTATGTAGCATTGAAAAACTTTAACATTCATTATTATTTTTTTAACAACATGGTGATTAATTAATATAACATTAGCCTAGTACGTAGGATCATTAACCTAGCTTAACTCAAATTAACGTTTTAATCTTATGTTACACGTTTTGAGAGAGTTGAAGTGCAATATATATATATATATATATATATATATATAATATGATGATGATGATGATGAATGTAGAAGAACATGGGCATGTGATCCCTGTGGACGCAAGTTACAGCACACCCTGTGATCGACAACTCTCTCGTATAACTAATTTGAGTTAACTTGTTAATGAAAGCACCTTCGGTTTATGTTTATGGATTCTGTATTTAAGCCTAAGAGATAATGGTCGTCACTGTCAAGTTTCTCATGCATGTCAGTCATCTCTGCATCTTCTTCAGAATCACCCAACTCCATTATTATTTTTTCAAATATAAAAATAATAATTAACCATCAACAAAGCCTGATATAATTAATAAATAATTAAATTTTTTAAATATAATGTCTTAGATTTAAATAAAGTTGTGTATAAAGAAAATTTTTATTAGAGGAGGCAAATATTTTGAGAGAATTAATTTCTAACTATTGACAGAAGAATATTATCTGAATCTAAAAAAAAGGTTCATTAACCAGTTTGCACCACTAGAATAAGATATATGTCTCAAGACTCAAAGATCTATTGTAGAGATATTCCTAAATTGTTTATTAATAATATCCTTGCATCAACATCTAGCTGCACAGATACTTAAGGTGTTATTAGGATCAAAACAACATTACTCCCTCCCATTTTTTTATACGGTACAAATAATTATATTGCGTAGATAAAAAAAATTATTTAAAAACATTAAATATATAAAAATATATAATTTATTGTTTGAAAAAAAAAAACTCTTATCTACGGAAAGAGGGTGTGTGAGCGAGAAAGATGATAATAAACAATTAGTTAATTAATTAATATAGTGATATTAATCAATAATTTGAAGGGATAAAATGAAAAACGACACTAAATATGCCCAATAATCTATCTTATGTTTAGATAGGAAGAAAATTATAAAAAATATATATAATTTTTTTTAAAAATAGTAAATTTATTTTATTATATTTGAAAATGTTCTTTTTTTCATATTCTTTCTTTTTATTTTCTTCCAAGTTTTCTTATCTCCATCTAAACGTAGGGTTAATATCTTTTATAAATAAGAACATAGATATCCTAAACAAAATTCTTTTATATAATACCGGAGGTAGTACACATGCTACGATGATATTCATAAGCTGGCTATTTCATTGGGTTTTGAGAGAATATATATATATATATATATATATATATATATATATATATATGCGCAAAAGTATACTTCACACACATCTTAGCATAACTATAGATTTTGTAAGAAAAATATATTATAATTGATTAATTATTTTTAATTATTATAAATTTTTATTAGAAAAAATGATTAAAAAAATACTCTAAAAAATGATAAATATCAAGGTATGACAGTTACCAACAACAGATCAAGCATTACTAACATAATATCCTATTTTAACATTTATCATTTTTTAAAGTATTTTTCTGTCATTTTTCCTTTTTATTATGGTTAAAATTTCAAATATCATATAAATTTAAAATTTAAAATTTAAAAGATTTTGAGCCACAACTTAGATCTTTAAAATATTTTAAACCCTATGATAGTAATTAATCATTAATCCCATTAAAGTTGAGCTCAAAATTTTTTGAAGATTAAATTGGGATTACTGATTACAGCTTATAGATAAAGGAATTGATAATACTAAGTTGAGTCAACACAGATCTATTTTTAACTCAACTGAGTATTATAAGATTTTAAGAGTATAATTTATTGATTGATTTGCATAAATGATGGATACTCTAAACTATTGAGTTTATAGATGGGTGTTTTCACGCTAGGATCTTAAGCCTAAATCTTCAAATTTAATTTGTCACAATTAACGTTCTTTGATTGAACCATTATTTATGCTCTAAGCTCCATTATTATTATTAATCACATGTTTAGTTCAACAGAGCTATTTTCGAATTGACAAATCAATTATATACATATATAAAGAAAGAAGGGTAAAGGTTCATCTAGTATTCAAACTAATTTTAGAGAAGCAATTAACACTCTAAAGTATTTAATAGTATAATTAGTAGCCCAAACTAATTTTGGAGGTGCGACCAGCACCCTAAAATTTTTAAATTGGTACAATTATACCTTTTCACTAATAAAAATATAAATTTATATTCAATCTATACCACGTAAGCTTTTTATTTTAACATATTATTATTTAAAATGTTACATGTGTCAATTGTTTAAAAAAGAATATTGAATAAATCCTAAAATTAACATTGTATAGAATTTATATTTGAAAATTAAGAAATTTTATAGTTTATTTAGTGTAATTTATTAAAATAATATTACACATGTGGCCTTTTAAATAATAATGTGTCAAAATAAAAAATTTACGTGTGATATGTATCAAATAAAAGTTTATATTTTTTATTAGCAAAGAGAAAAAATTATAACAATTTAAATATTTTAGGGTGTTAATTGTACCTCTAAAATTAGTTTGAGGTGCTGATTGTACCTTTAAATACTTTAGGGTACTAATTGCTCCTCTAAAATTAGTTTGGAGTGTTAGATACACTTTTACTTAAGAAATAACACATGACCTTTAGCTCCCATATGATACTAACGTTTCAGAAATAAGAGATTCCATATTAATTTGGTAGCTCGTGACTTTCACAAATTCATTTTCTTTACTACTATATGAGATTCATCGTATCCAGTGCTAAGTATCAAATACAGAGTAATTTGAACGATTAATCTTTTGATTTTGGCCACAAATTAATTATAATAAGAAACATACATACTTCAATTTGATTATATTTATAAAGCATATAAAGAAAAATATTTTTTATCTTATTCATAGGTCACATTATTAAACGGTCAGCTTGGCAAACCACCGAAGACCCCATGCTGTTCCCTCATTCAGGGCCTCGCCAACCTCGAAGCCGCTGTCTGCCTCTGCACCGCCCTTAAAGCCAATGTCTTAGGTATCAACCTTAACCTTCCCATTAACTTGAGCTTGATCCTCAACTACTGTGGAAAAGGCGTCCCCAAGGGCTTTCAGTGCGCTTAATTCAATAGATCTATCTCTATCTCCACTACTGTACTACGTCGTACTGGGCTTTTTCTTATTTGTGGATTATTACAAGTCAAGTTCTATAGTTTATGCGCTTGTTTTGTTTTGTCATTATTGATATGTTATCGTATTGCTCTGATATATGATTGGAAGGCTCCTCATCTTCCTCCTGATAATTCCATTATGTACTCTCTTGAACGAATTATTGGTGATTGACTATTAAATCGTATCGATCAATAAAAAGTTTACATTTGTGTGTAGTGATCTATCATTCCCCCCTATGAATTAACATTCTTTTATCATTTTTATTAGAGCTATTAATTAATGATTAAACCACGGAAGCTGCTTTTTTAATGATAAATAAAATAATTGGCTGAGCCCGTGATTAAATAGTATATTTTAAAAAAACTAATACAGCCCATATAGGGGCACTAATTTATTATCTACAAGCTTATTATAAAAAAATTAATTAGCATTTATTATAAATAATTAATTTAAATAATTTTTTAAATTAATAAAATATTTATCTAGCTCTTATATTAAAGTGAAAAAAGAGTATCTAATAAAGGACCAAGGTTCTCATTACATATCACCGTTGAATTGTCCGGTTTTGCTTCTTTCTGTTCAATCGAAAACCAGTATGAATGGACAAAATAATGGGAAGAAACGAGAGAGGAAAAGAAGGAAATTTTAGGAGCAACGAGCTAATCGGTAAAACGAATGAAGTTTTAGGGGAAAATCCATAATTTTTTACATGATTACTAATTGATTAATTAATTAATTAGCAGAATCTGAACTGCAGATTTATTACGGGTCCATGCCTTGGCGTCGAGTCCTTTTCTTACGTTGACTGCCTTGCAATCTTCGTAATCGGACCATAGAAAGTTTTTAGTCCTTTATTTCTTATTTGTAATTAGATTTTGAGAGAAAATATATAAATAACTTTCACTCCATTTTGTAATATAAAACTATATAAAATTAGCTAGGTTCGCAAGTAATTTTTTCTTGTACACATTTTTTGATAATGCTGGTCGGTTACATTATTTCCAATTTTATTCAGCCTTCTCTAAAAAATATTTTAAATGTTTAATTTTATTTAAATTAATCAAGTTAAAATTTAGGAGAAAAGTAGTACTTATTCACATTTATTAAACTAAAGTGGACATTGAGATCAAAATGAGTCATACTGTTGATTGCTGGTATAAATTAACAGTATAGCTCTCTCTATACTTCTTAAGTATAATTATTATCTGATATTTGATGTTATCAATTATTCTATATTCATATATTATTATGAAAGAAAATGGGGCGTACCTAGAAGTCCGATGAAATAACCTGATAGCCCATACGAATCCCAATCATAGAGAGGACTCCGATTATATCACACATCAAATACACCGGTTACTACTAACGGGATTAATCCGAGTGGTAAACGGTTCGGTATCACTTAAACGAGATCTCGAGTTTGAGCCTTAACGTATATAGAAAATTCTCGTTGAGAGACTCACCCACTATAACCAAGTGCACGATATGGGTCGGATCCAGATATAATCGGGGTAAAACTTCGGTGAATTGGGTGGGCAATAACAAAAAAATACACCGGTTACTGACTGTCACACACACGAACGATCACCACATGTGACGGTTAGGTAATTCCCTTTTCATATAAAGGGATATATTGCAAATGGTTAAACCATACTTTGCTTTATTTCTATTTGTGTCCTATTTGTAACTGGGTTTATGCCCTAATCTACTGAGGGTGAACTAGACATAAATCAACTTATTAATTACTCGTAAATACAAAAATTTGACAAGTAAATGCAAAAACTTTGACTTGTAAAATTTATCCCAATGTTAACAAGCACTAGTCCTTGGTCTCACTATATTTCAAAAAAATTAGTTATTAGAGTTAGAGAATTTAAAGTCTTCTAAAACTCTACCTTCAATATTTTTTCTGGATATTAGATTCATGACAATGTAACCCTAGAGAGCCAATGTCTTGGGGCTCTACACTATAACACTTCACACTTGACTTTTTACCGATCAAAACCTTTCACAGATAGCCCTCCGTAGTTGGTCCACTTTTAATTAAGCAATATTCCATTAATTAAATAAGAGTGAGATGGACAATTCAGTAATCCAACAATGTGGTCCCTACAAGAGTACGTGTCGTTAGTAAGAATTTGCATGAGAAGCCCACCCACCAATTGCCAAAAGTTGCAGCCATGAATCACCCCTTTGGCATCAAAAGCATAAAATGGGTCAGGACGAACTCTGTACTTGTTTGATTCTGGCAATGTACATCGCACGTCGACGCGGCTATTAAATTAGTTTACCTTTTCAAGATACCTGCATTCCCATTTTCGCAAAACCCTAATGATCATCATGACTACTTGCTGTGATCGGTGCCCTCTAAACACATAGTTAAGAATTTTCTGACAAAGAGGTCGAATTATTTAACGTAGATGCAAAACAAAGCCATTACTAATTTCTCGAAAAGAAATTCGAATATTGCAACAAAAGAGAAGAAAACAAAGAGATAATAATAATAATAATGTACACTACAGTGGCGTGCATGCATTTCTCTGTGACAACTGTAATATAAGTTTGGTTTCTTTCAGAATTAATCGAAACTCCTTCTTCACGGATTGTACTGATGAGAGCTAGTCACGGATGATGATTGAGTCTCTCTCGAATTCTTACAACCATCAACAAAATTCCAAACTCTTCAATTATCTCTTTCGTTCTATCTCTATCTATTCAAGTTTAAGGATGTTCTACTATACGTTGCCATGTGTTCCTAAATTAGATGAAACCTTAAGTTTTTGTATGGCTTAATACATGTACCAGTTTTAGCTAATTAATCTTCCTCTATTTTTTATATACATAACACTTGCAACTAATAACCAGGGCAACAAAACCCTAGGAGAAGAGAAATTCGGACCCAAAGTCCAAAGTAGTCGTCATGTCTTCCAAAGCTAAAGCTTTGTTGTTCATCTTCATGATTTCAACATTGAGTTCTCTTTTACCGCTAACATATGCTTGTGGTGATGATCCTTACTGCCACTGGCATTGTCATCCCAAAACCAAGTGCCACAAACCGCCTCATCAGGGCGGACACCCGAAAAAGTCGCCTCCAAGACCGCCGGTCATTATCATGCCTCCACCAGTATCATCCCCGCCGATCATTGTTAAGCCGCCACCATCATCTCCGCCAGTAATTGTCCCACCAATCATTGTCAGGCCTCCGCCAACATCCCCACCTATCATTGTCAAGCCACCACCAGTATCCCCGCCGATCATTGTCAAGCCGCCACCATCATCCCCGCCAGTCATTGTCAAGCCGCCACCGGTGTCCCCGCCGGTTATAATAAACCCGCCGCCGTACTGGGTTCCTATTCCTCCTCCTCAAGTGACGTGCCCCATTGATGCCCTAAAGCTGGGGCTGTGTTTGGATGTGCTTGGAGGACTTGTGCATGTGGGAATAGGGAACCCTATTGAGAATATATGCTGTCCAGTGATTCAAGGATTGCTTGATCTTGAAGCAGCGATATGCCTTTGCACTGTTATCAGACTTAAGCTTCTGAATCTCAACGTATTCGTTCCTCTTGCTCTTCAAGTTCTTGCTACTTGTGGCTTCGCTCCTCCACCAGGTTTTGTTTGTCCACCTTTATTATAATAATAACTCTGAATGAAGGTAAGAAAACTGAAGAACTAGCTATAGTTCTCAACTGTTAAATCATTTCAAATTTATGCTTAATAAATAATAATATAGTATTTTACTATTACACATAAATCTAAAAAATAAGATTTAATAGTTGAGAGCTGAATTAAGCAAGCTAGATCTCATATATAGATCCAAAGAAATGACATTATCTCTCTTTTTACTTTTATGTTTGGTGTGTGTTGATGGTCAATATAAATATATATGTATCTATCTAGTTTCATTGTATGAAGAGTGTTTAAGTTGTTATATATACTGTTTTTTATATATATTATCCATATATATAATTAGCTTATGACATAAAACATGCTATTATCTGAACAGTAAATTCAATAGTTCTTTGTTCTTAACTATTGCAAAGATTTTTTTATGTAATTAATTAGTTCGGTGTTACCATTACTATAGAAGTTCGAGATCAGGGGGTTCTAAAATTGTTAATGGTGATTATATTTAATACTCCCTCCCTCCTCTCCTTAATATATATATATAAGAGTTAGTTGATTTTTTTTAAATAGATTTAAAAAGTTCAATAAAATCAATTAATTATAAACAAATTCAACCCTGAAGATAATTTTATATTATATACTCCTTAATTTACTCAAATTAGTCAATTAAATTTTATGTTAGTTATAATTAACTGATATATTTAGTTTCTTTAACTTATCCAAAAAAATCAACTAGTTCTTGTATTAAGAGTCGAATATAATATTACTTTAAAAATAATATCTTGATGATATAGTGTTTATGTAGAAGAACTTGTGAAGTTAAGCTTGACTAAGATTAGATGTATATGATGAAATAAATTATTTGGATTCAGTAAGTGATGGATTAATTTGGTGAAAAGCAGTGAGGGTGTCCATGTATTTTGGGATTTAATTGCTTATTAGTATGTTTAATAAAAATTTCATGATTACTAATTGTAATAAAAGTTGAAAATATAGCTACAAAACTTTTTAAAAAACAAGCTGTATATTACCTTATAGAACCATCTAGACATGTAACCAAAATAAAGGAATTAAATCGATGTAACATATTTATGTAATTAATTTATATTATTCTAATGAAGTTCTTGTTCTGAATGATATTTATTCATTATTTTAATTTATGTCTCGATGCTTCTACAGCATATCATGCATAGCTTGATTATATATGAATTAATTAATGTTAATCTACCGACAAATTGATGACACACATGCTCCCTAACTATATGCTCCGTGTTTTCAGTTAAAAAAAATATATTATTTACGTTTGTGTTTGTTTGATTAATTAATTATCTTATGAAGAAGGTGACATCAAATGTGACAAAATAAGGTTCACGGGATGGCATCGTTTTTGCAAATAGGGACTATTTTAATTCTTGGAGTAAAAAATATTGAATTCAGAGAATCATAGCTGTATATATCGTGGAGTATGATTGTAAAGCTTTTTCTGTAATATAAATTTTCTTATTAAGAATTTAAAAACATGGAGAAAATTATCAGTGAACAAAAAGGAAAAAAAAAACACAGACACGCAATAGGTTCTATATATGTACATAATTTTATTATTTATAACTTTCTGTTTGAAAATTAATTACAACAATTTTTTTAAAAATATAACTTTTTTTTTAAAACCAAAGTTTTACACAAGTGAACGTGGGTCATTTTCTTCAATCTCAAAGAAAAATACGTATAATTAACAGCACACTGAGGTGATTGGAATTGCTGATAGTCTTGAACTGCGTAGGAATCTGGGAAGGAATAGGGAAAGTGGAAGCATAATTTTCCAAGAAAATCAGTAAAAATTTTGATTAAAAAATTCGTTGTTTAAAAGAATTTGAGTTTAAATACCAATACTTTATATGAAATCCGTGAACTTAAATTATCCTCGTCAATGAAATTTTTAGTCAAGGCCTTTTCCTCAACTTTCCCGAAATTTTTGTATTGATTTTGTTTATAATGTAATAGTAAAACTAACTATCTAGTTAGGAAGGGGTATTTAATTTTGGAAAAATTGTTGAAAAAAAATTTATTATCTAAAAGTATCTAAAGGCTCATGTTCTTAAATGAGTGCGACTCATCTTTAACGAATACAATTATTATTTAGTTGCGTACAACATATCTTTAACTATATATATACTAATATTTTTTATTTTGTATATAGTTAAAATTATATTGGACATAGTTGTAGAAGAATTGTACTCGTTAAAGATATGTTACACTTGGATCCTTAAATAAATTTTAGGTACCTTTAATAATAAATTCTATATTGGGAAATTTAAGTTTTTCCCCCTCTTTGTTGAACAATTTGCATTGTTTAGCTTCCATTGCGATTGAAGTCTTCAGTTCTATTATTATTTTTCTTAAGAGAAAAACTTCCCAGGCACGTTATGATTTCGTACACGCTGAATCGGCTAAACGAAACCCTACCACTATATATAGCTATGATGAGAATATTTTGAGATCAAAGAGCTTAAGAAGCGCAAAAGTCTTCAAGCACGTCACGTATTGTCGGTTTAATGTTTAATATGTTATCACAAAGATTACCAAAGATTCAAGCTTGTATTAAATTTCTAATACAAGCTATTTGTAAATGATTTCGAGGAGACTTTTCCCCACTACAGTTCATGGGTTAATAAATCAGTTCAAGACCACTACTCATTACAACTTGGTACGTACATGATACTATTCAATATTGTATAGGTTACTATTTTAGGTTTAGTTTTTTAGTCAACCTTAAAACGGTTTTTTTATTATTATGTATGAACACGAATTTGATTGGATTGAGTGAAAGGGAGTTAATTTCTTTTAAACAAGGTTAAGAATTTAAATCTTGCCAATAAAAATTTTTGTTGGTATATATTTATATGAGAAAATTTCAATTAAATCCCACTAAAATATTAAAATTTAAATTTCAGTATACATTTGAACATATTCCTCCTCAGGCTAAGGGACTAATTGGGGACTTTATAATTTTGTCAAATGTCCACATTGCGCCTCGCTTTATTTTTCAAAGCCACCTGTTTTCCCCCCTAAAGCCACCCCACTACCGGGCAGCACTCTGATGACGACGTTGGGCACTTTGGCATCCGCGTCAGCAACGACTTTATTGTAAAAATTTTGTTATAAATAGCCAGTGACACTATTATAAAATAACTTTTCTAAAACCCTATTTTTAAATCAATTTTTACATAGACGGTTTGAAAAAAATAACTGGTGATATTTTTATAAATAAGATAAAATATTTATATTGGATGAACAAGTGACGGGTGTAGCAGAAAATTACTATACCGGATACTATCATAGCTAGTTTAAAATATACTTTCTATATTAGTTTCTTTGAGGTCCGGTCTAGAAAAATTTATTTCTATACCGGTTGTTTGTACGTCTGGTTTATATATTTTTTTCTACACCGAATGTCATTTCATTAGGTATAGGCTTTCTAAAACCCCTTTTTAAAACAGTCCTTGCGGAGACAGTTTAAAAAAATTGACTTGTGATATTTTTATAAATAAGATAAAATATTTACATCGAATATACATGCGACAGGTGTAGAAGATAAATAAGGTAAAAATTTCCACCAGATTTACACATATAATCGATGTAGAAAGAATTGCCTATAAAAAATTAAAAAAAAAAGGAACCCTTTCTATCCGGAGATGAAAGCGTTCGTGGTTGAAAGGAAGAAATGGAGAAGATGAAGGGTGAGATGCATGACGCTACCGCATTGTTGGATGAAGGCCGTCGCTCTCCTTCCAAATCCATTGCCACTAAGGTCACCTCTTTGTCACCTCCCGTCGTTCGTGGTTGAAAGGAAGAAACGGAGAAGACAAAAGGTGAGATACTTGACGCCGCCACCATTGTTGGACGAAGGTCGTCGCTATTGCCGTCACTCTCCTTCCAAATCCATTGCCACTAAAGTTGCCTCTCCGTTTCCTCCCTTCGTTCATGGTTGAAGAGGAAGAAATGCAGAAGATGAAGGGTGAGATACTTGACACCGCCGCCATTGTTAGACGAAGTCATCATTGTCACCGTCGCTTTCCTTCCAGATCCATTGCCATTGAAGTCGCCTCTCCGTCACCTCTCTATCTCTTGGATGGTTTTTTATTTTTTTTGAAATTGTTTTGCCTAGTTGTTGATTGTTAGATTTTCAAATCTGAGTTTTTTATGGATTGGAGTTGAAGATGAGTGTTTTTTTTTAATCTTTGTAATGAGAATGAATAATGGATTATGCAGATTTAAATTCGTAACCAAAAGAAAGGCAGACTCAACCTTCGCCTTCGCCTTCGCTCACGTCTTTCTTCGTTGTTGCCCACAATTTCTCTTCAGTCACTAATGCTTTTTGTGTTCAACTTGGTGCCATTGCAGTGCTTGTTCTATATGTTAATCATCTTCAATCTATGTTTGTTCCTAATTTGCTTGCTCTGAAAAAAAAATTCTTCTGTTGTTCTTTTTTCTTCTATCTATTTTCTTTCTTTGAGTGAATCTTTTACTGATGCATATAGAACACCATATTCTCTGATGAGAAATGTTTGTGAGTCTCTGGATGGTTGTCTCTAATTCTTCTTCTTCATCATCATCATCTCCATTTGTACCAACGCCGATGATATTTTCAATTTTTTTTACTTTTTACATTGTTTTTTAAATCGGTTATAAAGTGACCGGTGTAAAAAGCCTAATTTTTTAAATCGGTTGTATGGCCGGTATAAAATATCCAGACTTTCTATATGATATGTATCTACACCGGACCTGGGTGCGGTGTAGAATACTTTTTTCAACTGATATAGAAATGATCGTTTGTAATAGCATGGGGCTAGTAAAATATACTTCACCAATTCGTTATGTAGGGATGATGAGATTCCATTGTTCCATGCCCTATGAATTCTCATTTCATAGGAAACCACAAAATGACTCTATTTCATTATAGTTTATCCATATACTAATTGTATTCATTTAATATCCCTTTCTTTGGTGTCATTGAGATAAGAGATGTCGTTTCTAATCTATCTGTTTCTCTCTCTCTCTATATATATATGGAAAGTTTCAAAATCATCATATGATAATCTAGAAATTGCAATAGAAAAGAAAAAGGGAATTCAAGGGCATTAAGATAAATTTAAAAGACTGAATAAAATTTTAATTAATCCTCTTAGCATGCTTATGAATTTATTAAAAGTATAAGCTTGAATTATTTTTAGTATATCAGCTGGATTTATTTGGAATTTTTTCTGTATCTTAATTAGATATAATAATGTTCGAATTGTAATACTACTAGATATATTGAATAATTATATTTAAATAATATCACTGTTATTGTTTATGAATTTAAACAAAGTGCAAAAGTTTTCAAACTTGATATGATCCCAATATGGTAAATTTTATTTTTCTTTTGAAAGTTGTGATATTCAGAGCATGGGAAAAATCTATACTTTTGTAAAGCTCTTCACATGAAAGTGAACAAACGAATTCTTTCATTCTATCTTTTTCAATCGTGACAAGCATCTTTGTTCGTCCCGGTTCACGGGATAAACAGTAATGTCGCCCAAAAAAACCATATGTTCCAACAAACTAACTTATATATATATATATATATTAATCAATATATTCCCTCATCAGACAACCAAGAAATCAATAAAAAGTAGTTCAATTCCTGATTAATGTCTTATCTAGATTATGTTTCAAAAACAAATCCACATGCTAAATCATAATTGTTATACGTATGCTAATCATACACTTGATGAAAGGAGAAAAAACAAGTTGAAGACCATATATTTATTAAATGAATTACACCCTCCGGTGATTAATATAAAAAAGCAAGTAGATTAATTTAGGTAAATTAAATAAACTAAATAAAATAATTAATTATAATTAATATATGAGTTAGTTTAGTAATATATATTAATGTATTATGTATATGACCCTTGATTACAGATATTATTGCATGTCACAACTGGTTTTGGTACTTTAGTTTTTTCTTAAAAAAAATAGGGAAAATACCAAAAGCACCATTTGAAATTTAAAAGGACAAGAAGGGCACATGAATTTGGAAAAAGACAGATTAGGTAGGAGGCCCAATCTGTCATTTTCAAATTACTGTGCACAGTTGCAAATATCATTATGAGAGTTGTAAATACCATTAGCAGAGTTGCAAATACTATTATAGGAATTCAAATACAACTAGCAAAGTTGTAAATACCATTAAAAAAGTTGTAAATACCATTACAAGAGTTGCAAATACCATTGACAGAGTTGTAAAAGGTACAATTTTATTTTTTATTTGCAACTCTGTCAATGGTATTTACAACTCCCATAATGGTATTTGCAACTGTGCACAGTAATTTCTAAATGATAGATTGAGCCTCCTGCCCAATCTGTCTTTTTCCAAATTCATAAGCCTTTTTTGTCTTTTTAAATTTCAAATAGTCTTTTTTTATCATTTTTCTAAAAAAATATTAGTCATACTGAATATGTCGTGACAATATTTTACAGAGGCTAGCTTGCTAGCCGCTGGTTCTAGATTTTTGTGCTTTCTTTCGTTTTTTAAAGAAAAAATATTTTCTTTGATTATTTTATTCATGTTGGACTCAGGAGAACGAAGAAGACCAGAATCGGCCCAGGTGAATACTGAAAAGTAGTGGAACAAATCGATCGAGATCAATGAACTAATACACATAATAAAATAAAACACTAACTTAAAACAGATATATTATTTGGGCTAAAAAAATCTAGAACAAATTATAAGAAGAATTAATCTTTGATCAAAAGCAATATAAAACTTTCATGTATTTTTTTCTCCCCTTACAAATTTACGTAATAAGTAGTAAATATGGGGAGATTATTCACCCATAAGCCCATGCACACAAATAAACCAGAAACCACAAACGAGGTGTATATAATAATACAATCAACATCATCTTCATGTGCTTAGAACTAGAAAATATAAAGTGGAAAAACCAATTGAAAAAGGCCACATCATCATCATCGTCGATCAAGGAAGAAGAAGAAGCAGCAGCTAAATAATATGCTTATGATCATCAGGCACATTGGTAACCACGAGGAACATTCTTAGAGCAAACATTGAGAAGCAAACTGAGAGAGATAGGAAGGTTGAGGTTAATGCCCAAAATGTTAGCTTTAAGGGCAGTGCAGAGGCACACGGCGGCTTCAAGGTCGGCAAGTCCTTGAATCAGAGAGCAACAAGGGGCCACTGGTGGCTGTCCAAGGGTCACATTAAGCAAACCTTTCAGAACATTAGCACACACCCCTAGTTTTAGGGCATCACGAGGGCATGTGCCACTTCCACCCGAAGGGCTAGGGTTCGGGTTTGGCTTAGGCTTCGGGTTGGGCTTGGGTTTCGGGTTTGGCTTAGGGTTAGGGTAGCCGCCTCCGCATGAGCCGCATGCAGTGACAAGTGAGAAGAAGAGGAGGTTGAGGACAACGAAAAGAGCGAAAGAGGAAGTTTTGGAAGCCATTGAAGAAGAAGCACTTAAGAGTTTTGTATTAAGAAGACTGTTTGTGAGGATGGAGTTATTTGAAGAGATGGGAGGGTTTATATAGTGAGGATATGACGTGAAGAATAATATTAAAAATATTTTTTAAAGGGAAAATTAGGGTATCAAGATTGAAAGGAGGAATTAATTAAGGAAACATGTGTGAACTGGAAGCTGATAATTTGGCAGAATTTTGGATATTTGTGAGGTAGCTACTGATACCCATATTCGATTCAAGCGGAAAAATTAAACTAATTAAATGGAATTATTATTACACTGCTCTGGTTAATTTTCTCAAAGAAGCTTATGCATTTGGGCTTGTGCACTGTATGTCCCTTGTTTCTTACTTAAGACTCACCACCAGAAGCAACAAAAACCGCCAATAAGAGTTGACATAAATAATAAAAAATATACTTATATTTTATAAAGATATATGTTTAATTTTTGCTGCCATCGTGATAGTTGTTTTAGTAAACGATCTCATAAGTCATATATAAGTGCTCTTTGAGCTCTAGAGCTATGCCTTGGTAGGGCACTGGTGCTGAACCCACCTAAACTTTTCAGTATAAAAAAAAAAAACAAGAAGAAGCAACAACAACCCCCAAGCCTGATTATCTCACTAAATAGGGTCAATTATACCAATCACACAATCTTATTATATTCTATTAACAACTAAATTTTTAGATATATATTGTAAACCAAAAAGTCATGTTAAGTATAATTTTATTAAGTGTTCTTTTGTCTTTCACTATGTTTTTAGAGAAACAAACCCTATATTATTTAATTCATCTTTCTCGTTAGTATTTCCAATAACTTTTTTTTACATGTTTAAACAATTTCAAATATTTTTTTTAATATTTTCTCTTCAACAGTTGTCACGGCAACTCTTACATAAGAGTCAATACTGAAATTCAAATTTAAATGCTTTAATTTTGGAAAATATGAAAAAAAGATATCATTATCAAATTGTGGATGGTATCTCTTCAACTTTCTAACAGTTGGGTGCTATACTTTCTTTATCAAAGAAAAAAGAAAGCACTTATTGTGGCAGGAGACGGAAGCCTCCTTTGGAACAGCACTCTTTTGTTTGACATTTGGTCCCTCCATTATAGTAACTAGGAAACTAATGAAGTCGTGTGAGTTTGTGTTGATAATTTTTTTCTATAATTTTTTTTTTAGATATAGTTATTCTTTTGTTAAAGGTATTATTATTCAAGATAATATTCGGTATTAAATATAAATATATTTTTCAGTAGTAATTCGAATATTAATTTACATCACATTATAAGAAATTAATTCCTTCCATTAAGCCAATCTTAATTAAATTTTAGTTGGAATCGCATGACTTCAATTGGATAGTACCCAACAAGATCTCTATATCATACCAGCAAAAGAAAACAAAAACCCTTCAAATAAGATAAAAAAGAGGAGAGAACTAAGGAAGATGATTAAAGTATTTGAGAAAAATTATGTCATATTAACTAATTTAACTAATCTATTTAATCTAGTCAAATTAGTTAAATATATTATATATTAAAAATGGATGAATATTTTTTATTTCACTCTCTAATATCATCTTAATTGCTTTTGTGTTGCGTTTCTATTCGGTGATCGTTAATTCATTCGCGTCATCTTATAAATATGTATTGTGTTAACCTTAACTGTGTAATTTCCTTTTGAGTAAACCAAGATTCATGTTTGCGTAATTAACGACAAAAACAAATCTCTCTGAGAGATTGAATTGAAATGATGAATTGGCATTTACGGAAATACTGGTTTCACGAGAGATTTTCGACATGAATTTTACTCAAAATTACTGAGTTCTTCGATTTTTTTTTAATAAAACCAGGAAACTAATAATTCAGTAAATTACACGAACCCAAGACTTCCACGTGCATTGGTATTTACTGCAGTAAATAAAAATTAAAATCTTGGATTAAGATAATTTTCTATAATGTCATCCCAATCATTTGTGATTATCATCAATTAATTAATACTACTAATTAATAATGGTGAAAAGAGTCACGGGCCTCATCTATGATGGGGTCCACTAAAACCTGATTCCGCTGATGGATCAATATCGAGGGTTTTTGGAACCAGTGTGCTCTCTGCCTTTACTTTCTTATTCTTATTCTTATTCTTATTATTATTCACACCGTGTGGAGCCATCCAAAATCCACCCATATAATAAATTATTTTTTAATGAACATATATACTCTTTTATTGAAGACACTAGGTTCGAGGCACCCTGAAATATTATATAGATATATATCTTTTAGCGAAAATTTAAATTTTAGTTAATTATATGATAAAATATAAATTTTTTTTGTTAGATTCAACCACATACGTCATATATAATAAATTAATTGAATGTAGTGATATTATTAATGGATATTTGTTTTTTTTATTAGAAGGACAATTAGTATTAACTATATGAGATTATAAATAAATTCAAACATGTAACATTTCATTCATAGAATAATATTTATATCTTCAGGTTACAAGGTGATTTGCAGTATAAATGGAGATCTTGATCACAAAAAGCAACCGAATATGGATTAATACAAGTACTTGATTGAATAATGATTTTTTGTAGGGAAAGGTATATACCTTAAATTAATTTTAGATGAATAATTAGTATTCTAAAATATTTAAAAGTATAATCAATATTTTAAATTAATTTTAGAGGTATAATTAGTACCCTTAAAATATTTAAGGGTGCAATTAAACCCAAACTAATTTTGAAGTGGCAATTAACACTCTAAAATATTTAAATTGGTATAATTTTTTCATTTCACTAATAAAAATACTAATTTTTGTTTGATATATACCACATAAATTTTGTATTTCGACGCAATATTGTTTAAAAAGTCACATATATAATATTTTTTTAATAAATTATACTAAATAAATTATAAAAAAATTTTAATCTTCACATATAAATTCTATACAATGTCAATTTTAAGGTTTATTTAGTACTCTTATTTAAACATGACACATGTGACTTTTTAAATAATAATGTGTCAAAATAAAAATTTTATGTGATATAGATTAGATATAAATTTATATTTCTATAATAAAAATAGTATAATTGTATTAATTTAAATATTTAAAGTACTTGTCACACTTCTAAAATTAGTTAAGTGTGCTAATTACACTCTTAAATATTTTAAAGTACTAGTTATATTTTTAAAATTAATTTAAAATACTAATTATATTTTTAAATATTTTAAAATACTAATTATTTTTTTAAAATTAATTTAGGTTGCAGGACATTTCTATTTTTCATCAAATTGCGTCCAACATGTCATTTCAAATAAGGTCCTTATCATGGCTACTGGTGGTTTTCCATTAGGAATCTGTCAATACTGTTTATTTGCTGTTTGCTCCACATATTTCATATATCAACGATAATATCACTTAAATTTAATATTTAAGAATAAGATTATTGATAAAATTATACTAAATTAAAAATATTATAGATAAAATTATACTATAAATAAGATTAAAATATTAACCATATATAAAAAATAAGATTAGGTTATTAGATGATATTTTACCCTTGATTTTTTAAAAAATATATATTTGTCTTATTTTATTGGGAAAAAAATATTCTTCCAAGTTACTAATTATGCGCGGGAGGATGAAAAGAAAAGGGTTGAAATAGAAATGTTAATCACAGTAATTAACTAATAATATGAAGATAAAGGAGGGATATGGCCCAGAGACAAAGAAAAGGAACAATCTGAAATATAAAGGATTTTTTTTCTTAATCTTTTGGTCTAGAGCATTTTTCTCATTTTGTGAAGTTGGTGGCACTGTTGAAGGAATGATAACTAGATTATACTAGATACTTCTCTTCCCCCTAATAGGGTTAATTTACAAATTTCAGAATCTTAAAATTGATCTTTTGTTTTTGTTTTTTTCTCTTGACCGATTAAAATTTGGCCTTATTAACTTGACAGCAACTTGCCAAGGAGACTAATGAACAAAACAAAAAGCATTGGACTTTTCCCTATTTTTATCAGTTAATGAAAACCTCATTGATTTGTTTTTTTTTTTTACTAGGATTAGGGTAGGCAAAGTTATTAATTAGCGAAGCCTCATATTTTAAAACATTAATAATTAACAATAATCAAGAGAACCTCAAATTTTGGAGTAGGAATATTGAAGTACTGAATCCAGACAAGACAAGCTAGCATGATTATTGCTCCAAATTAAGAAATATAAATATTTTGTTTTAACATGAAGTGGTACTTATAGTAATTGACAGGTCATAGTTTACAGCCAATAATGAATTAGGTCAATAGAATTTTACATTACATTAACTTAGCCAAAAGTAGTTAATTCAGTTTTTCCAATGCAAGTTACAATCTGGGCATACAAAAAAACAAACAAAAGAATTTACACTTCTATATGAATTTAATAATTATAAGAATATTGGTCAGTCAAACTATTACCCTCTTAATTCTTAGAGCTATATATAGTGATTAATAAATAATAATGATCATTTGGAGTTGGTATGGTGCTCTTATATATATATATAGAAGTTGATTAATCAGTGTTACTTTATTTGTAATCTATTTAATTTAATTTTTCTAGTCTTATGATTTAATTTTAAATTATGAGTGAGTTGAATCTTACATCAACACAAAAAATACTTTAAATTATTTTCTTGCTATCGTAAAATGTTCTCTCTCGTAAATTTAATTAATGAAAATTCTAGTGTACTATTTATCAGCTTGCAATCTTCTTCTTGAGTTTTGTTTTTTAATAAAATTTAGATGACTTTGGTACTTGTGGTTTTGCAGTAGTTCAATTTTGCTGCTATTTATTCTGTTTTTAAAACAATATTTTATATCATTATACTCCTCCTAAAATTGTATTATAAAATAGATCTTATATTAAGAATAAAAGATAATAGTTAAAAAAATATCATTTTCCATTGTTAATTACATAAAGTATATACAATTTTAACTTTTTCTTTCCTAGTGTGCGTTTTCCATCATAAAAAAATGTTGTTCACCTCTTCTTTTTTTAATAGTGTACATATTATTAATTAGTATATATTTGTAATGCATGACATAGAAAAGACATGAATTTTAAAAAAAAATAAATTTACAAAATCGCAAGTTAGTATGTTTGGGATACACACTTTGCTTTCTCTGAGTAACAATTCTATTCCACTTACTGGTTAAAATAAATTGGAACAAAGTTGGAAATAAGTTATTACCAATTGATTTTTTTTCTTATGAAAAATCAAAGAAAACAGTGAAAATTTTCAAAAGATTAAGTTATAGCCTTAAAATTAAAACACAAACCTTATTTTTCAAATTCCTCACAAGGAAAATAAAAAATAAATCTACTTAAAACATATATTTGGAGGAGATTAATATTTAATCAAAATAATTGAAAATCTACACAATGAAAAATATTTATATACTCTAGGAATGTCACGTCATCTGAACTCTATTTAATTAAAATATAACAACTCAACACATTTTAATTTTAGTTGGCTAATAACTTATCTAAAATAATTTACATTTTATTTAATTTTTAAGAAAAAATAAATATTTTAATTTAGTTGAGATGAGTTTTTATTTTTCTTTTAAATTAAAATATTTATTTTTTTTAAAAAAAATAAAATAAATCATGAATTTTTAGATGAGTCATCAATTAGGTTGTTATATTTTAATTGGATATAGTTTAGATAATGTGAAAATTTTAAAGTATGTAAGTATTTCTTATAATATATATATATTTTTGTTGAACAATAGCTAATAAGAGATTTAATTTAAGACTATTTAAATAAGTTTTCAGAATTGGACCGAGCAGAATCAAATAAGGATTATTTTTATTTTTTTTGTTGCCTACCCGATTTACCAGAGTTTTGCCCTGACTACATCCGAATCTGACCCGCGTCGCGCACTTGGTTATGGTGGGTGAGTCTCCCAACAGGAATTTTCTGTATAAACTAAGGTTTGAACTTGAGACCTTATTTAAGAGATACCGAACTATTTACTATTTGGACTAACCCTCGTTAGTTTAAATAAGGATTATTAATAATATTGATGACCCGGGATTTGTTAACCAAAAAATTAAAAAATCTCCGCATGCTTTAAGTGCACCTGGCCCACTTAAAAATTTCCCCATTATATTAAATCATTTACCTCGGCCCGGTCCATCTGACTATTTAGAGTATGGAAGCCCAAATCCATGAATAATGCTCGTACAGGTTCAGAATAGGCCATATACTTAAATCTAATGACCGTTATAATATAGTGAATTAAAATTTAAATTATTTTTTATTAAAAAAATTGAATCATTACTTAAAGAGGCGTCTATATTTAATACTCGATAGTACTTTAAATAAAATAATATTTATACTTAAAAAAAATTTAGTTCATGATAAAGTTGTTGTGGATATTCCTAATTGGCCCAACCTAAGGAAAAATTGCTAGGATATACATATTCCATTATTTCAGTTGAATCAATGAAACTGAAATCCATTTCTCCTCTTATATCACTAAAAACGGCAACACTACTGTGTTATGAGTTTCTTGAGAATGTTACTTTGAAGTATGATCTCTATGAGGCCTTGAGCTCTCCAACTTTAGGGTTAACAATTGAAGTATGATTTATAATTTGAACTCATGAATTATTCAATTGTTGATAGGTTTTGATGCTAGGATTAAGTTCATTCATAATTTTGCTAAGCATATGTATCTTTTTATTGGAGGTAATCTAATTCGATACATAGTCGGATATTAAATGTGGACATATCTCTTAGTAAGAATTAAAATATTAGTTCATTACGTTGTGAGAGACTAATCCCTTATACTTGACCTAACTTCATTGGCGAAGTTGTCTCTTCTATGATCATTAGCTTCAATGGTGGAATTAGAAATTTGAGACTAGAGGGCCGAACTTTTAATATTTTTTTCCATCAGATCTAATTAACTAATTTTATTAAATTAAAAAACTAGTTAAATTTATTATTTGTAATGATTGTGTGTTAATTTTTCTAAAATATTTTCTTTAATCATATGTATTTGAACTATATTGATAGAAATCTCCTTAATATTCACAATCATATATAGATACTTTAAAAGAAAAATTATAACTTTATAAAATAAAGTAGATTATGATCTTATATTTAAGATTAAAATAATTTTTTTATTTAATTTTTATATTTAAAAATAAAAAAATAATATTATAATTTAAGTAGGAAAATGGTTATAAAAAAATTTCTGATATAAAGCGCGGCCACCCCCTTTCCTCCCCTTTGGTCGCCACTTATTAGCCTTATAGGCTTGCTTTTGTAATCCTATATTGCCAAAAGCCGAAGAGAGAAAATTTATGTTGCATAGGCTAATCCAACCTGTTTTTAACCGGTTAAAATAAGTACAGTCCGTACCCATTTGTACTAGTAAGGACTGTTCATCCTGTCTGGCCCGTTCCTCAACCATACTAACACATGTCTTAGGATTAAAAAAAACATTTACACCAACAGTAAAATAAACATTTACTATTTAAATTTAAGTTCGTATAAATATAAAAAATATTTAAAAAAATTATTTTTAATTAAATTTTATGTTACTCTTATATGAGTTATATAAAAATATGTATTTACAAAAATATTAACATGTTACCTACTAAAAAAAGAAAAGAAGAAACGTCCCGGTGGAAATATCACATGCTGTCGGACTACAATGGTGGAAATCTCACAGGCTGCTAAGGAGAAAATATAATATAAAAGAAGTTCACGGGATTGCCTCGTGATCCATTGGTCAAAACTCAAATATTATTAATTTATTATCGACAAATTCTCTCAATAATAATTAATTACCTATTGGAAAATTGAAATAACCCTTTTACTATTCTTTATGTTAAAAAGCACAGACTTTGCCAGCTGAAACTCGACGACAGCATCGTCGTTTTTTACATGGACGATCAACGATGCTTTAGATACACGAACAGGTTTGGGTGTTTAACAGTTCATCTTATCTAGACTATTTAGATCTAATTTGGATGGTATAGATTTAATTTTTTTCAACTGAATTTTTTTAAAAAAATTAATAATTAGAAGATTATTTTTATTTTAGATTCTATACCCATTAAAATAATTTTTTAAAAAAAAGATAAAACAATTAAATTTGGACCATCTAAATTAAGTATAAATTTAATTTTTTAGATAAGCATCAAACCTGTTCCAAACACACAAGCATCCTTAATTAATTAACAATGTCCATAGAAACCAGACATCATTAATTACCTCAGAGGCTCAAACCACTATAAATACTCTAATTAGTAATCCCTAATCACTCCTTCATTACCCCAACTAAACCCTAATTATCTCTAAGTACGTAACTTGAGGGTGATATCAAATGGAGTGTTCTAGATCTTCTTCAACACTCGCTCTCTTCCTCTGCTTCAATCTTCTTCTCTTCGCCGCAACTTCAAGTGGTTGCTACTTTTGTTCACAGCCTAAGCCACATTATAACCCTAACCCTAACCCTAGTTCTCAAGCCAGGAGCTGTCCGAGAGATGCACTGAAGCTAGGAGTGTGTGCGAACATTCTGAAGGGATCAGTTGGTGCAGTGGTGGGATCCCCACCAGACCACCCATGTTGCTCATTGCTTGAAGGGCTCGTGGATCTTGAGGTTGCTGTTTGTCTTTGTACTGCCATTAAAGCTAACATTCTTGGCATTAACATAAACATCCCTATTTCTCTCAGCTTGCTTCTCAATGCCTGTGAGAAGAACCCTCCCAAAGATTTCCAATGCTAGGTTCTTATTTGATGATGTTGATGGTCCTGTTTTATTAGTATCTTTAACTCTTGTGTGTGCGTTTTAATTTGGCTCGGTGCTAAGTGCTTACTATATTAATTAATTAACTCAGTATAATTAGTAATTCTTACACTGAGGTATTATATATTGTTATCATCGTTATTGGAATTATAATCGTAACTCTAATTGCAATTTCTAATTTTAGTTTTGAGTGTGATAGTTTTTTTGTGTTCCCATCTATATATGTAATTTCTTATTTGATGGTCGTTTTTGTTTTCTAATTGTAGTCTCGTTTGAAATTAAACTATGGTTCTGTATTATCTGATGACTGAGTAAAAATATATAATAATGGACCTGCAAGTGGCACTTGTACTCGTATTATTGTAATTTTTCTTACTCTAGCTAGCTCGTTTCCTGGCGGATGAAAATAAAACAATAATATATATGTATATATGTATGTATATATATCTATGGTTGGGGGTGCCCGTGAAGATTCTTTATATATATTTATTTATGAAACAAGTTGCAAAAGAAAAGTCATTACATTTCACAATATGTGATTAATATATATTTACGTTTACTTGTGGGATATTTTCCACTTTTTTTTAGGATTAAGATAAGTCCAACGCTTTAAAAAGTATTTTTTATAGGAACACTTAGTACTTTAAATTAATTTGTGATATAATTTTGCCTTAATTAATTTTTTTTAGGTGTAGTTTTGCCCTCACTATTAAGTTTACATAAATTTTTAATTTAAGTTTAGTTCTTTAAGTTTATAAAATATATTTTTAGTCTCTTAATATTACTAATATTAATTTTATTATAAAAATATTAACTCAATAAATTTAAATGGTGACTCCTCAATTAAATGCTAACATATTGATCTTTAATTTAAAATAAAAATTAATAAAGATTTCATCTGATCTAAACTTTCAACATCAACAAAGTATCTTTCAACATATGAAAATATTATATTTATTATAAAAATAAAGGAAAATATAATAAAGACTTGGGATGAGAGAAATAGGAATGACAAGAGATAATTGGAGAGAAAGAGGGGTGATTATTATTCCACCTATTCAAGCTTACAATCAATTGGTAATGTCCACTATTTATAGGCCACAAGTCTTTAAATTCTATTATAAGAGTTACATAAAGAATAAATCTACATAATTGTGAAATATTATAACATTTGAATGTTATATGTATTAATTATAGAAAACTCCCAAGAGGCCATTCATTTATAGGTTACATAACTTTAGTGTAGAACTCCAAAAGATAACCTAGAAAGTTATGGATATCCACACTTAATATTGCAATATTCATAACACTTTCTCTTGGATGTCTATAAATAAACGTTATGCCTCATTAAAACCTTACCAAGAAAAACTCTATGGGATAAAAATCTAGTGAAGAAAAAAGAGTACACAATATATATTGAAGCTGCCTCGTTAAAAACCTTACCAGAAAATTCTAATAGGATAAAACCTTGGTTAAGAAAAAAAGAGTACATCATGATCTTTATTCCCCTGATGATAACATAAGCTTTTCAACTTCACTTTCTCAATAGAGTGTACTATTTTCTAGAGTAGATTATTTCTAATACTTTTTGAGTATATTTTTTTTAGTCGAACTATACATGATGCATTGTTATCATGCACTTCTTCAACATATCTTCCGGATATATTAAATTATCAACATACTCTTCACTTGCTTTATGCACTCGAATCTCAATTTTATTATCTATTTGTGTACTTGTATGAACTTAATTTTGCCAATAAAATTATAACAGATAATACCAACACAATAGGTAAATATAATAGAATAAATATATAAGACTTCTAGTCTATTAAATTTAATATATTTTTATAAACAAAATTATCATAGCAAAAATATAATAATTACAAAATCCTTGGGCATTTAACTCTAGATATTTTCTTTATATACTTAAAAAAAATTAAATTTTTAAAAGATTACCATATAAATTTTGCTATTTAGTAAACCATATATTAGATGTATATTTTATTTTCTTATATTGCCAGACTAGTAATATACGCACAAATTATTAACTCCACCACAGAATAATATTTGTTATCATAATCATCATGAGCTTTTGTGAAAATTTTTATTTTCACATAAATATTTCTATACTTTATATTTCAGATGTTTGGATTGCAGATCCATAATTTTCACATATTAAAAGAATATAATTCTATTTTCATTGCGTCTTTGACCTTTTACTTTCCTTTAGGCCAAACATTCTTTTCTCTCTACTTCACATGACAGATTTATATATAAGATCCTCATTTGATCACGTGATATTATTTAGGGTTATGCATAGGCAGGGCAGCCCCCTGCCCAGAAAATGCATGGGCTATATTTTGCAGCCCGGTGCCCTGCCCTGCCCTGTAAAAGTCCTAAGTATTTCGGGCTGGGCATGGGCAGGCTGGGCATGCCCAAATAATGATGTCTTGCTCATATTGTGGGAAAAAATTTGCAATCATAAATTTCTAAAATAATATCATATGTCTGTCTTAAAGATATAAAAAATATCCAAAATTAACTAAAAACAAGGTGACCACGAGATAATAATTGAAGTCTTGAAATCCATTGCAATTAAAATGATCTTCAGTCACCACCAGTAGCCATTATATTCTCTCTTCCAGTTCCAAGCGTAGCATCTGTAGAAAAAATAAAAGGAAAACTACATTACATATTATAAAGTAAAATATATAATAGAATTTATGAGCTTCAAGATAAAAGATTACTTGCAAGCTGAATGACATTTTCTGTTTCATCAAAATTATCGAACTCTCGAAGCTTGTCAGCTAAATCATTGATAGATTGGCCAGCTTGTAGCCAATTTTGACTACAAATCAGTGCTTCTGTCATTTTATAAGACAAAGAACTCCTGTAATGATCAACTATACGTCCCCAGTGATAAAGGCAGACTCAGAGGCAACTGTAGAAACTGGAATAACCAATACATCTCGTGCCATATGAGAGAGAATTTTATATTTTTGAGAATTAGCTTTCCACCATAAGAGTATGTCAAACTCAGATGTAGAAGGGATTTCATCTCTTGAGTCAGTTACAATATATCTATCTAACTCAGTTTGAGGATCTGTAGATGTTCTTATTTTCATAGATTTTAACCACTTATGACTTGGATCCTCCTCCTCCTCCTCCTCCTCATCATCATCATTATTATCATTAAAAGAAGGCAATGAAGTTGCACCTGTTGTACCTATTGAAACAGTCCCTAATTCAACAGAAACCCTTGCAGAGTACTCATTAAACAACCGATACAAACAATCTTTGACTCTCTCCTTCATACTTTAACATACTTCAGGGTCAATGTAAAGGACATCAAACATATGATTGACATAGGCTAATTTATATCGAGGATCCAAAATTACAGCCACAAATAGTAATGGATTCATATTATCTGCTTGACCCCAATACTTGTCATATTTTGCCTGCATGTTGACGCTCATGTCTGCCAAAAAATTATTAGCTTTGTTCATAATATTCTTTTGTAACATTTTCTAAACACGTGCAATATGATGGAAACAGTCATTTGATGTTACAGAAAGGGAGCTTGAAAATTTCAATGTAATATCATAAAATACCTTCAAGAATTTGATGAAGATCTTAGCATTATCCCAATCATCACTAATAGGACCAGAGAAGTCATATTGGACGTGCGTAAGACCACGCCTGGAGCTTGAAGTGCTTGAGCTGAAGTGAGAAATATAGTCATTGTCTTCATCCCTCATCCGCTCAAATACTTTTTGAAACTTCATCGCAACTTCCAACATCAAGTATGACGAGTTCCATCGAGTGTTTACATCAGGGCAAACAAGGCTTTTAGTGTCTATTTTTTCAGCTTTAGCCCAAGTTTTGAATTTTATGAAGCGTGAAGGAGAAGAACAAACATATCTAACAGCGCTTCGAATGGCTTCAAAGCTATCCTTCATCTATTTGATGCCTTCATTAACCACCAAATTAAGGACATGGGCACAACACCTTAATTGTATATAATCGCCATCACAAAGTAACCCCTTCCAACTCCTTAAACGCCTCTTAAGATATACCAATGCTGTGTCATTAGCCGAGGCATTATTCATAGTTATGGTGAAGATATTTTCAATCCCCTACTGCAACAAGCATTGTTCAATTGTCTTCCCTATAGTATCACCTCTATGATTTTCAATCATAATAAAATTCAATATCCTCTTGTGAAGCTTCTAATCCTTATCAATAAAATGTGCTGTTAAACATATATAGTTGAAATTTTGGCATGATGTCCAGCAGTCTGTGGTAAGGCAAACACGCTTAGCACTTTGCTGTAAGAATTTCTTTAATAATTGAACTTCTCTAAGATATAACTGCCACACATCCCTTCCAATTGTTGTTCTTGAAGGGATTGGAAAGCGGGGCTCAAACTCATTAAGTAATTTCTTAAATGCAGGCTTCTTAACAATTCTGAATGGTTGCTCATCCGATATAATAAATTTAACTAAAGCTCTTCTATATCGCTTCTCATTATATAAATGTGCCACCACCGATCTCCCTTGACCACTCGACCCCCTAAACAAGAGAGTTAACATAGATTGCCTTCGATCTTCCTTTACCTTGTTTGGGTTCTCTTTACACTTTGGGATATGCCTCAACAAAGAATGTGTCCCATGGCGATTTGGATCAGCCTTATAAGTCATATGGCAATGCTTGCAAGCTGCTAAGTGCTCCCCATTAGTTTCTTCTAATGGAAATCTAAAAAAGTGATCCCATACCTCTGATATGTGCTTGGGTTCTCATTCCTTTCTCTTTGTACCCCTACCTTCCACATTTGTTTCTTGTGCAACAAATTCTTCTTGTGTTAGGATGGTGGGAGTAGGAGCGGGAGCATGAGAAGTAGGAGGATGGGGATAGGTGAGGAGAGATTGAGAGGTAGGTGGAGGAGGCATAGGAGTATGGTCAGGGGTAAGAGTTGTACTAGATTCATTATGGACAGGACTAGGGGTTGGTGATACAATAGAAGTTTTAAAAGCGGTTAAAGTTGAAGTATCTTCAAGAGAGGATGACGATACTTTAGAAGCTTGATCATCCATTTAAACAAAGTATCTTCAACCTAAAATAAACCCCAAAAATATCAGAAATTAGCCATTGAAATCCAAAGCAGTTCACATATATTGAAATCCAGAGCTGATATTTAAATTTGACGATACTGTTAGAGCTGGGTTTCTCTGGAAATATTATTGTCTTACTAAGAAGGAAGCTAAGAGTTTTCTCACTTCTTATCCATTGAAATCCAAAGCAGTTCACATATGAAGACCTCAAATTAAAGTAAAAGTTTTCAAAAGTAGAATGAATCCAATTTGAAGAATTTTTCTGCATATTTACTAATTGCATATGTTTTTCTTGTTATTAGATTTCAAAAGTTGAAGAATTGCATCTGCATATTTACTAATTGCATATGTTATTTACTAATTTGAAGAATTCAAAAGTTGATTTATTTGAATATATTCCATTAGATTAAGATGCTTAAGCTACACAATTCACAAAGCCTAAACACCAGTTTCCTGGGTTCTGCATATTTCATGTCCACTGACTCAGAAGAAGGGAAAATATAAGTAGATTAGTTCTTTAGACTATTTTGATTTTCCTCCCTTTGGTTCGATCTTAGATAGTCGTTATACCTGCTAGGGTTTTCCCCCTGTTTTGCACTATCCCTATAAAAAAAATAACATGGAGGGATAAAGCTTATTTGTTTGTATTGAACATGTGTTTTTTGTTTATAATTTTCATCGGCATTGCATAGATAATATGACAAATCACTTAGAAGAGACAATTCCCTGATGAAACCAAGAAACTTTTTTCCATGTGGGAGCTGAGGTTTGGTTCTTTTTTATGACATTTTGAGGACATGCGGTCTTACATGGTTCCATATTCATGATTATGAACTGAAATGTTTGAAAGTATGCCTCTTTGTAAATTAGAGACCCACAACATGGTGGGTTTTCCTTCAAACATGGGAATGCAATATAATCTTGGGACATTGTGGCGAGGACAACTGATTCATATTTTCATTTATGTAAATATTTTGACTCCAGTGGAATAATATATCTATAACACGAATAACAAACAAAGGCTAAGTCTAGACATACTGTAAGATTTACAGAAGTAGCTCGCCAAATTGAAATCAAAAGAAAACTTAAACTTCACTCGGTCTATAGCATAAATCTATTTTATGCCGAACACATCAAATATGATTTCAATTCATGGCGCCAGTGGATTAACAAAAAGAATAGTGATGATTCAGATGGAAATAACTTAACATCACATGCAAATGAAAATTATTTCAAAAACATCTCACGTATTAACCATGCCCAGTCAAGAAAGAAGAACACACCTAAAACTGAAGGCGGATTTGAATAAGAGTTCTGAAGGCCAGATGGAAGACGAACCAGGAACCTGATGAATGATGTTCCCAGACTGAGTTAGTGAGTGCGACGAAGAGAGGATGATGAAATGGTGGTGGCAGGTGCAGCGACGGGGATGGCTATGCGCTCTAGGATTGTTTGAGGTATGAACTCAGCGTCTCGGCGATGCACTCTGTAGTCTATCGGCTGTCGCTATGAATCTAAACTGTTGAACATTTAGGCATTAGGGTAAAGCCGCTCACACCTCACGCTACACGCTCATAGATAGGTACACAAATTAGATATTAGTAAATAAAAAAATATATATCGGGCTGGGCTAAAATGGGCAGGGCAACATACCTTGCCTGGTGCCCTGCCCGACCCAAAATTTAACCCGGCCCAAACTTGCCCAATTGTATTTCGGGCCAATTTTTTTAGGCTGGGCAGGGCTATTTTTCTCCGAGCTCGGGCGGGCACACCGGGCACTGGGCATGTTGAACACCCTTAATATTATTATCAAAATCTTTGTCGACAACTTTATCTTTTTGATTCCATTTTTCTTTTTGTGACATAACTTATTGAGCTCTCTTTATTACATTTCAGGTATCTGAACCTCTTTTGAGGTTTTTGTAAGTAGTTATGTCTTGGCACTCTTCTGGAGTACCTAGCTCCTTAATATGATCATCTTAATTATATGCTCTAATATTTTTAATATTATATTTAGAACCAATTAGCCTTTCATGCTTTAAACATGTCTTAATTTGATTTATACTAATTGGAGCATTTTCAGCTGGAATATGAGATTTAATAATCCCCATTTAGGTCAGTAATCATATCTGTCAGATATTTTATAATATTTTATGAATGTGATGAATTTCTAGTTCATGCTACTGTATTTGAGGATCTTACATTTGATAGTAATAATACATTCATTGTGTTTCTCTTTTCTAGCTATTGAATTTCTCCCCCACATATTGGAAAAACTTTGTCGAATGACAAATAATTAATCATGTAGTGTAAGTCTCCTAGATCTATTTGTTTCCTTTAGAAACATTCTTGTGTTTCATTTAGAGACAAACAAGAAGAAGGAATTTCTTATCCAACATGTATCCCAACTTTCTTTTAATAGCTATCTATGTGCATTGTAGTGGATCAATAGAAATAAGCATTGTACATTAAAAAACATTTGGCTCCTAACCAAAAGCCAATTTTATTGGGATAATTTTGTTGGCTTGATGTGCATTATAATATATCAAATCAAATATACCAACACATAAATAAATATCTTGTTCTCATAAGCATTGATTTAGCTACCCATGGAGGCATTAATAATTAATTTTACTAATATATAATTTTACTAGTATCAGAGAATATTTTTAAGATCATATTTTCTAGAAATTGTGCACTCAACATAATAATTTATTTAAATAATCTTGCAAACTCATAATAATCACACATATAACCATCTTATAGATGCATCTATCACATTTATTGAATACTTGTATGGTTTATATACTTTCTGAATGGACCAATATAATATGACTTTGATATATTTCCAAAATGTAAAAATCCATTCCAAATAATAACTAGTAATATTCTCATGATCAATTTTGTTTGAAAACAAGCAACACATATGATTTCTTAAATTTTATAATATGTTAGCTATTTATGAAGAATCTTCTGGTTCTCCAATGGATATCAATACATAATCTTCAATAATTTATTATATCATTATATGATATATTATGATCAAACAAATCATGCCAACAATAAATTTATTTAGATTAGTAAACTTCTGGTTTACTGTAACCAATAATAAATTTTTCAGTTTTTATAACATGATTTATTTATAATATTAATATGATATCTATTTTTAGGAGTTCAATTTAATTTTTATGAATATCTGAGCAGAATTTTATCAAATATTAGCTCACCCTTTTATATCTATAATTTCTCCCTTAAGTGTGAGTCATATAAACTTGTTTTTATTTTTCATGTATTTCGCTTGAAAATTCAGGTGCTTCCCATCAAATATATAATCAGAAATTTTAATATAATTGGGCTATCAACTTCAGACCCTTTGGTGAATCGAAATTTTGATATTTAGGTTATAATTTTTATTATCAATTTTTTCTCTACCCAAAAGAAATTACGTTTTAGTTCTTTAGAAACTATATCTGTTTTGTTATAAAAAAATTCTTTAGAAACTGTCATATATTATTACTATATAATTTCAGTACTCATTAATAATATATTTGAATTTATTTTTCTTGATACATATTTAACATGAATATTTAAAATTATCTACCACATATATATTTTCTCATAATATTTTGTGATAACCTAATAAATTATAGATTTGCATCTCACATAAAATAAAATTGAATAAAATTAATAAATAATCATTACTTAAAATGGAGCCTTCAATAAAATTTTCACAAGTGATCTTCTTCTATCACAATATATTTAAAAATATATATACGGCTCAATTGAAATATATATAAACTAAATACAACAAATTTTTTAATAAATCTACCAAATAGAGGGGAATAATAAATTGTTAACATTTTCCAATGAATGCACAACTATACAAAGATATATAGATCCATCTTTTATGTTTGATAATTATATATTATGCATAAAAAAATTATTAAGCTAAAACTCCTTAATATAATCCATACTTATAATATTAATAATTTTCTTTCAAATTATCTCAACTATTAAAGTATCCATAAATTTGACTTGTAATATATAGAGTTTACATACATTACAAAATTGATTTTGTCCAATCAATCAAAGATCAACATCAATTATTTATAATAAATTTAATCATAAAATTAAATCAAATATCAAACTCCAAATTTAAAGTAATACACATAGATAATTTTATTTTTCTAAAGTATCCAATTCTACCATTCATAATACTATGAATTGGTAAAAATCATAATTTTTTTTTATATTATGTATGATGAAATTGATTGAATCATATTACATACATTTAAATAAATCAAGTTTCAAGTTTAAACTTGATATCGTTTTATTTTATTCTCCTAAATTTTTTATGTATTTTATTACATTTTTTTTAAAAAGCCTCAATCATAGAGTTTACTCAAAACTTAACAATATATATATATATATATGTCACTAAGTTTTACAAACGCCGTGACAACTATATCATATACAACAAATTTAATTGCAATGTTTACTATTATGATAAGCCTATTGAATTCGTATAAATGATATATATTTACTTTTCATATATCTATATTTACAAATAAATTGGCATAATATTACTATCACAAAATGACTAATAACTCATTTTTAATTTAATCTATTTGGTTTCATATCTATCAATATCACAATAACAAATACTTATAATTATTTGTCTCTCATAAATCATAATAAATTTAAATGCTAATAAAAATTAAATATCATATACCTTTTATGTTTATGGTCATTTCTTCTTGCTTTACAATAACTATGGGCATCTTTCTCCATAGCTCTTTGCCTCAAACATAATAATTTACTTTTCAATAAAATATCATAATCATGTTGGTGTCATCACTAATTTTAATATTTAATTCTATTGGATTCATGTATATTTGACCACATGACTTCGAGTCATATTTTAACATTTTTCTTTTATCCATGACTTATCTCCATTTTAACATTTGTTTTTTTTATCCATGACTTATAGTCATATTGTAGCATTTGCCTTTTGTCTATATAACTTCTTATCATATTATAACATTTGCTCATATAGAGATATTATTATTTCCACAATCATAGTTTAATAGCCAAGACAAAACATCATTGGCTTTCAATTGTCAATTTTTCATTATAATGTGGTCATAGTTGTTATTATTTTCTCATAGATATGTTCTATATTACAATAATAGATCATTAATTTCTCAAAATTATATATTAATTAGTCTTTAGGACTATCACTTTTCAATGACATGATTCTCTATAAGCTATTAGTCTCTAGGACTATAGCAAAACACTTTTTTTCAATATTATACAACACTTTTTGAACTATTTGACGTTCGAATCATTAGCCTTCAGGACTTTGATATTTATAATAATTGAATTATCAAATTGCCATAATATTTTAGTCCGTCATGCCATCTATAAGAATCACAAGATGATTTTTTATCAAAGAACTATCCATTATCAAAACTGATATGACTTCTAGTAATCTAATCACGAAATTAATTATATTATGGCTGCTGGCCATAAAATTAAGTATATATATAGAGGAATAATATAGAAGAGACAAATAAATCTATTAAAATACAAATTAATATAGAGGGGAGGGAATTTAATTAGCAATATAAAAATATAGTCACATTAATCTAAATTAACGTAAGAATAATACTGAAACAAAATAAATTAAATAAATTCAATCTCATAATCAAATATAAAGAATAAATAAACCCAAAATCATATAAATCAAATTATATAATCATATATAATACTATATATTATGTGTGTGTATAGATATATCCAAACAAAGTGAACAAACCCAATGAAATGAAGGAAACATGTAAATGATATAAATTATGTGTGCGTGTCAATTATAATACTGTGAACATAAAAATAAACAATATAGAACATAACATAAAAATAAATAATAAGATAAAAGATAACAAGATAAAATATAAATATAGATAACATAAATAAAACTAATAAAAATAATATGGAACAATAGATAATGTAAAAATAGAAATATAAAATAACGTAGTCAACAAATAAAATAATAGCATAATATGAGACAAATAACATGATAAATATATATAACAAAACATAACAAAAATGAGTAAAAAATAACAAACAACATATTGAATATAATAAACATACAGAAAGTTAAAGTTATACATGACAATTGAGTAAAAGAAATATGTAAATAGAGCATTATCATATATCAAAAGAACATAATAAATTCATACCTCAATTGTCGGAGTAAACTCGTGCTGATAACGTGTTATAAAAATAAAAAAAATACAATAAAGACTTGGGATGAGAGAAATGATACACTAAAGCTATATAACCTACAAATGAATGGCCTCTTAGGAGTTTTCTATGATTAATATATATAACATTCAAATGTTATAATGTTTCACAATTATGTAGATTTATTATTTGTGTAACTCTTGTAATAGAATTTAAAGACTTGTGGCCTATAGATAGTAGACATTATCAATTGATTGTAAGCTTGAATAGATGGAATAATAATCACCCCTCTTTCTCTCCAATTCTCTCTTGTCATTCCCATTTCTCTCATCCCAAGTCTTTATTGTATTTTCCTTTATTTTTATAACAATATTGAAGAATTAAATTTTAGAATGATTTATTAGTATTTAATTATAAAATTACCATTTAAATTCGGTAGGTGAACATTTTTCTGTTAATGAAACTAATGAACTTAAGGGATTAAATTAAAAATTGATATAAATTTAAAAACTCAAACATATACTTTAGTCTAAATTTTATTATTTTGCTTTTATACTTTTTAACTAAAATAATATTTATTTTATAAGCTGATAGTTACAAAAATTATATTATTTTATATTCAGCATCATCTAAGATTAAAAAAAATTGATTCAAGTCTACTTAAAAAATAAGATGGCTATCCCAATGTCATATGAATGGTTTAGATAAGATATATGCACATGATGATACAAATATATGAAATTGCAAAAGAAAAAAGAAACAAAATGTGATTTGGCTCAGTACTATATAGAGAAAGAATCATAAATGGTCGGGGTCAAACACTCCAACCTTAAAATTTTAATTTTTTCTCTCTCTTTATCATCTAATGCTATATATATATTTTATAAATGCCATAGTTTTTTTTTACAAAAATTTAAAAAAAAGAGGCTCACCCACAATCTAAGAATATGATAAAGTTTACCTTCCTCTTAGGTGATACTAATATTAGGTAGTAAGAGTCGTCAATTACTCTTCAGGCATAAATTTAGATACTTAAGGGTTAGAATGCCTTTCTAATCGTTGTAACTGGAACTACAACAAAATGATGCTCCTCAGAAATTGAAGTTAAAGGAGGCCCATTTTAGGAATGAATGAAAAGGCTAGGCCCATGATGAGGTATAAGTGGGCTTTAATATGTCCTTATGAAGATAATTAATTATGTCATGTCATTTACTAACGGGGGTTGGTCCGAGTGGTAAGCGGCTCGGTATCGCTTAAATGAGGTCTCGAGTTCGAGCCTTGGCGTACGCAGAAAATTCCCGTTGGGAGACTCACCCACCATAGCCAGGTGCGCGACGCGGGTCGGATAAGGATGTAGTCGGGGCAAAGCTCCGGTGAACCGGGTGGGTAATAAAAAAAAATTATGTCATGTCATTTCAAGCTTACTAATCAAAATTTGACCTTGATCCATGGTAACATGGAAAGTGGAACTAACGGGATTGAGTTTAGCGGTAAGAGTTAGTCTCTCAATCCGTAATGAATCAAGGTTTAACTATTTTTTAGAAGGGATATCTACATTTAATACTCCACGGCACTTCAAACATTATTATATCCAATAGGAATATACCTGTATTTAGCAAAAAGAAACATTACAAGTAGAATGAGAGGTGCATACCACATTTTGTAGCAAACAAAAGAAACATTACAAGTAGAATGAGAGGTGTATACCACATTTTGTATCCAACAATATCTTAAATATGATTGTTTTTAATAAAAAAAATATTTATGCATTAGCAAAACAAAAACTCCTTTCTCTCTCTCTTCCCCTCTCATTCTCTCTCCCTCCCTCCCATACACTCACACCCATAGCATATTACAAACAGAATGAGAGGTTTTAATAATGAAATGTTGGGACCTAACACCTAACCTTCCTTTTACGGACAAGGTATGTTTTTTAGTTTTATTTTTTAAACTTAGGTGTAGTATCCCCTGTTATACACACATGTTGACACAAATTTATTGTTTCTTACATACGGTTGGTAAAGATTGCCAGTTTATCCTTGATAGATGAGCTCAAGCTCATTATGAAGAGGGGCACAAATAGAAATAATGAGAAGTATGGGCGAAAATATATAATATATCCTCTTATATACACACACACACATGCGTACACATGAGTGGCACATGAGATGAGAAACGGTTGTTATAAGCCAGTTTTTCTCTACATCCAACTCTCTCTTCCTCTAATGACATTTGTTGTGTAACTCAACAATTTCTGGGTTGTGATTTCTTTTCGTGTGAGCAAATCGATTAATCAGTCGAACTTAAGGTACGCTTGTTTCCTTCAAACACTATTGTTCAAAAGGCTTCAACCCCATAATCTATCTTAAAAAAATATTGAATCTTTTATCGCTTCTGAATAATCCAACTGTTATCTACTAGTTTTTTCATTCCACAAGAAAGCATGCATGGATTCTGGCACACATTTTCATGTGGATTGCATAATCAGATAGAAATCAATTAAAGAGGCATTATTGACTCCAGCTAGAAAAATTATATGTTTGCGCTGAATCAGCGATCTTTCTTCTTCTGTATGGGTTGTTGAGAGACAAACAAACTGCCTTGTTTCTCTTATATGTTGGTGTTTATTCTTCCTTTGTGGCTGGATTTTTCAGTTTATCTTTAATTATGTGATCAATATAAAAACAATTCTGCGAATCTTACTCTGTAACAAAAATCAACTCTATCAATTTTAATTATGGGATCGATCATCTCCATATATAATCAATATTAATATAAAATATATAAAATTTATGGCTAGCCATATGATTCAGTAGTACCTCTTAATTAAGTTTTGTGCAATACTTGGGAATTTATCTAACATCATATATATATTTTAGGAAAAACTTGTTTTTGGTCCCAGAGTTTTTGTCAACTTGGTTCAATGTACCTATAATTTTTTCAATAAGAAATCAATCCCTAAAATTGTGGTTAATTTTGGCCAAAGTCTTTACTAATTACTAAACATCATTGCCATATCATCAACATGCAATTATCACATTAGCAACATGCATGTTATCTCAAGAGACTTTGACCAGATTTGTTTTGTTTTAAATGCAATTATCACATTAGCAACATGCATGTTATCCTTCCAGTCCTAAATATAATTAACAGCTAATTGAAAGATTTGTTTTAGCTTTAAATGCAAGATCGACCTCAGTCTGTTTTATCTTCTAAATTTATAGACTTAACTAATTGAGGGATTTGCTAGCTATGATGAAGATGACTCCAATCTCATCCAGATTCCAAATTAATTCATATGATACACGCACATCCACCTCCCTAATCAAATTATGACATATATATTATGCACCAATTATTGCTTTATTTAATTATTTTCCAAGTCAAAATTTCTATTATTATTATTATTATTATTATTATTATTATTATCAAATATTCAAACTTGTGCGTGTCGTCCCTGGATATATACTATTTATAATATTTTTATATGTAAATGTGTTTGTATGTACATGTATGTTTGCACAAGTGTTATTTGACATTTTTTTTCCTTGAGAGGTGGATAATAAAGAATTAGGAATGATGAGGAAATGAGGGTAAATTATTATGAGGAATATGTATAAAATAAAGCTAGGGAATATTCTCATAAATTCTGGTCACGTTGCAACATTCTCATAGATACTCTTTAAAGACTTGATTGATGCAATTCGGGTTTTCACTAATTTACATCACCATCTTTTTGTGTTTAGCCAAAAATATTCATCTTTTTTTCACATTTTTATTCTGATCAGATTCGTTGATATCATGTTAGATTTAAATATTACCTTAAATTTGTTTAAGGACTTAAGGTCCGGGTATAATTCATCTTCAACAAGCGGGTCGTGTGCAATATATTTTCACGGCCTTTAGCAATGTGCAAATATTTTCTATTTCGAAGGCTGTTGCACATAGTTAAAGATAAGTTACAGACCTTAAGAAGAGTTATTGCACCTAGTGAAGACTTTTTGTTTGCGTTTAAAGGCAAAATGGAATACATTTATATATATTGAAAATATGTTACACATAATAAAAAAAAATTGCACTCACCACTCAAGGACTTGTGTACCCTTTTCAGCAATTTTTTCTTTTTAAAACATATAAATGTTTCAAAAACTCCTTTAATTTACATTTAAACTTCTTTCTTACCTTATCCATCTCTTAATAAATTAAATTGAATCCATTTGATCAAGTGATGATAATGGAGAGTAATATATATATATATATATATATATATATATATATATATATATATAAGACTTGGATAACTCGAATTGAAAGCTTATTTTTAACTCATCATTCATGAAGAAATGATAAGAGGAAGAGATAATTCAAGTAGTAATTACGATTACGACTTAATCAAAAAATGAAGAATTGATCTGAATCATCACAACATCATCTCTTGACTACGTGACAATTTGAAAGTCACAATATGATCATCATGATAATCAATCAATAAGTCGGTTTTGTTGTCCATTATGCAGCTGTTTGGTTTAATTTCTAGAGAAGAGCTATGGAAAAAAATAATTTTAAATAATAATTTTTGGAGAAGAGTTTTTGAAAGAAAAGTGATTCAGAATAAATAAGTATTTGGATGGTTATTATAAGAATAATTTTTGTAATTGGTAAAATATCAGAAAAAGTATGAGGTAAAATGATAATTACATAAAGTATAATTTTAAATTTATATTTTCTGTTTTGATATTAAAATAATAAATAATATATATATTGATAAACCTATATTTTTATATATTTATTCATATAATTTTAGTAGATTTTTGTCGTTATTTTTGTCGTTAATTATATTAGTCGGTATCAATTTGGCCTATTCTCCTTCATCATATTCAGTCGTACACGCACAGAGGAAGGGTCTGCACTCACGCCAGCCGACCATCCCATTCAGCCATCATCATCATCACCCAAGGCTTCCATTCACCATTATCGGCCTCCATTCATTCTCCACCGACGCCGACTCCATTCACGCACTTCACCTCCATTCCATTCATTCTCCATCGCCCTCCTTCTTTGGCCGACTGCACCCACACGCCATTCACCATTCAATCGAGAGCCATCCACGCAAAGCCGTCCTCATCATCATTCCACCTTCGACTCCTCTCATCATCATTCATCCGTCTCCACTCTATCCACGTCCAAGTCGTTCACTACACAGCCGTCTGTCACCATCCATCATCATCCCCTCATCCGACGCTATACACCATAATCGCAGACTCCATCATTTTCTCTCCAGCTACCATCATCAACCTCACTCCATTCACTCACTCCTCCACAGTCGACAACACCCATCGTCATCTCCCTCCTCCATTCCGATTCCAAGCCCAACACAGTGCAGTGATGGGGACAGCGACGATGGAGGAGTAGATAGAACCAGAACCTCGGTAGAGGAGAAATGGTAGAGAGAAAAGAGAGAGCTAAGGAAATGGCAAAGTGAAGGTAGCGAAGATAGAAGAGAGAGTGAAAAGCAAGGCTGGAGGAGGGAGTGTTGGGAGAGAGAGAGGAGAGAGTGGGAAAAAAGTCAGGAGCAAAATAACTATTAGATATCTCAAAAATTATTTTTTCCACTTAGAAGTTAGTCCCATAACTTTATCTGAAACTATTTAAGAGTTTTTTTAGACATTTGATGTCTATTTGTTTAATTTTTTACCAAAACTGTTTAACCTAAAAACACTTTCTAAACTATGGTTTAGCTTCAAACTAACTAGGCACTATATAAGTTATCATTCACAAATTAATTTGCATTAAACATTAATATTAGTTTCTTGTTTTTTTTTCACCGACAAAGAAAAAGTTTCATGATACGAAAACCCAACAACGTCGGAGAATATACATATATTAGTTATATGAAAATAAACATATAACATTAATTTTTTTATATGGTTATTTAATTGGCTTAGATTTGAGCATTATCAGATATAATTAGGGGTAACTCTATCAAATACATTTTTTACATTCTCACGGACCCGAACTTAAGACCTCATATTTAAGTAGTCTAAGCCCCTTCTATTTGAACGAACCTGTTTATAACATTAGTAATATATATAGACAATTATACATTGAATGGATAATGAAGACGATTGTTTAATTTAGCCCTTAAGACCAGTATTACTATATGACGCGTGGTTGGACTCTCACTCTCTCTTCCATTATACACTTTTTAAATATTTTTCTTTTGATAGATTTCAATATTTCATATAGAAAAATGAGGAGTTGAGAGGTGTAAAATATAAATATAAATCAAATAATTGACGTTAATTGTTTTTTTTTTAAGTGTATTATTGAGCCATACGCCCTCGTGTACGTCATCCAGGATAAGGACTCTTGCAACATAACGTGTGTGGCCAATCAAGTAGCCACTTGGTAGGGATCATAGATTCAAAATAATTATTATTACAATTACAACTATAGTCAATTAGATTAATATTATAAAAAGGATCAATAATTTGATGAGGCTAAGAAGGTTGAAGGGATGTGGAAGTAATTTCAACTCTTTATGTTAAAATAAGAAAATTGTTTGACCCCAAATGCAAAACTAAAATCAGAGATCTCCACCACAAGGCGGCATTTCTTTATTGTTTTTTAAAGGAGTTATTCGCCAATTTCAGTTTATATTATATATATATATATAATATATGTATATTCTCATTTATTAATTAATTTAGATTAGTCTAATCAATTCAAACCGTCCCTATCCAAAGGTGTTTTTAATCAAACTTGTGGAAATTAATTGGCTTTAGTCTTCACATGCACAAATGAATGGAGCTTCCTATAGGATGAAATGTAACTGCTATGTTAAAAGCTATAGTTGTTAATTAGGACGTAACTTTATTTTTCTAAGCTTTCTTGAGTGGTGGAACCAACCATTAGTACTATGGGTTAGAATTTTAAACTCATTGAATTATAAGGGAGACGTTGGTCAAATTTCCATATCTACCTCTATGAATTGGTATCCTTTTTTGTGGCCAAACATGAAATTATCTATTCCAACGAAAGTACCTACTTTTTAAATTAAGTTAAAATAAGAAAAATAAGTAAAGTTGGTTGTGAACACCTAAGTTTATTTGTCCCTAATTTTTTATGCAATAGTAAAACTTCTCTCTAAATATATATATATATATATATATATATATATATAATGATATCATTGAGATTTGAAGCCATTGTTCTTATTTGAAAAGAAGTAAAGGGGCATAATAAGAAAATTATTAACTACGGAAAGATACAAATCTATCAAACTTTATTGTTACGTAAAGTTCTTTTCTTTCTATTTGTTTATTTGATGATCACGGTGCTTGTTAAATCAACAAGTTTTAATTATGTTAACTGTACTTAGGTCCCAAATTCGTAACAACTTTAATTATTCATTTTCATCATTATTACACATTTTAACAATGATCATATTCATTAAATGTCATTAACATGCATCTTGATTCTTATTGAGTGTTCACCGACCATCATTAAGACTTTTTTCTTTCTTAATTAACATCCAATGTTAACTTAACAACCGTCCTTCAACTACTAGCTAGCTTGAGTGGATTTTGGTTAAAAAGTTATTTTGCTATAGCCATATTGAAAAAAGCTGGAAGGTTCAACTCCGATTATTGAAAATTGGGTAGAACATGATTTATCCATTATTAACTAATTAATGAGATCATGGCTTAATTATTCCCTTAGTTTTAAATGATCGTTTACTTTAAAAATTAATTAAAACATTAATTTTTATTACTATTTTATCTTTTATTAATAAACATAATGATATATGGAGCAAATGTTTACCTAGAAAAAAAATAAAGATGTTTTTAGTCTAATATCAATAGATTTTGCTACAATTCAAGCTATTTAAATAGCTTTCTTTTCTGTTTTTAGTTTTCTTAAATTTTGTGCATATATAGTTTTCTTAACTATATATATATATATACATATAGTCGATGTTTAACTTTTTAGTCTAATAAAGTTGATGTTTGCTGATTTCGGCATTCATTAGATGGATGCCACAGGAAACAGACAAATTAAAATAAGGATAAAATCTTCAAGAACAAAGTAACTTCAACCCAAAAAAGAAAAATAAAGCCTTCTCAGATCTGAACCATTTGAGATGGTCGATGTCGACAAAGAGAATCGATAAACCCTGGATATTTAAAAAAATTATGCACCAATTATTGCTTTATTTAATTATTTTCCAAGTCAACTTTTCTATTATTATTATTATCAAATATTCAAACTTGTGCGTGTCGTCCCTGGATATATACTATTTATAATATTTTTATATATAAATGTGTTTGTATGTACATGTATGTTTGCATAAGAGTTATTGGACATTTTTTTTCTTGAAAGATGCAGAATAAAGAAATAGGAATGATGAGGAATGAGGGTGAATTATTATGAGGAATATGTATAAAATAAAGCTAGGGAATATTCTCATAAATTCTGGCCACGTTGCAACATTCTCATAGATACTCTTTAAAGACTTTATTGATGCATTTCGGGTTTTCACTAATTTACTTCATCTTCTTTTTTTTTTTTTGCCAAAAATATTCATCTTTTTTTCATATTTTTATTCTGATCAGATTCGTTGATATCATGTATGTAATATCATGTTTATAAGATTTTTTTAAAAAAAGAAAAATTGCTAAAAACACCTCCAAAATATTTGATGCCTAAAGATACCTTAAATTTATTTAAAGACCTAGGTCTTGAGCAGATACAGTTCATCTTCAATGCACGGGTGCAACTATGTATATTCTTCAATGTGTGCACTATATCTTCAGGGCTTTTAGCTATGTACAAATGTCTTTTATTTCGAACACTTTTACATATAGTTAAAAATAAGTTAAGGATCTTAAAGAAGAGTTATTGCACCTAGTGAAGATAACTTGCTTGCATTTAAAGGCAAAATGGAATACATTTGCATATATTGAATATATATTACACATAGTTAAAAAAGAGTTATACCTGCTCAAGAACTTGTATACCTTTTTTTAGCAATTTTCTTTTTTAAAATAAATATAACTTTTCCAAAAACCTCCTTGCACTACTAGAAACAAGGCTTTTAACTATAGTTAAAAGTGGCCTTTCACTGCCCCACTGTTATAAGTCTATCTTTTAATGGCAGTTTACCAGCTTTAAAGGTAACATTTCACAGTAATTTTATGCAAAAACCTCCATAAAAGGTGAAACAATTAACGGTGTTAATTGCTTTATTTCCACAGCGGTTCTAGCTAAAAATGCCGTGGAAAGTTAATTTTTTTAGCTTTCCTCTGCCTACACCTACTATCAGTCACCTCGGCTAAACTCATCAAAAGCATCATACCAGATCTGGAGAGAAGAAATTAAAGATATGGTGAATAAACTGAATATCCATAAGCTTCTTCCATTAAAGCTCTTCGAGCTCCTTCCAACAAGGTCTATCTGCCACCATGGTTAGCCTCACTAAAAGTATTATACTATATTTGGAGAAGAAGTTGTAGATTTAGCAAAAAAGTTAAAGATCTATAAAATTTTTGCTATTGAAGCTTTTCAAGCTCGTTCTGACACGATGGTGAAGAGTTTCAAACGACTGCGGGGTTGAAGGAGTGAAGAGAAAAATGGCAAATAGAAAAGATAACTTATAAGTCTTTAATATAAGTATGATATGACATATGATGTATTACAATTTATAAATAATAAATAAAAAAATAAGAAAAATGAGCAAATGATAAAATCAAACGATGACTTACAACTTTTGCGATAGAGGACGATGACAGAGATGACGGAGAATGACACTGAAAATAGGAAGAAAACGTTGAAAAATGATATTCGTGTAAGTCTGTCGTGGTGGGATAAAAGAACGTACCTCAAACGACTATGAAAAAGTGAAAATAAAACTATAATCAAGTCATAATTTTTAAATTTTTGAGAGACTTTTAACATAAAAATCCCTTTAAATTATTTTTAACGGCAATTTTTAAACAAATCGTCGTCAAAATGCATCTACGACTATGTCAGGGGTTATTTGAATACATTATATGGTCAGTCACAAGCTCATGATTAACACGCCACTTCAGTACCAAACCCCCAGTGCATTATATTAACACGTTACTTTATTACCAAAAGCTTCAGGTGTCATGGGTTATTTTTTTTATTATTATATTTTTTTGTTTTTTCATTCATTCTCATTCAGAGACATCTCTTTTAATGGTAGTTTAAAAAAAATTGCTGTTAAAAATCTCCTATTTTTAGTATTTTTACTCTACCCAAATTTTTTAAACTCGCATGAAATATTTTTAACAGCGATTTTTTATAGAACCACTGTTAAAAAGTTTTTTAAAATATAATTTATTTACAAAAATATTACTGTCTTTTCTTTCACAACGGTTTTACTTATAACCGCTGTGAAGTAACGCCATAATAAATATTTTTTTCAAGTAGTGTTTAATTTACATTTAAACTTCTTTCTTACCTTATCCATATTTTAATAAATTAAATTAAATCCATTCGATCAAGTGATGATAATAGTATTAGAATATAGTCTCACATTGAATAATTAAAGAAAATGTTAAGAGTATATATTGTCAAAGGAAGTTCTATCAAATTGACTTATATCAATAGAAAGACCACTACAATATATACTTGTAATATCAAAATTTAACATGGTATCAGAGCATTCGATCTGGGATATCAAAAAAAAAAAAAAATAAAGATTACAGACCTGAGGCCTTTGAGACTGAAACAAAATAGTACAAGCCCAAGAAAGGAGAAAAAATTTGTAAATTGTAGACTTGAAGCCTCTGAGACTGAAAAAATAGTACAAACCCAGGCAAAAAAAAAATAAAAAATAAAGATTATAAACCTTCAATTACTGATAATAATATTTTAATTGTGCTTAAATATAAGAATAAAAATTAGAATGTTACAATATCTATATAGGGAGTATGAATGGGGATTACCAAATTCTTGATAATCATCATTACCATGATAAATTCTATTACCAAACTAAATTGCAACTAAACATCCATTTTTTGGTTATGCGGTTATGATTATCGTGCAGTCATTGTAAATTAAACAATCGTCTTCATTATCCATTCAATGTATAATTGCCTCTCTCTCTCTCTCTCTCTCTCTCTCTCTATATATATATATATATATATATATATATAACTAATGTTATACAGCATTGGTTCAAATAGAAAAGTCTTAAACATGAGGTCTAAAATTCGAGTTTGTGTAAATGCAAAAAATGTTTTTGATAGAGTTACCTTCAATTATATTTGACAATGTTCAGAGATTTAAGCCAATTAAATAGCCATGTAAAAAATAATATTATATGTTTATTTTCATATAACTAATATACGTATATTATCGGACATTGTTGGGTTTTCGTATCATGAAAGTTTTTCCTTATCGGCCAAAAAAAACCAAAAAACTAGTGTTAATGTTTATTGCAAATTAATTTGTGAACGATAACTTATATGATGGACGGCAAAACCGACTTATTGGTTAATTATCATGACGATCATATTGTGACTTTCAAATTGTCACGTAGTCAAGAGATGATGTTGTGATGATTCAGATCAATTCTTCAGTTTTTTATTAAGTCTGAATCGTAATTAGTACTTGAGTTATCTCTTCCTCTTATCATTTCTTCATGAATGATGAGTTAAAAATAAGCTTTCAATTTGAGTTATCCAAGTCTTTTGTGTGTGTGTGTGTATCACGCTCCATACCTGGGCTTTAAATTATATTTTAAAAAACTTTTTAACAGTGGTTCTATAAAAAGACTTGGATAACTCAAATTGAAAGCTTATTTTTAACTCATCATTCATGAAGAAATGATAAGAGGAAGAGATAACTCAAGTACTAATTACGATTCAGACTTAATAAAAAACTGAAGAATTGATCTGAATCATCACAACATCATCTCTTGACTACGTGACAATTTGAAAGTCACAATATGATCGTCATGATAATTAACCAATAAGTCGGTTTTGCCGTCCATCATATAAGTTATCGTTCACAAATTAATTTGCAATAAACATTAACACTAGTTTTTTGGTTTTTTTTGGCCGATAAGGAAAAACTTTCATGATACGAAAACCCAACAATGTCCGATAATATACGTATATTAGTTATATGAAAATAAACATATAATATTATTTTTTACATGGCTATTTAATTGGCTTAAATCTCTGAACATTGTCAAATATAATTGAAGGTAACTCTATCAAAAACGTTTTTTGCATTTACACAAACTCGAATTTTAGACCTCATGTTTAAGACTTTTCTATTTGAACCAATGCTGTATAACATTAGTTATATATATATATATATATATATATATATATATAGAGAGAGAGAGAGAGAGAGAGAGAGAGGCAATTATACATTGAATGGATAATGAAGACGATTGTTTAATTTACAATGACTGCACGATAATCATAACCGCATAACCAAAAAATGGATGTTTAGTTGCAATTTAGTTTGGTAATAGAATTTATCATGGTAATGATGATTATCAAGAATTTGGTAATCCCCATTCATACTCCCTATATAGATATTGTAACATTCTAATTTTTATTCTTATATTTAAGCACAATTAAAATATTATTATCAGTAATTGAAGGTTTATAATATATTAAACACATTGTTTAAAGTTTAAAAATATATAAAAGTAAGAAAATAAGAGAAAATTAAATTATCAATTGTTGGGAATTTACTATAAAGGGTTAAAAAAATTATAGGGGTTTAAGGGTGAATAAATAATTAATACTCATGTTAAATAGTTGATGATATACATATATAGGTAAATACGTAGAATATATGGGAATATATATAATAATATATATATTTTTAGTTAAATATACATATAATATTAATATACATATTTATACTATAATGATACTATATTATAAATATATAAGGAAAAATATTGTTTAAATTTTAAATTACCACATATCTGATAGATTTTGATGAGGATAATAATAATAATGTAAGATGAGTTATAAAGGTAATAATCTAAGAATCTGATTATATCTTCGAATATTTTAAACCTTTTGGTTATTTTGAGATTATTCATCCACCCAATAATCTATATAGAAAATATATACATCTATCTAAAAGGATGAGTAAATGGTGTTTTATCCTTTAGGAATATCTACAGCGCCTTTGATTGTATATGTTATTAAATTATCTTGTGTATTCATCTTTTAGGATGCCATCTTATGATAATTTTTATAAAGAGAATTATTTTGTTGACTTGTTATAATCTATTAGCATAATGAGATTTTTGGATGAATGTATCAATTAGATTATCCTAAAATATTATTTCAAATTATAATTCATGAAAGATAATAAGATCAAGATTATATAAGATTAGATATAGGATAAAGATAATAATACTAAAAAATAATAATATTATATTAAATAAGATTGGATATAAGAGCAATATGATAATAATTTCAAAAAATAATAAGATCATATTAGATAAAATTATAATTTTAAACCTTACGAATTATATATAAGCACATTTAGCCAATTCCCCAACTTCTATTGCCATATAGTTTTTCTCTTCACTCCCATCAGACCGTCATTGAGATTTTAGAATAACTTTTATTAAAGTACTAAATTGTTTGTGATTGATGTTATAGTACATGGGGTCACTAGACTCGTGGCAATTATTCTTTTCTTTGTCGAGAGGTAACTGTTAGACTCTAATATTTTGATGATGACAATTAATTGAGAAAGAATTTCAAAAGATTTCAAAATGAATTTTAACTGATAAAGAGCATCTATCGATAAACTTATCGATAAGATAATTATTTGATAAATAGGAAAGAACTTTTAAAAGAAAACATTATTTCTGAAAAGCATTTATAGAAGACCTATTTGATAAGGTCTTTTATCGATAAAGACTTCGATAAATCAATCTAAAATTAGTTGATGAAAATTTTGAGTCATGGTTCTAAAATTAGAATAATTCGAAGACTTATTCGAAAGGGGATTTATAGAAGAAGGTTTCAATAAGTATTTCACAGACTCTGCTTTATGAAAAGAATTTTATGAAAAGTTTTATCGAAGAATTGATCGAATAAAGTATATATCGATAAGATCTTCGATCAGTAAAACATATTTTCAAAATAGAGTTATGTCCTTCAAAGACTCATTTATCGAAGAACTATTCGATAAGGGGATTTATCGAATAACTCTTCGATAAATTAGAGAAAAATTTTTATTTTTCAAAAGCACTGATATTTAATTTTTCACGTATTTGTTACTTGCTTTTGATAAGATACCATATTGTTTGTTTCCTCTCAAACATGTTTTTATAAGTACTTATGATCAGAAAAATAGAAAATGGAAAGGTTTACATATTTAAAATATGATCATTGAAAATATTTTTATTGTCAGATCACTGAGGTTTCTATTATGATAAATGATCTTTACAAGTGATCTAATTAAATTGCTTTCTTCTCAAATTGATCTTTAGAATCTTGAGTCATAAATTTATAAGATCAAATAAAAGAAAGTGAAGATAATGTATTTCAAACTCAAATAACTGGAATCTTAGATTGATAAATGTTTTGATGATGATTTAATTGTTTAAAATATTTTGATAATGATTCATTTCTTATAATGTTTGATTAATCCATTTGAATCATCTATAGATTGCTTAGTCTTGAATTTATGAAGATAGTCTTATCCATGAAAGATCCAAAGTAAAGATTCATTATGCTCTTATCAATAACCTATTCAATCAGATTATTTATTGAAGAGACATTCATTAAGTTTAAACTGAATTTTCTTGAAATATCTGATTAGTCTGTGAATGTATTTGTTGTGCTTATGAATTACTTGGATTTAATTGAATAAATAATTTTTATGAATTTTATAGCCTATTCTTATTTGATGAATGATTATATGCTCATGACTTGTTCTAGTATGCTAAATTATTTTTAGTCAAGCTTATAATCTTATATCTTGTGGAATTTCTCTAATGTGTTAAATGATGCTCTTGATTTGATTTGGTGAATTATTTTATGAGTTATAATTTTCAAATGTATTATATGCTGATTTGAGAAAAGATCTGAATGTTTGAAAGTCTATTTGAAAAGATTTGAAAAGAATGTTATTCAGCATTTATCGATAAGCTATTCAAAGAGTCTATTTATTGAAGAACACTTCAATAAATGATGTATTGTGAAATATATCGATAGGTTTGAAAGTATATGTTTGAAAATATTTTTTTTCCAAAGAGTTTATCGATAAAGACATTTATCAAAGAACTATTCGATAAATCATGAACTATCTATGTACAATTCATTGAAGATTTATCGAAGTCCTTTTCGATAAGGCTGATGGTCAAAGAATTGCTCGATAAGGTTTTAACTGTTTCAAATACAATTATTCAGCAATTTATCAAAGACCTTTTCCATAAGAGCATTCTTCGATAAGTGAAGCCATTTTGGAAAAAATATTTTAAACTAGACTTTATCATATTTTTATCTTTAATTCTAAATCATTTGGAATCAATTGTTATATGCCTACATTGTTTATATATCTTTTTTAAAGCATATTTTAAAATCATTTACAGGCTAAAACAAGATTAAATGAAGAGATCAACCAAAGAGACAAAAGCATCAGATTATTCACGTCAGTAATAACGACTATATTCATCAACGGCTACTTCAACGGATTTATGAAGAACAAAGTATAAAAGAAGAAGAAGCCAAAATGAGAAAGCTGAAGAAGTTAGAAATCATAAATGATACAACAAACGATCAACATGCACTTTGATTATACTCAATGATTGTATCTCTATTTCACTCTGTTTTCTCTCCTTTGGTTCAAAGCACTTTATATTATTGAGAGAGAAACTTAGAGAGCTAGAATTTAAGTGTTTATCTCATCTACTCTATTGAGAGAGTTTCATTTGTATAAATTATTTTCTAATTTGCTTAATTCTTAAGTGTTCGTAACCTTATGGGTGTAAGGGGGAGTAAAGAGAGGGATTTTTATAGATTGTAACCTTACGGGTTGTAAGAGGGAGTGAGAGGGGATTCTCACGAGAATGTACTAAGGCACCAAGAGCCCATGGAATCTTGGAGGTAGTGGAACACTCAGAGGAGGACTTTGGGGACTAGACGTAAATCAAGTAGATTTGGACAAAATCAGTATAAATAATCGTGTACAAAATTTCTCCTACAACTTTTTCTTCCAGTGATATTATTATAAAATCTACTCTTTAAATTCATTCAAATATTTTTATAGTTTTCAAAATTTTTAAAATCACCAAATTCACCCCTTCTTAGGTGAAACAACCATTCTAACAGTAACTACTGTACACTTGTTATACATGCTAATGTCTTACTAAAGTAACTACTTTAATATTTTATGTTTTGACTATCAGTCCTTTACCGTTAAAATTACCATTAAAGTTAATATTTTTTCCAAATACCAAGTGTTATTTCAAATGACATGATATATAATTAAAAGATAAAATTTTAGACATGATAAGAACCGTTAACTTTTACTGTAATTTTAACGGTAGAGGAGAGTTGGTAGTCAAAACATGAAACATTATAGTCTTTAATTTAAATTTTTAAGAATGAAAGAGATTATATATAATTAACTCAAAGTTCAAGAAAATTTTATATGTTTTAGCTCAAATTTAATTATGAGTACCTTACAACTAATAGTTATCATCATCACCATCATCAATTTCTAAGTGATTTTAGGACAACTACTATTAAATTTTTGAAATATGCTTTACATAAAATGTTCCCAAATTTTAATCTAGTGTTTTGTCATCAATGTTTTCTCTCAATTTGGTTATTTAAATATTAAGATTTGTCATAAGTGTTTTCTCTCAATTTGGTTATTTATTATATTTAAGTATAGTTAGACACTAAATATGAATATCTCTTAATGATAAAAATTTAAATATTAATTTATTATATTATAAAATATTAGCATTTATCGCTAAACCAACTCCCGTTGGTAAAATTAAAATTATTAATTACTAATAATAATTGTTCACAGACATGCGTGTGTGCTTTTCTTAATTTGATAAAAGAAGAGGGGTCAAATTATGAAATAGCATTCTATATGGGACCAAATTTTTAAGGGACCCATTTGAAGAATGTCTTATCTATCTATGAGAAACTAAATCAAAAAGACAACTTTATGAGAAAGCTCAAATTGAAAAATAGTTTTTTTTTAAGGACCACAATAAAACTCACTATTCATCATCTAATCTAAAATCCATGTGATCAGCTTATTCATTCCAAATCAGCCAATCCCTGGCCATATATAGTTTAATTTGTTATTAGTCTGTCATGACCCCCAAGTGACTCATAATCATAATCATATGATTTATGCATTATTTTAATACAATAATTCAAACAGTAACGCTGGTAAGGCTATAATAATAATAATTAATTAAAGAACACAATTTTAAAATCCCACTTTTCCACTTGCCTTCTTGTATATATATAGAGCCTCAAAAACTCAGATCCCTTGTGCCATATACAACCTTAATCATCATCATCACTTTCTTCCTCTTGAATCTCAGTACTCTCCAAAAATGGGTTCTCTTCCTCAGACAATGTCTGAACAAGCAATCCCAGATGCCTGGGATTTCAATGGTCGTCCTGCATTCAGATCCAAAACTGGTGGTTGGACTTCAGCCGCCAAGATCCTAGGTACTTTCAATCTCAAGCTTTTCGGTTTTCTTTTTCCGGTCACTCGCATACTTCAGTGTAGATGGCAAGCCTTACATTAACAACGGTAACGTTATTACCATCTAATCTTACAAGTTTAAATTCTAGAAAGAACATTTTTACTTGTTTGTGGGAATAAAACTACTTACATCCATCCCTTCCAAACCTTACATGATGGAAGCGTTGTGCAGTGGCCGTACTTTTTTACATATGCTTCAGTTACACTTATCTTGGACCGGTAAGTTACTTAACTAGGTTGTCTTTTTTTTTGTTTTTGCCAGGTGGAGAAGCATGCGAGAGGTTGACGACACTGGGGATCGCAGTGAATTTGGTGACATATTTGACAGGAACGATGCATTTGGAAAATGCTTCATCTGCAAACATAGTCACCAACTTCATGGGAACCTCTTTCATGTTGTGTTTGCTCGGAGGTTTTGTGGCCGACACATTTCTTGGCAGGTTTGACCAGAATATCCCCAGATTCAACATACCCATTATCTTTTCTCCTTTTGTCTGTTGGTTTTGTTTTAATACGGTGATTAATTATTTAATTCAATCCTTTATTCCACAGATACCTCACTATCGCCATTTTCGCAACCGTTCAAGCAACTGTAAGAACTCTATCTCTTTAGCAATTTATCATAGTTGTTCAATCCTTTGTACTCTTATGTATAAAGATTCGAAATTTTCATCGGAAACTAATTCAACATGGTAGAGAATAATAATAAGTTATAGTATATAACGACGTCAACTGATGACTTTATCATATAGCAAAACCTTTTTCCATATTCATCAAAAGAGTAATAACACAAAGGTATCTTTACGTCATATGAGATTTGGTTATTATGTTATAAAAAATTTGATAAGCTTGCCATATTTAGCAATCATCGTCAAACTTTTTACTAGAGTCATAAAATCATATTATAATAAAAAAAATTATGCCAAACAACAAGCTGCTTTGCTTGGAATATTTGGAGTTTAGAAACAATTCTTAATTCTTCATTGTCAATCACCTTGTAACCTAATGACATGAATTTTTTTGAGGATTCGATGCTGCTTGTAAATAACCTCAAGTCGTTGTACTCACCGGACCTTATGCAGGGCGTTACAATATTGGCGATATCAACGGCAATCCCAAGTCTTCATCCTCCAAAATGCGATCCAAACAAAGAAGGTTCATCATGTGTGCCAGCCAACGACATGCAACTAACGGTTCTCTATTTAGCTCTCTATGTGACGGCCCTAGGGACCGGCGGTCTAAAGTCGAGCGTGTCCGGGTTCGGGTCGGATCAGTTTGATGAATCGGACCAGGGGGAGAAGAAGCGGATGATAAAGTTCTTCAACTGGTTCTTCTTCTTCATAAGCATAGGGTCCCTAGCCGCAGTGACAATTCTTGTGTACATTCAAGATAACGTTGGAAGAGAATGGGGTTATGGGATTTGTGCGTGTGCCATTGTGACTGCTCTTATTGTGTTCTTGTCGGGAACGAAGAAGTACCGGTTCAAGAAACTGGTCGGTAGTCCGTTGACGCAGATCGCGGCGGCGTTCGTCGCCGCATGGAGGAAGAGACACTTGGAGTTGCCGTCGGATCCGTCGTTGCTGTTTAACATGGATGATCTTGCAGATGATGGACAGAGGAAGAAGAAGCAGAGGTTGCCTCATAGCAAAGAGTACCGGTAATTAATTAACATATCTTACCACTTTTTTCTTGTTTATTTTGTTTTAATGGTCCGAATCTTACCCTCTTTCCTTGTTTAGTCCATTGGTTACTTGTTTAATGGTTAATAGTTGAAATAATTGTCTCTTGCTAAGTATTAATTAATTCATTTAAGAGTGGGCAAGAAAAATTAATTCATTTAAGACTCATAGTTTACGTGTCAGGTCTTTTTAATGTCAAGTTTCAAGGGATTTGTCGTCATCCTTTGATTCTTTCCCACAACCTTTAACAAAATAAAAAAGTATTAATATAAAATACAAAAGTTTTTGAAAGGTTATAAAATACCAAAATAATGTTATGAGTCCTATATTAAAGAATCTCACTAGTAAAATAGAGTTTATAAGTATAAAGAGTTCTTCTCTTCAATTGGTTATTATTTTGGGATCCAGCTCTCCTTTTAAATTTTTTACCATAACAAAGATATTTTCATTGGGAGAATAATATATGTTCACAGAAAAACTACTCATAAATGGTTCTAATTAATAAGAGATTGGAGTGTAAAGTGAAATTTATTAGTTTAATTTTTTTTTCTTATAATAAGCTAGTCTTTGAGGATTACACTTTTCCTTTAGACTCGTGTTCATAACATATAATATATTATAAATATTATTTTTTTAACAAAATAAAATCAACAAAAAAATGTATTATTCAATATTCATAAGTAAATTAAGAACAATCCAACTTCGTTTCCAGCTTCTATCTTTTTAATCATTTTCACATATTTAATTCATAGTCATGTAACTTCTGTTTTATTTCCTTCAATCTTTTTCTATATATTCAACAAAGTTTTAAACTTTTAATTCCTAAAAAAATCTCTTTAAATCCCTTTACCTATCCTTTTCCCATTTTTTGTTTTAAAAAAATCCCCCCTTCCCTTCTACTCTCACCAATATATTTGGATGATTAATTAATTAGATATTTTTTAAGTTGTTTCATCATTAGAGTTGAAACAATTTTCTCTCTCTAAATTTCTTCTCTCTCTCTTCCTTTTTTCCCTCCCAAATACATGAGGACAAGTAAGTCATAGCTTATATGTAACCTTCCCTACTAAAAGACTAACATTAGATAATGCTTTTGTGGAGGTGGATTCCTTTGGAGAATCTCAAATCCAATTATTTCTTATTCTTTTGAGGTTTTGGTAGTACATGGGGTTGCCCTTCACATTGAAAAAAGTATTATTTCTCCTTTTATTTAATTAAAAATAATAAGAAGCTAATAACGTTACACATGTAATCCCAACTTTGATGCTTATTAATTTCGTGAAAGCATGAACAATTGACTAATTGAGCCAAGAATATGAATAGGTAGTTGGAATAATAATAGATGTATCGAGATGATAACAGATAGGTTAATTTCAAGGGTGGGCCTCTATACGTTGAATAATCGTGAAGTTCATAACTTGGTTATCAATTTAGTAAATGCAATAATAATCACAAGCTTAAATCACTAATCAAGTCACTTTGGCTCTTTGTTCAGTGTATAAACACATCATTAATTAGTGGCTTAACATTAACGCTTGATTATTTTGGATCATAATTAATTATATCCATAATAAAGACAAAAAAACCATAATTATCTTCTTTTTTCTGCCCTAAGTAGTATATACTTCCTCAGTCTAAAATAAAAGTCATCTTCTAAAAAAATCTTCAGTCTATAATACAAATCACTTGAAGAATAATTAATACTTATTTATCAATTTTATCTTTATAATTAATATTTAAATGTGACTTTTTGTATTTTTTTTAATTCTCTCATTCAAAATCTCATTAATACTTTAAGAAGGATTTAATGAGTTAACTACTCCTTGATTATGATGAGGTTATTGAAGTGACTTATATTTTAGATCACAATGAGTATTTTTAATTTGTAAGAAGAAAAATGAGAAAATCAGTTATATGTATCTTACATGTTTTGGAGTATAACTTTTTTTTTTTTTATGTGCAGCTTCTTGGACAAGGCAGCAATAAAGATCCCAGAAATGCCTGCAGAATCAATGACAGAGAGAAAGTGGTATCTATTAACCCTAACTGATGTTGAAGAAGTAAAACTGGTTATAAGGATGTTACCCATATGGGCCACCACCATCATCTTTTGGACAGTCTACGCCCAAATGACCACCTTCTCAGTGTCACAAGCAACCACCATGGACCTCCACATCGGAAAATCCTTCAAGATCCCGCCGGCATCCCTCACCGTCTTCTTCGTCGGAAGCATCCTCCTCACCGTCCCAATCTACGACCGAATCGTCGTCCCCATCACCCGAAAACTCCTTAAAAACCCACACGGAATGACCCCATTGCAACGCATCGGCGTCGGCTTAGTGCTTTCAGCTCTAGCCATGGTCGCAGCGGCACTCACCGAAATCAAAAGGCTAAGATCCGCAAGATCACACGGGTTAACAAATGATCCGAATGCCCAGATTCCATTAAGTGTTTTCTGGTTGATACCTCAATTTCTTCTAGTGGGTTCAGGAGAAGCATTTACGTACATAGGACAATTAGATTTCTTCCTAAGAGAATGTCCGAAAGGAATGAAAACGATGAGCACAGGGTTGTTCTTAAGCACACTGTCATTAGGGTTTTTCGTGAGCTCTTTGTTGGTGACGATAGTTCATAAGGTGACAGGTAACACAAAGCCGTGGCTTGCAGATAATCTGAACCAAGGAAGGCTTGATAAGTTCTATTGGCTTGTGGCTATTTTGAGTGCTTTGAACTTTTTGATATACTTGTTTTGCGCAAAAGTGTACGTTTACAAGGACAAGAGACTTGCTAAAGAAGGCATAGAATTGGAGGAACAAGATGATGCGGCTTGTCATGCATAGAATTATTATAAAGTCCGAATTAATTCACGTCGATCGTGTTTTCCCCTTAGTTTCGATGGAAAAAAAAATTAGAGGGGAGAAAAATATCAGAATGGAAAAATTCGTTGATGAATGTTTCGTAGTATTCTCTTTAGCACTTTTGAGTGTATCTTAATGTGTTAAGCTCATTTGAAGTCTGGGCGCGATGCGAAGCTTTGCGAGGGCATGATTGGTAGAATGACACCGTTTTGGTTTACGAGGCATGATCTTCATCAATTCTTCATTAGTGCTCGATCAAGTTTAGGAATGAAACAACATTAGTTGAGTGGTTCATGTAGGGTGGTCCGAATTTGAAAGGAAAGGCTGTAAATACCCAATAAAGGTTCTATATATATAATGTACTGCATGTATCGTGCAAATACCAAGTATATAGAAGAAATTAATGGGTTGCTTCCCCTACCCTCTCGGAATCTCCCTCTCCATCTCCCTCCCCCTCCCCCGCCTCCTCTCTATCTCGAAATCAGGCAGTATTACTTAGTCGATAACTTAAAATCTATTCTTCCTAATGCATTGATATTACTGAAATAAGTTTTATCTCTATAACAAAACTTTTTTCTATAACAAAAATAAGAAAATAATAATCCTAATCAGAATCTTAAAAATAATAACAATAAAAATAGAGATAAATCCAAATAACTTATAAAAATAATAAAATATAAGAATTAATAAGATAATGCTTCATCATTTTCCCTCTATCCCGTATATATATTGAGAGAGAGTAAACAAAAACATACACGCACCTCTTTTATCTACAATTTCTCTCACCTTCGTAGCTTCACTGAAGATAAATATTAGACTATTAGAGTTAGTAATGCTAAACTTTAGAGGATCTACAACTTTTCTCTAATCCATTCTATATATTATATTTCTCATGTCTAAAATATTAGTTTGTTAATAATGAACAATTATTATCATGTTCAATTTTAAACAATTAAACACCATTATTTAAAGTAATAAAAAATAATAATTTACGCAAAAAATGTTCTCTACGTTTAATAATTATTTCATATGTAAAATTTATAGTAAGCAGCTTAGGTCTAAAATATTACTATCACTTATTTTTTGACTTGCATATTAATCTCCACTCAAAATTAGCGGGAGAAATATTTAGTTAGAATCTAAATCTAAAATAAAAATAATCTTATCTCATGCGACCTATCTACAGATGTTGATCTAAATTAATTACCAAGTTGACCAACTTCATCATATGCGAAAATTTTTCAAATTATGATGATTCCTTGTATTATCAAATTATTAAAGGACAGTAAGAAGTCCGTTGAGCAAGAATAATAGAATAATAACAGGATATAATAAATATTACATATTATTAAAAAATATTTTTTATATTTATTATTACTTAGTCAGTAAACTATGTAAACTTAGTGAATAATAATACATCCTAACAAAGGATATCAATTAAGGCATAAACTAATTACAAGTTGACATTTTCTGTGAATAATATCCCAAGACAAATGTTCATAATCTCCTCTAATATGTGACAAACCGTCTTAACAAAAAAAAAAAAATAATAATTTGTCCTTTGCATTAAACCCAAAAAATTAATTTTATTATTTATTGAATAATTAATGTTTAGCTGCCATACAAAGAAAACTACAGAACGTGACTACAGCTATCATGCATTGAATGAATACGAAAAGATTCAATCAATCAGAATCACGGACTAAACCTAAAAGTTCCAAACGAGAAAACACCATTTACCAAAACTACACGTCAGTAGAATTATTGCCAAAAATCTAAAACCAGGCCGCTCATAACTTAATTATAATAGAACTTGCTTTAGTTTAATGTAATCAATCACAAATCAATTCTTATAAACCATGTTTCGTGGAAACAGCTAGCAAGCAGTGTGGGAGAATCCGTTTTAAGTTTGGGTAAATGAGAAATCTTGTTATTTGAGGACCACTCTCTACTCTTGTCCAGAAAATGGGAAGCAACTTCTAGGGAATAAAAAACTGTCCCAAAACCATTTGAAATGTCCTTTAATTAACTAATCAAAGTTAGTTATGTAATAAAAATTATATGATCTGCTGTAATATATATGTTGTAATCAGGATTACATTCAATTACTTTACTGTGTCAATCAAACACTTTGAATGAGTAGAATGCATCTTGATCACAAGTAATCCAGATACATTTAATTAAACTAAATGTATATATAATCAGAGTTTTATTGACTTATATACTCTTTTTTCCTTAAGCATAGGTATCTCCTATTAAAAGTAGTCATATTCAATGTACTGTTGAGTATTAAATGGAAGCATATCTCATAGCAGGGATTTAAATATTAATTTATTATATTATGAGGACTAGCCTCTCTTGCTAAACTCAAATACGTTAGTTATTGACTTATATACCAATATCAATATATAGTAAAATATCAAAAGTCTTATTTCTGTCTTCCTTCACTTGTCTGATCTTGAGAGAAACTTCGTCTCTTTCTTCTCATTTTAGTTGTAAACATTGTTTTGTAAGGTCTGATCAAGATGTTCCATGGAGGGTTATATGTCCAAGTCTTAGGTTCATCTTTGGTTCTTTAATTTCATATAAGGTTTTAATTTGCTCCCTTAATTTTATAAAAGTATTTTTTCAGTCATATGACCCTAACACTGTTAATCTCAAAATAATAATTTTTGTAGCAATTACGAGATAATTTTGAAAATTAAAATTAATATATCAATGAGAATGTTTTGTCAACATATAAAATTTTAATATTTAGTTAGCGGTTAAAGGATTAAAAGGGCACTTCATGAAATTAAGGGATTAAAATGAAACATTATGTGAAGTTAAAGAATTAAAAGTATATTTTATCCTTGTAATAACATGTAGAAATATCCAAAAATGCATGTGTGTCAACATTCAATAAAAGCCCATATAATTGGATGATCTTGTGCAACTCATAAAGAATAATAAACAACTTGTGGGATGTAAGATGATGGAATGATTGGGGATTATATTTCTATTGTTCAAAAACTCTAGCCCAATATGTTTAGACAGAAAGCAATTAGGAAACAGTTTCTGATCTAATCATGTGCACACTGCATCATGGTCACGATTCTGTGGCATATCTCAAATATCCAAAACAACATTGTACTTCTTTTTTCAATAAAAAACACACTATTCAACATGGGTACCCATTTTAGTGCTCATCATCACAGGAATGAACACTACAATACTCATCGATGTGGTGAGATTTGTATTGTTAAAATATAATTTTAACAGTTTAAATTTAAAATTTTTAATCAATAATTTTTTTTAAAAAAATGATAGTTAAAAGATTATCTTTATTTTAGATTATATACCCATTGAAATAATTTTTTAAATAAAAAAAATATGACATATGGATCATCTATATCTAATATGTACAGTCCACATTTAGGAGGTTATCACTTTAGATGAGCACCCAAACTCATTCCATTCAACATTTGGGACCATTTTTTACCTAAGAGATGGCTTGGACACTCAAATGAGAGAATTGAGACTTTGGGTTGCAAATGATCAACATCAATGAATATAATGAATTACCGCTATATGAGTTTCCTCTTTTCCATTTTATTCAAGAAAATATGAAAATGTTCATTATGTGTAGCTAAACCCTTATTTTTGTTGGGTCATACCAAGTGCACTTTTAGTAAATTAGGGCCCAAGTCCATTTTAATTAGGACATAAATAAAAATAAGAAAAAAGATATATGTAAAGACTTGTAATATACCCAATTTGTTTAAGGAAATTGGTGAGAACGGTTGCAACTGGTGATCATAGAAATCAGTTTCAAGAGATTGAGAATTGAACCCTCCAAACTCTCCTCTCCTCTCTCGCTCAGATCAACTCAACTATCTCCTGTTTTTCGTCTGTCTGTTCTTTGTTGCGAAAATAATCAGAGTCCGGATTGTGATTTTGTTACAGGTAGGTTCTCGACATCTGAGTAAAGGTACACTTAGAACCCTTTAGTTTTTAATTAATGTAAGTGCTTGTTGTTTGACATCACCTCAAAAATACTTATTTGCGTAATGTGAAACAAAACTCCTCCTACATACATACCATGCAAAAGCATTTAAAATAAGTTAATTCAAACAATCACTAACTTCATTATTTATGGATTAATGAATAGTGATTCAACCCTTTGATTGCGTTGATTTTATATATTTTTGTGCTTCATTATCTTGAAACAAGATCTTCTATAGAGCCTACAAAAAAAAAAAAGCTATCAACCCTACCTGATAATTTCGTATGATTAAGTAACCATCTAATGAACAAGAGATTCAGATTAATATAATAGGAATGCCATTTAGTGATTTGAAAGACTCTATAACTAAGGAAGCAAATTAGACCCTTTGAAGCATAATTGAGACTATGATTATACAAGTGATCATGCATTGTTTAAAATTCATTATCACAATTAATACTAAGCAATAAGCATAGCTTAGATTTTATTCTTATTTAATCGCTGTTTCAAATTGTGATTTACTTAAGTAAGCATGTGATGTTAATGCTCGTACACTTGTAGAATCATAGGATCAAACATTTTAGCCTATCATTGATATTACTTAATTTATTAATTATAATATATATATATAAAGAATAAGAAATTAATAAAATAAATATATTTTAGCATATCATTGAGAACACCAAACGCCAATCAATATAAGAGAATAAAGATTGACAATTGCAAAACTTAGATAAAAGAATAATTTTAGCTAAAACAAAGAACAAATCACCGTTTAATTATATATGTATGATCGATCAAGACTATATGAATGTGAGCTGTTGTACGTTCATACCAAAATCCGGAGTAGTTTGAAAATTCTCATGGACAATTACACAATCTAGAATCAAGTTCAATGTGTTAGAAATTCAATCTCCATGCAAAATTTCAGCTAATTAATCAATAGAAATTGACATATTTGTTGGTGCTTATCACAACGGTGAAATCTACACAGTTCAAATATAATTTTAATAGTCTACATTTAAAATTCTCAACTAATAATTTTTAAATTTTTTTTAAAAGAATGACAATTAAGATTTTGTATTTATTTTTTATTATATACACATTAAAATACTTTTTTAAAAAATAAAAGTAGAAAGGATAAAATATGTACCGTTAAGATTTGATACCATAGGAACATTGATGAGCTCCCAAACTGAATGTAGGCCGATAGTCCAAATAATTAGCTGGTGTTGTATGTGGGCAGGAGAACCTTTCCACTTCCCCCTCCTCTCTGTTCTCACCATTAGATCAACTTTAAAAGATTGAGATTTAGTATCCTATAAAAAGTATAAAAAATATATAAAATATTTTAATAAAAGTATGAAGATATGAACGATCTAGATTAAATTTTAATAATTTAAATTTAGTTTTAAAATATTTTAATAAAAGTATGAAGATATGAACTATTTGGATGAAATTTTAATAATTTAAATTGATTTTTTATACATTTTTTGTTATTTGATATTATGGTAATATTTTTATAGTATAATAAAGTCAACACAAGTACTCAATATCTATCCCAGCGTCACATTAGTTCTTTATTCATGTATTTTTTTTTTTCATTTCCAAATTTTAGACATGTGTAATCTCTCTTTAATGTTTCAGCCATGTTCAGTTAATTATCCACATACATATGCACCATTATTTTATAATTTTAGTCTGCAAACTTATTTCAATTTACTTTTTTTTAACTGAGTTTCAATTTATATATATATATATTCGTACTTGAACCTAAATAAATTGTGATCAATTAAAGAAACCAATAACTCACATTCAATTGAATAGAAGTCAGCTGATTATATTTTCCAAAATTGACGAGTCTTAGGCCTCTATTACGCCACAAATTCATAAAATTTGTGAAACTTGATGAGTTCTTATAAAATATAGGGAATAAGAAAATATTAATAATAAAAAAATGGACATATTAAAGCTAAGAAAAGCATTTTCGTATTTAAAACTATGATTTTAAAGAAAACAGTCTAAACACCATTAAAAATTTTAAAATTGATTAGTTGTGCCCCCAGCTTTTCAAGGAAAAGCAATACGTTATGCCAAAAGCGCCTCTCCATTCATGTGTCTTGACAGGGAATTTTCAGCCTTTAAAATTATATTTATTCTTATATATTATAAATATATTATAAATTTATATATAACGATTAAATAAATAATAATTTTCTCTCTTACATATGTGTATATAATTTATTTATTAGTTGAAAATAAAAATAAAAATTTATACTTTACATAATTATTATATTATCTCATATCATTTTTAGTAATTATCCATAAAAGTGTGATTCTGATAACAATTATTCAAATATTTTCAATTATCAATTTCATTGTTTCACAAAATATATTCTACTAAAAATTTATTTTCTAAAATCTAATATAAATATATTTTAAATAAGTTAAATAAATCTGTTAATCATCACCAAATCAAAACTCTCAAGATAAATTTATATTATATACTCCTTAATGTATTAAAATTAGTCAATTAGCTCTTACATTAAGGATTAAGGACATGATGAAATATAATATATATATATAAAGAATAAGAAAATGAGATCTTAAATGAATAAAATAAATATATTTTAGCTTATCATAGATAACACCAAATGCCAAAAAATGATAGGTGGAGTATCATACTTTCGAAATAGAAGAGCATAAATATCTTCCCTCATGTCATGCTATCGTTTGTATATATGCATGGATTATCTATGCAGCAGTTTATATGGCATGCGCATTACACAGATTCTAATGTCTTTCTCATTCAATGCTTTCGTGTTTCTTTGTGTGAGGTCTTCAAACAATAACATTTTTTATACTTCAAGAAGAGTTAATCTGGAAGTTATTTGCATCTACACAAGTAAATCGTTCAAGCATTAAAGTGTAAATTTACTCAAAAAAATTTTTTTGAGTAATGTATATTGCCCCATAATTTTTTTGGGTTTAATGCGCCCCCTTAAAAAATTAATGTTAACAATAAAAAAATTGATATTGAGACCATTAACATTTTTAACGGTAAGGAGTGATATTGTTATGGTTTGAAACTTCTGAGCTAATTTTAAACCAAAAATACTTTCAAAACAACATTGTTCATAAATAAAAAGTTTTAAGATTAATTTATACATTAACTCTTTATTCAATTGAAGCGCTCTAACTTATATTTGAAGTATGTTATTTGGCAGAGGACATTCTCTCAATGCTAGCTTCTTTCTCTGATGTTACAATTTGAATATACACCTACACTTTTGTCTAGACTTTTCAATTTTCATGTTTGTTAGCTTTCTATATCTTTCATCGCTGAAGTTTGTTCTCATTTTATTTTTTATTCTCTAAATTTTTTTCGTCTAAACTATTAGTCCTATAATTTAATAAAAATTTAAATAATTTTATCTCTTGAGGGATCAAAACTTATGGTTTAACACTTGATGAACAAAAACAAAATGAGATTAGCTCTAAAATTAAAAGCCAAGACTTTTAATATTTGGGCATCTTTACGTAAGATTGGAAATTCTCATTTACGTATATTTATATCTACACGTATTGACACTCAATTACAGACAACACAAACCTCAACATTTATCCAAGCGTCACACTTGTTCTCTATTCATTTTTTTTAATTTTTAAATTTTTTTTAGTAGAGTCTAGGCAATACTTTTAACTGATAGCTAAAGACTAATTCTCCTAAAACGTAAAAATCTCCAAAATAGATTTTGCCTCTACCAACAAAACTTTTTCTTTGCACACGATTTGATTCAAACTCAGGACATCATATTTAAAGGACACATTCATTTCCAAATTTTAGACATCGGTAATCTCTCTTTAATGTTTATTCAGCCATGCATGTTTATAACTTCAGTTTATCTACATACATCATTAATTTATAGTTTTAGTCTGCAAATTTATTTCAGTTTAGATTAGATATAATATCTATATTCGCACTTGCACCTAAATAAATTGTGATAAATTAAAGAAACCAATAACTCACATATAATTGATTAGAAGTCAGCTGGTTATATTTTTCAAAATTGATAAGGCTTACGGCCTCTATTGTACGCCACAAATTCATAAAAATTTGAAACTTGATGAGTTCTTATGAAAGATATGTAGGGAATAAGAAAATAGTAATAATAACAAAATGGATAAAATAAAGCTAAGAATATTCTAATTAGTTATTCCATGTTGCAATATTCTAGTATATTCATGTCTATCTCGATACCCTGTTACACGTAGAGTTAATTAATTAGTAATAATAACATCATGTATAAAATAAATCTAAGAATATTCTAATTAGTTATTCCATGTGGCAATATTAGTATATTCATGTCTGGCTAGATGCCCTGTAGACTTTGATGTATTTCTGGTTTTAAATAATTAATTAATTACTTCATTATTTTCAAACCCATCAGATAATCTTGTCTGCATGAGAAGAAATTCCTTTATTTTAAATTGAATTAAATCCATCAAGTGATGATGATGATGATGATCAAGAGTCATAAATTACTTATATAACTCGAATTGAAAGCTTATTAAGTGTAAAGAAATTACAAATACGATTACGTCTTAATCAAAAACTAAGTGAAAATTTGAAAGTCAGAATCTGATAATGATAACTAATAAGACGGTTTTTGCCGTCCATGATATATAAGTTATCGTCCAGAAATTAAACTGCAATATATATGATGTACTAACATTCACATTAATTCTATATATGCACAATATTTAATAAAATACTACTATATAAATATAAAATACACTAAAAACTGCATCATTCATAATTAATTAATCCTTTTGACCTCAAATTCTCTGAGCCACTTCTTGAAATGATGATTGAGAAAGAAGATGAAGACAACATTATCTGGCCTACAAAATCAGTACTATCTGACACGTGGACGGGCTTCTCTCTCATCCATTATGTGCCTTTTATATAACTTTTTATTTTTTAATTATAGTTTTCATATAGAAAAATGTAATTAAATATAATTGGTATATTAATTTCTGTGTAAGTGCTGTCATGGCGCCACGACCGCGTACGAGTAAGTCATCAAAGTGGAAAGGCTCTTCCAATATCACGAAAAGCCAATGGATGACCATTTGGAAAGCCATTTATAGATTCAGAATTATTATTCCCTCCGTAATCACTACATGTTTTTTATACACATAAGTTTTTCTTTATTGGAGACAATCAATCATATTTGAGGTATTGCTAAGTACCAAACAATAGATATCTTTTCTAACAGAAGTTTGATTATTAATTCACTAAGTTGTAAAAAATTAACTTCTTTCACTAGAATCAATCTTCACTAATCCATATAGGCAAATGATCAAACCCCGGTTTGATATATGGCATGTTTGACAAGGAAACATTGGTTAAGACCAAATGATCAAAGTAGCAAAAGATGGGTTTGCCAGGTGATGTGACCAAATGAGAAATGTCCTTGTATAAATATTGCCTGGTAGGCAAGGTAACTAGAAATTTATTTGGAAGAACAACTAGGGCAAATATCCTCTACGACATTTATGGAACCATGAGTTTGAGGGCAAGATACCCCGCATGATATTTATTACATTTATGGACGATTTCTCACGATATGTGTAGGTTTATCTGATTTAATGTTTTTGAATACTTTAGAACGCACCTTAACAATGTAGAGAATCAAATGAAATGAATAGTAAATTCAAAGCCTTGAGGATTGACAAAGGTCACAAATTTAATACATGTCTAATCAATTTAAGGGTGTTATGCAAAGAAAAAGGGATTGTCAAACAACTAACCATCCTTGATACTCCTCATAATGGAGTTACTGAAGGAGAAATAGAACTACTCTCCTGGACACATTGATGACTGCTTCCTTCTTACATACCTGAGTTCCTTCCAAATCAATTATCGGACTTAAGTGCTCTAAGACTGTAGGGGTTAGAGGCCTACATCCATTACTCTTTCTAGAAACATGGGAAGTTAGATCTAAGAGAGAGAAAATGTATCTTTTACAAGATACTCTGAACATTCAAAGGGCTTTGTATTCATTCGTGAAAATGTTGATGTCGTAGTGGCTGAGAATGAATCGAGAGACGCAATGATTTTAGAGACTAGTTACTATCTTTGTCACAGAAGACCTACATAAGTAAATTCTTTGAGCACTCCAACATGAAAGACTGCAGACACATGGACACTTAACTTATAGTCAAAGGTCATACAATCTTATTAATGACATGCATCATAAGAAGGAATCTGACATAGAACGTATGAAACTAGTCTCAAATAGTCGCATGAAGCTTGATGTATGCAATATTATTGTGTGTGTGATCGGATAAATGTTATACGATGAAACTTGTGAACTGTTTTCAGTCCAATCCAAGAGTGAAACACGGGGATGTTGTTCTAGAATAGTATGATTCAAAAGTTTCCCATAATGCTTAGTAATGGAAGTATGGGGAAATGGTCCCATTTTGATACACTAAGACAACCAAACAGCAATAGCTTATACTAAGGGCCCCAAGTATCACAGCAAAATCAAGGATTCCAAATATCAATCTCAGAAAGACTCAGAACATAGACATAAGTTATCACATTATAAGAAATATAATTTCAAAAAGGTAAGGGATTATTGAATACATTTCTACTCATAAGATATTAATTGCATTGATTCCCTTACAAGACTCATAGCTAGAGATTCGGAAACATGTGAAAGCACTACTTGAAATTAATTAATCCTTGTGACCTCTAATTCTCTACGTCATCACTATGGATAACATGAAGACAAGTTGATTTTGCCTACAAAATCAGTATTATCTGACGCGTGTACGGGCTTCTCTCTCTTCCATTATGTGCATTTTTTATATCTTCTTTTTTTTAATAGTTTTCATATAGAAAAATTATTAGTAGAGAGGTGTAAAATATAAATTAAATAATTGATATATTAATTTTCTGGGAAGTGCTATTATTGAGCCCCGACCACACAAGTGAGTCGCCCAAAGGAAAAGGCTCTTCCAATATCACGAAAGGCCAATAAATGACCACCTGGAAAGAGAATCAGAAGCAGATTCTCTTCTTTTCCTCTTTCTCTGTTTTTTTTCATCTCATCTCCATGAATGATTTAAATTTAATATTTTATAAATAACATTTTCTATTTATTTTATGTTACAGTTATGAATTGTGTATATTAAATTTTAAAAATTTAAATTTACTTATTTTTTATAATAATAATTTGATAAAATGTTAATTCTGAACCATTTACTTTTTGGATCTAAGTGTGAAGATAAGATTCTTAGAAGAATACGAGAGAACCTGAACCCCATGAAAAGCCATTTATATAGATTCAAAAAATTATTAATCCCTCCATTACTCTTCTCTCTCCCCTGGTAGATTTATTTTCTAATAGTTACTTATGTGTGTAGTAGGATGACGAAAAAAAAATATAATTATTACTTAATTGGAACAACCTCCTACCTGAACTAAGTGTTTGGTGATTCATATATAATTTGTGACAAAAGGTTAGAATGGTTAAATTTAAACCCCTTGTTAAAATAAGAAGAAAATTGTTTGAGGAAAAAAAAAAGAATAAAGAAGAGAAAATTGTTTGACACCAAATGTGAAATAAAAAACAGAACCTGGTTCTAACATTGTTTTTAAGAGGTTTTAATCGAATGCGTCATCAATTTCAGTTTCTATTTTTATCTATTAAAAGTTGATTAATTAATTAACTAATATATTTAATTGGATTAGTCAGAGTTCAAACGTTGTCATCCAAAGGAAGTAATCAAAATTGTGGTTCGAATTCATTGGCTTTAAATTTAATATTTAAAAATGAGGCGTCCAGTCGGTTTTAAGTGTGCAATGATCTCACGAAAGAAAAAAAGAGTCCAATGCATAAGACGCATGTGATAAAAACAGAAACACAGCAAATTAAACATACAAATTCAAAAATAATTACATAATAATGATCAATATTTAATATAAAATATACAAACTCAAACAAACAATACTATAGTATTCACTAATTAGGTGACATGGTACACATCCAACAGTTTTTTGGACAAGTGGGCCCGCTAATAATAAAGTATTAATTAATTCAATATAAAAAGTACAAAGAAGCATATATGTACTATAAGAAAAAGAAACTTTCATTATCTTAATTCACAGGAAAAGGAAAAAGAAGAGAAATTCATAGTAACTGACAAGAAACTGAATTACCGAAGAAAGAATTGAAGAATATAATGCGAAGTCACAACAAAACTGTAAACTAATAATGGATAAGTAAAACAAGAGGCGATACAGTCATTAACGAATCAAAATGATAATCTTAATTAATAGTGATCGATTTATCACTGAGCACTATCAATTCCATTAATAATGCTTTTGGATGGATTATGGGCCATTCCTATGATGTCGTCTTTGAGCGAATATGCATGGCTCTGCTTCCAAATATTTATTGGAAAAGCCTGAAAATTATGTTTACATAAGTGATATTAGAAATTGTAATTATTCATATCAATATTAATATAAAATATAAAAACTCTAATGAGTAATAATATTTACAACTTATGAATAGTATGGATTATTTTTTTTAAGGGTTAAATAACATCTGGTATCTTGAAGTATTTTTTCAGTAGTGCTCAATATTCTAAACTAATTTTTAGTGCATCTAGCATTTAAAGTATTTTTAAAGTAGCACTTAATATTCTAAGTTTATGGTGTTGATTAATACTGAGAAAAATACCTCAAGGGTAAAATTATATAAAAAATTACTTTAAGATATTAAGTGGTATTAAAAAAAAATACTTTAAGATGTTAAAATATATCAAAAACTAGTTTAAGATACAAAGGGATATTGAAAAAATATTTTAGAATTCTAGATGCAATTTTAAATTTCATACAATATAAAGAATTATTATATATATAGTTGGCATTATTAGAAGGATTTAAAAAAAACTTGTTATAAGGTTTTGGAAAAATTTACTACCTCATTTTTCTTAAATTATAATTCTAATTTTGATAAGATTTTCTAAAACTTAATTATAATACTAATAGCTAAACATTTTTAAGACCCTCGAAGTAATTTATACATCAAATTTATATCTTCAAATTCATTTTTGTCTCAATTTTACATATAAATGCAATTATCAAGAAAAAGTAAAAGTTACAGGTGGATTTTTTTAGAATTATTTCTTCATTTTTTTTTATTGATATATTCCTTCGCAGATAGTATTTCTCATTTTAGACTTCAATAAAATTACTTCTCAATTTAGCCAATATTTCTTAATTTATCATCTCAAAAATAAAATTATCGGTAATAGCAATTGTTTTTACGTAGGTGTCTTTCTCAATATGATCAAAGAATATTATAGATACCAATTTTTCTTGCCAAGAGGCTAAATCAGGAAGGGGGCATATATAGAGGGACAAATTTTGATTATGGGTATGTTTGGATAAGAGTTTAAAAAATGGCTTATGAAAAAAAAAAGATTTTTGAACATCTTTTAGAAAAGGGCTTTTGAATAAGAGCTTATAAAAAAAAGTAATTTTGAATAAATGAGTGTTTGGATAGTTATTTTCAAAAGGATTTTTGTAATTGAAAAATTACTAGAAAGAGTATAATTTTATTAAAAATAGGAGAGAGGAGAGAGGGTGTAAAAAAAATAAGGATAAAATAGTAATTATATATTCTATAAGCTCTTTTACTGTTCCAGAAGCTAGTCTCAATAGTTTATCCAAAACTTTGATTTTAAACTATGGTTTAGTCCAAAAGCCCTTTTGGATAAATATGACTGTTTGTTTTAAAAAATTTTCATACCAAGGTTTAGGCCAAAAACCTTTTTAAAATCTCGATTTTGAGGTTTACCAAACACACACTATAATTTGATGTGAGACTGAATTTGAAAAAAAACTATGGACTAAAATAAAATTTTGCTGCTCCGCCTAAAAATCCATGTGATGATCATAAATAATTCATTCTAAATCAGCACTGACCATGGTCTAATTTTGTTATATCAATCTGTCATATATATATATATATATATATAACCCAGTGATAATTGTTCACAATGATATTATTTATTATGTTAGTCGTACATAATATCCTTAATATTTAAAAATTTAAATTAAGGACTATAATATTTCACATTTTGATTGACAAATCCTAACGTTAAAATTACCATTAAAATTAACAGTTTTATCATATTATAATTTTTATATTTATTATTATATACTACTTCATTTAAAAAATAGCACTTGCCAATTTATATATAATTTTAAGTATTTTATATTTTTTATTTAAATATAGTCAAATAAATATTTTAAATGCTTTTTTAAGTATTTTATATTTTTTGAATATTTAAACAAACAATTTAAATTATATGTGTAAGTGTTATTTAAATATTTTTATTTAAGTATTTAAAAAAATTAAAATTATATGTTAAGTGCTAAATGTTATTTTTTAAATGAAGTAATATATAATAAAACAAATATAAAAATTATGGCATGGCAAAAACCGTTAACTTTCACGACAATTTTTAACGACAGAGTCCTGATAATTAAAAACATGAAATATTGAGATCCTTAATTTAAAATTTTAAAGTTTAGAAAAATTATGTATAACTCACTTAAAATTTAGTGAAATTTTATATATTTTAGCCTTTATTTATATAATAATTAGAATAGACCCCTCAACGCATAAAATCCTCAAATGCATGAATTCCGTGGGCCAGCCTTTGCCTTGCCTTTGTAACTCAAAAACAAAAAAGTCTTAAAATGCATGAATGTGGGCAATAGTAATTAATTTGACTTGGATCAAATTCGAATACTGTGAGACTTAAGATAGTTCATGCATTTTCTACATTGATAATGACTTGAACTCGAATCCTCATACTTTAGGGGCTAAAGTCCCTTCTATGACTAACAGCTATTGTTACATAAGTTACTCTCTCTGATTTTTAAATATAAAAGTTAATTAGAAAGTTAGATATATTATAAATATAATACTTTAATATACTTTGTCCACAAAATTTATAATTTTTTTTAGAGTATTCCTATTATTGCACACATAAAAGGATTTTCATCTAATGATAATCATGGTGAAAGATGATATTTTAAAAAAACTAAACCATATTTATTACAAATAACTAATACAACTAATTTTTTTAATTTACTAAAATTAGTTATCTAACAGTAGATTCAAATTTTATATATATTGATATAAACTAACAGTATATGGCTCTGCTGATTGGACTGTAATAATAAAAAGGACAAATTTAAAATTATAATGTTCCCTTCGCTTCTTGTATATATAGCCCCTCAGTCCCTTGTTGCCACGCCACCACCTTAATCATAACCACTTTCCTCTTCTCTTCTTTTACACTGTCCAATTAACAACAATGAGCTCTCTTCCTGAAACAATGTCTGAAACTGAAACAATCTCAGATGCCTGGGATTTTAAGGGTCGTCCTGCTCTCAGATCCAAATCTGGTGGTTGGACTTCAGCCGCCATGATTCTAGGTACTTCCTTAAGTTTTGCCACCACTGGTTCTTCTAGTCTTATATATACATATATATATATATATGTATATATAGACACAGTTCGGTGACAAGTTGCTGATGAAATATAGGTTGTCTGTTTTTTTTTCTTTTTCCGATGTGGTGGTGATCTGAATTATTAGGTGGAGAAGCTATGGAGAGAATGACGACGCTGGGGATTGTTGTGAATTTGGTGACTTATCTGACAGGAACGATGCATTTGGGGAATGCTTCATCTGCTAACATAGTTACCAACTTCTTGGGAACCTCGTTTATGTTGTGTCTGCTCGGAGGTTTTGTCGCCGACACATTTCTCGGCAGGTTTGAACAGAATATATGAATATCCCCGGATTCAACTTCATTATTATTATTTTTGCCTGTTATATGTTTTGTTTTCATATGTTGTGATTAATGATTATTTAATTTGATTCAATCCCTTCTTCTTCGACAGATACCTCACAATCGCCATTTTCGCAACCGTACAAGCAACTGTAAGAACTCTTTTAACTGTTTTTCAATGTTTGTAATATTCATTTGGCGGCCCTTACACCGCTTGATAACTGGGTCTTGAGATAAATTTAATTTACCCCTCTCTTAAACTAATTGATATGTATAAAATTTAATGTTTAACTTGTAGCGAAAATTTCTGTGTACATCATATAAAATGAATCTTCACAGTTGTTATTAAAAAACAGATTTTTTGTACTTTTTGTAAAAATGGTATTATAGGCCTATTTGAATAAGAGTTTAGAAAAAGGTTTATAAAAAAAAGACTTTTTAACAGCTTTTAGAAAATAGCTTTTGGATAAAAGCTTATAGAAAAAAAGTAGTTCTGAATAAATAAGTATTTAGATTGTTATTACCAGAAAGACTTGTAATTAGAAAATTATAAAAAGGGTATGATTTTATTAAAAATAGGAGAAAGGAGAAAGGAGAGAGTGGAGAAGAGAGGAGAGAGGAGAGAAGGTGGAGAATAGAGAGGAGAGAGAAGAAAGAGGGTGTAAGAAAAAAGTAAGGGTAAAGTAGTAATTAGATAGTCCATAAACTCTTTTACTGTTTCAGAAACTAGTCTAAATAGTTTATCCAAAACCTTAATTTTAAATTATGGTTTTGTCAAAAAAACCTTTTAGACAAATATAGCTGTTTATTTTAAAAAAAAATTAAAATAAAATTTGAATCAGAAACCCTTTTAAAACCTTAGTTTGGGGGTTCCCAAACATGCACTACATTTTCGATTGGATGTGCTTTACAGAATACTATTTATCCATCAGATAAGACTAATGATATTTCTTATTATGACAATGCGTATGTAGTGATAGGGAACAATTGTATAAAAAATTAGGGTCTCTCGAACACAAACATATTTTCAATTTTTTTTCCTTTTAAATGCATAATAACGCTAATACAGAATTTAGAGATGCTAAATTCTCAGTGTTTGACCTTTGTCTTCCTGTTTTGTTTTGTGATGCTAATCAAGCTTCCTATAGATAGCTAAATAGGATAAAAAAAATTTAAACAAAAGATAAATATTTAATTAAGCTAAATATGAGCTAATTATTGGATCCAAATGAATATTTCAGGGTGTTACCATCTTGGCCATATCAACAGTAATCCCAAGTCTTCATCCTCCAAAATGTAACCCTAACACTGACAACTCGTCATCGTGTGTCCCGGCCAGCGGCATGCAACTAATGGTTCTCTATTTAGCTCTCTACATCACCGCCCTCGGAACCGGCGGTCTAAAGTCGAGTGTGTCCGGGTTTGGAACAGATCAGTTTGACGAATCCGACAAATCGGAGAAGAACGGGATGTTAAAGTTCTTCAACTGGTTCATCTTCCCCATAAACATAGGATCCCTAGCTGCAGTAACAGTTCTTGTGTACATTCAAGATAACGTGGGAAGAGAATGGGGATATGGGATTTGTTCGGTTGCCATTGTGATCGCTCTTATCGTGTTCTTGTCGGGTACAAGAAGGTACCGGTTCAAGAAACTGGTGGGTAGTCCGTTGACACAGATCGCGACGGTGTTCGTAGCGGCATGGAGAAAGAGACGCATGGAGTTGCCATCGGATTCGTCGTTGCTGTTTAACGTCGATGATATTGCCGAGGGACAGAAGAAGAAGCCCAGGTTGCCTCATAGCAAGCAGTTCCGGTAACATACCTTCTTAGTTTCTTTCATTATTCTTCTTTTCTGGCCGTGAGATTTTTTTCTTCATTTAATTGTTACCGTTGAAAAAATTTTCTCTTTCTAATTACTAGAGTAAATAGCATTTTTCATGGTTTAATTTCTAATAATCCTTCCAATACTAAATGTACCAAGTATATAATTAATTTATAGAGATTAAAATAATTAGTTAAATTAGTTATACCTAGCTAACGTTAAGTTATACAGCATTGTGCAAACATATACTCCTCTAGTCCGTAATATAAAATATACTTAACTAATTTTTTAATTTAAAAAATTAGTTAAGTTGGTTAATATGACATATTTTTTTTAAAACACCCTAATTATATTTTTTAACTCCATCCCTTCCTCTCTTATTTAATTATTGTTGAATGAGTATCAATATAATAAGTAATTTAGGAAAAAAATTAATAAATATAAAAAATTGGCCTTATATTTAGGACCAAGATCAACTCCCTCATTATATCCTATATTAAATACCAGAAGAGTATATAATACTACATCAAATCATTATATAAGAGCAAGATAACTAATTTAAATAAATTAAGAAAAATAGTTAAGTTATTTATTTATAACAAATATTTATTAGTTTCCCTTATTACTCTTCCTAATCATGTGCATCATAACTACTATTTGATACAACCCTTTTATTATATGCAATCAGTAAAGAGAATTTAGAGAAAATTATAAAATTGTGAGACAAAATAAATTTAAATCTTATATTTAGAATAGAAGCAAACCCTTTATTTATATCTTATATTTAGAATATGAAGAGTATCTATTATCTGTCAACAACTACTAATTAATAATTAGGTAGTTGGAGTGGTTATCGATAGAAGAAAAGGTTTGCTAGAGATGGACCTCTATGTTCGAAAATGAGCTTACAGTTTTGTAAATCAGTGGCTAAAATGGCCATAAACTCTTTCGGCTTGTTTCTTTCGTATAATAATTATAGCCATAATAACGACAACAACCCTAAGGACCACTCTCTTTCTATGGATTTTACTTTGATTCTACTCCTCTTGTCCTATTTTATTGTAGAGAGAGTCAATTCTGTTAAATTTTTTTATATAAATATGCAAATTTATCCTTCGTTTATTATTGTTAAACTATGTTATCATAAGATATAGTGTATATTGAATAATGATAAAGTTAAAAATTGTTAAATTTTAAAGTAGAGTTAATAAAGTTTAAGATTTTTTTTATTCCGTTGAAATATGTTTGAATGACTTATAAATAAAATCATATGAGTAAATACAATACTTCACTCTACTTTATCTTCTAAATTTATAATTTTTTTTCTTAAATTATCTCTTTTAATTGCACATATTAAGAGGACTTTCATAAGGGATAGTTTCAATGCAAATGATTAACTAATTTTCTTAATTTTTTTAACAAATCAGTTATTTATCTAACTCATATATTAAGGATTAGAGGAAGTAGTATATTTTTTTATAGGATTGGAAACTGAGAGAAATTATCTTTTCTTCTTAAAACTGGATTTATTATATTTTCATACCATATTTATTAAAGACCAGACTAGTTTGTTAGTAGTATCCGATACTGATAATATAATCTTTCTTCATCAAGTATAACACACACATATATGTTTGGAAGCATAATCTTTTTTCTTTTCTTTTCATGTGCAGCTTTTTGGACAAGGCAGCAATAAAGAACCCAGAAATGCCTGAAGAAACAACAACAAAGAGAAAGTGGTATCTATCAACCCTAACCGATGTTGAAGAAGTGAAACAAGTCATTAGAATGTTACCCATATGGGCCACCACCATCATGTTTTGGACAGTCCACGCCCAAATGACCACCTTCTCAGTCTCACAAGCAACCACCATGGACCGCCACATCGGAAAATCCTTCGAGATCCCTCCGGCATCACTCACCGTCTTCCAGGTCGGAAGCATTCTCCTCGTAGTCCCCATTTACGACAGAATCATCGTACCCATCACAAGAAAACTCCTCAAAAACCCTCACGGCATGACCCCATTGCAACGCATAGCCGTTGGATTGTCCTTCTCAATCCTAGCCATGATCGCAGCCGCAGTCACCGAGATCCAACGGCTACGATCGGCGAAATCACACGGGTTGACAAATAATCCACATGCGACGATTCCGATGAATGTGTTCAAGTTGGTTCCACAGTTCTTGATCGTGGGTGCCGGCGAGGCATTTACGTACATAGGACAGTTAGATTTCTTCCTAAGAGAATGTCCGAAAGGAATGAAGACGATGAGCACAGGGTTGTTCTTAAGCACACTATCGTTAGGGTTTTTCTTCAGCTCAGTGTTGGTGACGATAGTTCATAAGGTGACGGGTAACACGAAGCCATGGCTAGCAGATAATATTAACGAAGGGAAGCTCTATAACTTCTACTGGCTTCTGGCTATTTTGTGTGCTTTGAATTTTGTAATATACTTGTTTTGTGCAAAAGGGTATGTTTACAAGGAAAAGAGACTTGCAGAGGAAGATGAGGAAGATGTTGCTTTTCATGCATGAGAAGCTTCGGTTTATCTCCAAGTCTGAGAGTACCCAAAAAAATACCGAGGGAAAATTACCATGAAATCTCATGTAAAAAATATAAACACAAAAAAAAAATAACATGCAATGACAAACTAGTTCGGTACAGAAAAATAGCAATTCATAGTTCTTATCATTAGACTTTTTGATAACTGCGTTACTTTCTTGTGATCTCATGGTGATTTTACTGAAACCTGAAGAAAACTAGTACTCTTCTAATGATAGAATAATCTGAATTCTATCATTTTGTGCACTTTTTTATGGCACTTTTACTTGTGTGTGTGGAGTTTAATATATGCTTTAGCATCCTCTCTCGAGTGTAGAAGAAAATGACAAAGTATTTGGTTGCTACAACGTTGTAGGGTTTGGATTCTGTGCATCAACGTGATGCGAAGTATCACGTTGATGTTCGTAAGACGACATCATTTTGTATTACGAGGTGTGATATTCTCTATTGAGTTTTATTAGCTATAGGATCACATGTGGTCGGTCTTACAATAAGTTTGTAAACTTGTAATATAATTACCCAATAAAGTAGAAAGTATATATTCTCTTGTCAAAATGTCTTGTTCATTTTCTTCCTTTTTTTTCCACTCTAAAAGGTAAAATGCCAAAATCTCAATTTTAATTTATCTAAATTTTTGAAACAAACACAACATGACTTTAATTTATTTAATTACTTACATGATGCTCGTAATCGTTTTCCCACTTGGCATACTATTTTTTTATCCAATAATTTTTAACTTCGTTGATGAGAAAGATTAAAGGGAAAATTACTCATAGCTCCTAATAAGAAAATTAAATATAAATAGGTCCTAAAAATTCCATTTTTACTAGTAAAACTTAATTACATATTTACAAGTCAAATTTTGTCTTTTATAAGTCTAATTTAACAATTTCTGTTTTACAAGTTAAACTTCCATATTTACAAGTCTAATTTACATATTTACATTATCAAACTTATAAAAAAATTGAATTCTTCAAACACACATGCATATGTGTATTTTTTTTTTTAAAAAAAAAGAAAAGGTTAATATAATCTTTGATATTTTAAATTTATAAAAAAAATTAATTTTAATCATTTAAATTTTAAATTATAAGTTTTAATCCTCAAGGAATAAAATTATCTAAATTTTTATTAAATTATAACGACAAATATTTTAGACGAAAACATTTTAAGGAACTAGAAAGATTGTATTAGTCCAAAAAAAAATTATGTACTCCTCCATGTAAAAGAATTTTGGATAAGAAATTATTCATTCGAGGTCAGAATCACGGACTACACACAAAAAAAGGTCCAAAAACAAATTAAAACACAGTTCACTAAAACTTCACATGAATAATACCAACCGGTATTTAGGAAGAGGTTTTAACTATTTAACCACAAGTTATCGAGTTCGAGTCCATATGAATATAAAAAATATCTGTGAGAGAGATATTCCAATTGAACTTGACAATGCTCAAATCATACCCAATCGAACTCGTCAATAATTGAATTTGACCCTATCAGATAACATTACCAAAAAAATAGAACCAAGCATCGGACAACTTCAAAACTTGGTTTAATTTAACCCAAAAAATTAACACGTAATCAATGATGTGTTTGGTGGGAACAAAACAATGAATGTGGGAGAATATTGAGAGGGAACACGTGAAAATGCCTTGGGTTTGAGATTAAATGAGAGATCATGTGATTTTGAGGGTTCTGGTCTTGTCCAGAAAAGAGGAAGCAAGTTATACGGAATAAATAAAAAGCTGTCCCAAACCCGATGGTAATAATATGTCCATAAACGACCGCAAAGTTTTGCCAATAAGTTTATAGACCAAATAATAGGAGGGCCATTGATCTGCAATTCCTACAAATTAAACTATTCATGGGAGGTACAATGATGCAGAGTGAGTATTATTTGTTTTTCTTAGGTCTTTTTTGGAGGTTGTGTATATCATAGTATAACTAGAGCTGGTAAAACGGGGGCTGGGCCCGTTTTACCCTAAGGGGGGCGGGTTCGGGCTGGCAAAATGCCAGCCCGTTTTTGGGCGGGCTGCACAGCTCGCCCCCCCCCCCCCCTCAGCCCGCCAATTTGGCGGGCTGGCGGCCACTTTTTTTTTTTTTTAAATTTAATATTATTATTTAATATTTATTTTACTTAAATGTTATTTTGAATACTCCTATTATCGAATACTAGTAAAGATAATTACTTATTTGTTAATATATGTTTACATATTATAATTGATTAATATTATGTTAATATTTATTTAGATTTATAATTATAAAATTTGAGATTTTTTTATAAAAAATAAAAATTTTTAAGAGTATAACATGAGTAATTTTTTTATTATACTAATATAACATTAGAAATTTTTTATTAGTATTTTAAAAATGTTAAAAATATTTTTTTTTTAAATTAAAAAAAAAAATGTGGCGGGCTGGCGGGCCAGCCCGCCACTATGGGGGGCAGGCTCGGGCTGGCGTTTTGTCAGCCCGTTTTGGGGTGGGCTGCACAGCCCGCCCCGTTTGTTGGCGGGCTGGGAGCGGGCTGGCCCGTTTTTGGCGGGCCAGCCCGCATTCCCAGCTCTAAGTATAACCATCGTAAAGATTACTCCCTCCTATCATTTGTCCGATGATATTTAATAACGTCTCTGCTACTTAATATAAAAATTAAATAATTAATTTATAGATATTAAAAAATTATTTATAACAAATATGTATCAATTTTTCTAAGTAATATAAAGTCCTATTGAAAAAATAGAAGAAAACTAAAAAAAATACTTAAACGAGGTTATTAAACAAATTTTTTAAGACACTTTCTAATGAGATAAAATTTATTGTTATTGTTGTTTATCAATTTTTTTAAAATATTTTTGGTAATCATTTATATTAGAATTATTTTTGATAAGCACTCTATTTTTTTGTTTAATCACTAAGATACTTTTGTTGGAAATTGTGCCCTAGGGGCCAATCATTGTATCAGGTTATCACATTATTTGCATGTTTACTGTGATGACCATCCTTGGATAACTCATGATCTTATCCTAAATGTCCCTGGTCGGTCATCTATGTGGGAGCAGAGATGAAATAAGACCAGTATGACTTTGAAGATATATAGAGATATAAATCAAAGTCATAAGCACATGTAAGAGTACAGGGTGTTGGACCGACCCGCAATGAGAGAGCTGCATGGGTCAAGTCATAAGCTTCTCTCATATACAAGCCATGTCACTATGCCCTTTGACCTGAGATCATCATGGATTCCTACATGACAAACGCTCAGCTTTGACCTAGTCAAAAGTCACTTTTGACCGAGTGATCATAAAGGCTATGCTCGGGCTTAGTGGTTTTTCATGCGGAGGAATGTGAATGGTCAAGATGGAATTTGTCCCTCACATTCGTAGAGAGATATTACTGGGCCCCTCGATGAGTGAGTCTGAGAAATGTATGGCCATACTGGAATGGAAGGGTAGTTCCATTTCTATATTCAGACTACTCAGGGATCGAGAAAGTAATGGTCAGGAATAGGAGGATGACGTTCTCAATGCCTCATCCTTGACCGAAATATCGTGTGACAAAAGGGACGTGATATGGTTGTATGAAAGGTTACATCGTTTAACGATCCTCATATGTTTTGGGTAGTCGTAATGCCTTGCTAGAGACCGCTTACGACTTGTGGGTCAGTATAATAACTGGCCCACTGCCAACTTCATATGGGCCTACAGGGTCGCACATAAAACAGCCCAATGCGAGCTATGATGTCCAGATTCATTGAATCTAAGAGATGTCTAGATTCAATGAATAATCTAGGGTGGATATATATTTTATATATATATAAATTAGTTTATATATATATTATATATATAATATAAGAGATATTTGTAAGATTTAATTTATAAGGATAAATTAAATCTCTATCATTTTTGAATTTGAATTTAAATGGATATGATCTATTTGAATTTGAAATTCAAATTGATAAGATATCTCAAATTTGATTTATGAGAATAAATCAAATATAATTCTGTCTTTTAAATTAAATAAATAGGTGAATTAAATCTGTGGGACGGATTTAATATAAACCATATTTATTTAATCAGTTTCTTATTAAATTATGCAATATATGATATTGTATTAATTCAGAATTAATATAAGATTAATTCTGAAGCCCGGCCCTATTAGAAGCCCGATAGCTTCCTATATATTTGACATTAGGAGCTAGGGTTCTACACACAACAGATCTCTTCACACACATTCAGTCGTGAGAAAAGGGGGCAGGGAGAGTGCAAAAGGTTTGCACATAAGAAACTGCCGAGATAGAGATGGTGAGGACGGAATCTCTAGAAAGCCCTAGAGGGACAAGAGGCGCTAGCACGTCGTTCGCGATTGGAACGCTGTTCGTGTGGATACCGGTAGAGGAAGCCGATCTGAGCTGTCGACTTCTACGATACGACCAGACACGAAGCAAGGTCGCGACCAGAACACGCTGAGGTCGCGACCATACGGGCATCTGAACGCCAGAAATCCGAAAAGAGGAGACAGGTCGCGACGTGAAGCTGAATACGTCGCGACTACAAACTCCAGAGACGTCCGGTCGCGACTAGAGGCAGAAGAGGTCGCGACTAACAACTCCAGAGGCGACAGATCGCGACTAGAAGCAGAGGAGGTCGCGACTAAAAGCTGAGGAGGTCGCGACTGAAAGTTCCAGAGGCGAGGAGTCGCGACTAGTGGACACTGAGGTCGCGACCAAAGCTCAAATACTGAAGGTAACACTTCTTCCTCCTTGACTTAAACACATTCGGTAGATCCTGGCTGGGAATGGAAAAATTTTTAAAGTTAATTTCCGCTGCGTGTCTTCCAATTCCCTTCAGTGGTATCAGAGCCATGCCGTTTTGTGTTTAAGTTAGGTTTGATTGTTGATACATGTGATGTATGTTAGACTTCTTAGCTGATTATATGATAACATGCGTGATATGTATGACATATATGGAATCTGTTTATGTATGACATATACGGAATCTAAAAGGAAACTGAAATCGGTGGTGTATATCAATTGATTTGATCAATTAATATTGATGGGGTCTAAGGAAAAAGAATTAAGATTCTTGATTATTTATCAGAAAAAAATTCTATTAGGGCGCTGCCCCACACCCCGCCCGCTAACCGGCTAGCGGGACCGCCGTGGCTATTTAATCGTAGCGCAACATAATCGTAATATGTATTGACTTTCCTGATATATGAATGTTTTGAAACATTTATTGCCCTTCAAATAGTATGGATTTTGATTCTTGAATGTTTGGGTATGGTGAACAATATGGCTCTAGATTACAAGTGTTGTAATTTTTCTAAATACGGCCTGCGTGTCGTGCCTTCCTCTAATGACTCTCGTTGTACATTCTCTTCTCATCTCACTCCCCTCGAATGTTAAAACGAGGTTTCCTTATGTACTTTTCCTATTCTAATTAGAGAGCTCCTCTCATTGGCTTGAGGGGACTTAGGATAGGTGAGCCATATTGTTTCACGTTTAAGATTATGCATCTTTTGATTAGATCACTGCATGTATGTTTTATATGCATAATACTTGTATGAGATACAACCTCGATACATGCATCTTATAAACCAGATAATTAATTAAACCCTCTAAAAGAAATCTTAAGTCATATGCCGTCAATTAATGGACACTTGTCAAAACCTCGATCGCTCATTTGTAGGTCCACCAAAGTGGGTGCATTTGAGTTATCTTGGGGAGATAAGAAAGAGTAATGGTGCTACTCTTATGTTTGTTATTGTTTGACTTAATTGAGATTATCAAAACGGTTTTGGGTCTCAAGGCATTAGATGGGATTAAAACATGCCGGATCATATGATGATTGAATCCCATAAATATCTAAGAATTATATTTGATGTAATTGGTAAAGTTGTTACCTACCTAAATAACTTAAAGTTGAGCATCCAGCCAAAGCGGATTCAAGTTTAAGCCAAATATGGATCTTAGCCCACTAATTATTACATTGAGGGTTGTTTTATTCAGTGGGAGATTGCTAATTCGATTGCATATTTTAATTGTAGAATCATGACGACTAGTAATACTGCTACATTATCGTTGCGATCTGTCCTTGAGAAGGACAAACTCAATGGGACAAACTTTCTTGACTGGTTCAGGAACTTGAGAATTGTTCTCAAGCAGGAAAGAAAGGCATATGTCCTAGATCAACCCATTCCTGAGGAGCCAGCAGCCACTGCTCCTAGAGCTCAGAGAGATTCTTATGCGAAGCATAAGGAAGACTCTGTTGATGTGGGATGCTTGATGCTTGCCACTATGGTTCCGGAGCTTCAAAGAGATCTGGAACACATGGAGGCTTATGAGATGATTGTGCATCTTAAGGAAATGTTCCACGATGTAACCTTTCATACAACCATATCACGTCCCTTTTGTCACACGATATTTCGGTCAAGGATGAGGCATGGAGAACGTCATCCTCCTATTCCTGACCATTACTTTCTCGATCCCTGAGTAGTCTGAATATAGAAATGGAACTACCCTTCCATTCCAGTATGGCCATACATTTCTCAGACTCACTCATCGAGGGGCCCAGTAATATCTCTCTACGAATGTGAGGGACAAATTCCATCTTGACCATTCACATTCCTCCGCATGAAAAACCACTAAGCCCGAGCATAGCCTTTATGATCACTCGGTCAAAAGTGACTTTTGACTAGGTCAAAGCTGAGCGTTTGTCATGTAGGAATCCATGATGATCTCAGGTCAAAGGGCATAGTGACATGGCTTGTATATGAGAGAAGCTTATGACTTGACCCATGCAGCTCTCTCATTGCGGGTCGGTCCAACACCCTGTACTCTTACATGTGCTTATGACTTTGATTTATATCTCTATATATCTTCAAAGTCATACTGGTCTTATTTCATCTCTGCTCCCACATAGATGACCGACCAGGGACATTTAGGATAAGATCATGAGTTATCCAAGGATGGTCATCACAGTAAACATGCAAATAATGTGATAACCTGATACAATGATTGGCCCCTAGGGCACAATTTCCAACATCCTCCCACTTGCACTAGGAACAATCATTAATTTGTCTCAATCCTATTGACCTAACATGACGCTCATGTTTTGCCTGGACAAGCGTTTTTATTAGAGGATCAGCATCATTGTCTTATCTTGCTACCTTGCATATTTTTATATCACCTCTATCATTGATTTCTCTGATGAGATGAAATCGCCTGAGTATATGCTTGGTCCTTTGATGTGACCAAGGCTCTTTGGCCTGTGCAATGTCACTACTATTGTCACAGAACAAAGTTATTGGATCTGAGATTGTCGATACCACCCCTAGTTCAGTAATGAACTTCCTGATCCAAACGGCCTCCTTAGCTGCATCAGATGCTGCTATATACTCGGCTTCCGTTGCAGAATCTGCTACAGTGCTCTGCTTAGAGCTCTTCCAGCTTAATGCTCCATTATTTAGGAGAAATATGTATCCAGATTGCGATTTCTGGTCATCCTGGTCAGTTTGGAAACTTGCATCTGTGTAACCAGTTACAGAGAGCTCATCTTCCAATCCACCATAGACCAAGAATAAGTCCTTAGTCCTTCTTAAGTACTTAAGGATATTCTTGACAGCAGTCCAATGGCCCTCACCAGGATCCTGTTGATATCTGCTAGTCATACTTAAGGCAAACGAGACATCTGGTCGAGTACATAACATGGCGTACATGATAGATCCTATGGCCGAGGCATATGGAATCTTACTCATGCGACCTCGCTGATCTGGTGTACTAGGACACAAATCCTTGCTGAGGTGAAGACCATGAGACATGGGTATGAAACCCCTTTTTGATTCCTGCATACTGAACCTATGCAGTATCTTGTCTATATATGTGCTCTGACTCAGTCCTAGAAGCCTTTTAGATCTATCTCTATAGATCCTAATTCCTAGGATGTAGGTGGCTTCACCCAAGTCTTTCATCGAGAAAGATTTTTCTAACCAAGACTTGACAATCTACAAGGTAGGAATGTCATTCCCAATGAGTAGGATGTCATCGACATAGAGTACCAAAAACACAATTGTGCTCCCACTAACCTTTTTGTACACACAAGGTTCATCAATGTTTTGAAGAAATCCAAACTCTTTGACTACTTCATCAAAACGATGATTCCAACTCCGAGATGCTTGCTTCAGTCCATAAATGGACCTTTGAAGCTTGCACACCTTACCAGAGTCCTCAGAACGCACAAAACCTTCAGGTTGTGTCATGTACACATCCTCAAGGAGCTTTCCATTAAGGAAGGCTGTCTTGACGTCCATCTGCCATATTTCATAGTCATAATATGCTGCAATGGTAAGGAGGATTCTGATTGATTTGGCCATTGCAACTGGGGAAAAGGTCTCATCATAGTCCACACCATGAGTTTGAGTAAATCCTTTTGCAACCAGTCGTGCCTTGAAGACATTTACATTGCCATCCATGTCGGTTTTCTCTTTAAAAACCCACTTGCACCCGACGGTTTTTACACCTTCAGGCGGGTCGACTAAGGTCCATACCTTATTGTCGTACATAGATTGCATCTCAGACTTCATGGCATTAAGCCATTTTTCAGAGTTTGGTCCCACTATAGCTTCTTGATAGGTAGTGGGCTCATTATGCTCAATGAGCAACACATCACGACTATCAGAAATCAGAAATCCATATCTCTGAGGCTGAAGTCGTGCCCTATTAGATCGCCTTGGGCCTTGCGTGACTTGAGGAGTCTCAACAACTTCTTGTGAGTCTTCTCTACTTTCCATCTCTAGTTCTATGACGTCTTGTGGCTCTCGAACTTCTTCGAGGTGTACCTTGCTCCCAGTGGTTCTTTTAGAGATAAATTCTCGTTCTAGAAAGATACCATTTCTGACAACAAACACTTTGTTATCAGTGGGGTTGTAGACATAATATCCCTTGGTTTCCTTAGGATATCCCACAAAAAGGCACTTTGAAGATTTGGGCGCTAACTTATCTGAGGCTTGTTGCTTAACATAGACCTCACATCCCCAAATCTTGAGAAAAGACAAACTAGGTTTCCTCCCAGTCCATATCTCATACGGAGTCTTTTCAACTGCCTTAGATGGAACACGATTCAGTGTGAACGCAGCTGTCTCTAGGGCGTGGCCCCAAAAGGATGGTGGAAGATCTGTTCGACTCATCATGGATCGAACCATATCCAATAGTGTTCGATTCCTCCGTTCAGAAACCCCATTCCATTGTGGTGTTCCTGGAGGAGTCAATTGTGAGACTATTCCACAATTCCTAAGATGATCGATAAACTCTTGGCTCAAATATTCACCACCTCGATCAGATCGAAGGGCTTTAATTGTTTTACCAAGCTGGTTTTGTACTTCATTTTGAAATATCTTGAACATTTCAAAAGATTCGGATTTATGTTTCATTAGATAGACGTAGCCATATCTACTGAAATCATCTATGAATGTAATGAAGTACGAATAACCTCTTCTTTCTGGCATTTGTATTCATCGGTCCACACACATCTGTATGTATGAGGCCCAACAAATCAGTGGCCCTCTCACTGTGCCCAGTGAAAGGCGACTTTGTCATCTTTCCTAACAAACAAGATTCGCAAGTATCATATGATTCAAAATCAAATGAGTTGAGAAATCCATCTTGATGGAGTTTAGAAATGCGTTTCTCATTTATATGGCCCAGACGACAGTGCCAGAGGTACATCGGATTCAAATCATTTGGTTTGATCCTTTTGGCGGTTATGTTATAGATATTTCCATGATTGGGTTGTTCCAATTTTAATATGTAATGATCAACATGCAAATCACCATGAGCATAGAAAACATCATTACGATAAATGGAACATTTACCATTCCCAGAAATGGAAGTGTAACCTTCCTTATCCAAATAAGAAAGAGAAACAATGTTACTACTCAAAGCAGGAACATAATAGCAATTGTTCAAGACTAACAAAAGCCCAGTGGGCAGAACTAATTCATAAGTGCCTACAGCTAGAGCAGCAACCTTTGCTCTGTTTCCAACTCGTAGGTCAACTTCGCCCTTCTTCAGCTTTCTACTGTCCTTTAGGCCCTGCACATTTGTACAAATGTAAGAACCACATGCAGTATCTAATACCCATGTAGTGGAAGTAGAGAGATGAATGTCTATAACATAAATACCTGAAGCGATAGCCCCGCTATCCTTCTTGTTCTTTTTCAGATCTTCAAGGTAGAGTTTGCAATTCCTCTTCCAATGACCCGGTTCATTGCAGAAGAAGCAAACTCCTTCCTTTGGAGGCTTTGCCTTCTTTGGTGCAGGCTTGGTTTCGGGCTTGCCTGACTCTTTGGTCTTACCAGATGAGCCATGACCCTTCCCCTTGCCCTTGCCTTTCCTTTTCATACCCTTTCCTTTCTGAACCATCAAAACAGTACTGGGCTTCTTCTTAACAGTCGGCTCAGCAGTTTTAAGCATCCCATGCAGTTCAGAAATAGATTTCTCCATGTTGTTCATGTTGTAGTTCATGACAAACTGGTCATAACTTTCCGGGAGTGAGTTCAAGATCAAATCTGTAGCTAACTCCTGACTCATGGGAAATCCAAGCCTCTCAAGGTGATCAATGTACCCTTTCATCTTTAGGACATGAGTACTGACTGATGCACCTTCAGCCATCCTGCAGGAATGTAAGGCCTTAGTGGTCTCATACCTCTCTTGCCTTGCCTGTTATCCTAAATGTCCCTGGTCGGTCATCTATGTGGGAGCAGAGATGAAATAAGACCAGTATGACTTTGAAGATATATAGAGATATAAATCAAAGTCATAAGCACATGTAAGAGTACAGGGTGTTGGACCGACCCGCAATGAGAGAGCTGCATGGGTCAAGTCATAAGCTTCTCTCATATACAAGCCATGTCACTATGCCCTTTAACCTGATATCATCATGGATTCCTACATGACAAACGCTCAGCTTTGACCTAGTCAAAAGTCACTTTTGACCGAGTGATCATAAAGGCTATGCTTGGGCTTAGTGGTTTTTCATGCGGAGGAATGTGAATGATCAAGATGGAATTTGTCCCTCACATTCGTAGAGAGATATTACTGGGCCCCTCGATGAGTGAGTCTGAGAAATGTATGGCCATACTGGAATGGAAGGGTAGTTCCATTTCTATATTCAGACTACTCAGGGATCGAGAAAGTAATGGTCAGGAATAGGAGGATGACGTTCTCCATGCCTCATCCTTGACCGAAATATCGTGTGACAAAAGGGACGTGATATGGTTGTATGAAAGGTTACATCGTTTAACGATCCTCATATGTTTTGGGTAGTCGTAATGCCTTGCTAGAGACCGCTTACGACTTGTGGGTCAGTATAGTAACTGGCCCACTGCCAACTTCATATGGGCCTACAGGGTCGCACACAAAACAGCCCAATGCGAGCTATGATGTCCAGATTCATTGAATCTAAGAGATGTCTAGATTCAATGAATAATCTAGGGTGGATATATATTTTATATATATATATAAATTAGTTTATATATATATTATATATATAATATAAGAGATATTTGTAAGATTTAATTTATAAGGATAAATTAAATCTCTATCATTTTTGAATTTGAATTTAAATGGATATGATCTATTTGAATTTGAAATTCAAATTGATAAGATATCTCAAATTTGATTTATGAGAATAAATCAAATATAATTCTGTCTTTTAAATTAAATAAATAGGTGAATTAAATCTGTGGGACGGATTTAATATAAACCATATTTATTTAATCAGTTTCTTATTAAATTATGCAATATATGATATTGTATTAATTCAGAATTAATATAAGATTAATTCTGAAGCCCGGCCCTATTAGAAGCCCGATAGCTTCCTATATATTTGACATTAGGAGCTAGGGTTCTACACACAACAGATCTCTTCACACACATTCAGTCGTGAGAAAAGGGGGCAGGGAGAGTGCAAAAGGTTTGCACATAAGAAACTGCCGAGATAGAGATGGTGAGGACGGAATCTCTAGAAAGCCCTAGAGGGACAAGAGGCGCTAGCACGTCGTTCGCGATTGGAACGCTGTTCGTGTGGATACCGGTAGAGGAAGCCGATCTGAGCTGTCGACTTCTACGATACGACCAGACACGAAGCAAGGTCGCGACCAGAACACGCTGAGGTCGCGACCATACGGGCATCTGAACGCCAGAAATCCGAAAAGAGGAGACAGGTCGCGACGTGAAGCTGAATACGTCGCGACTACAAACTCCAGAGACGTCCGGTCGCGACTAGAGGCAGAAGAGGTCGCGACTAACAACTCCAGAGGCGACAGATCGTGACTAGAAGCAGAGGAGGTCGCGACTAAAAGCTGAGGAGGTCGCGACTGAAAGTTCCAGAGGCGAGGAGTCGCGACTAGTGGACACTGAGGTCGCGACCAAAGCTCAAATACTGAAGGTAACACTTCTTCCTCCTTGACTTAAACACATTCGGTAGATCCTGGCTGGGAATGGAAAAATTTTTAAAGTTAATTTCCGCTGCGTGTCTTCCAATTCCCTTCAACTTTAAAATAATTATAAATTTTGGAGATAAAATATATTAAAGTATTATATTTACGATTAAATTGAACAATTTGTCCAGTCTTTGTATTTAGTATATGAAGGAATATAAGATATTTAATTTAAAATATTAAACTTTTTTCTTCTAATATATATCCTTTGCTTTAATATTCTTTAACAAATTAAACAATCGTTTCATTAACTAAACATCTTTAAATTGAGTTTTATTGAGGATAATTTTAAAATTTTTAAAAATATTAATTAATTTTAACTTAATTTTTTAATCCATATAATTAATTTGAGTGAACTCACGATAGGATTAATCAAAAATCGTAAGTAAATTCAAATTATAAATTCTTCAGAGTTTACCTTATAAACAAAAATTATTTCAAGATAAAGGAAAGAAAAGACAAATCATAAAATCATGAACAATATTATGTCTAATTATCTTAATTCAGCGAGTTCCATAGAGTTTACGCGTAGGACGAAACATAAACTCTGTAAACTCAACAAATCAACTTGAGTTTAACAAGAATGATAGAGAGAGAGGGATTAAGAGACACGAGTAAATTTGTGTTAGAAATTGCTCCATTAGAAAGATTGGTTCATTTTATGAACATCTCCAAAATACTCCTGTATAATATTATAATATTTATCAATTTATAAGTTAGATAAATTATTTTAAAAATAATAAATATTATATATAAAATAAATTAAGGTCTTATATTTATGATTAAATTTAACCTTCTTCCAACTAACTCATATATTAAGAGCGGGGAGTAAAATATAGACCATAATGGAAAAAATGTTCCCACCTAGCAGAAGCTATATTATATCATAGGGAATCATACAAGGTGGATAACAAGATTACATATACTAACAATGTATATATATATTCTAAAAAATAAAAAAGGCAGAATAATATAATACTACAATATTCCTAACATAGTGAGGACGTAACCCCAGATCCACCTTCTCTAAGCAGAGTTCTTTTCTCAGAGATTATGACTGAACCAAGAAAAAACTCTGCAGAGCTATAAATACATTCAAGTAATAATAATGCTTCTGAGGTCGTGCAGCTGACATGGGATATTCCAAGTAAATCCCATATTTGCTAAGTAAGCAACTATCAAGAAAAACGAGTTGCGTTATTTTAGTTCCCTCTTTGTTCTTCTGGTTTATCACTTCCATATATAATATCATCAACAAAAGGGCAATAACGAAGCTTTAATTGTAGAGCTTTGTTTATGTTGCTGAACTAGAGGGCCCCATTTTACGAGGTTCTACACTGTCCCTGTCATTCTGTCTTTAATACACTGTCCCGTTTGAATTCTGCCTTCATTACCAATAACTGCAACCATTATTGTTAGGTCATTGTCACAGGTTTGGCCAGCTTTCGTGTAATAATTAATGCGTCCAGAGAGCCCAAACAGAAACAGTTTTCCCAGACAAATCTCAGGTGAAACATTGATATACTGGACCATGTATATTAAATATATATATATATATGGAGACCTGTCATGCGTTGATTGGAGAACATAACCACACATACCAGAAAATGGCACCTGAGCTTTGTTCTTCACACAAGTTTTATGCATATATGCATGCAAACGTATGATTGATTTCTAAAGGAACAGGCGTACATAAACTAGTTCTTCATAGAGAACCTATTATCAAATGATGGTATCTAAGTAGTGTGAATGTTAATTACCTTAACTGAACTGAAATCAAGATGCATCCAAAGAAGCAGCCAAGTCTCCATTAAATTCACCAAATATATTCGGGCATTCATCCCATTTTCCTTGCTCTCTGGCTTCCCAATACCCGCCCGCATATTTAAATGTTCCATTTTCACCATCTCTTTGGAACCATTTAGGTTTCCAGCCATTTTCTTGTATTTTCCTTGACTGCAGACCACAAGAACCAAGAAAATTATCAGTATAGTTGGAAAAATATTTTAAAATTAGGAATAGTATTGTCTATACGCTACTGCACGTTTTGGTTGCACAAATTGAAATCACTGGTTCCTATATAATATTGTATCAACGCAGAACAGGAAAGTGAATGCTTAAGAATAAATATTTGTTTGGCAGCGATGATCATGGATAAAAACTGCACACAATTTAGGTCACAGCTTGCTTACCGCTGACACTTTTAAATACTTATCAACAAAGTTCTGATTAAAATTAAATAAAGATCAAACAGCATAGCTGGTGTTATGCACGATTAACAACTCAAATTTACTTAGTTCTGGCCTCAGAAAATAAAAACAAACAAACAACTCAGGATCTATCTCTACTCAAAAGTAAATAATCAGAAAATACTGAAATGAAACACAAAAATATAGAGAAAGCGAAGAAGCCATGCACCATCAATGCTTTATATAAATACTATTCATCAAACAAGCCCTGTAAAGCTTGCAACCGAATTGTAAAGTGCAAGATGTAAACATACCATTCTTTGTCTCTTCTCTAACCTTTGTTTCTCCATATTCGCCTTCTCATATTCCCCATTCTCTAGATGCCGCTGGTCTGGTCTCAGCCTGGAATCCGTGGGCGGGAGCTTCTCCTTTAATCCGTGATCAAATACCCGGGATCAGACAAAGCTATAAAAAACCATTAGAGATGACTAATAAGAAAATGGAAGCGCACATCAAATAATCATTTAACACATCATCACTACCTTCAGTCCTGGTACAAGCTCGTTCAGTGTGATGGCAAATGATGTCATATTGTACCGTGTGAGATTAGTAGGAGGTTTAGTCCTTTTCCACAACATCGATGCATCTGATGAAGTTATATGTTTTGACTTGACATTCCCATCACCAATAACATAGTACAAGCTGTCATCCCACTTTCCAAATAATGCAGCAGCTTTTTTCCCCGTGACATCTTCAACAAATCCATGCACCTAGTCAGAGACATTATATCGAGTGAGGTATTAAATAAATAAAAAGCAGAAGATTTCGTCTTTTGGAAATTTGATCAAAGGCGAGAAGAAATATAAAGGTTTCAAGAAAATTGATAAAAGTAAGTAAACCAAAGGAAGTTTAGGTATTAGGTTAGGGAATATAGTAGAAACAGCAGATCAAGCTGCAAAAGATAAAAGGAAAACTACTTCTACCTGGTGAGGATTTCGGTCAAGAATAGTCTGCTCTTTAAACTTGAGTCTGCATGAATATTGGCGATTTCCACGTATGTCCATGTTTCCATGATGATCACAGTATATTTTACCAAGGATAAGATTATAAATAGTTGTGGTGACCTAACAAGAGCGACAACAATAACAATCATAACAACGTGAAAAAGAACAAATTAGTAAAACATTCAAAGGCTAATGCCACAACTGGGCAACTCATATTCTAAGGTAGGCAGAATTGTTCTAGCAACGCTCACCTTACTCCACTGAAAGATTTCACCATCGTCAAATTCCAGGGTCAGAACTCCAACTGGGTCAAGCTGAATTGACCTGCCCCAAAACTTTGAATGAATGTTACTGTCACCCCAAAACTTCCATCCTCTACCTTCACAGTGGCAGGCAATGAGAGTTGGATGATGACTGACCTATTAAGTCGATTGTTGCACAATGATATAAACAATAATAATTAGGCATGTAAAGAGAAAGTAATTTTCCATGCAGATGGGTACACAGTTGGCTCAGCAGCTTTATGTATTATAGATGTAAAATGCATATTGCTTTCATTTCCTAATCTCTCAGGAGTGTCATCAATCTAAATTTTATTTGTTTTATCAGTTTAGAAAGCCCAAGATAATTGGCTTAAGATCAGGCGTCAGAATACAGAAAGGGAGTCAGTAAAACCATGAGCAAATGGCACTTCCTTCTCAAAAGCTATAAGACTTAACACCACTGGTTTTTATGGCCTGTTTAGCTTAGCTTCTGAGAATGAATTTGAAGTGTCTAGCCAAGCTTTTTGTTGGAAATTACGTTATTATGCATTTATGTAGGTAAGTTGTTTTCAATTTATTGGTTTTGTTTTAATTAAGGCTTTTTTTTGGTTACTTTTAGACCACTTCTATGCATTTTGAGATCAGCTTAATGGTTCTGTTAGGATTCAGATAGTTACCTGAAAATGAAATTAAGCATTCCATTTATTTCATATGGTAAATTCAAAGGATCATTAACCCTCTTAAAATGCATGCCATTTTATGTACTTTCATAGAGAATATCGATAAAAGTGTTTGTGTTTTTTTTTTCTTGTTCTAAACACAAATTACTTTCTGACAGTGCTTAATTATAATTGAAGAGAAGATGTTTCAGAAGAATAAAAAAAATATATACGTCAGCCTCTGACGTTGATATAATCCAAGAAATTTTTTTTTTCTCACATAATAACATGTTAACATTGCAAAACTGTTGTAATAGTTGCAGATCAAGCAGTATTTAATTATTTAATAATGTGTTACAATGAAAAAGTTTGAACTACTGATCTTCAAAATATAAGAACTTCCAAGTGAATTATAATACCATTTCTTAGCCAAAACTTCTTACAGAACTTCTTCTTAACTGTGTGTGTGTGTATATATATATATATATCTAAGGCATAACTCTGCATCATGAATCCATAAGGCACTAACCTTTTCAGAAAAGAAGCGAATTCCTTTCTCAGGAAAATCAGCTTCATACGTTTCCCCCAACAAAGGATTAAAGGGTTTGCAGTAACGACCTTCAGATGATGCATATCCAGAAACTGCAAAGGCTGCAACATTTAGTGCCCGAAGGAGACGGTTTCCCTGAAAATCACAGTTTCAGATTTAATAGCATCAAAATGAATCAACATTTTACACTCATGATCTGCAAACAAATTGCCAAAGACAAATGTAAACTAAGGAAAAGAGACAGATCTCTCTAGTAGTTGCTGAATCATTTATAGAAGAATTTAGAAATGACCACCATAAAGAAGCAGAAACATTACTTGCTTACTGATCAAAACAATCACTAGTTAATATTGGTTTCATATATAACTGACCAAAATATTCAAGCAACTGTCCAAGATATAGATCACCAAAAAGGGGAGAAAAAAAGTGTCCAAACTATGCCACGCCTAAATGAATCGATGTTAAAAAAAACCAGCATTTAAATACTAGTCACATACAAAACACATTTGCATGAAATATTCAAGCATGTGTCCGAGTATGTTACACCTGAATTAATTCATTGTTCAAAATTGGTTTAACCCATAGTTCTATGCGAAGGTTAAATTTAAACAAGCAGAAACTATGACTTTTTAAAATTGAGTCTAACTCCAACATAAACTCAGATTGAGTGAGTGTTAATTGCAGCAGTACAACGTAAACATTTCAAAACTCAAGATCTAAAAATATTTGAAATCACCAGCTGAAACTATAGAAAATTTAAGGGAAATGGAAGTAATCAAAGATCAGGCCAGCAAAGAGAAATATTCATTTACCAAAAGAAGTTTGAAAATTATATACCAAACACTAGATTTAAATGGTGTTGGCACGTCAAGACAAGACAATAGCAAAATCTAGAGCATGATTTGTGCCTTACCGATGTTCCATACTCATAAGCTCGGTCCAAAAGGTAAGAGTATTCTAGGTCCTCACAACATTTCTGAAGGGAAGATATTGGCTCATTAAAGTACACGGGAAGGCAAATACGTGAGAGATCCTTTCCCACATTGTCTTTGATCATAGACCAAAGACTAACACCCTTCTCTTTCTCAACAGGATCAGGAAGCTGTCTTCGTCTTGTGATCTGAGGATAACTACAATTATTGTCCGCTGGAACCAGAGGTACTGACGAACCACACCTGAAACCAGGTTCTGCAAAGTGCTCAGCAGTGTCATAGTATGAGATTTCATCTTCATCTGACACTTCTTCCATCTCCTGCTTCTCAATATCTTCAGATGATTCAGTCGTACTGCATTCTGAACAACAAAAGGATATGAAAAAGACTTCACATAAAAAGCCGCAAAACAAGTTCTATTACAAACAAATTTACCCAAAGGCAAGAAAAATTGACCGCTTCAAATTTATAAACAGCATAGAATAACTACGGTTAAGGTTTTTAATAGCAGTTTGTATCCATAATTGTGATTACAAACTTACTATTGTGATTAATTCTGCAACGTGTGATTGCAATCTATAATGGCTGTACTTTGCCGTATTTGTTGCATTTTCATGCAAAGACCACAATTGCAATTTGAAACCTTGATCACAGTATCCAATGAAGGGAGAGAAAATTGAAATATTTTATAAAGCACAGATTAAAAGATGTGCAAGACCTTGTAACTCAAGTTCACAGAGCAACTACCTCGCACGTCAAATAAACTATACACATCATTAGAAGACAACAAGAAGAGATACCAGGATTTACCGACAATATTAATTTGAACGAAAAAGTGATGCAACGGCAAATCATGGCCTATCAGTTAAATTTTAGACCAATAATTCACCTTCAAACAATGATTTCAAACAGATTTGGATCCTAAAGATGAATAAAACAAGTAAATGGAGGACAGAGAGATCACCTGATTTTATGATAATGGTGGTGTTATATAGAACTAAAATTCAAACCCTTTAAATTAGACAAGACATAAACATTTGGGTTCATGTGCTAATGACAGTCAACCGATTACTTTCAATAATTCAAGACATGTATGTACAAACTATCTGATGTCAGCTATAATATTAATGTTCATATAAGACAGGACCATAGGCCCCTATGTCAACATAGAATGTGACAGAGATTCTTTATAATAACAACAAGCTAAGGAGATTATGTCAAAAGGAAAGAAAGTAAAAGCAAGTATGTATGTAGAATGTACCACTATATTTTCCACGTCCTAAACTTGAAAATTCATGCTTAGCTAACTGGTATTCACCATCATGGATCCCGGAGGCCTCGGGTTCAATGTTAGCTGCCTGTTTAGAATAAATGAAAAATATATTTCATGTAAGTCACATACAAAGGGACAATTGGGTAAGTTTGAAGGTGAAAACAGACAGAACATAAAATGCAAAAGAGATTATTCAATAACAATCAAGAATAGATATGAAAAAAGATAACAGGAATAAGTAGAGAGTACTGCAAATAATGATAGCATTATGTGAGATGGGAGATTTTAACAGTTGATAGATTAATTCATCAACCAAAGTGACCTATGACACGATTGCTGAAAGATATTGTACAAAAAGCAGCTGGTAGAAAATGACCGCAACCACTGGAACCAATAGAACCTAAAGATATTATGTGGCCTGATTTAAAACAACAATGAAAATTTACCAACTTCAGTACGAATTGCATAAATCAAGTTGGATTCTTATCTCATCTAATAATAGAGCCACATATTTCTTAAGCGGCCATCCAAGTAATAAACAAAATATTTAAATAATTCTTCGTATACAGGAGAAAAAATAAAAATTCAAGATTGTAATTCTCAGTAAAAACACTCAAACCTTCGCCTTGGAGAGAATACATCAACATTTATCTGGTTATTTTGTGAAATTATATATTCACCATCATATTGAAAGTTTTAAACTACCACAAAGAAAAAAGAACTAAGGGCGAGATCAGAAAGAACCATCAGTTGCCTGCCGCCAACAGATTGCAAATACTAGAACCATGAGAAAAGTCTCATAGTAATCAAAATTTTGCAATAAACTGAACTGAAGAGCTAGAAACAAAATGGAACAAAAGCAAAAGTGAATAATATTGCGGTTATAAATAACGTCTCGTTACTAAAAAAGTTAAGGAATAAGACAACATATCATGGCCAAGATGACTAGATACAGTACACCCAAGATGAGAACCGCCAGAAGAGAATGAAGATAAGAAATCATGTAACCTAAAAGTCAATATATTGGGACGCACTTTGTAATGTAGAGAACCAACATCTTCTCCTTCAAATCCATAATTGAAGTCGAGTTTTGCAAGGAGAAATTAATATGACAATGACTTCGGTCTTATGAAGAACCGAACATCGAGATTGTAACAAGTATCACCACAGGCAATGTGCCATTAAGATCCATACGAGACTTGAGGATAAATTTTCAGGTGATATCACATCACAGAAAAAATCCTTGATTTAATGCATGTGGCTCTAAATCCAAACCTTTAAAACTTCTTTAAAGTACAAACAAAAAAATAATAATAATGTGATGTATTAAGTTACCTCCAACTGCCTTATTGTATCAAGCAAATTTGATCGCTCGTCACAAAGAATTTTAAGTTGCCCTTGCATTCTCGAGAACTCAGAGAGCATTATTTGCTCACATTCTTTCACAACGTTCTCAGCGGTTCCTTCCTCAAGCAAGCGCTTCTTCAGGCTCTCAGTTGATAAAGACATATCAGTTGATACAAGGGAGATATTATCTTTCAGTGATCTAAGTGGATGCAAGCAACGAGTAGATTCCAATGCTTGTATCCAAGCCTCTCGATATTTCCTTGAATCAGTTCTAAGATGGAGAGTCTTAGTAGCAGTAAAGATATAGAACCGGCGATCGTCTGATTTGCTCTCTCTAAATGACGAAACCTGCCACACATTCACACAAGATATCATTTAATTTTCGAAGAACCAGCATTTTTAAGCATTTTTTTGTGGGGGGTTTTTGAAGGGGAATGGGAGGGGGAATGTGTTTGGTTGGGGTTTCTTTTAGCGGGTATAAGAGGTATCAATTTTATCTCTCTCCTCACCTCCAAAAGTAAGGTGTTTTGGACGGGTGAAAATAATTTATTTTTATCTTGACTAAACTCCCATATCATTTTTTTGCCAGTTGGTTGCATTATTCACTCCCTTTGTTAAACTTTTGCTAATTTATATTTTATAATTTCAAAGGTATTGTGTATTATATAGGCATCAATACTTTGATAAACTAAACTATTATATATAAATAACATAATATATTTAAGATTCAAAAATTTAAAAATAATCATTTATATATAAATTAATATTATAAAAGAAGAAATAAAAATTTTAAATAAAAAATAAGAATATATTTATAACTTTAAATAACTCGCTTTATCTCTTCCTTAATCAAACAAAAAGTATATCTTCCCCTCCCTTACAAATCTCTTTTACCCTTTCCTAAATTAATCTACCCTCCTTTCCCCTCCATTGAACCAAGATAACAACTTTGGAGAATTGTTCCGAGCATCAAATAAGCAATAGAAAAACTTAAATGCTCAGGCGACTATCAGAAGATATACTTAAGTCCACGTGAGTTAGATTCGAAATCCATAAGCTAACCAAAGAAAAACATTGCGACAAAAATAACAAATAATGCTCAAAATCTGTTAGCCATAAGAGTTAAACCACAATAAACTTGATATTAAATCCAATGGGATATGACGCTGCTTCAAAAATTCAAGACAAGGAATGAGAAGAGAGCGTGGATTCTTGAACAGTAGGAACATAGTTCCTCTTATCCTTTCATAAAAGGCAGCCATAAAACGTTAAATTCGATATGCAGGATATACCCCACATGTTGCTGTGTTTGTCAAGACCACGTATATATTTTTCTTTAACAAGAAAAGAAAAGGTGCTTAAAATATTTTTTTATTAATATATATATTAGAAAAATAATAAATTTTAAAGCAAACTATTATCACAATAAAATTAAATATTATCAACAATAAAAATAGAATTAATAATACAAAGTACTACTTTAACTTTTATCATTTCTATATATATACACACACATATGTATATCAATTTCTCTTCATTATCCTTCAAAGCAGACTATGCAAAATCACCAACTGGAAATTTTTTGTTTCTTGTCCTCAAAATTCACACCTTAGTTGAAGTTGCTTAAAGTAACGCAGGTTACGCAACGTAACGACATACTTCAAATAACATCAAAGGCATTATATCAAACCCCAAGACCCAACAATTACAATCACCAAGGTGCAAGATCCCTAATAATTACCCACCGTTCGATTAATCACCTCAATGTGGCCACAATTCTTTTTCTCACCTAAGAGCTAACGCCTTCAAATTTTCTATTCCCAAATGATACTAATAAAAAGAAGAAAAATCCTATAGCCAACTTGCGGGTTACTTTCTGAAACTAAGACGAATAACCGTATCAGTGTCTCAGAAACGCAAAGAATTAGCTTTAGAATGAGGAGGAGGAGGAAGGAAGAAGGTGAATAGAGATGAGAAGTCATTTTTCAAATTTTTTTCCAGGATCGGAAATTAGGTTGGATGTGCAGAAAATGACGAAACGAAGGTGGGAAGGAAGAAAGAAGAGCAGAAATCCAACCAATGTGGCAATGCCAACGAAGGAGATGATGTGACCGCAAGTTAATGCCTAGGGCTACGATGCAGGCTATCTCGACTCTCGGTTCACCTGCTGATGTGACCCACTCTACATTAACAAGTAGTTAAAACTGCAAAACAAGGATCCATTCAAAAGTTGAATTGAATTTCGAAATTGAAATCACAAAAAAAAAAGGCCCAGTAGAGAGAGAGTCACGACCAGCGAACAATGGTAGAAACCAGCGGTTTAACACATTATGACGCAATTTTATAGCTCAGTCATGCAAGCTTCTTCACCTTTTTTACATGTTGGGAATTTTCAATTTTCATGACGCAATTTGTTTATGGTATCCAGCACTAAAAGTAAAAAAATAGAAAAACTAAAAGAATTTTTTTAAAAAAAAACACTAACAGTAATCGTATTTGAAATCAAAACGTGGCTTCTACAGGAAACTCGCAGTGAACTAGCGCGAAAAAAGTTAACACCCACTGCTCAGGCGATTCTTGGCTGGGATTTTTCTTGTAAGAGGAGAAACAATCAAATAAAAGAGATGAAAAGAATCGATTCAAGTACCCAAAGTACGTTACGTACCTTGAGGTGGACTACGCCAGACGCAGATTTCTGGGTCTTCCTACGCACCGAACTACTCACGCTGTCCATCCTCGCTAATCGGTTAGTTGAGATTTCGCCAATCAACCTGACGTCATCGGTCGGCGTGAGGAGATTGAGGTTTTCCGGCCACCGAATCTTGGCGTAAGAGAGGACGCCATTTTTCAACAGGAACCACCGGGATCTCCATCCTTTGCTGTAATTGGTCCACTTATAGAGGATCCCAGCCACCGTCGCCTCCGATCCCCGACTTCGCCCACCGGCATTGCGCTCAGATCCGACTGCAGCCAAACTCGCAGGTAAACTCCTAGTACTTGAAAATGACGCCTCTGGAGATTGATTCCCGATTCCGGGACTCTCCAGCGAGATACAGCAAAAAGGATGCATTTCTTTTACCCGCATTTTTGACTACTCCCCAACGATTCCCCTCTCCTTTCTCGCGAGTTTCAGTTTTCCATTCTACGCGAAGACGCAACCGCTTCAATAAGTAAGAGAGATCGCAGATCGAGAGGTTAATTGATGAAGAAGGAAGGAAGAAGGAGGTTTACATAACTTACATTGAATATGAAATTGATGTGAAATGAAATGAAGATATCGCTTGAATTGATGGGAAATTGTGATGAAAGAGAATGGAATGGGCTTTTTGGGAATAAAGGGAGGCTTTAGGGGTACGAAAGTGAGGTGAGAGTGGAGGAGAAGGAGGAGAGATTATATAGAGACGGAAGACGCAAAGGAATAGGAAGGAAAAGAGGGATTGAGAGGAGGAGGGTGGTGGTGGGTGGATTGGGTAATAAAGGAGGTGGCAGAATAGTAATTAATCTTCCCTCTCCTTCTTCCTCTTCGTCTTCTGCGTCTTCGTGTTTCCTGAGTCTGCAACTTCTGTTCTGTTCTGCTGCCCCTCCTCTTTGCCTTTTTAACTTTTGAAATTGGTGGGAGAGACTGAGAGAGAAAGAGAGAGAAGGAGGAGATATCGCGAGTAAATGGGATTGGGAGGAGAAGGGGATGATATCGGGAAAATATCGGCCGATTTGGGGAAGAAAGAAGAGGGACAGACAGTGGAACGAAGAGAGGAGAAGACAATGGCAGTAGAGGATGGTCATGAATCCGACCTTGAAGGCATTTATAATAAATGCCACTTACTGCGTCATCGTGATTTTTACCTTCTTTTTGTTTTTTGTTTTTTTTTTCTTCTCATCTCAAATTTGTATGTTGGCCAAAAAAATTCATCTCAAATTTGTAAATGTTGGCCAAAAAAATTCATCTCAAATTTGTAAATGGAACATTAATCAAATATGTGTATAATATTTTTAAAAAAAAATCAAATGTAGCTTCACAGTTTACACAGAATTTAACTTATTTAACCGAAATGATATAAATTTTGTGCCATGGTAAAAGAGAATTGATTTTAATTTTAAATATAATATATTTTTTATATTTATTTATTTATTTTAAAATATTTCTATTAATATTTTTTTAATAATAATTAAATAAAAAAGATAGAGAATTAAAAAAATTATTATAATATTTTAAAAAAATATATTATATTAATTAATTTAATTAATTTTTTTAAATTAATTAAATATATTTTATATTAAGAATTAAGAACATAAATTTTATATATAATATAAAAATTTTAATTGTAATTCGAGAGATTTATCAAACTATTTGATGACATTAATAATTAATTTTATATTAAATTAATGATAATGATAACCATCATGAAAATTTTAATTATTAAAAAAATTCAAAGTGCCTCATATTGTCAAAAAGAATTATTTTATTTTTAGAAATATTTATAATGTTGTTCAAGACAATTTATCAAACGAATTCTTTTTTCTTAGAAACAAATGATATTTTATTAATGTTTCTCAACCAATATCCTTTTTCCATTAAATGGGGTCGGCTACATGGATCATACGACGCCATTGTGCTCTGTCAAAAACTAAATCCTTGAATAGGTTATTGACCAGGAGATCCCGCTCAATGACCTCGTTGAGCATTTTCTTTGGCCTTCCTCTACTCCTTTTAACCGGACTCCAAACCGTTTGATCCACCCTCCTCACCGGCGCATCCCTTGGCCTTCTTTGTACGTGTCCAAACCACCTAAGACGGTTCTCCACTATTTTCTCCTCAATAGGTGCCACTCCAACTCTTCCCCGTATTTGTTCATTGCGAATCTTATCTTTTCTTGTATGCCCACACATCCATCTCAACATCCTCATTTCGGCTACCCCAATTTTATGCTCTTGTTGTCCTTTTAAAGCCCAACATTCACTTCCATAAAGCATTGCTGGTTTTATAGCAGTACGATAAAACTTTCCTTTTACTTTATCTGGCACTTTCCGATTACATATAACCCCAGTAGCCTTTCTCCATTTAAACCACCCAGCCTGGATTCTATGATTAACATCCTCCAAAATTTCACCATCTTTCTGTATAATTGATCCCAAATATTTGAACTTATCTATTTGTGGAATAACTTGATCTCCTAATCTGACCTCCAAGTTACTTCTAACTTGCCTCTTAGAAAAATTACAATGCATGTATTCAGTCTTACTTCTACTCAGACGAAAACCCTTCGACTCTAAAGTACTTCTCCATAACTCAAGTTTAAAATTAATTTATTCTCTTGACTCCGCCATAAGAACTATATCGTCCGTAAAAAGCATGCACTTAGGGATTTCATTTTGAATAGGTTTAGTTAGAACATCTACTACCAGATTAAATAAATAAGGACTCAATGATGATCCTTGATGTAGGCCAATCTTTATGGGAAAATCAATATAAAATATAAAACTCATAATAAATTTTTTTTCCAAAAAATAAAGCAGCATAACTCTTTTTAATAGTATGAAATATAAAAAAAAATAGTTAATACTTAATATCAAAATAGTCTTAAAATTCAAGAAATATTTCTCATTTTAAAGCGCTGCTTCCAAAAATAATAAGCCGCCCTAAATGTGCTATAGGGCACCTTAGGTCGAATCTCTTGAATAGCAATTGAAGTCAACAAGTATAAGTGTGTGTTTGGATATCAATTTTAAAAATTAATTTTAGCTAAAATAGCGATTTTGAAATTTTTTATACAAATAGTTATTTTTGTTGAGAATTGATTTTAGGCAAAAACTCGATTTGAAATCTAAATTTTAAATAAGCCACTGAAAATAGTTTTTAGTTTGAAACTTAGGTTATAGATTATCCAATTACTATTCTACCCCTACTTTTTCTTACACTCTCTTTCCTCTCTCCTCTCTTATCTCTCTTTTTCTCTTTCCTCTCTCTTCTCTTATCTCTTTTTTTCTCTCTCGTCTCTACACTCTCTTCTCTCTCCCCTTTCTTCTCTATCATCTTTCCTCTCTCTTACTTTTAATCAAATCCTACCCTTTTTAGTAATTTACTAATATAAAAAGTGATTCTGCTACTAATCATCCAAACATCTTTATTCTCAAAATCCATTCTTCCCAAAATCTATTCTTCTCAAAATCTATTCTCCATAATCTATTCTTCCCAGAATCTATTCTCCAAAAGCTAATTCAAACACACCCCAAATTGAATTAAATAGTAAGTATTGGCTTGGTTTAGAACTAAAATCTAAACCAAAACAATTCTATAGTTGTTTGATTTGCATTGGTTTTAAAAGTAAAAATTAAACAAATGGCTATCATGTTTAGAAATATTTTTAGACTAAATCATAAGTTTAGAGAGTCTAAAACTATAGTTTTTCATAAGTTTATGGACTAAATTCTGAGTAAAAAAATATTTTTAGACTGTGTAATAATTATTTTGTCTCTATCTTTTTTTTTATCATTTTATCTCATGTCTTATTTGGTAATTTACCTTTCAATAAATTTATTATGATAATAACTATCTAAACACTTATTTTTTTTAAATTATTTTTTTTCTAAACATTATTCTCCATAAACTCTTCTTCAGAAACTAAACCAAACTATAGTTTAATAATACTATTTTGGTCTTTATTTTAAGTCTATTTTAACTAATTCTCACGTATCAACTAATAGTAGTTAAATTATTAAACATTTTGAATTAATAAAATTTATCAATTTTAATATTATTATATTTCTACATTTACCTATCATTCACATTTCTCTCTCTTTTCTCTTTTTCCAACAAAAATTAAATAAAGATAAAATTAAAAAATAATCATTAATAATTTAAGAGTAATTTTTTTCCATGTAAATTTATAATAATAACCAGAATAATAGTAATAGCATTTAGGATGTAATCCCTTCATTTAATTAAGTCATATATGCTCCTAGGAGCTTAATTAGCACCCGCTGCCTAATTACAATCCTACCATCCACCTAATATGCACTTGCTTTTGATTTTAATGATTCTCCCTCTAGCTAGGAGTTAAGCCAACTAAGCTAGTTTTACTTCCTTATTAAGCATCAATTCACCCACACACTACTGAAAAATAAATTTTTTAAAGCCCCATTTTTAAACCGGTCACTACGGAGACGGTTTAAAAAAAATGAACGGTGGCATTTTTGTAAATAAGATGAAATATTTACACCGGTCATAAAATATGACCGCTGTAAAAAGTAATGACCGCTGTAAAAAGTTATGACAGGTGACATTTTTGTAAATAAGATAAAATATTTACACCAATCATAAAATATGACCACTATAAAAAGTAATGACCGCTGTAAAAAGTCATGACCGGTGGCATTTTTGTAAATAAGATGAAATATTTACACCGGTCGTAAAATATGACCGCTGTAAAAAGTAATGACCGCTGTAAAAAGTCATGACCGGTGGCATTTTTGTAAATAAGATGAAATATTTACACCGGTCGTAAAATAGGACCGCTGTAAAAAGTCATGATCGGTGGCATTTTTATAAATAAGATGAAATATTTAAAAATAGGGCTTTAAAAAGCATATTTTTAAACCATTCTTATCTACAGCTGATAGAATTATATCCGGTGTAGAATGTCTTTGCTATTAAAAATCTAACAAAAAACGTTAAGTTTTTACGATTCCCTATCTTCACAAATCATATCGTTGTCCATAGAGAAAACTAGACAAGGGAGAACACTTAGTGACAGGAAGCTCCACCTTCGTAACACACCGTCTAAAGCTAGCCGAAGAAGAAGACCTAGATATGCGATGACTCATACCTGTGCTCGTCGTTCTCTATTGTTGAAGTCAATCGTTGTAGCCTCTAAAGCTCGCCAAAAAAGAAGACCCAGATCTGCGATGGTGGGTGTCTATTTTTTTGTTCCTTTCTTTCTTGATTTTGTTTAAATATATTTCTGTTCACTTTTAACTGAGTAAGTCGGAGAAATTGTGACGATGTTTCTGTGATATCTTTAATTAGGTAACGGCGTTTCTAGGTTTTCATTTTTGTATATATATTTGGGTTTTTGTCTCATTCGTTTCTGGGTTATGTTTAAATATATTTTTGTTTGCTTTTGAGCAGGTAACCAAAAGGAATTGTGACGATGTTTCTGTGATATCTTCAATTAGGTGACGACGTTTATGGGTTTTTATTTCTGCGCATATATCTAAGTTTTTGTTTCTTTCGTTTCTGGGTTCTCTGGCTTTTTCTTTCTTCCTCTTTTTTGTTCTCTGCTTGCATTTTACAGGTACCTATTCTTCTTCATCACTCTCCTCCTCCTTCAGATTTGTGACGAAGAAGGAAATAATTTCGAATCTATAGTTTTTTTATTTTGACATTACTTTTTAAACCGGTTGTATGGAATAACCGATTTAAAAAAGCTGATTATTTACACCGGTCATATACAACCGGTGTAGAATATTAAACTTTTTACACGGGCTGTTTCTACACCGGATCAAAGTCCGGTGTAGAAGTCTATTTTTAACTGATTTAGAAAGCTTTTTTTCTAGCCGTGACATTAACAATACAATACCACAACTTAAACTTAGTTAGTTTGACCCCTAGTAGTGATAAGTGTCATATAGTGGTACTTTTCACTACCACTACAACTACCTAATTCTTTTGATTAATCTCTAGATCAAATTAAATAATTGGTTCCTTATTTAGGTTTTAGACAAACTCAAATTTAAAATTTTATATTTAAACGGTTAAATTATATTTATTAAGATGAAGATCTATTAATAAAGGTAGTCACGTATATTGATGTTGTGTTTTTCAATAAATAGTAGTAGTTAAATTAATATATTTCTAAATAATTTGTTTCGTAGTATATTTAAAATTAGAACTATACTTACATAAAATTTATTAATGTCTATAATATCAAATTCTCCGATTACATTTTGTCATATATATTATTTTTTTATGTATGTTTAAGTTAAATTAAAATATTAAAAAAAATATGATATATAACGAGTAAAATCAGAGAATTTGACAAAATTTATCTAAGAAACTTTATATAAATATTTTCCTTAAAATTATATATATTAAATATATATTTATAAGAATGTAAAATTAGAGGTAAAAAAAATTATAACTTGATATTTGAACAAAAAAATTATTAATCATTTATGTATTAACATTTTAAGTTTAAAATAAATAACAGGGAATCATTGTAGTACTTACTAAAATCTGATTTTTTTTTTGCCATCACTGAAATCTGATTTACTTGACGGTACTTCATTAATTGTTACATAAACACAATCCCAAGAATATCAAATAAGTTTAGAATGGAAGAGTATATAATATTAAAATATTTATCTCTTATTTAATAATTTAATAAAATATTGATAAATATTTAAAAAATAAATCAATGTCATATTGATTATTTAAGGGAAAAAGGAATGAAGTGCCTATGCATTTTATCTGTGCAGGGCCAATCAGTTCGAGGGAAAAAACATTAAGATAATATATTGGTTGATTTGACAGATAAATTGTATCTTTTTAATAATAAATATTCGATACCAAATTCCAAATTGTAAAATTAAATTTACATGATGGAGTTTGACATTTTATAAAAAAACATTAATAAAATTAATTTAATTGATTAAGGCCATGTTTTGGATAATAATTTAGAAAATGACTTATGAAAAAAAAATTAGATAGTTTTTTAAAAAAAAATTTTAGAGAAAAGGTTATAAAAAAAATAGTTCTGAATAAATGAGTGTTTGGATAGTTATTATCAAAATAATTTTTGTAATTAGAAAATTATTAAAAAAATATATGATTTTATTAAAAATAAGAGAGAGTAGAAAAGAGAGAAGAGAGAGAAAAAAGTAGAGAGGAGAGATCGTGAAAAAGAGAGATGAGAGAGGAGAGGGAATTAAAAAAAATAATGATAAAATAGTAATTAGGTAGTTCATAAACTCTTTTATTGTTTCAGAAGCTATTCTCAATAATTTATTCAAAACTATGGTTTGGTCTAAATTTTTTTTTAGACAAATATGATTATTTATTTAAAAAAAAATTAAACCAAAACTTTGGCCAAACATTATTTTAAAATTACGGTTTTGATTCTTCAAATAGGCACTAAAATTTGATTTAAATTTATAATTGTAGTAAAACAATTTAGTATAGTGACGAGAAATTAATTTGCATAGCAGGAAGATGATAAGGTGGATAGATCCAAATTTTGATGTGACCAAAAAGCCATGTGATGTGAGAATGGACCATTAGCAATTTTCCCAAATTAACATCACACTATGACATCGTATGCTTATTCAATGCATTTGGCCACAATGCATTTTTTCGTCTCCTGTTTAAAAACTTATGCTTATTTTTAAATTTAACTTCAATTTAATTTGTATTATCTTTATCCCTATTTTCATCAAAGTAGAATTTTTAATTTACTTTAATTAATATTAAAATGATGTTTAAAATAAATTAATTTTTTAATGATCTATTAAAAGTACTTAAGAATTGTCCAAAATTACATTAAACTACCATAAGACAGAAATATTCGATAATATCTACTTCAATTTAGTTCAAATTTTCCCATACATTGTAGCTTTATTTTACTATATTATTTCTTAATTATTAATTTGCATCACCCTGTTATTAAGGATCTTGAATTTCTATTATACTTGTGAATTTCAGGGCCATGGCCCTGCTTCTCTCTCTCCCTCAATGAGAGCGTACTTCCTCTTTAATCAATTTTTTTGTGCTCATCACAACAATAAATATTATGGTGCTCATCATTGCAGTAAGATCTGTATATTTTTACTTGAGGGTAATAGACAGTTCGCCTTATCTGATATTGATATCGCTTAGGAGAAAAGAAGACTTTTTTTTACTCTTAGATTATAGATGAACCCAACTCCTTTTTAAAAATTTGTATACCAAAGAGAAATAAAGATCCATCTCTTTAACTAAGAATTTTTAAATAAAAAATATTTTTTTTAAAAATGATAATTAATAGATTATCTTTATTTTTACATTATATATATATTAAAATAATTTTTAAAAAAATAAAAGTAAAAAGTATTAGTTTGAACCATCCAAAAAGTAAAAATGATAATTAAAAGTATTTTTTACGTACTGTCTTTTCCTCAATCTTAAGTATCCTTCCATTGTATTTCTTGTTCCACTTTCATTTCCTCAATACATTAATTTTATCTTGTTTAATTAGTTGCACTCGCGTTCAGCAATGATCAGTACCTTATAAAGGAAATTGATAAAAAATGTCTAATTTATTCAATAAAATGACAATACAACAAATTACTAAATATCGTTCGCATACTAACTTACTTTCTAATTTATTGGATTCAAGATAATATATATGTTATCTTCAAATATATATATAGTCCAAGATCAAAGCTTTTTATGGTGATTTTTATTAAAATATGCTATTACGTACACTTTTAACGGCAGTTATAAATAAAATCGTTGGATACGGCGATGAGTTTCAGATTTACTTTTCATACAGCCGCTTGTGATCCCCTTCTCTACCTCACTACCACAGACTTAGAAGAAAGGCATTTTCGTCATTTTTCAACTAATTTTGGTGACTCCATCGTCGTTGTAATGTCGTTCACTATCTCCATCGTCGTTCACAAAGCTGTAAGTCACCATTTAACTTTATTATTTTGTGGTCATAAATGTCGCACTGTGGGTATATAGGCAAGTGATTCATTGAAGTGGTTATAGGTTGGGTGTTTTGTTGCTGAATAACTAAATGAGTTTTATTCGTATATATGTTTGTGTATATTATGAACTGTTGGATATTTTGTTGCTGAAAAATTGAATGAACTGTTTTGTTGCTAAAAAAATTGAGCACATTCATGTGTAATGTTAGTTAAACTATTATGTTGCTATTGAACTATTTTTCATGCATTCATGCTTTAGTGAAATATTTTATTGTTGAAAAATCAAGCATATTATGTCAAATTACTCCAAAGGCTTAGGACCAAAGCACATATATATATCACTTCAAATGTGCTATTAGTTGTATCATGTTCTTAACTTTATTTATTATTGTTTTAATAGAGCATGGATGTTTCAGGTTTAGGTTCTGGTCAATCTGAAAAGAAAAGAGGAAGAGGCCCGACCCCGTATGAAACGGGTCTATAGGATAGATGAGGGGTCAAATCCCACGAGGTTGCAATTTGAGTTTGATGCTGACATGTCAAAATGGGCTAGCGTTGAACAGCTATGTCGGTCACATAGTGTCTTAGCATTGTGAACCCCAACTGGAAGTTAGTCGACCATAAAGACAAGCATATAATTTGGGATGATATTTTGGTATATTTCTAATTCTATGTTCCACCTACCTAATTTAGTTATTCATGATTTTTGTACCTTATTGCATCTTTATCTTATATATTTTTTGTACTTCCACGATGTAAAATTTTGACATTCTCGCCACTGCAAGCATGAATTATTGCATCTTAAAGCAATGTGATAAACAGTTGAGGGACTTTAAGGTAAACCTTCAAAGGACTACCTCCGAAGTAGTAAGATGGGGGAGCATATGAAGAAAACATACCCTAATATTAGCGACAGAGCTTAGACATTGTTTCGTCAACAACAGGAAGAAACTACTTATAAAGTTTTAATTAACTTAGTTAGTAATGAATGTACATTTTAATTAACTAATCTAACTTTGTTTCATTTTCATAGGCTATTTGTAAGAGAAATCAATAAATATCCAAGAAAAATGTGTACTAGCACTATATGTCTCGAGGGGGTATAGTGTCTTTGAGAGAAAAATGATGTAAGAGTAGTTGGAGGCTATGGAACAGTAACTGCATCATACCATACTGCCTCAGACCCTTCTTCATCCATCAACATCTAGCGTCCATCTCGCCAACAAAAATGGAAAGCTGTGAGGGTAAAGAAGGGACAATATATCACTCCAGAGGTTGTTACAATTATTGAAAGGATTATAAATAACTAATTTAAAAACTAAGAATTTATATTATATTACTTGCTCTTTAGTTTATTTAATTTGATAACTTGTATATGTTGTAGGATGTACTAGAGCAATAGGTATCCCAAGGGTGCTTCATTCTTGAAAAATGAATGGACATCCTGCTATTGGGACCCCTGACCACCCAGAGCCGAAGCCTGAGAAGGTGTCAAAGAAGAAAATCCCAAAAGGCTCAGAACCAAAAAATGCACCACAGAAACTCAAGGTTTAGAAGGCAAAAGTAGACAAGCTCAAATCTCTTCCTAAGTACATATCCTCGAGATATTTTGCTTTATCAATGCTCCACGATATGAAAACAGGATTGGAGGAAGCACTTAGTTTCACAATTCCGTTTGGGGTTTTGATCACACAGGAGATTTACAAATTCACCCTGGACAGGAATGACATAGTGCAATTCTTCAATTTTCAGGAGCTGAATTCAACTGTCATCCAGTGTGCCATATAGTAAGTTGCAACTTTATTTTAATACTTTATGTTTAATCATTCGCATAGTACCAACTCATTTTTTTATTAACAATAGTCACTTCTATCGGAGATGCATAGAAGAAGCAAAAGGAGACACATATGGCTTCATGTATCCTCAATGTGTCTAAGAGATAGACATCGATAGGAGCTCGAGAATTATGTATATGGTCGACATTAAGACCCACATCAGGAGGAAGATATATTTTGCACCTTACATTAAATTATAAATATACTTTTATACTTGGCACACTCATACATATTACTTTACATTCATATATAACGTTGTTCATATTTTGTAGTATGCATTGGACTTGACTTGTCATAGCCCCTAAAAATAATATGGTATACTAGTTCGATTCTTTATTTAGATTACTAGATACCAACATTTTATCCATCGTCAACACGTGAGTTTTTCTTTATAAATTTGTTAACATAAATATTTAATAAGTTATATGATATCTTTTTTTCTCAATTGGAGATAGGGTTGTGCGAGGTTTCAACTTGGGTCAAAGGTCATCCTTATAGTCCTAATACTTCATGGATTTATCCTTGAGTAAATACTTTTCAAATAATTAAGTTTTAGTTTTTCAATTTCAATTACTAATGTGCTATGTATTTTTCTATTTTGTTAGTACCTCCGTTAACCTGTCAATGTTGAATGTGGATATTATATAATCTGATATATACACGAGATCATTGAGATAGGGACACAAATAGATTACATGAGGTATGAAGTGATTAATATTTAGACTTTTTCAATTTATCACATCTAGTATATATTTACCTATTACTTCTAACTTGCAGTTATTCGAGTAGAACAAAAAGAGCTTTGAAGAGGATCAAATCCACTCAATGATATAAGTTTTAGAAAAAACCATGTTGAGAACTTGCCTCAATCAAGCATCCATTTCATTTATATATATGATTGTACAATATCTATTTATATATGATTGTACAATAAAAATTCGAATTAATTTATTACTATATATTGACATTTAATTTAGATTTTTTCATTGCTTACTTACTTTGCTGCCTACAGTCTATCTTCATTATGGCAAATATAGGGCGGTATAAATAGAAAAATTAAAAGAAAATGTAAAAAAAATAAATCTTTAACAACGATTTTTCTTAGAATCGCCGTTTAAAGTATAAACTATAACGGCGGTTAACATAAAAACTATTATTATATGATTAAACTATAACAATTATTTTAATAGAAACTACCACGATTTTTCTTAGAATCGCCGTTTAAAGTATAAACTATAACGGCGGTTAACATAAAAACTATTATTATATGATTAAACTATAACAATTATTTTAATAGAAACTACCGTAAAATTATAAATATATGATGCCAATTTCTATAAAACTGTCGTTAAAGTATTACATTTAACAGTAGTTTATCAACCGCCATAAAAAGATAAACATACAATGACGATAGAATTCATGCTGGTCAAAAAAATATTATAAAATATCACTTTTAACCATTGTTATATGACTTTTTTCTAGTAATATACAGCTTTCCCTATATCCTCTGATAAATAGTTAAACACGTTTGATTATATCATCAAGTAATAACAAATTTTATCATCAATTAATATTATTTACAAACCGCAAAGTAAGTAATCTGATATACAAGTTATAAATAATACCTTATACCTTATATTTCATATTATTTAATTAATAGGGAAACAATTCATTTTACAAAAAAGATTATAATATAATTATTAATTTTAATCAAAAATATAAAATTTTTAATCAGCTATATTATGCCTAAATAATTATTAATTTAATATTCCCTACCCATCACTTTATATAGGTCCGTGGCTTTAGGTCATTTAGGCTGCTTAGGCCTAACTTAATCATAAAATTAAATTAAACATAATGAATTTGTGCTGAATGCATGAGATAATAGTGATAGAATTTAAATCAAAAAGATTATAAGAAACAGTGGATTCACTTTTACTTTGTGCTTGACAAAAATGGTTATTAGATGCATAAAAAACCTAATTTTTGTTGAATACTCTATTATATATATATTATATTAATTTATTTAAAAAATTCTTATAATAGAAAGCCACTTTTAAAATTTTATTATTATCCCAAAAATTTAGAATTTTATGCGAGGATAAATAAAATAAAATGTTGTATTAAGGCGAGTGTCAACGGACTTGGGGGGTCTGCTGTGTGTTATCTACTGCACTAGCTGTTGCGTGATCCGCCTTAAATTTATGGTGTTTGTTAAATGATTTTTTTCTTACTTCTTTTAATCATTAAATTCTATATAAAATGATGAAATTTTGATATCTTATAGGAGAAAAATGATATTGATTTCAATTTTTTAAAGATTTAATAATCTAAATCACAAGAAATTGAGTAGTAAATCTGCACCATTTTTGAATTTTTTTTGAAAAGTCATAAAAAATTGAAAATAATACTATTTTTTGTCCATAAAACATTAAAATTTTATTTATTTTATGTAGAATTTAATAATAAAAAGAAGTAAGAAAAAATATTTGGGAAGTACCCTAAATTTAAGGCCCAACGGAGAGTGCAGCAGACAACAGACAACGCACAACAAATACCACAAAGTCAGTGTCAACAAAGAAAATTAATACTCTAACAGAACGTGGTGGATATGCTATATTATGAGAGAGTGGATAGATACAGTTTGTTAGCATTACAAATACAAAGTTTACTTCAACGATCTTAGGAACTGAAGTTTTAATATGTCCCAAGAAATCAGAACAAGGTAGTAGATACCCTAGCTAAAGAGAGTTTGACTACTTCATCAACATTATATTCGTGCCCTCCACATTTGGAGTCACTGGTTCTAACTGATAGTTTGGGATCTAATCCCCTTATGACGTAAATTTCTTGATATCGGACTTTAGTCCTCTCTTGTATAAAAAAAAATATTAAAACATTAGTAAATATTAGATTATTCTATAATACCAACAACAATTGCTACAGTTGAAGAATTTTTTTTAAAATTGAAATTGCTTAAATCCTACTTGAAGTCAACTATGGAAAAAGAAAAAAAGTGATGGTTTGGATCCAAAAGTACCCAAATACTAATTTTAGTAGTAGAATTATTTTTGAGTAAAAATATAATTTGGGTTATTGTAAGCTATGGTTTTGCATAAACAAGATCCATAAGCTTTTAAAACAATTTTCATACATTAAGCATTAAAAATAAATATTTTAATCTTATAAATTTTTATCATCTTCTTATCTCTCATTTTTTATTTACTTAATGCCATTTCTAATAATTTATCTATAAAAAAAATCATTACAAGAACAATTATGTAAATATTTATTTCTTCAAAATTATTTTTTATATATTCTCTAGAATCACTTTAAAATCAATTTTTTCTATAATCTATTTTTCAGAAACTAAACCAAACATACCCTATATGTGTTTCAAAATAAATTGAATAGATTACTATGTGTCCCTTTAAAAATGAATTTATTTAACCATTTTAACTGTGATTAAAATTGATATATGGTCTTAAATTGAACAGAAATGGCTAGAAAGGGACATGATGGAAGGGTGGGTAGATGCCAAAATTTGGATGATCTATGAATGTGGTAGCCAACATAGTAATAGAATAAACTTTAAATTTTCATCTATAATTTCTTCATTTCTATATATAATATAGAAATTAAAATTAGTCATATTTTTCATAAGTCACAAACACGACCTATTTCTTAAATTAATTAAAAAAAAATCAGAGCTGACAACTAGGGAAAACACATTTTATTTGATTCTCATTTTTTTAACAGTTTTTTTTTTTCTCTTTTACAGCTCATTGGGCTAGCACAATAAAATGAAATGAAAAAAAAATCTTATAATCCTAAATAAAAATAATAAATTTATAAAATAATAATAAAAAATATGTATTGCATTTGTCAATTTTAGTATCATAAAATAAGAATCCTTTTCTATTAAATATACCAAACAAACATGTTCTTAAGGATGTTCTTTCGTTTTATGACAATACACATTTTTTTATATGTATTTTGGAGATATGTTTTTTTTTTGTGTTTATTTTTTCCGAAAAAAAACACTATCTCGTGTTTAAAATATAATATATTAATAAATGGTGTTGAATATAATAGAATTAATTAATCTTTTATAATATAATAATTTTAAAATTAAATTTTGAATATGCACTTCATATTTAATAAATGATAGTATAATTTAAAATAAAATTACTTCTAATAAAAAAATATAATATATTACTTGATTTCTCTCCTAATCATTGTATAAAATCAATCAACCAAACTTTATATTAAAAGAAAGGAAGATTTTTAAGATGGGGAGCACCAAACCTAGTGTTTGATTTAAATTTCAATTTAGTATAAAAAATAAAATAAATAAAAAGGAAAAAACAATTAGTCACCCAAAATTAGAAGTGTCATGTCTTTGTGAGACCAAAGCTATCTACTTATCTCTAAGCCATGTGTCCGCATTAAGGGGGTCTTAATGCCCCACGCCATTTCATGTGTAGGGCCCCACAAAAGCTCATTATATTTAGTTAGTCCCAATCAAAAGTCTTATCTTTGCTTTGTTATTATTTTTTTCTCTAAAAATAAGGCCTGGCTAGTTGCCAATCTCAATCTCACCCTGTGATATAAGAGTTTAAAAAAAATGATGGAAAGAAGATTTTTTTTGAACAGTTCTTTAAAAAAAATTTAGAGAAAAATTTATGAAAAAAAATAATTCTGAATAAATTAGTATTTAAATAGTTATTATTAAAAAGATTTTTATAATTAAAAAATTATTAGAAATAATATAATTTTATTAAAAATATGAGAGATGAGAAAAAAGAGAGGGTGAAAAAAAGATAAAAGAGAGGAGAGAGGGTGGAGAAAAAAGAAGGTGGAAAAGAAAGAAGAGAGAGAAAATATGGAATAAAATAATAAGGGTAAAATAGTAATTAAATAGTTTATAAACTCTTTTACTATTACAGAATCTAGTCTAATTAGTTTATCTAAAACTTTAATTTTAAATTATAGTTTAGTTTAAAAATCCTTTTAAATAAATATAATTATTTATTTTAAAATTTTCTCAAATTAAAATTTAAACTAAAAAATCTTTTAAAATTTTAATTTTATTACTTTCCAAACACACCCTATCTCACTTTCCCATCTAATTTAAAATCTCCCCACCAAAATTTTAGCCTTTTTCCCTTCTTTCTTTTTTAAGCCCTGCTGCTTCATTGATTGACTTTGGAATAGTTTGTTTTGTTTTATGCAATATATATTAATATTAATTATGCATGTGTAACTAATAATATGAATTGTATACCCTACCCTACAAATAAAAGCGAGTTTGAATTATTTGTCATTGATAATATAAAAGAAAATTGGGAAAAAAAATACTCGATTAAAAAAATTTATTGATGAGAAAGATTTTATAAATTTGGTTACACAACAAGTACAATAATTTGTAAATTTTGTACACATATAATATTAGTGTTATGATTTAGGTATTTATTATTACTTATAATTTTTTTTTTATGGGAGGTGGTTTCCTGATTTCCTCTTGATATAAATTATTTAAAGTTATCTAAAAAATAATTTTTTAAGGTGAGTGAATCTTTAATAAAAAAACATAGACTCATTTGGTTTCAACATTTTTTATTGATATAATATAAAATTTATAAAAAATTATATTAATCTATAATACATAGTATTATTTAATTTAAATTAAAAATCTATTTATCACTCTTTTAATTCTTAATACAAGAATTATTTAATTGATTTAAATAATTTTTAAAAAAATTAATTAATTAATTATTTATATATTTATTGTGAAGATTTTTGTCTTGGGAATGACTTATTTTTTTAACCATGATGTGATGTCACCTTAAAATTTATCCTTGAGAGTGGTGCAATCACACAGTACATATTATTACTTGATTGCAACTGCATCATCCCATGCGAGAAGTGATGACCCCTAAATCACATCATTCAAAGTGAACAGAAGTGATATAGCTAGAAATCGTGATTACTCCTTGACTTCTCAAAAGCTTGTATATATATGTTACTTTAATTAATGAGTGAAATTGTAAATGTATCTTTGAGCCTATGGGAAAAACTCTCAAATTTAAATTTAAAAAAAAATTAATTTAAATCTTAGTTTAAAATTTCTTTAAAATAAATAATCTTATTTATCTAAAATTTTTTTTAAACCAAACTATAATTTTAGAGAAGGTAGTAAGAATAACTTTTAAAATAATAAAAGAATTTATAAACTATTCAATTACTATTTTACTCATACTTTTTTTATACTATCTCTCCTTTATCTTCTATCTTTTTCTTACTTTTTGGTAAATTGCCTATGAAAAAGTAATTCTGCTATTAATTATCAAAACATCTCCAATTTTTAAAATCATTTTTTTTCCAAAATTTATTCTCCAAATCTATTTTTCAGAATTTATTTTACCTAAAATCTATTCTCCAAAACTAATTCAAACACACCCTTAACAAATTTTACTCATAAGTTATAAGTATTTAAAAGATCTTTTAAAAATAATATTATTTTAAAATTTTTAAATTCGTGACAATGTCACATTAATCATTATCTATATTTAAGTTTATACTTTAATCTAATAAAAAATAAAATGAATATTATATAGACATGTCAATTCAACAGTCAACTAATGATTAAATTTAATTTTAAGTAACGATCAAGACGATATTATTATAATTAAAATTTTTTGAGATAATGTTGATCCTAAAAAATTTTCGAGTTACCTATCATTTCTCATAAAAAAATTTTAGAACAAATTTATATATGAACACTTAATTAATTAATAATAGTAATAGAATGATGTGAATATTAATCAAAATTGTCCTTTCATCTAAGACATGGTTGTCCTCTTTATTATCTTTTCTTCTTGATCTTTTTGACCAATCTTCAGCTTATAATAAATATCTCATTGTTCAGAACGTTCTGTTTAAAGGTCTTCGCCTCTTGAAAATTGCTAGCTCTTTGACAGCAAATAGTTAACTAAGCATGACTATTGTGATGTGTATATATAACCCAAAAATCCTAATCCCCATTAACAGTCAAATATTTCTATTGCCTTTTTCCTTAAAAAAAGTATACAAAAGCTAGTTTTTACAGGTGGAGGAGGGGGCATATGGAGAAAGATAGAGAGAGAATATTTTTTTTATCTCCCTTCAATTCAAGCTATTAAAAACTAACCCAAGTTAGCCAGTCAAACTAATAAACTAATAAACCAATCCCTAGACTAATCCGGTATTAAGCGTTTTTGAACATATGAAGTCCTTTTGAAAAGTGTTAGGGATGGGTTGCATATACTATTTATTTCGTCTGGCTAAATCCCAGTATATATTTATATATATAAGCTTTTGTATGTGTATTTGGAGGCACAAGCGTGTGGTAGCATCACTTTTCAACATGAAAAATGGTGCAATCTTCACATTATAGTATTATTTACTTAGTACCCTTCATGCATATATATTTATGTTAAAAATTATATCGGCCTGATGATCCCCTATAATCTAATTTACCTAAAATTTTTATATAAAAAAATCATATCGGTCATTGAGTATGATATAGTAGTTCAAAGGTTAATAATCTAACTGTAGTTAAATTATGACTGACTTATAATTATAATTAAAATAATATAATTTAATATTTAAATATACAAAAATATTATTTTGATTTATTAAAGGTATAATCCCTATCGAGGGTTAAAGCATAAAATATTTTTACCTCTCCCTATAAGGGTACTTCCCTATATTTAAATTTATATTCTCCTACTTACGAAGGTGTAATTATTTACTATCTTAACTAATAATTTGTTGGTACAAAATTATTTATGTATGAATTATATATAATCTAAACAAATAGAATTATTAAATTACATATTTGATGGACTGATATTTTTTTAAATTCAAAATAATATCAATTTACACAGTAAAAAGAAAAAAAAAATCAACTAGCTGGCTAGCCAATCCAAAACTCTTAGTTGGACTATTTAAGATATTGGTTCATTAGTCTAACCGGCTTGGGGTTGGCCTTTAATATGGATCATGAGTATCATATTAATTAATAATTAAAGAAGGGAATAGCTTTATGGCCGATTTGTTGGGTGAGCTAATGATGCTAGTTGGTGAAACCCTAGAGCTAGGAAACAAAATACAAATAGAAAAATCCCATCTTTTCTTGACCTAAAAATCCCAACTTTTCTTGACCTTATCTAACTAGAACGTACGAATCATGAAGAATTCTCATATTGCATCACAGTGATCCCTGTTTCATGGAAATACATGGATTCTGGGGAGTTGTTTTATTAAATAATATGGCTGTGTGTGTATATATATAGCTAGCTAGGTGACAGCTAAGCCAATTGATATATTGTAAATCACTGTGATTCATCAGCTTCTTTTATTAGTCCTTGTTCTGGTTGTGTGCCCCTTCTGAAATGTTAATATTCTTGCTTCCAAATTTAAAGCCGTGTCCCTTTTTTCAACCCAATATTAGAATTTATCATCATTCATCATGTGTTACAATTTGAAGAAGCTATATATGTGTTGGTGGTGGGGGCCCAACAACATCCTGCTTTAACAATGCCGTGATGAATTAGGATTACATTAAATCATGATGCTTACACTAATAAGGTTAAGTAGATACAATAGTGGTAGCTTTTGGCCTAATAACTCAACGTAATAAACAACAACAACAGGAGGAGGAGGAGCATCAGAAGCAATAAGCCTTATTCTATTAAGTAGAATCAGTTATATAGATAGCACAGTTCCTTTACATTCTATAAATAATTAAATTTTGGATAAACTGTTAATTAAAAGGTCATATGCTTCAATAGCTTTCTTGAATATCCTTTACTTTTTTTATAAGACTTTATACTATCCGATCTATCCTCCTCACATGTTTAAAAAAATATTAGTTATAGTTTTTGGCATAATAACTCAGCGTAATCAACAACAACAAAAAAGTTTTGTTCCACTATATGATGTCATCTATATAAATTATATAATATTATTGTACTATATCAATAACTAAATCTTTAAATAAATTGTTAATCAAAAGGTTATGTTCAATAATTTTATTAAGTGTGTTTGGATATCAATTCTGAGAATTGATTTTGGCCAAAACCGCGGTTTGAAATTTTTTTACACAAACAGTCATTTTTGTTGAGAATTGATTTTGGGTAAAACCTCGGTTTGAAACCTAGGTTTTGAATAAGCTACTGAAAATAGCTTTTAGTTTGAAACCTAGGTTATGGATTATCCAATTATTATTCTACCCCTACTTTTTCTTACACTCTCTCTCCTCTCTCCTCTTTTATCTCTCTTTTTTTCTTTTTCTCTTTCCTCTCTCTTCTCTTATTTCTCTTTTTCTCTCTTCTCTCTACACTCTCTTCTCTCTCATCTTTCTTCTCTATCATCTTTCCTCTCTCTTACTTTTAATCAAACCATACCCTTTTTAGTAATTTACCAATATAAAAAGTGATTATGCTACTAATCATCCAAACATCTCTATTCCCAAAATATATTCTTCCCAAAATCTATTCTTCTCAAAATTTATTTTTCCCACAATCTATTCTCCAAAAGCTAATCCAAACACACCCTAAATATTCTCTTTAGTTTTTTTTATATCCGTTTTTACAGGACTCAATTCTATTTGATCCACCTCCAATGATATTGCCTCATATTGATAAAAATTCCAAAAGGACATAGAAATTGGGAGTGCACGGGGATCTAAAACCATTAAGCAGGAATCCCAAAACTGGATAGAGAAGCAAGGCAAAAAGGCAGTGGATTGCACATGCAATGCAACGGGATTGAGGCTTGCATGGAGATTTTCAAGGATCAGAACCCAGAGAGAGAAAGAGATGACTCATTAATTAAGGGGTGGGGCATATAGATTCAGAAGAGTCTAATTAACCCATACGGTGTGATATGATATACGCTCATGCTTTTTTCTGCATAATTTTGAAGGATGAAACAAAGTATGAAAGGAAAGAAACAAATAACAATCAAATCCATGTTTCTAAAGTACCAGTCAATGAACAATTTTCTTGCTTCTGTGAGAGATATACATTGATCACAAAACTTCCAGATGGGAAACAACTCATTGAAGCACTAACAAGCAGGAGCAAGAGGCCCCTCCCACAGCTACTAGTGTCCTCTATGAATGAAGCATTATATATATATATATATATTTCTTTACCTTCAAAATTAATATTATATTATTTTAAAACTTAATTATTAATGCCATGTAATACTACCTTGCCTATAATTTCTGCTCATCACCATGTGCCTGATCATACTGTAGTTGCAAAAATTTTCAAAATTGGGGGTGGGTGGGGGGTGGGGTGGATTCTCTCTCAATTTGGTTTATTTGTTGGTTTTGAATGATTTGAAGTGTTTTTTTTTTCACATATGAAGTGGGGCGAAAAAAAATAAGATGATATTGTTGATTATATATGTTGACTAATAATTAGTGCGTTACATGATTGAAGTTGGCGAGAGGTGGGGCTCACGAAGACTAATAATAATAACACACCAACGCTTTGGTTGTTGCAAGATTTAGATAGTTAGGTAAACAAATTATAAGCTATTTTTTACATAAAGAGGGGGGAAAGTAACATAACGGTGAATTGTTAGTACACAAATAACATTAACAATAATAAATATTATCCTACTAAATAAAGTTAATTATATAAATTATATAATATTATTGTATTCTATTAATTGGGAGAGATAAACACTTTAGTGATTTCTATACCTTAAAAAAATTAATTTACAGTTATCAGCTGTTAGATACCGTTTGGATCCTACTAAACAAAAATTAAATATTTAGATATATTGTTGATTAACTAAAAGATTGTGCTTAACAAATTCATTAATTGTTTTTTTTCCCTATTTTTATCTACCTTTTTTAAAGTACTCTATTGTTTGCCATTTAGCTTCTGCAAGTGTAAGGGTCACAAGTAAGATACAAAATTTATCGTTCTCATATAGATTAAGACAAAAGAGAGTAAATATCACAATGATGTTTTCAACTAGGTTAAGTAAACACATGTTTAGAAATCTTTAATTTCAAAACTTAGATTGTTCAGAATAAAAATAAATTGATTAAAACTTAATTAGAAACTTCACTTCAAGACAAAAGGTTTAGGATTACTTTTCCTCAGCATATTTCTTGAAACTTGAATTGAAAACTCCCTTCTGGTTAAAATATGAATTATATGTTTGCCAAGATTCCAAGTTTTCAAAAAAGCTCTCTCAAGTAAATTTCTAAATTCTATTTTTAAAAACTAATTGAATTTCTTATTTTAGTTAATGAAAATAATCATGAAGCACAAACCTCAATAAGACAACACTAGATTAGTGACTATATCTCTATAATACTAACAAACTATCCATTAAAACTGATTAATTTTAAGTCTAATGTGTGATTACTCAAGTTTTACAATTAAAATAACTTTCTCAAACTCTAATTAATTGAACAAAATAAGCCAAGTGATGATCAAGCATTTGTAAACGTTAGGCACGAATTAAAACAATATATAAATTTTATTAAAAACTAAAAGAGTGAAATAAACCAAGTTTTAATCCATACAAAAAGTCATAGTAATCCTAGAACAAGATTTTTAGCTACACATACTCAGAAACAAAGCATAAATATGTCCAATATCTATGTTCAATTCAGAAATGAAGAAGAAAAGGAAAGGGAAACAAGAAAAACTAAGATTGAAGGATCAAAATCTCTTCCAAGCTCCAATTCCAAGCCTTCAAAGCTCCTTCTCCAAGCTTAAACAGGTCCCAAGTGTCTTAGAATGTCAAAAGTGTCCGTTGCTCTAGGATTTTGGAACTTAATACCCTAGTTTTTCGCTTCAAAAAACTAAAACGCACAGTTTCAATTTTTGTATCACTTGCCATGGAAAATTACACAGAGAGGACATCTTACTTCTGTTTCACTAGCTATGGCAAGTTGTGTCACTTGTCACTATAAGGAACACAGTGCCTTTATCTTCATCTTTAAAGCTCCCAATTTACTTCTTTGACTTCCATGCTTCCTTTAAGCCTTCAAAATCTTGTAGTTGGGCATCCTATAGCTCTTTGATAAAATCTATTCTTCATCTTAATTCTCCTAAATCAATGGAAAAACTTGTGAGATTCAAAATTAAGCATAATATCCACATTTACCTCAAGTAAATGGGGACAATTTGATTCCAAAACTAAGTAAAACTAAGTAAAATATACACAATTTGATTCCAAATCTTCCTAAAATATACACAATTTGATTCCAAAACTAAGTAAGTAAAAGAATAGGAAAATATGCTCAATTAGTATGGATATCTAAGAGTTATTATCTATACTTTTTGATCTACTATTCTCACTGCCATCTTTAACAACCTACTTTGTCTATATTTGAACCACTTTAAACAATTTTAAGATAATTCTATACACGCACGTGCACATATCTATAGCATTCTACCGCATACATGTGAAACATTAAACTTTATACTAAGTGGCACTATTTATAAACATAAAATGTCCAAAATTATATTAATTTCATGATGTATACTTACTTGAAAAGATCTAATTTTGTTTGATTCATGGAAGATGAACAATTGCAATAATTATATGCAAGGATCTGTCTTATTAGAACCACAAGTTGTAGCACGGGGAAGCCATTGAACTACATTAATTACTTTTGTGACAAGTTTTTCATCAACCGTGCACTTCTCTCATCTAACTTTGTTTCTATATAGACATATAGCCTTGGGCACAATATAGCTGGTCACGGAATTTATTCTGCTCTGATCAGTGGGACCATATCGTACACACACATATATATCTTAAGCTACAAATAAAAGTTGATTTAGTCTTCTCATGATATATAAATAAATATAAGGTTTTTTTCCCTAGTTTTCCCACCAAAATTTCAACGCTAGGAGAAGAAAAACACGACCATTTGTGTGCCTGTGTAAGCAACTTAAGAATCTGGGACAATAGTTGAATAATCTGGCACAATGTCAGAGATTATCGAAATTACTTTTAAGTGAGAAAAAACGTAAAGAGGATCTTGTGTAGAATCTACCTAGTTGTACCTATGCCTCCCATTTCAATAATATTAATTATAAAGTCTTACACTTTCCCCTCTGCGTCTGTCTCATGTCTCTTGTTTGAGTCGTTGGACTTTGGTTTGCAGTAAAGTCTCGCTTTACTTCAGTACTCTAGTAATGGATAATTATGGAAAATATAATGATAATAAAGTGATTGAAGTTAACTTTCTGGATTACAATATCTAATTATAAATTTAAAATACGAATCGAAAGTTGAGTGTGTGAGAGAGAAGTGGGGCTAAAGATGACAAGTTTAGCCAATCACGATATAATATCTAATTTAGTGATATTTGTACTTTTTCTATAAGTGGGAGGTTAAAAATTTGACCCCACTTATAACCTCGATGCTTCTCTAATTCATAGAGTGATTGAAGTTAACTAAGGATTATAATATCTAATTATAAATTTAAAACAGGTATCAAAAGTTGAGAGAGAGAGATAGAGAGAGATGGGGTTAAAGGTGATATGTTCAACTAATGGCCTTATAATCTTATTATACCAGAGATTAGTAAGAGGTTGCCGATTTGATCATATTTGTAACTTTATGCTGTTAATATATATCCCGCTAACTAATAAAGTGATTGAAAGTAACCTTTTAGGATTATAATAAGCAATCTAATTTTAAATTTAAAGTTGAGATAGAGTTAGGAGGTTAAGGGTGACCTATTCAACTAATAGCAATATAGCTATTGATATGAGAGTTCCATGCCACGGGAGATCGTAGGTTTAACTCTGTTTGTAACCTCAAACTATTAGTATATATTCTTCTAATTAATAAAGTGATTGAAGTTAATCTTTTAAAATTACATTATCAAATTACAAATTTAAAACACGTATCAAGAGTAGATAGATAGAGAGAGAGAGGTGTGGGGTTAAAGTAGACATGCTCAAAATGATGCTTAACACGTCTTTATTATAGGTTAAGCCAATGGTATTATAACTTAGCTAATCTAATAGTTGAGAGTTTACCTATAAATAATTGGTCCTAGTTCAATCTTAATTTTAAACTTGGGCAGTTAGTACATTCCCTTTTAATTAATAAAGTGATTGAAGTTAACTTTTTAGGATTACAATATATAGTCTAATTTTAAATTTAAAGTTGAGAGAGAGAGAGAGAGAGAGAGGAGGGGTGGGGTTAAAGATGACCTATTCAACTAATGGCCTTGTAGCATATTAATATGAGAGCTCTTTACAAATGGTAAGTGGTAGGTTTAATCCTAATTTTAACCTTAGGTGATTAGTATCTATTCTTCCAATTCATAAAATTATTGAAGTTAACCTTTAGGATTACAATATCTAATTACAAATTTAAAACACGGATCAAAAGTAGAGAGAGAGAGAGAGATAAGTGGGGTTAAGGGTGACTGGTTCAAAATGATGGTTAATGTTTATTGTTTGTATATGAGTAGTAATAATAATATTGGAAGTATATTATATTGGGGTAGTACCGTTTTGTAAATTGATTAATTTTCCAGTTGTGGTCTTTGTTTCATCTTCTTCTTGCTCCTGTGAAATCTGAATACGTCTGCCACCAAGTGCTCTGTGATCATTCATGGCAAAACTGGGAAACACATGTAAAACCCTCCGGTCTTTGCCTTCAATGCCCATTTTAGATCCAAGTGGTCCTCTCTCTCTGTCTCTCTAGCCTTTTCAGAAATCTGAGGTCATCATTATTCATCAAACGTGGGTCCATCCTCATTTTCATGTTCCAGTTCCTCACCCAATCCCCTTCCAATTCTGTACCATTCAACTCATAAAAAGCATCACAAGACTGCACCAATATATATATATATATATATATATATATATATGAAAATGTGTGTGAATGAATATTAATGGACATATATATATTGAAGCCAGTAGCTGGGGCTGCAGTCACAGTTCACAATCCATGGTCCTGAATTTTGATCGGAGAGGGGTTTGACTGGTCTATGAGATATAGCAGAAGCTTTATGATGATGAATTGTCCAGATCACACAGAAACCAAAATAGGTGCTGTACGAAATCAATGCCATAGCTAGCCTCCACGTTACAATATGATGGTGTCACGAGTGTCTATATATAATGTTAAGGTCTAATTTATTCTGGAGGTTGTTACATGCAACAATATTATTCTAAATACGTTTTTTTGAATTCAATATTATTTTAAAAATATTAAAAATAAACAAAATCATCTAACTAACTATCATTATAATGTTAAAAAATTAATATTTTTAAAAGTAAAAAATAATAATATTTTGAGAATATTACTCGTGACAACTTTAAAATTTCAAAAATAAAATTAAACTTTAACTCTATATATATAAAATGGGGCTTCATCCTTTTTTTTTCAAGCCAATAACAACACTATCAAATATGTACACACAGATACACACACACACACCGAACTTTAGTCATTACTGAGTGTTATAAAACGGTGACGCATTTAAACGACTTGTTGTTTTGTGTTGTTGAATATGCGAATATTTTGAAGGCGAATCTTAAGAGTTGACGATAGAGAGAGAGAGTTGAAATGGAATATCTCAATTATCACCGTTACTTACAGCATAACCAGCTAGTTGCAGAAAGCCAGTGATATATGTCTCGTAATTATTATTCAGATAAACAACACTCATAATCATGGAGGAAGGAAGAGAGAGAGAGAGAGAGGGAAGGGGGGTGACCCACTTACGTACGACGATCCAACTACTCCAAATTTTGAGCATTCAACAATACCATAAATTAATATTTGCAGAGAGGTAGGTCCCTTCAGTTTTATAGTTTTCACTTTCAATCTGACCTATCCCCAATATTGTTTTACTGAGGAAAAAAAGAAAAAAAAAGAATCATTAATGATTATTTCTTCAAGCTTCTCATATTCTTGTGGCTTATTACATGTTTCTTACGTACTATTTATTAAATCCTATTAGATATTTAATTTTAAAATTTATAACTAACTCTCTTAATATAAGTATATAATTTATAAATCAAATTTGATATTAAAAAATATCAAAAAAGATCTTATACCTGCTATACTAACTCTATATTAAGATAGCTTATTACATTTCTATATATATGAAATAGAGACGAAGGAAAGGAGTTTAGTCAATGTTTGGATGATGACTAAATATAAACACACGAGAATATCAGTACTACACGAAAACGGATTTAATTAACGTCACCAATTAACGTCGCCTGTTCGGCTGATGACTAAATAATGATCATTATCAAAGTCAAGGCAGGCTTCTACTAATGGATTGATATCATTGAAATTGAAATTCTATATCAGAAGACAGTGAAGAAAACAGCCCCCACACACCTGTCCATTTCAAAATATGAACCCTAGTTAATACTATCATGCACGTTTGACTCTTGGATCTTTTTGGGTGTGTTGCAGATTTCCAATGATGGGTGCCAGCACATTATAACAAAGCAATCACAGTCGGCGATAATTTAGCAAGTTTATGAATCTTTTTCAAACTTGAAAGCCAAAAAAATGGAGAAAATCAAATAATGTAATCATAATTTTTTTTTAAGAGTAGCATGTTCCCACGTCAAAATTTGTTATTACATGTTGCTATTATAAAATTTTTTGCAATTATATTCTTTTTTTAGAACCTCATAATAATTTTTTTAAGAGAAAAAATAGTTAATATAATATTTGATCCTTATAATTTGTCATTATTTTGATTTTGATCCTTATAGTTTTAAAATATAAGTTTTAGTCCCTCAATAAAAAAGTAGTTTAGATTTTATTAAAATATATAAACTAGCATTTTAGAAGATAAATCAAACGTAGGGTTGATTTAGTAGTGCAATACTCTGTTAAATCTCTCTGATTTTTGAGTTCGAGTCCTAAATAAGATATTTATGATAAAAAAGTATTCACGAATTTTAAAATTAAATTAATCGATTATTCAAATATATGTTAATAGAATAAAAAATATGTTAGAATCTAGTTAATAGTTTCAAAAGAACATTTTATAGGGGGGGAAATCAAGAAATTAAAACCTATTATTTGAACTATATAGATCGAAATTAAGATGAGAACTAACTACAAGGAGAACACATTGTATTAACCAAAAAGAAAGAAAAAGAGGCGTATAATTACAACTAACAATCAATCGGTCAGCCAATATCTTATCATCATAAAAGCCTAGCTATATATGCCATTCTAGGCACTGGTCCTACAAAAAGCTTTTTCTTTTTTAAATTGATGTTACTCTCAAAATAATAAACCACCCCCCCTCCATCACTCTTCTACATGTTTCAAACTTAACCCTACCACCCATTTTGAATTCTGATTCCTTCTCATGAAACTCACACACAAATACAAAGAGAGTGTTTTCGATCTTGCAGCAGAATACTAGAAAAGAAAAGGAACACCCATATATAACCTAACCTTGGATCCTAAACAAGGTCAAATCCATGGTGGCAGTAAAATGTCAGAAAAGATAACGAATTTGATGATTTCAGGAAGATATATATATATACATATACATATATATATAGAGTGGCCGAGACCCGCAGATTTTGTTTGCATAATTGTGAGTATATGTCTGTCTGTAAAAATATTAGAAATGTCTGACAGAAAGTAGAAAGATTGCACATGGCAAAAAGGAAAGACCCTCGTTGGTTTTGTCAGTATAAATCCCAATGGTGTTTGCTTAAAAGAGCAAAAGAAAGTAATAATAATAATATTAATATTAAGACAAAAAGCTGCGTAAAGGAAATGGTGCCCAGTTCTGCTGTACCAAGTATGGCTATGATATATATGTCTGCTTTGTCTATTTTTATATCATTATATAAAATCTACTATTGTTTAAAAATTATTCAATTTTTAAAGATTACTATTTTATTGTGATTTCACGTGATATTTAGGGAGATATCCTAACTCTTAGATATCTAAGTTTATATTGAGAATAATAGAGGGTTCAACCTTGCCCTTGGGTGGCGACCTTACCACCTGTATTTGCTATCCGAGTCTCAAACTCAAGACCCTTGATTAATCTAGACTAACACTCTAATAAGCTATTCTAAAACCGCGGTGGTGATTAAGGAGTTAGTTAAATTAGTATAACATATTTTTTTCTAAAATACCCTAATTATTTTTTTTAATTCTTTTCCTCCCTCTTTTTTTATACTATCTACCATATCCTATTACCAATTATCCAGTTTTAGGATTTATGGTTATCTCTTCCAACATAGATGTTTCATCTATAAATCAAACTTGAGATCTAAATGGATCTAGCAGGGCCATATGCCACTAGATCAACTCTATGTTAGTTCTTTCCCTTCCTTTTTTTACTTAATTATTTGTTGAGGGAGTATCAATAGAAGCAATTTGGGGAAATGGATAAATATAAAAAATATATCTTATATTAAGGATCGGATGAGTATAATTGTTTAGATGAGGTTTTGAGTGTATATGAATTAAAAAATGTCTCTTGGGAAAATTGTCCTTGTTTATATACTCCGCAATATATACTCAAAATCGTAATGGCATATTTGGTACTAATGAAAGTATATATATATATGTGACATGTTGAAAACATCTTCTAAGAAAAGATTATTTATTTAGGGCTTGTTTGGCATCACGGTAAAGAGGCATGTAAACTGACTTTTGATTTGAGAGTTAGTGCCTATTTGGATTCAGTCTAAACTTAGGTTTCAAAAGAACTTTTGGCCCAGACTTAGAATTAGAGAAATTTTAAAATAAACAGATATATTTATCTAAAAGAGCTTACGGAATAAATTATGATTTGAAACTATAGTTTTGAATAAGCTCCTTAAAATAGCTTCTAGAACAGTAAAAAAACTTATTGATTACCCAATTACTATTTTACCTCTATTTTTTCTTACACTCTCTCTTCTTTTCTCGTCACAGAGTGCAGGCCTCGTCGCTACTATACCTTCTTAGGTCGCCGTCGTGGGTCATGGAGAGGAGGAGAGGAAGTCATTGTCGGAGAAGAAGGAGAAGTCACCGTGGGTCATAGAGAGAAGAAGAGGTAGTCCCTGTCGGAGAAGAATTGCTCGCCGCTTTTCGTCGCCGCTTGATGTGGTCTTTGGGGTTTCAGAGATGATGAACAATAGGTGATGATTATTTTTTTATCTCACACTTCTTCTGGTAATTTACTAATCACAAAGTTCTTTTAGTAATAACCATCTAAACACTCATTTATTCAGAACAACTTATTTTTTATAAACTCTTCTCTGTAAGTCTTTTTCCAAAACCTATTCAAAAGTCTTTTTCTTCTTCTATAAGCTAATTTTTAAAAGTTTATCCAAATAGACCCTTAAAAAGATGTTTCAAACTTTTTATTTATGTTTAGCATAGCATTTCCAATAACTCATTTCAAGGCCCCAACTTAACTTTAAACGTGAAGAACCCTTTTTTTTTTTTACTTTGTTAGTTTTTGGTTTTTAATTTTTTTTAAATTTAAACATTTTGAAACTAATTTTTTAATATATCATCTAAATAAATTATTGTTAAACTAACTTTTTTTTTTATAAAAGTGTATCCTAATATAAATCATATTACTCTAATTAATTTTTATTCTAACTTTAATTGGTAAAAATCAAATGGAATAAAAGTCTCCTTTTGCAAACATTAATATAAAGCAAACAAGCCTTTAATTAAGAACTTTATTAAAGTATGGTTAAAATTTACTCCTCAGTTTCAAATATAATATCTTAATTTAATTTATCTCTCATATTTATCAGTTTTTTATAAACTGATTTATTTAACTTATAAATTATTATATAATCTAATGTTATACACAAGTAGTTTAGAGAGATATCTTCATATATATTATAATTAAGTAATTTTTTTAATTTTTTTAAGTTAAGTAAATAACTCTTTTATTAAGTATCATAATAATATTTTTGTTAAAAATCTATAAGATCGTTAAACTTGGTAGCATGGGAAATGTTTTGTTCGTCCATATCTATCTATCTATATATATATATATATAAGAAACTCATTCACAATTTCTCATGCTCAACTTAAAAGTAATTTCTCATCAAGCTTCAATTATTTTCACCCTGTCAATATGTGGTTGCACTATCTATCAAATTATAAAACACAACTTATTTCAAATATCGTGTAATATTAGGGGGGGAAATCTATTGTAAACTAAATTTACGTAATGCCCAACATAACTTTTTGGATGCAACTTGTCTCTAATATTTTTTTTATCGTTCAATTTGAACACAATATGAGTTTACTTTATATTTAAACAATGGGTTAACGTAAATTTTACCTTGTAAAAGTGTTAATAATTTTGTTTTAAAAAACATTTTGAAGATAAAAATACATTAAACCCTTTTCAAAAGAATTAAAAACAAATCGGGAGACAACCGTGACCAACTTTCTCACTAGTGAACATATTTTTCCATGACAAGTCGTCGTGCACTCACAGATGTTTGGCTCTCATTATTGCTCTCTGACAACAATTAGGGCAAAGGAAGCTTTCTTCTTTTTTTTCTTTTTTTCTATTTTTTAGATGTTTATATTAGATTTTGAAATTTGTAATAAGAAATAGAGGTAGTACCAAAAAAAATAATGATAAGAGCTACATTACCCTTAGATAAACTAGAACGAAAATTATGAGAGTTGAGAGTGAATTTCGATCAAAATGATGAGGAAAAGTAAGTAATGATCTGAGATCCACAATATAAAAAAAAACCGTTATAGTTTTAACATCAATCAAATCTTACAAAAATAATATGAATTGTTCGTCTCATTCTTAATATGAAACTTATTTAAATAATTTAATTATATTAAAAAAATTAGTTAAATTACTTAATATAACATATTTTTTTAAAAATATCATAATTATTTTTTTTGATTTCCCCTTCCCTCTTTTATTTAATTATTGTTAAGGGAATATCAATACGGATAATTTAAAAAAAATAGATAAAGATGAGAAATATATCTTATATTTAGCACTAAGATCAACTTTCTAATTATGTCATATATTTAGACTTGGAGGAATATTTTTTTTGCTAAACACATGTATCATCCTATTGAAAGCAATTATGTTGAAGGCACTGTCATGGATTAAATATAAACATATATGTCAACAGAAATTCAAACCTCAATTCACCATATCGTGAGAGACTAATCCCCTCTACTAGATCTAACCAACCCCTGTGGCACATAATCTGAATTAACTTTTACGGTATGATGTTTTTTTTTAAAAAAAAAACAAAACAAGAAGAAGCCAATAATAGTCATCGAATTGGTTTTCAAGAAAGTAGGCCCCTTTTTTATTCAAAATGAATTGGGCCTAAGTATATAGACCCAAAATCATTTGGGCTTGTAGTTAAACAAACCAATCTCCATTTTCCTTTCCTTGATTCCATTATATGTTTCAGCCCAAGTTATCCATGCTCTACTACATTGATAGGGTTTACCAAAAAAAAAAAATACTTTTTGCCTTTTCTTTTCTTTTTGAAATAATTACTATTGAGTATATGACAAATGCAAACTTTAAGGTAATCATGGTGGGTGAGAAATATATGGATTTTAAGGAAATGTGAAGTGAAAGGAAGAAGAGAATAATAGAATGGAAAATAAATCTAGAAAAATATGTTTGGAATGCATGAGATATGATAAAAATAGAAGAGGAATGTAAATAATAAACAAAGCAAAAATGATGCATATACCCTTCATGCATATTGAACACACTTGAATTGATTCTATATTATTGTATATTTCTTTCCATTTTAAAGGATATAACGGTACGTCATGTAATAATTTTTTATAGAAGTGGAAGTGTAAATAAAATTATGCTAAAAGTATATTTTAAAAATTTGTTTGGTACGATAGAAATGAGTATATTTTTTTATAATTTGTGGTAAAATGGTCTAAATTTTTTTATAACTTGAGAAGTGTTAAAGTTGTCCAAGAATTTTATAACTTGGGGTAAAATAGTTTAAAATATTTTACTTCTACTTCCATTATCACATTTTCCAACTTTTTTATGGAAGTAAAATGGTTTAAAATATTGGAAATAGAAATTGCTTCCATTGTACAAAATAAGAGAAGTGAAATATTCTACTTCTATTTTTATTGTACCAAATATGCCCTAATGTCTCCCAACCTAAATTTATCGCCCTAAAAATGATGATTTAATTCCAATATTTTCAAATTTTCAAAACTAAATTTTTATATTAAAAATGTAGTTATTTATTTATTATATTTGGGGACGGAAAGGATATTAATTAAGTTAAGCCACATTCTCTATATAATGTTGATACCTTAAAAAAATTAAAAAAAATTAATCTTTTGATGTCTATAATTTTAATTTAGTTATAACTCGATCTTTATAATTTGAATTTAGTTAAAATTCAATTTCTAAACTTTAAATTATAATAACCATTCCCTATCGTTTTAAATAATTTAAAATTTTAATGCTTAAATTTTGTAAAATATATAATTTTATTTTTAAAATATAAGAATTAATATTTTAAATATTTAAATTATAAGGATTAAGTTGTATCAAGTGAAAGTTTAAAAATTTAATTATAATTAAATGAAAACTATAGAGATTTAACTATACTGAGTTAAAATTTAATAATTGAGTTATTAAGTTGTTAAATATGCATTTGATATGTTGCAAGTATGATACTTCATAATACAAATAACATTTTTTTTAACTGAATCCAAATAACATATTTTAATACTTACATTATTAATATTAATATATTTTTTTAAAAAAATATTCCAAAATAATTCAAAAACTGATCGAAAACTGAAAATTTCAGTTGTGTATTTTGTTATTAATACCAATCTTACTTTTCAAATATTTCTTTAAAACTCAATTTTTTAGTATTATCTATTTTTTATGGACTTATTTGGGGAAAATATATATGCATATATATCCTATAATTTAAAAAATTTATCGTATTCAACATATCATATCATATCACACTACATGTATTCATGCTTATACATTTATGAGACATGTTTAATGAGGTTGACAAAAACAAAATGTTTAATGAGAAAACATAAAGAGCATCATGATTCAAACCAAGTTCATTTCGCCGATCGAGATGTGTGATGATGGTGTGTGTAAGATAATGAAGTCTGGAAAATAAGGATTGTGGGTCAAACCGGCCAGGAACTGAAAATAATAAGTATGCTCATCTTTAAACATGACACAATTATTATTAATATTTCTTGGAAATTAATTTTATTCTTGGAATACAAGTAATATTACAACATCATTCTTTTTTCACGCTTTCATGTAGGGTTGTTCTTCTACACGTAATTTTGTGTTTCACTCTTCACTCTCTCGTTGCCTTGTATTATAATTTTGGAGGGTATTTACATATTTATTTATTTATTTTGAAAATAAAAAAATATATCTTCTAGAAATGAGCTAGGTCCGTAAACATATCCATCACTCCCTTTTTGACAGAAGAATTGGCATTTTTTTAAAGTAAGCTTAAGATATCTATTATAAAAATAATAACTAATTCTCATCTATTATAATTTTTTGGAAGGAACTTTAGTGCTGATCATGAGACCCTCTTCATACATATTTATAAAGATCAAATCTCTGATTAGATACCTAAAGAACTCAATTAAATGTCAACTATGCTATGGGCCTATTTGGTTTGATATGAAACTATGGTTTGAAAAGGACTTATAGCCCAAACTTTGGTTTGGAAAAATTTTAAAACAAACAGCTATATTTGTCCATAAGTACTGTTGGACAAAACTATGGTTTAAAACCATGATTTTGAATAAGCTATTAAAACTAGCTTTTGGAACAGTAAAAGAGCTTATGGATTATCTAATTACTATCTTACCCCTACTTTTTCTTACACCCTCTCTCCTCTCTCATACTTTTTCTTACACCCTCTCTCATTTCTCCTCTCTACCCTCTCTCCTCTCTCTTCTCTTTTCTCTACCTCTCTCCTCTCTCTTACTTTTAATCAAATCATACCCTTTTTGATAATTTACCAATATAAAAAGTCATTCTAAAAATAACTATCCAAACACTTATTTATTGAAAACCATTTTTTTTTTCATAAACTCTTCTCTAAAAGTCATTTTTCATAAGCTGTCCATAAGCCCTTTTTTAAAATTCTATCTAAACAGGCCCTATGTCTCATAGTTAACTCAAACGTTATTTAAATTAGTTCAATTCAAACGCTATAAATGAGCCAATAACAATTTGTTCAAAAGTTGGCTCAAAACTAATAGAGGTTGGTCTAAGTAATAAGCAGTTCAGTATCATTTAAGCAAGGTCTCGAGTTTGAGCCTTGGCATATATAGAAAATCCCTGTTGAGAGACTCACCTACCATAGCCAGATGCGCGACGCAGGTCAGATCTGGATATAGTCAGGGCAAAGCCCCGGTGAACCGAGTGGGCAAATAAAAAAAATTGGCCCAAAAGAATAACAATTAGTTTGACTTTGAGACTTTTATAGTATAATAAATTAATATTTAAATCCTTGTTAAAAGATGTATTTATATTTAATATTTAGTAGTGTCTTAAATAAAATTACTTCCAATAAGATGATACCTATACTTAATAAATAAATAAATAATGGCAAGTTACTCTTATTATTTTTTTAATAAAAAATATAAATAAAAATAAAGAGATACAACATGACGAGGACTCATTTTATAAAACAGGGCATCAGAGTTCGAAAGTAAAAGAGATATTGTCTGAAATATAAAAATAAAAACTGGAAAAGAACTTAGTCAAAGAAATAATATATGCTACAATGACATCTCAATGAACAAGAGACTGTAGATTATCTTGCCAAAGAGTTAGTCTTCCCAAAGCCTATAACTTTAACTAAATCCCTTGGCAAATTCCTTGAAGAGCTATAGTTGACTGGAGATAGTAGATAAGAGATAAGAGGTAAAAAATTGGAGATGAAGCTAATAAATTCTTTCCCAGACAAGATGATGCATTCGGTTCCCATAATAATGCCTAACATTGATGAGGAAGGAAAGAGTTTTCCTTCTCTTAATCTTTCTTGTCCAAATAGTCCGTCCTTGCAAAAACTCATTAGAAGGGTAGTTAACATTAATCAAAGCATAAGAGAAGCTATAACGAATCGGATCTGACCACTGGCAAGAGAGAAATACCCATGAATTCCTTCATCATAAAACGAGGATCAAATTTAACCTTCGAGTGTACAACTAGATTCCTTTTCATCCAAACCAGATTTTGAAACATAATGATTTGCTTTGAAGTGTGGATGTCGCTGCTTTTTAAAAGAGAAGAGATCATCATCTTTATCCATGTTATAGCACCCTGTTAGTGAGTTATATCAGTCCAAATACCAAAAGCCACAAACCACGTAGCTATAGTGAGTGGAGAAAGACAACAATAAATGCTCTACAGATTCTTCATCTTGACATCCAAATAGGCATAAAGATGATGAACTTTGAGTATTTCTCCAATTGGCAGAGATGCTTTCAAGATTTTTCATGGGAATTGTAAATACTTATATGGAAGTTGAATTTTCCATAGGTTTGTCCAAGGAACTCTTACCTTGGTTGAGAAGGAACAACATGCTTTATTAGAATATTGAAGCCTTCCTTGGCAAGTTGCTCTTATCATTAGGAGATTGTGAGTTTAGAGGTTCAACCTCTATGGTACATAGGAAGGATTATTTGTAAGGGAGGGAGTAATTGATAATTGAATTAGGGTTTATTTAGGATAATATTTATAAAGATAACTTTTTTCCTAATTGTATTTATAAATTAAATATGAGGTAAAAGTATGTTAATTGGTATAATGTAAATTATATTTAAATATAAATTTACAAATAAAAAAGTTTAAATACCTATTTGACTTTTGTAATTCAAAAACCTCCATAACGTGGCTTTAAATTTAACTTTAACTTAAATATCAATAATAATTTTGTCTAGTAGAATGAGTTAATCTTTTATAATATGATAAATTAAGATTTAAATTTTTGTTAGAAGAGATATCTATATTTAATGCCTGATAATATTTTAAATATGATTACTTCCAATATGATATATATACTTAGCAAATAAAAAAATTAACTTTAACTTTTTTTAAAAATAATTTTTCTAGGAAAAAATTATTTAAATTTAATACCAATCCAAACATAATTGTTGAGGTGAAATTAATTTTTAAGCTTTTAAACTCACTTTTATAATAAAAAAAACTTTAACCAATCTACTCCTTTAATCATATTTATAGGGTGGAGAGAGAAGATAATAAATTTTTAAAAAAATTAATTTATATAAAATATGTTTGAAATAAATAGAAGTATAAGTTACCGGGAAAACTTACGGCAATAAAATTGAAGGTTGGGTCGGCGCTAAATTCCCAAGACCATTTAAGGATCAACTAACCCCTATTATCTTTTCTTTCATCTTTCCTGCCCCAAGCCTATCAGCTAGCTATTATTGCTTACTCATGCTTATCTTCCTAGTACAGCACTTCCTCCTATCCCTATTTCAGGGTACTTTACCTTAATTATTTAGTGAGTGATTGATACTTATTTACTCTCTCTCTTTCTTGCTCCATATACAAGAAGTCTTTAAAAAAAAAAAAAGTCTAAAATATAAAATTAACATGATAATTAATAATTATTTTTTATTTTTACTTTTTATAAAAAAGATATGTAATAAATAATAAATATATATTTAAAATTCGTATTCTTTAATTAAAGTAAAATAAATTAATTTTATTAATTTAAAATATATTTAATTATTTAATTAATATTCTTTAATTCATGTAAATAATTTAGTAACATATTATATATCAGACTCAAGGAGTATTAATTTTATCCTTATGATGAATGCTCGAATGACTCTTCCTTTTTTCCTTCACCCCTCCAAAATCTCATTAACAAAAGTAAAGTCGAAAATTTTTATTAACTTAAGGTCATTGTTGAATTGGTTGAACGTACATGCAGAAGGAGTAACACACAAGTAATCTTTTGTCATCTTATTTTTTTAAGAAAAAATTTTGTTTGAAAATCTTATTGATTAGAAAACCAGATATATTTTTATTTATAAAAAATATTAATGCTCTAAAAATTTTATATAATAGAAATTATCAATACTCGAATTCATACCTTTTTATCCAAAAAAATTGTATGAATAATATTTTTAAATAAAATTTTTTTGTCCATTTTTCAATTTTTACTACTCCATTTGGCCAATTTATAAGATGTTTTTAAATAAAATTGTAAGGACTAATTAATTTTAAGAAAAATAATTATTTAATTATTATAATTTTGATTAGGATTATAATTTAGTCTATCAACTTTAATTTGATTTTACTCACTATAACTCGATTCTTATTATTTTAACCATTTAATTTTAGTTTCAAAAGATTATAAAATATATAATTTTAATTTTCTAAAATATAGAGATACATATTTTAATGATTAAATTATACGAATTAAGTTATATTGAGTCATAGTTTGTTACAATCGATTCAAAAATTATGAGGATCAAAATATTAATGTTTCCTAAATTTTCTTAAATATAATTGGAAAAAAATTGTTTTTAAAAAAAATGAAGTATAAAATTTTAAAAATATTTTTCATTTAACAGAAAATACTAATTAATAACAATTAATTAATGAAAGGTATTTTGAAATTAAGGCTGGTGATAGACTATCATTTTGAAAGCATTTTATATAAATAAAAATGGAAGGACTATTATTTATTTACTTCTCATCAATGTAACTGCAGATTTATTATTTGGACAAGCAAGTGGAGTAACATTTTGCTGATAGTAAAAATATAAAAAGGAAAAGTAATTACTTAATCTTTATATTTTTTTGACAATTTGAAATGGTTACTAATAGTAATATCACCCTTTATGCTCTCTTCATTCCATATTTGTTTTTGTTTTTCACTTTTTATTTTGCTTTGAAACTTTTGTTATTTAAAAATTCATGATGAGGCCAACTTTTTTTCCCCTTATAATCATACGCTTATTTAGTAATTATATCTCTCTTCTATCACCTTTTTTTTTCACCTATCAGTTTTTTTTACTATAATTAAAAATAGTTAAAATATAAATCTAACCATATAGTTTTTTCCCCCAATGCACACCTCATGCTATATAAAGTGTAAAAGTGCATAAACTTTTTCAAACAGAATATTACCTTTAACAAATTTTAATCAACTTTTTAATTTATATTTAAGATTAGAGGGAGTAATATTTTTTTAAAATAAATTATATTTTTTCACATATTTATTATTTTTAATAAATTTTAATCAACTTTTTAACTTAGGTGATTTAATTATTGATTAATATCATTGTTGATCATCACAATTTGATCAAATTTTAATTTTAATCTTATAATTTCATAAAGATTTAACTTGAGTTAATGCCATTAAGTATATAGACCAAAATAAAATCCGTTAGAAATACAAAGACTAAAACTAAAATTCGTTTAATCCTTATATTTTTAATAAATTTTAATTTTGATCTTTATATTTTTGATAAATTTTGTGTATGATCTCTATACTTAATAATGTAATGTCCTTAAACTTATATTAAATTCTTATGAAACTATAAGTAATAAAACTCATGATTTGAAATTAGGTAGATTAAAATAAAAAATTTAATAAAAAAGTAAGGACCAAGAATATATAGTATTAACTTTTTAATTATTTATAACTCACGAGTATTTTAGACCAAACTACTTTGTCAAGTTATAAGGATTGGAGAGAAAATTTTAGATGGGCCAATGTGGGCCCTTTCTGCAACGTGGCATTCATTCAACTTACAAATACCAATAAAATTGACATATATCATAAACAATATATTCGTATCTAATAAAGATGCTAGTTTAATTTTTACTATCGTTATGATAGTTCTTTTAATATACAATTTTATAAGTATCTTATAAATATTTTTTAAATTTTGAGGTTATATCCTGACCTTAGTAAAAAGTTAGTACTAAATCTATTTAATTTTTTTTTTGTAAAAAAATAACTTGCACGGGCTCCGGTTCTTTTGCAACTTGGGCCACTCACTGATCCCCCTAGACCCCTACCCAACCATTTGTCCCTTCCTTCGGCTTCGTCCTCCTTTTTATTTTGAGAAAATTGGGGATAAATAAAAACGGAGTTGGTCCGAGTGATAAGCGACTCGGTATCACTTAAACGAAGTCTCGAGTTCGAGTTTTGACGAATGTAGAAATTCCCGTTGGGAGACTCACCCACTATAGCCAGGTGCGCAACCCTGATCCGATCTAGATATAATTGGGATAAAATTCCGTTGAACCGGGTGGGTAAAAAAAAATTAGGGATAAATCCCCATTGGAGAATTTAATTGAGGAATAGGACCTAGAAAAAATTTAAGCTAAGTAACCACATCAAATAATCACTTTGCCGTTTTGACCCTCAATCTCTCTCTACACTCCGATTCACCGTCTCCTACTCTGAATAATAATAATAATAATAAATTGAAACATTCTGGTTTTCTCTTGCCCATAGCTTGTCTCTCCATGTCTCTCAAAATAGCAAGGTTTTGTCATTTTCTCTTAATTTGCAGATAACAAATGATTAAAGCCATCGAAAATTATACCCAACCACTAAGCCAAACATGGTCGCTATGATTCTCGATAATTCCATCCCAGTGGGTAAGTAAGAACAAAGAAACCAGACAGCAGTTAAAAGGAGTAATAACATAGATGATGAATAGCTAAATTAATTACATTCAAATTAAACTGAAAGTCACAGGCAGTTGGTTCTTGGGTGATATAAAGGAGGAGAAAGATGCACAAGGGAACCACTACAAGAGCTGTGATATTGAAACGAAAACATGAGATGCATACGATCCGAATGAGTGGAAATTAAGAAACTTTGTTTGTGCTTAAATCACTGGAAGCTAAGAGAGCAAGAAATTCGAACTGGCATCTATGAATTCTATTCGAGCAATGGCTGTGCGAGAAAGAATGGATTTTGTAAGTCACGGTAGGAAAAAGGGTTTTTGTTGGGTCGTCCTCCCGTCGTGTCTTTCTGGGATGATTTCATGGTGACCAAATTTTGTTGTTTATTTCCTGTCAACAGAGTTTGAAAGATGAAGCAGATGATGTCGCGGGTAAAATTCTGGAGTTCATCATCACCGTATACCGTAGTTACTATACGGGAGGGAGACGGAGGCAGTAAATAGAGAGATGTAGGGTCAATAAGGCAAAGTTATCATTCGATGTGGTTATTTGGCTTCATCATTTACTAGGTCCTATTTCCTAATTAATTTCTCAAATAGGCATTTATCCTTAATTTATCCTTTTATTTTTTTGTAAAAATAGCTTCTCATCCACGGTAGTCCGCCTCCATTTACCATCACAAAGCTAGAAAGTATCCCAACCTCAACCCACTATTTCTAATAGATTTGGATGTTTTAAAATACTCGCATATCCTTTTAACTCTCTCATACAACAACAACAACAACAATAAAGCCTTATCCCATTAAATGGGATCGGCTACATAGATCATACGACGTCATTGTGCTCTATCAAAAATTGAATCTTTGGTTAAGTTATTGACCAGGAGATCCCGCTCAATGACCTCGTTGAGCGTTTTCTTTGGCCTTCCTCTATTCCTTTTAACGGGACTCCATACAATTTGATCCACCCTCCTCACTGGCGCATCCCTTGGCCTTCTTTGTACGTGTCCAAACCACCTAAGACGGTTCTCTACCATTTTCTCCTCAATAGATGCTACTCCAACTCTTCCCCGAATTTGTTCATTACGAATCTTATCTTTTCTTATATGTCCACACATCCATCTCAACATTCTCATCTCAGCTACCCCAACTTTATGCTCTTGCTGTCCTTTTAAAGCCCAACATTCACTTCCATAAAGCATTGCTGGTCTTATAGCAGTGCGATAAAACTTTCCTTTTAATTTATCTGGTACTTTCCGATCACATATAACCCTAGTAGCATTTCTCCATTTAAACCACCCAGCCTAAATTCTATGATTAACATCCTCCAAAATTTCACCATCCTTCTGTATAATTGATCCCAAATATTTGAACTTATCTATTTATGGAATAACTTGATCTCCCAATTTGACCTCCAAGTTATTTCTAACTTGCCTCTTATCAAAATTACAATGCATATATTCAGTCTTACTTCTACTCAGATGAAAACCCTTCGACTCTAAAGTACTTCTCCATAACTCAAGTTTAAAATTAATCTCTTCTCTTGACTCTACTACAAGAACTATATCGTCTGCAAAAAGCATGCACTTAGGGATTTGTTCTTGAATAGGCTTGGTTAGAACATCCACTACTAGATTAAATAAATAAGGACTCAAGGATGATCCCTGATGAAGACCAATCCTTATGGGAAAATCCTTTGTTTCGCCCCCAGACATTCTTACAGTAGTTGTTACCCCCTCATACATATCTTTTATTGCCTTGATATATGCCATGCGCACACTTTTTTTTTCCAAAACTTTCCAAAGCACCTCCCTTGGTACTCGATCATACGCTTTTTCTAAGTCAATGAAGACCATATGCAAGTCTCTTCTTTTGGTCCGGTACCTTTCCATTAACCCCCTTAATAAATAAATCGCCTCTATTGTAGACCTACCCGGCATAAAACCACACTGATTCTTAGAAATATCAGTCTCTAATCTCAACCTGTGTTCAATTACCTTTTCCCACAACTTCATAGTGTGACTCATAAGCTTTATCCCTCTGTAATTTGCACAATTTTGAATATCCCTTTTATTTTTGTAAATAGGAACTAAAGTACTTTTCCTCCAGTTATCAGGCATTTTCTTAGAACTTAAAATCACATTAAATAGTTAGCAAGCCACACCACCCCCACTTCGCCTAAACACTTCCAAACTTCAATAGGAATACCGTCAGGTCCAACAGCTTTACTATTTTCCATTTTCTTAAGCGCCTCTTTAACCTCGTCAACACGGATCCTACGGTAAAATGCTAAATTTGGTTCAACTTCTCGTGTTAAATCCCCGAGCTCATAACTCGACCCTCCTCCCTCGTCATTAAACAATTTGTAAAAATAGGTCTCCCACCGTTCTTTAATATCACAATCTGTAACTAAAACGTTACCCTCTTCATCCTTAATACATCGTACTTGATCCAAATCCCTCGATTTTCTTTCCCTATCTCTTGCAATCTTATAAATCTTTCGTTCTCCCGACTTTGTCCCTAGCTCTTTATAAAATTTCTCAAAAGCTTTAAAACGAGCTGCACCCACCGCCTTCTTAGTTTCCTTATTAGCTAAATGATACTTTTCCCAATTTTCAGTATTATTACATAAGTGTATAGCTTTGAAACAACCTCTCTTGTTCTTAACTTTCTCTTGTACGTCCTCATTCCACCACCAAGTCTCCTTATCTCGTCGACCAAAACCTTTAGATTCTCCCAAAATTACTTTAGCAACCATTTGGACCCTCTCAGCCATTTCCTTTCACATGATATTAGCATTTTCCTGCGCCTCCCAAACCCTTTCATTTAACATAGTTCTTTTAAAAGTTTCCCTCTTCTCCCCCTTTAACTGCCACCACTTGACTCTTGTGTTTAAAACATGTTGGCATTTTTCCTTCCTACACTTAATACGCATGTCAAGGACCATTAACCTATGCTGGGTTGTCACCCCGTCCCCTGGAATCACTTTACAATTTGTACAAAGTCTTCTGTCATGACTTCTTACCAAAAAGAAATCAATCTGTGACCTGTGGACCCCACTCTTGTATGTGACCAAGTGCTCCTCCCGCTTCTTAAAGCACGTGTTGACAATCTTAAAATTGTAAGCTAAGGAAAACTCAAGAATAGATTGTCCTTCATTATTAATCTCTCCAAAACCAAAACCACCATGAGCCCTTGCATATTACCCTACCTCCTTACCAACATGACCATTAAGGTCTCCACCAATAAAAATCTTCTCAGTAAGTGGTATGCTCTGAATCAACCCCTCCAAATCTTCCCAAAACTTTTTCTTAAGGTGTGCTTCTGTTCCCACTTGAGGTGCATAAGCACTAATAACGTTGATTGTATCCCTTCCAATAATTATTCTTAAAGATATAATTCTGTCATCAATTCTTTTCACATCCACCACATTCGTCTTCCACTCTTTATCCACAATGATACCAACACCATTTCTCGTACCTGTTTTACCTGTGTACCAAAATTTGAACTCATTGATTTTCCGAGATTTTTCTCCAACCCATTTAGTTTCTTGAAGGCACAAGATGTTAATATTTCGCTTTACCATTTGGCCCACCACCTCCCACGCTTTTCCAGTCATAGTCCCAATATTCCAAGTGTCAAATCTAATCTTTCTCTCCTGAACTAGCTTCTTTAGCCGCCTCCGTCCGTAAGAGAGCGGTAGCCCTTGCTCATTTAACACTACATCCGGGCGACAATGCAGCGGCCCTTGCTCACTTCTCACTGTACTCGAGCCATACAGTGCGTTACTTACGGGCAACGACCTAGTATTAGAGCAATATCTTCGTATGTCTATGTTCATAAGATTCGACAAATTTTTACGTTGGCTGTCGGGGCCTAACACAACCCTCCTCCTTTACCCGGGCTTGGGACCGGCTACATGCATAGGCGGTTTTAACTCCCTCATACATATTAAAAAATTAATTTAATATTAATTAATCTATTAAACTTATCATAAAATTTAATTAATAGTTTTTAACATTCTCCTTATTAATTACACTAAACTTCAGTATTATATTAATTCCTATACACTTTAACTATTCTTATTAAGTAAGGACATATATATAATATTTAATATTCATTTAATCCTATTTATAAATGAAGAAAAATATTTTTCCCTTTTTATAAGTTACATAATTAATTTCTTAATATAAATATACTATTTTATCATCAACTTATTATCGTATAGATTGTTATTTTATTAGAATGTATGTATATTAAATAGGGATAAAATTAAAAATTTATTAAATTTTTAACTAGAATTAATAATGTTTAAGGTTTTTTTTATTTTGATAAAATATGTTAAAAATAACTTGTAAATAAAGCTAGATGAGTACTTTAAAAATACTATTTTGTTCATATTGTGTCCCATTCTAGTATATTTAAAAATATATTAAATTAATAAATATTTTTACATGTGTTCTTGTTAAAGAAAGGGTATTAAAAAAAGATGCTGCACATCTTCTCTCACATATCTCTCTCTACATTTAAAGAAAGGATAAAATTGGAAAAGTCTTTAATTTTTCTATAAATAATTTATATATAGGAAGAATCTTTTCTCTTATAAATAATTTATATATGGAAAGAGAGTGCTATGCAAGATGAATTACAGTTAAAACAAATGACACTATTACAAGGTGACACTTAGGGGTATGCAAGATACCCATGGCCCAGTGAGCTCGCTTAAGCCCGCACAAAAAATGCCCTGTCTAGCCCAGTGAAAAATAGCCCAGTGTAAAATGGGCAATTTCGGGCAGGGCTGGGCATCGGGCAGGGGTTGCTGCCCTGCCCATTTGGCCCTGCCCAGTTAGCTACCTTTTTATATATCAAAATTTATAAATTACATTATTTCACATAGAACGAATATGATAGATACTAGTGACTAAAGGGTAATTTTACAAATATGAGTAATCAAATAGGTAATTGCATCCTTTAAAATTTATAACTAAATTAATTTATTTCTTTATTTTTTTTTAAATTTGCTAACCGTCATATTTTTTTTCAGATGCTTCATCTTTGTCAATTTTAGAGAGATTTATGCAAAGTTACAATTGTAAACTACTTAAACTTCAAGGCTTTTTTTTATATGCAATAGATTTTAAAACTCTAATTACTATCTTTTGGTTACTGTATTCTTAGTGGATTATAGATATTATTTAACTCTTGAAAATATATGAATATGGTATTATTTTAGAAGTTCATAATTGTAGATTTTTTCCCACGATATGAGCAGGGTATCATGATGTGGGCGTGCCCAGCCCGAAATGGCTAGAGCTTTTACCGGGTAGGGCCGGGCATCGGGCTGTAAAATATAGCCTATACCTTTTTTAGGCAGGGCACCAAGCAGGGAGGTTACCCTGTCTAACCCTGCTCATGCACACCCCTAGTGACACTTAGACAAAAGAAGTAAAAAGGTTTAATATGGAATATTAATTGATGAAAGAGGAAATGAGTGATAAGGAAGGAGACTAGGGGGTTGAGAGAAGTGTCGTAATCAGCAACCACCATGGTAGGACTCATGATTAGATGTTCAAGATTTGCTCTTTCTCATAACTACACAGCACAACTGATTTATACATAAGCAAAGCCTCTCTCTCCCTACAATAGAAAAATTATAGCTTCCAAGATCTATATTCTTAGATTTGCTTTGTCTCTTTCTCTTGACTCATCGTCCCACTCCCTTCTCAACTGTCCCACCCCAATTCGCCTTCCTTCTTTACTAATTCGTGTGTGTGTATTCATAGTGTAATACTTTTAATATGGCTTTTTTTTTTCATATACATTTTTTAAATCCTGTATTATTTAAAGATAATATTCTTAGTATCTTTAATATATGATATATTTAACTAATTTAATTAGATTAAAAAAGTTAGTTATCTTAGTTAATATGAGTTTTTTTCCTAAAAAATCCTAATTATCTTTAATTTTCTCTCTTTGATCTCTCTCTTACTTGATTATTATTGAGGAAGTATCAATAGGGATAATTTAAAAAAAATTATATATATATAAAAGAAATATATCTTATTTTTAAAATCAAAACTAACTTCTCAATTATTTTATATATTAAGAATCAAAGGAGTATAATATTTGAGGTAGTTCGGCCATATACAAATAATGGTAAGTGAGGAGGATATATTAAGCAATATGAAGTCATTTGAAAATGAGTAGAAAAAAACTGAAGAGAATACTCAATAAAGTTATTGAGCATATGTTAACCTCTATGATTTTATGTTATTTCAGCACATGTATTTTCCTTGAGTTTTATACTATTTTTGTACATTTGTGCATATTTTGATACTCAGACATAGAAAAATGTGTATGGTGTTCTTAATGGCACATTATTGGTTAATTGTGCATATTTTGACTTTTATCCTTGTTAGTTATGAACTTAAAGAGTTTATTATTTTGCAAGGTATATTTTGATAGATAAATTAAATGGATCAAGCCACTTGAAAATTCTTTGAAAGCATTTAAGGATTAAACTTGGCTTAAAAACATATTATGGAAAACAAAGATGAACAAATGGAAGCCAAATCATGGGTAGAATGCATCATTTGAGGTAGAAGAACTCAATTTTTCACAAGCAAAATGAGTTGCAGTGCACTAAAACCAGGCTGCAGATCAAAACAGCGGCGTCGCAGCCCAAGTTGCTAATAGCAAGACGCAAAATAGCGTTAGGATAAACTTTTAGAAAATAATTTATACAAAAAAATTTTTTTGTACAGTTTATAGAAAATAGCTTTTAAAGAATAGTTTATAAAAAAAAAGTAGTTATGAATAAATAAATATTTAGATAGTTATTTTTAAAATAATTTTTTATATTGGTAAATTACTAAAAATTGTGTGATTTTATTAAAAAGAGGAGAGAGGAGAGACGGTAGAGAAGAAAGAGGAGAGACGGTAGAGAAGAGAGAGGATGGAGAGGAGAGATGATAGAGAAAAGAGAGGAGAGGGGTAGAGAAGAAAGATAAGAGATGAGAGAGGGTGTAAGAAAAAGTAAGGGTAAAATAGTAATTGGATAATCCATAAATTCTTTTACTGCTTCACAATTTAGTTTCAGTAGCTTATTTAAAAATATAACTTAGTCCAAAAGTACTTATAGATAAATATGGCTGTTTATTTTAAAAAAAAATCAAACTAAGATTTTGTCTAAAAAATTTATAAAATTATAGTTTGGTTGCTAACTGAACAGGCCCTAAGTCTAAAATGGATGGTTTTTGGGGATAAAAGGCCATAACTCGTTGGAGGTCGCGATTCTGGACTTTTGAGGAGCATTTTAGAGCTTGGGTCTGCTAGGGTTTAGGTTTCTAAGTGAAAATTGAGTTAGGATTTAGAGCTTTGAAGAGATTTGGGCTTCTTAGTTTTTGCTCTTCATCTTGCGTCCTCCTCTCTTGATTCAATGTTTGTACTTATATATATATATATGTATGTATGTACGTATGTATGTATTTTCCATTGGTTTTTTTTAGTATGAGTGGCTAAACTTCTTGCTCAAGGATTATTTTGAACCCTTGTATATATTAAACACTCATTTTCCTTTTATATTTGTGATTAATGATATGACTATGTTGATTTTACTCTATTTTTAGTGCTTCTTGTTGATTTGCCACTAATAATATTGTTGAGTTCGCTTGATTGATATTTGAAAGAGTTAGGTTGAGTGTAGAATTTGAGTTAAATCATCTGAAAACTTGAAATGTACAAGACGAATGGATGATTTTAATGAGATAGAAATATACTCGTTAGTTTCACATAGTTATATAGGGTTTGTAATAAAAATTAGGTTTTATTAATTGTAACAAGAGATTGAACAATTGTTAAAATTAAACACCTATTTAGAAACTTGAGAGAGCATTTATAGGTAAATTAGCACTCTTAACTAGTATAGTCATAATTAAAAAGCAAGTATAAAAGGAAAATTGATTGAGCATTTTTAAAATATAAAGGGGATAAATAATCCTAAGCTCTATTTAATCCTTGAAATCAAAGAATCAATTGCTTTCTATCTTTAAAATGATTTTCTAAAGTTTACTCGTTCATCCAAACTTTATTTTAGCTCAACTTAATTGAATTTCTTAAGTCTTTTATTGGGTTTTAAAACCAAATCTCTTTTAAAACGATATTCAATTATCATTTTATTATTTAACATGACCTATATACTTGCAGAATGAACAACATGACATATTGATTAATAATCTATATAAGAATTTAGTTATTAATAGAGTATAATAATATATTACGATATATATATATAAGTGACTTTAATTAGTAGGATAAAATTTATTATTGTTATTATTTAAAGATAATCAAATCTTTTCTTACTTGACTTAACAACAATTGTTATAATTAAACTTGGATACTCTTTTTCTTTCTATCTTTCTTCAAATGTGCCAACTAATTAAAAGCTTATAGAGTGTTGAGGGAGGACAAATTTGCGTTCTTTCCAACATAGATACAAACACGCCTTAGGTTGTCCACTTGTTTTAATTTATTTATGAATACTCAATGGGTGTGTTTGGATAAAATTTTAAAAAAGGATTTATGAAAAAAATAGGCTTTTAGACAGTTTATGAAAAAGGGCTTTTAGATAAGAGATTATAGAAAAAAAAGTGGTTTTGGATAAATGAGTGTTTGGATAGTTGTTATGAAAAGGGGTTTTGTAATTAGAAAATTACTAAAAAGGGTATGTATGAAAGATGAGAGATGAGAGAGGGTAAAAAAGATAAAGGAGAGGGGATAGATGAGAGATGGTAGAAAAGATAGAGGAGAGAGGGTGTAAGAAAAAGTAAGGGTAAAATAGTAATTGAGTAGTTGAAAGTGGTTTTTACTGTTCCAAAAACTACTATGTTTATCTGAAACCATAGTTTTAAACTATGGTTTGATCAAAACTGAGGTTTAATAAATATGACTGTTTGTTTTAAAATTTCTCTAAACTGAAGTTTAGATCAAAAATCCTTTTAAAACTATAGTTTTAACTTTTGCCAAACAGACACATAATATTTTCCTTTCGTGTTCCCTTCCGTGTGTGGTTTGAACTATCTTGACCTCTTTTGGGAATGGGAAAACTATGTTTAATTTGACCTAATTCACATATAATCACCTGTTTTATTATGTTCGAAGCAGCTAAATCAAGTCAAACTGAATATTGGAGTTTCTTGTAATTTTGTGTGTCAAATGTGTGGGAGTTAATCACATTATAGCATAATGACATAAAAACTCTGCTGTGAGGATACGGATTTGATTTTATTTGTAACCTTATATTATTAGTATTTATCTCTTTAAATGTATAGGCTAAATACTTAATTTATAGTAATTAAAAAAATTAATTAAATTAGTTATTTATAAAATTTATGTTAATTTCTATAAAATATCATTTCCGAATGAATACATAGGAAACTACTTTCTTGATTAAAAAATCTCTTTAATACATATATAATTTATAAAAATATTTTAGAAAAAAAATTAAGATTAAAGTGTGAAATTTTTACTCAGGAATAATGTTACAATGGAAGTATTCTTAGATTCAATGTCGTCTCAAAAACTTAAAAGTGTACTAATATTACTTGAGACAGTTAAAAAATTAATATTGACTATAAAAAATTTAATATTGACTATTAATATTTTTAATAGTAAGAGATAATATTACTCAATTTTAATACTTTTAGAATGGTTTTGTATTAAAAAAAATTTAAGACAATATTATTCTTAAATAGAAATTTATAAGATAAATTTATAAATTAATTCAGAAAATTATAAATTTAAAATATAAAATAAATTAAAATATTATAGTATCTAAAACGAAATCTCTCTATCAATTCATATATTTAGGATAAGAGAAAGTACTCATGAATGTTAGATGTGTGCCTATCTATGAGTGGAAGATGAAGGCGTGGGAGAAAAGGCTGGCTAGGTGTGCAAACTTCCATTGGTCCACCTTCCGGCCCCACATTTTACTGTCCTTGTCCTTGTTTCCATTGATAATCTAATCCAAAAAGTTTAGGTTCTTCTTGTTCAATTAGTAATTTTTTAACTAATTCTTTTATTATCTCTATGTAATTGTCTCCTCTTTTTTTACTCCTCCTCCAGGTAGTGGGCATAATATAATATTAATATAAAAATATAATATAAATCAGCAAGTAGAAGGCAAGATTAATTAACTATCTCTAATTAATTAATTAATTAATTAATGCATTTCTTTTAGTATATCTCTCCCACTTTCTATTCCTTTTCTATTCCCTCACTACTTCAAACTTCCATGACAGATTCCTCCTACCTTCTGACTTCCATTGTAAATTATTGATCCATCGCATTCACACAATAATTAGCTGATCCAGGGCATTTAAACTAATTGTATTTAACAATAATTTTCAGTTTGACCGGCGGTCAAACGCTTTGACCCCAATCTTATTTGAGAAAATAGACATACAGATCATGTGGGTTACTAAATTTCAGATAAATTAATTTGCATTTGTGATTCGTTATAATTTACCCAAATTTTGAATTAGTTTTTTATAGTTTATTTTGTTTGAATGGAGTACTTATTATTTAATATGTTAGTTTTAATTTATAAATTTTATAAAATTTTATTTATAGAAATGAAGTGTGAAATAAAATAAAAATAAATTACTATAAGGTCTTAAAGAAATGACTTAATTACTAAAAAAAAATTAATAATAAGTAAGCAACATCATATTTTTTTGCATTGAAACATATCATTAAATTTTTTTAGTAATTAAATTTTTTTTATATATATTATTTAGTACATCTTATTAACATGTATCCAATTTTAATACTATTAAATCTCTCTTTTAAAATTTTATAGTAATTTTTTCTAAAATGAATGAGATTTTATAAAATTAATTAAATGATATAAATTAAAAAATATACTTAAAGATGGATGGTGTAATGGATCAAACTATGATGGTTCCATTTAAATAAAAAAAAATTGTAGGGACCTTACTTAAAATTGAGGTAAATTATAAAGATTTGCCAATTAATTTTTTATTAAAATTTTACTTGTAATTACTCTTCCATTCCCTCTTCAACCAGAGGATGCAACGTGGAAATAATTAGTAACGGTTGCTTTCATTTCAAGCAGCAAATAATTTCGTCCGCCATTAAATAGTTAGATGGCAAGTGTAAAGCTTTTATTACAAAATTAACTTCGCTTTCTAATTAATTACCACCTGATCCCCTCAACTATCCAAAACAAAACACAGAATATTTTTGGACTCTTCATTTCTTATGATTAATTAAATTAAATCCTAATAAGAAATCAAAGAAATACGTTGCTTCTTAATTAACTTTAAGTATAATTCTTCTGTTGATAATAGTACTACTATCTGTAACGTAACGTCAAGATACAAGAACGTAATTTCCTCTGTTACAGAATGAATTAAATGAAAATTGTTAACGTTACTTTGTATAAATGAGACAAATCTGTAAACGCAAAAACTCAGGATTTCAGAGCCATGAATCTCATGAATCATGACTTTTTGTTTCCCCTAATCAATGGAATTTGTTTTTATCAATCCATTCCAAACGAAGAAGACAAGTCGCCTTTAAAACGCTACTGTACTGTAACTCCAGAATCATCCCCACGGCATTACCGTAATTTCACTTTCCCACAAGCGGTAAAATAAAAATCCATTTATTATTTATTATTATTATTATCATCGCCTTTCATTTCATCTTCTACTACATCCCCACTTCTTTCCTTTGCTGTTCACATAGCATGAGACTTCTTAACGACCAAAACCCAGCTTCTTCCCTCTGAAATCTTTAGAGAGAGAGAGGCTAAGGCTGTGTTTGGCTTTCGCGGTTTCTGACTCCGTCGCCGACAAGTTCTGTTTTCTTATGGCGAGCGGATGGGTGAAGTCGTTGCATTGTAAATCTAGAGCTTTTGAAGACGTTTACCATCCAAGCCCCAGGATCCTGATACCCACTTCTGGTTGCAGAAACGGTGTTCAGAGTATCAAAGACGTCGTCGTTGATAACACTTCTTCTAAGTCTAAACCCAGAAATATTCCTAAACCCAAACACCACCTTGAGAAGCATCCAAGTTCGAGATACCCACAGCGAGCGACCAAGCCTGAATCTCCGGTTAATCCGAATGTTGTGAATCGTTCACGTAGTAGTACCTCCACGCGCCCTGCGCGTGCGCCGGAATCGTTCTTTCCGGCTCTGACGGAGCTTCCCGTGGGGCATCCGTCGCGGAATGTTGTTGAGATTATCTTTCATAGTAGTTGGGGTCCGAGGGCGTTTTCGGGTCGGATGGAGATGATTTTTAAGGTTCAGAATGGCTCCAAAACGGTGTCGCGGTTCGAGGAGTATCGTGAGACGGTGAAAGCGAAGGCACGGGCTGGGTCTGGTGGTCCGGCGGAGGGGAGTAATTGGGAGGAGGAGAATGCACGGTGCGTGGCTGATGGGAATGAGATGATGCGGTTTCATTGCTTGGGTCCGGCTTCGGGTGGTGGACCTTACGATGCCGGCGGCGGAGGAGGAGGAGGAGGCGGAGGTTGTGGGTGGTCGTTCCCTGGAGGGAAAGGCTCGGCAATCTGCACATTCGCCGGCAGCGGCTTGGCGCATGAGAACGCAGGCGGAGGGAAGGGAAGAAAAGCGATGCTGGTGTGCCGGGTCATAGCGGGTCGGGTAGCGAAGCAAGTAGGGTTGATGGACTCGTTGTACGATGGCCGAGTCGGGTATGACTCGGTGAGTGGGGAGAAGGGCGAGTTGTTAGTATTTGATTCGCGGGCCGTTTTGCCCTGTTTTCTTATTATCTATAAATTGTAAAAAAGGGAAAGGAGAATTATTTACTGTTTTTAAATCTATTACCTTCCTATTTTTATTTTTTGGTTTTTTTGAAGACTGTGGATTTGTATGTATGTGGAGGTCTTTCCCCTCTTTTGCATGGATTTAAATATGATCAACACAATTTTTTTTTGTTTTCTTTTGAGTTTTATTTTGGTTTGGCTATTACTAAGTGAGAAATTTAGGATGATAAATGCTAATTAGAAGAGTATCATCTCATTTATTTGACTGCTTTTATCTTTCTATTAATATATACCATGTGTGGATGCCTATTTAATTAATTAATTAATTTTCATGCGAAATATATTCACTCACACGCGAACAACCTATTTCAGTTATAAGAGTAATATTCATTCCGATTATTTAAATCTTTGATATATTTTTAACTGAAAATTTTCTTTTGATAATTTTATTTAGTGTTTTCTTTAATTTTTTGCTACCCCTTCTCATCAACCCTTCTAACAATCTATTTTGTATATATCTAAAGCACCTCAAAGGATATAATAAGTATATAACTATTTGCTAATAAGAGTTGTCCCATATAGTAAGGAATAAGCTCGTATTCTACAAGGACGCAAATTCAATTCTTACTACCGTTATGATGACTCTTTTGGTAGACGATCTCGTAAGTCCCCTATAAATACTCTCTGAGCCCTTAGGGTACGTTTGGTACGCAGCATTGAAGACTTGGGACTGGCATAGGGACAGAGAATTGGCTAAATAAGGTGTTTGGTATGCAGCATTGAGAATGGGCTTGAGATTGTGTAATACCACATAGGTGGGATTGTGCAATACCACATAGGTGGGATTGGGCAATCCTAGGATTGAAGTTTATTAAGATAAAAGTATCCTTATAAATATAATTTTTGGACAAAGTTACCCTTATCTTAGTTTGTTAATATAATATTTTTATAATTTATGGCTAATTATAAAATAAATAAAATCATTCCCTACAAATATTACTTCATACCAAACATAATTTTAAAAGCTCATTCTCAGTCCCAGTCCCAGTCCCAATCCCAATCCCAATCCTAATCCTAATCCCAGTCCATCAAAATTCAGTGTTGCATACCAAACGTGGCCTTAGACTGTACCCTGACCTTATGGAAGATCGGTACTAAACCCATCTAAACCTTTTTGGTAAAAAAAAAGTATATAACTATTCGCTTCTTACTAGCTGTTTGCTATGAATTTTATTTTTTTCTCGTATAAACATATATCCACTCCAATATTCTTATCTAGGTTATCCAAATTTTATGCTTTTGTTGTTGTTTTAAAATCCCCTAATTTTTTTTATTCGTGAATGATCTGTGAGAGCCATTTTAAATATTTTTTTTAGTTTGAAGACATGTTTTGACTCTAATTAGCTCTCAAGACTAAACTCACCTATAATTTTTCTTTTTCTTTTTTTTTTTTGCAGCAAAAAAAGATAAAAGCTTTTTGTTTTATGCAACGAGAAAGGTAGCTCTTAGCTAATATTTTAAAGACTAATACTCCTAAAATATAAAAATTATCGAAATAAATTTTATCTTGAGCATGAGGATTTAATTGTTTCATACTAGGCTAATGCCATTGTCCTATTATCACGAATTTTTTTTTTGTTAAAAGTTAAAATATATATATTATTTTATTATTAAAGATAATTTTATTTGAGGCATATGTACTAATGTAGGTAGTGCTCCCAACAAAAATCAAATATTAGACGCTCCTTCTACTATATTTAACTCTTGTGATAGAATAATCTGTGAGGTGGAAAAGATCACTGAGTTGTCATATGGGCCCAAAAATAAAACAAGCACCATAACGAGTTGAGCAATAAGATTTGGGCCACCAACGGGAGTTAGTCCAAATGGTAAACGACTCAGTATCGTTTAAACAAAGTCTCGAGTTCGAACTTTAGCGTACGCAGAAAATCCCCATTAAAAGACTCAGCTACTATAACCAGGTACGCGACGCGGGTCGGATCCGGATGTAGTCAGAGCAAAGCTCCGGTGAACCGGGTGAACAACAAAAAAAAAAAATTGGGCCACAAATAAGACAAAGCCCAAAGGGATTATGGGTTCTTAAATAATTGGATTGTTAATACTACAAAACACTTGGATGAAAGCCCAAAGGAGGCAGGGCTGATTGATTTAATTTAATTATGAAATTATCCAAAATAAAAAAAGACTTCAATTCTTTCTTCAAGCATCATGACAATACTCCAGCAACACATACAAAGGCTTGCCATTCAATCTCTCACGTCCCTGCACCAAAAAAAAAAAAAAAATTAACCCCATTAATTAAAAGGTATTAATCCAACAAAATAACATCAATATCAACAAACACTATTCTATTAAATAGAGTCGGATACCTTCAATTCTGGTAATTCAATCACGCATGCGCATTCGACCACTTCTGCTCCGACGCGTTCTACACAACAACAATAACTTCAATTAACACATTTAGATGAACAGTTGGGATAATTACAGTCTCTTATGATGAACCTTACCTAATAAATCCATGGCTGCACATAGAGTTCCACCGGTTGCAATCAAATCGTCGACCACCAGAGCTCGGTCGCCGACTTCCACTGCTCCGACATGCATCTCCATACGATCTCGTCCATACTCCAATGTGTAATCTTGAGATATCACTTTCCCAGGCAACTTCTTGGGTTTCCTCATGGGAACAAACTTGGCCCCTATGGCGAGTGCAATGGGCGGGCCGAATATAAATCCTCGAGCTTCTATTCCTGCCAAAATATTGTGCCTCTGTCACTGGTCATTACAAACTAAGACGGATGATACTAAAAATGGGACTAGTTATTAAAATAGTGTAGACAGTTGCTCAAATTCCGGTAGTAAGTGGCTCGGTATCGCTTAAACGAGATCTCGAGTTCAAGCCTTGGCGTACGCAGAAAATCCCCGTTAGGAGACTCAACCACCATAGCCAGGTGCGCGAAAATCAGGTGGAAAAAAAAAAAGTTGCTCAAAAATTTGTTATTCAACTATAGTTGAATCAAAGTTAATATAATCATGATTAAAATAATATAATTTAATTAAAATATATAAAAATATTTATATATAATTATAAAAAGAATGATATTTAATTAAAAAAATGAAATCATAAGTAAATAGTATATTCATGTATATACCATATATAATTCAATAAAAAATAAGAGTTATAAAACACAAATATAATGGACTATTAATTTTTTAAGAAAAATTATTCTACATATATTTATACTTTCTCTCAATTTTTAATTTGATATATCTTTAACTTTGATCTGTTAACACTTTTACCCCTTGTATAGAAACTAATTTTACTTACAAAGTAAGATTAAATAATTTAATAAGAAAAAAATAACATACATACCAAATTAAAAATAGGAAGAAAATATAGATACCTCAGGAATCTTTTTTCTCTTTTTTAACTCTAAAAAGTCATTTTTGACACCCAATAAAGGGAGAAAAAATGTTAAATATCATCTAGTCCACCTATTTAAAATTCTTGATCAAATTGACTAAAAGACCAATTCACCATTTCACTAATTTGCCTTGTCCGGTTAGATTTTAATATTATACTAAAACATATGTCACGTGCCTTGGTTAAAACAAAAAACTTCTGAGAGTTATACCATTCTTAACTTATAAATAACATGATATAAATATGATATTATATGTATATAAAATTACAAAATAATATATGTGACATCCTCAGGAATAACAAAACAAATCCTGCCAAAACTCTCAGTGATTCAATGGCACCCCACATCTCATCTCAGAGGAGGTTGTAACTTCTACGACATGATAAATTAATATTTAAATTTTTCACAAAAAATATGTCTATATTTAGTATCTAACAGTATCTCGAATAGAATTACGTATAGTTCGAGGATATTTATGTTTAGAAAAAAATCCTTTCTTTTTTTATACTTGCTTGATAAAATATTCTTTTCAGTTTGGACCAACATGCATGACGTAAATTTGAAAATGAGATGAATGTTAAGACTGGAATTCACCCAAAAACCAAATTCTATAGAACTAATAAAATTAAAACATGAATAGTCACAGATGCCAAAGCCATAAGATGATAGCCTTTCAAGTACATTTGAACAACTTGATATGAATACTTCAACTAAAACTGCACGCCTAGACTAGATGGGATATAAAAATTATCATGTAATAGTAATATTGACTTAAAAAGTTTTTTAACTTTAATATTATTTAAAAAATATTAAAAAGTAAATAATATTATTTCGATTGTTAAAAATATTAATAATCAACTTTAACTTATTAATAGTTAACATTAATTTTTAATAATTTACGTAATTTTACTTCTTTATAATACGGGATATTAGATTAAAAAAAATTGAGATAACATTATTTTTATGGGACAATTTTTAGGATAAAATTAAATTTTAATTTAATATCTATTATAGGAAATAAATCAGGAATCCACACAAAAAAAAAAAGCACACAGCAGAAAGGGTCAAAGGGGTAACATATCATCTGAAAGACTGAAACGTTTAAAAAGCCAAAACAAAAGTTACAGTCACAGGCATTAGAAACAACATGAAGTGGGAATAGTATATTGGACGGTGCAGGGAGAGGGATTTGAATTTGAACAAGTGTGATGACATCAGAGAAGAGATCAGAACAAAGAAAGGGAATCAACACGACGAGAACAGAGAATAAATGAGGCACTGTAGATGAAGTCACCTCAACAGTGAAATGTGGGACACAATATTCAATGGAGCCAAATAAAACAGGTCCTTTTGAAACTTGCATAAAGAAGAGAGAGAGGGGGGGCCCACTTCCCGAAGAGAAAATATATAAACTTCAGAAAGCAATCAATGGCACAACCCACTAACCCCTACTCATAGTCAAACAAAAAATCAATCTCAAACCCAAAACCAACAGTCCCTTCCATTGCTTACAGACTCTCTCACACAGGAAAAAAAGAATGTCCATTAGCGAACAAGTAAGAGAACTAATTATTTAAAAATTTAATAATAATTAAAAAATATGTAATATATTAAGAGTCTAATAACAATTAAAAAATATATAATAATAAGTTAAAAAATAACAAATTTATACTATTTATTTGTTATTTATTATTATAATTTTCCAGTAATTAGATATTTTAGTTGTAACTTCGTTCTCAGTTCCAAAAGAAAATCAACCAACAATACAAAACTTTGAACTTTGTGTTTTTTAGAGTGTTTCTGCAAATTTTCTCTTGGAAACATTGGCCCTACCCATCTTCAAGTTTTAATTACAGCGATGAACCTACCCCCCTCCCCCGGCCTGGAAGAAGAAGAACAAAAAAGGGAACCAACAATAATAAAGAAACAGAGGATTTAAATTAACTTGTTCTTTTATTACCTGCAACAACGGAGATGTTCTGGCCTTTATACCGTTCAACGAACAAATCGATTGTGTCCTTGAAGGCTTTTGGATCGAGCAATAAAGTTGTGATGTCTTGGAACATAATACCTACCATTGCAAAGAAAAAACCAGGAAACCAAAAACAGAGCTCAAGAAGAAGAAAGCTCACAGAAAAACAGAGCAGGAGAAAGAAAACTAAAAATCTTAAAGAAGAAACTGATAAGCATATTGGACTGGTAAAGAAATGCAGAACGACCAGAACAAGAACAAGAAAAACAAACCGGGTTTGGGAAAATTGGGGACGACACGAATCTTGTTTCTGATGCCATGGATACGAGGATCTTCGTCTCTGTAATCCGACATTGTATAATGGTCAGAGAGAGCAGGGGAAGAAAAAGGAGGCTCCTTTAGCTCAAAGAAGAAGAAGCAATTAGAGAAACACAACTCAAGAAGAAGAGAGAATATAATATTAAAAGAGAAATAGGATGAAATGAAATAGAATATATGAGAAGTGGGGAGAGAGGAAGAAGAAAAGTGACGATATTTATAGCAGAGGAAGGGGCACTCAGTTGCCCTGTTTTGTACAAGATCCTCTTACTTTGAGTGGTAGATCTTTTCCATAATTAAGAAAGCGAGGTATCCTTACAAAATTTTCTTTTTTTGTTTCAAAGGAAAAAAAAAGGAAATATATAGGTTAAAACAAAAGGAGGAATCACGAGGTTCCACTCCTGTCCAATCATTTACATACAAAATATGAAAATAAATACACTTTTCGTTTAAACTTTCGGTATATAAATTAACATGTATTATAAAATTTATAACAATAATTAATATTTACAAATAATAAACAATGTTATATATTTCTCATATATAGTTTTACAGCACAATTTTTTTTTACCCTAATCATCTGTGTACATACTGACGTCATCACGTATTCAAGTGTAAACTAACTGAGAAACTCTATGAAATCTTTTATCAATGTTAGCGGAACACACATGCCCTTGTAATTGTCGTTTGAGATAATTTTAAAACTCACTATAATAAAGTGTAATTTTTTAGAGTCAGTGAGGAATAAATATAAAGTGTAAAAGTTGATGAGCGCATAATGCTTACTAAATGAAGGGTTCAACTTGGCTGCAATTTATCAAAACATGTCTATGTGTTCGGAGTTTTTATGTGGGAGTAAGTTTAAAGAATTTACATCCTCCAACTGGTTTTCCAACAACAACAACAACAACAACAACAAAATCTTTTCCTATTAAATGGGGTCGGCTACATGGATCATACGACGCCATTGTGCTCTGTCAAAAACTAAATCCTTGGATAGGTTATTGACCAGGAGATCCCGCTCAATGACCTCGTTGAGCGTTCTCTTTGGCCTTCCTCTACTCCTTTTAACCGGACTCCATACTATTTGATCCACCCTCCTCACCGGCGCATCCCTTGGCCTTCTTTGTATGTGTCCAAACCACCTAAGACGGTTCTCCACTATTTTCTCCGCAATAGGTGCCACTCCAACTCTTCCCCGTATTTGTTCATTACGAATCTTATCTTTTCTTGTATGCCCACACATCCATCTCAACATAGTGGAGAAAATAAAGTTGACGTGGTTTTCCAATAGGAGAAAATAAAGTTGACGTGGAAGGACCAGGAGGAGAATCATCAACGCAACGAAAGGTTAAAATATGTCTCCATGTCATCAAACTACTTTGAACAGAAAGTTAGGACATCATCTCTAGAATAACCTTCTGATATTGACCCCTCTTGCGACTCCTTATTCTTAACATATAATTTTAATTTTCCCAAATACTTGAAGTTTAATATTCCATTAATAATTTTGAGCAATCGAAATAAAAATATAAAATTTAAAATGCAGGGATAAAATATCATTTGGTACCTCTTTATAGGGTACATTCATTGATATGGAACCGGCCTATCAACATTTTCTTCTCAAACAAGATAGACGTTCAAGTGAACCATGAAAGTGAAAAATGATAAAGGAAATATTATCTCCAAGTGATAAAGTATAAGAATTATTTTATTTAGCAGCTGATTGAGCTTTTTAGGTATCAAGACCTTCTCATATATCTTCATGAAAAATGAACACAACTCCACTAAAACCACTGATACACTTGAAGGGAGTATGTTTCTCAAAGTCAATTAGAGTAATTGTTGCATATGAACATAGAATTCATGACTCTTTAACCCAATAACCTTTCGAGCCTACAAATCGATACACATTGAGATGTTGTTAGAATATCCATCAAGGGCTTTTATGTTCTTCAGCCTCGAAAGGAAGATATCATTATTTTTCTTTGTCAAGGTGAATTTAACTCACTGAAATTTGCCGTTTTCATCAGGCTAAACCTTTTTCACGAATTTTCTAGGCCCACAAATTTTTTCTAGCTATGTGATGGTCTTTGGACTTTTTGTCTTCGTTGAGCAACATATATATCACATTATCGCACACATTTTTCTTAATGTACATAACGTCCAAACTATGGCGCAGCAAATTATATTCCTAGAGTGAAAAATATACTTCTCTTGCGCCACTGCATACGCTGAGCATTACGTGTTCTATGAGATCATCGTCCCAGTCGTTCGAGATCCTCATCTAGTCATCCTACTTCTTGTCTGATCTCCTCTAGTTCAATGGATCTCTCCTGCGCTCGTCTGATAGGACGTCGCTACTGACTGAGAGGTCCCCACAGTGTTTAAAAGCCCATCACCACCAAGGCGGGGCAGTCTACTTTGTGTGAGTCTAAGGCCAAGCTCGCTAACTCGACGGGGGTGTTGAGTTTGGCCACAACCCGCTAAGAGTGAGGTGTTGGGATTTAAGGCAGACCCTTGAGACTCCTGCAGCTTCGTATCCACTTGAGTTATCCATTTCTTTCAAAATTAACATAAAGCCAATTAATATTCAATATTTAAACTTAACTATCAAAATTTAATTAATCAATTAATTAACTACTGTCATTTCCTCAACCTCAGCTGATAGAGGAGTCCCGTCTTGAGGCATGTACAGATAAGGCCACATCTAGCTGTAAGTAGGTGTGACCCCCCGCTCCTGTCCAGCTTTTCCCTTTGTAGATTAAATGAAAAAAAGTAATTATTTATAAATTATATACATATAGGCCATGTATAAATTATTTTTATGTATTTACAATTTCATCATAGGCAACATCAAAGCTCTTGAAGTGCACAATTTGCTGCTTTGACGCTGTCAATATTTCTCAGGGAAAAAGCCTGAAACAAAATGTATACAAACTAAGTTTGTCAAATTGGACAAAAAATATTTAAAAAAATTATAATTAATGCAATAGTATTAATACATATATACCAGATGCTCATGCGAGATCCTCAAGTAGACAAAATTAGATCAATCTTGCTTAGGATTCCACCAAGTATATCCGCCAGTATCTCTTGCAAGGGCTTTGTCCCGTCACCAGTTTTCTCGTGCCATAGATCACCCTTATGGTTCTTCCATGCTACCCCTACTCTTTTTAGGGTATTCGTGCTCCTCTCACAATATAAATTTACCCTGTAATTAAATAAATGAAAAAGTTATATTCATTATATAGATTATATATATTCATTATATAAATTTAATCAAATAATTAAGTACTTTCAATAAAAAATATATATATTAACTTATTAGTTCCTAAACTTTCTCCTTCTTTTGTGTTGTGATCTTCTTCCAGTCCTTCACAAAAATGAGCAACAGGGCGCACATACTTACTAACTAGGCGCACATACTTACTATACCACTGGACCTCTCCCTTTGCCAGTTGGCCTAAATCGTTCAGCATAGCCACACATATGCTCATCATCATGGAGAGCTCTCTAACGTTGAGCCTCCTAATGGACCTATTTCCCTGAGAGTCTTTAACGTGTGATTAGAAAATTAATTATATATGACTTAAATTTAAACAACTTTTTTTATATAAATCAAATAGTTGCCCTTGAACTCCACTTCAAAGCCAGTCTAGGGCCTTTGAGCATGACGTAGCTCATTTTGGGGATCCTCATTCAGCTGATCCTCCGCCTCCAAAGAATCTTTAATATGGGACTACTCATTCCCTCGATCCTCCCTGACAAATCAGCCTCATCCTCCTTGCTGAGATCGTAGTCTTCAATGCTTATATCTGCCCTAGAAGTACCACCCTTAGAAGCAGTATCCTCGCTAGGTGTATTAGGATCAACCAGCTCCTTCTTAGGTCTACTACTCATTCTGATAATATTAAATAACAATTGATATAAATATTAAATAATATTAAATAAAAATAATTTAAGAAATACAATAAATAAACAAAATAAAAAGTAACTTTAGAATAATTGAAAACTAAATTTCTATTCTTATATAGAAATATGGATTGCAATCTAAATTTGGATCGGATTTGATTTGTGGAAAGAATTTTGCTTCACAACTCGCCAAAAGTAATAAACTGAGGATAGTGGGGTATATATATAGGTTGCGAATTTTTAGCGGTTGTCTCTATAACTGCTAGAACGTGCAAATCCTAAAACCTTTGTCACCTCCTGCTCCTGCCACGTGTTAGGACCTCTCGAGAAACCAACATATTTCTAATAATTTTTTAGGCAACCGCTAGAAATGTAATCCAAATTTTTAACGGTTGTCTCACACTTCTTAAAATTTTGATAACCGTCACATATTTCTAGCGATTTTGCACAAAACCACTAAAAAGTTTTAGAGTCCACACCCTTCTAGTCAAAATGGTTAGAATTTTTAGCAGTTAATCTTATAACTGCTAGAAACCATGTTAGTCTCTAGGGGTTTGTGTCAACCGCTAGAAACTAACATTTATTAATAACCTTTTTTTTTTGTAGTGTTAGACCCAAAATTTACAATTCGTTTATCAACAAAAAAGTTTGCATGATTAAGGTTTTTTTCATAACTTTTAAATTAGATACATTTCCCACACGTTTCGCCAAGTCTTAAAAAATGCTATTTATTCGTCATTGGTAAATAATGTGATTTAGGGAAAAAGAAAGTGAAGGACCTCAATAGGAAAATAATGATATCCAAGGACTCCAAACTCAAAGAATGTCTGGACATGCCTTCTTTATAGCTTATAAGCCCATCTCTAGTTCTCAGTCAGTTAGAACTAAGTATCTTTTCAACCTACGGGTTATACACGTCCAGTGTCATCAGAGTCTGCTGATGTACCTTTGCGGCGTGTTATCTCATTCCCTATTCTTTAAGTTTAGCCGAGTACAATATGCTCTTGCTATTTAGAAATCTGGGCTACGTCCGCACTGGTTGAGGGGTTGCTAGGGCAGGGCAAGATTTCAGCTTTGGTTGGTCCTCAAGAAGGTAACTCTACTTTCGGCTTATTACGTAATCCATCATATCTCCTATTTAATCTTGTATGGGCCTAAGTTAAGTTGTTTCATATATTGGTTAATGTACACCGGGCCCTTCCAACTTCAGTGGTGGTACATGTTAAGTTTGGGACCTTTTTTTATGTACTCTATGCTAAGTTAGGTTATTGAATTTTAGTTGGGGACCTTTTTTTATGTACTCTATACTAAGTTAGATGGCTCGTCCTATCCGATATTGATATCGCCTAGAAGGAAGGGAGATTTCGTCCTGCTCTTAGATAGTGGGTGAGTCCGCTCAACTTCTTTCTAAAATTTTTTGTACTAAAAAAAAATTATTGAATTTTAGTTCATTTAAATATAAAAAATAGTTTTTTAGAGAACTGCCCTTAATTAGGCCATAGAGTGCTCAAATAAGACATAGGTATGCAGCTATATAAGGATAAAGAAGTAAGTGCACTATAAAAAAAATTAACATAAAAAAGTGATGAGCCAATGAGGTTATTACCAAGAAAAAAGGTATATAATTTTTTTATAATAAATCTGAGACAGATATGGGTGGGATGGTAGCAAGGCATAGCACATGGATGGAAGGTAGAGTGGAGAATGAGTGTTGGCTCATTTGGGTGTTGCTTTCAAATCTGAGCACACTAATGCTCCTATGCCCATTTACCAAAATGCTCTCTTATGAAAGTAATATTTAAATTTTTATAAAATTATTTCTTTGGCAAAAAAATTAATTATTTTTTATTAACTACAGATTATATATAAAAAAAAGCTCCAGCAGCTAACATACAAACAACATAAAGTAACAAAGAAAATAAGTACAAATAGGGAAACATACAACATAAAGCAAAGACATTCAGATAACAACGTTCAAAAACGTCTTGGATGTAAAAGTAGGCCAAAACTTTAACCAGCATGTTAGCTAGGGACAACCCTAAGCAAGTCCCCCATCTTGTACCAACTAACCCATCTCCAAGTATGATTTCGAAGAAGGCTCCAACTCTTTTGGGAAGATTCTTGGCAAACCCTATTACAGAAAAAGAAAAGAAAAAGATAATTATTTAGCTTCATATGCTTAGTATAATTTTATGAATCAAATTATAATTAGGATAAGTGGATTTTAAAGTATTAATGATATTAATAACAAGAGTTTGTTTTAGAATAAATAATTAAAAAAATCCCCATATCTTGATTTAACTGGAAACAAGCACCTCAAATATATAAAGTTAAGTATATAAGTTCTCACTGTGTTAACCTTTGCGTGCGCTACAAGTTCTCTAGCATCTATTTGCACGTCGTTTCAAGTGCTTCTCACTGTGTTAACTTTTGTTTGTGCTTTCTTTCTTCTTGTTTTTTTTACAAGGGACGACTAATATGTCATAAATAAAAGATTAATTTATTAAGGGATTGAATTTTAAACACTTGTTATTAACCATATCCTTCAAATGAGAAAGGGATGAATATAGCATTGTTATAGTTTTATGTGTAGATATATATATATTGAATTCTCAGTTCCTCTAATAATTTTATAAGATTCTATATTTGTAACACCAATAAATTATATTTATCAACATCTTTACAGTATTTTTAGCATTTTTGTTTGTGCTTTCTTTTCTTTTTCTTTTTTTTTTGGTATACATAATTTTTAGAAAGGGGTTGAGTTCACCTACAATTTAAATACAGGACAAAATCTCTTTTTCTCCTAGGTGATAGTAATGTCGAGCAGGACTAGTTGTCTATTATCCTCAAGCGTAAACCTAGACACCCAGGAGTTAGGATGTCTCTCTAAGCGTCGTGATTGTAACTATAATAAAGTAGTATTCCTCATGGATCAAATACGTTCTAAATAATCACATATCTCACCCTTTACCAGTTGAACCCACTTACAATAGGACTTATGCTTTCTCATGATTAAAAGATTGTTGCTTCCTTCTTCATCTCTATATGGTCAAACATAGGAATTCAGTTTTGGAGTGACCTTCATTTTTCCATATTTGAAGCATTTTCACCCTAATATTCATATTCTTTCTTCATATATATCATCCTCATAACCTAGGATCCACTTTCGTATATAGCTATAATTAAATATATAGTGGTCAAAAGATACCACTAATATACATATAGGACGTTATATATAATTTTAAACTACAACGTAGAAAGAGAAAAAGATGATGTGATATAAAAGAAATGCCATGATTAATTATAGAGATAGTTAGCTTGTATGGAGTTGCATGTTTTGTTGTTATATAGCGAAATATTTGAGTTTTTTATCTTCAAAATTAGTGAGTCCTATTAAATAATTTTGTTGTCTCGTCAAAATATAGACCAACTTAGGTTTGTGTCAAGTTATAGGGTTGACTTTTATAACTTGAACAAGTGGATGGAGATTCAATTTGTAATTCTTATATACTACATTTGTCCTTATATTATAATAGCTCATTGATTAATTTAGATAAATTAAAAAAGATAAATAAATCAGTTAATTATAATTAATATAAGAGTTAGTTGGCTAATTTAAATATATTAATGGGTATATAATATAATTTAAATTTAATCATAATTAACTAATTTATTTAATTTTTTAATCTATTTAAATTAGTTAACTAGCTCTTATTTTAAGTATCGAAAGAGTATGTAATGAGTATAATTGAAAGAAGTTTATCTTTTATTCTTAGTACTCCTATGGAAATTAGTTTTTAATATTAATAGAATATACATGTTCCTCATGTCACAAGAGTGAAAAATGTGGGAAAAAATAGTGATATTTTAGGAAAGAGTGAATATGCTAAAATAAGAAGTGTTTGGATTGAATGCAATAGATTCCCTCCCCTTTTAAATAAGGTTGAGGGTTTAAACATTACGAAAAATTATTGTAAAATTTTAAAGAAAGAATATAATTATAAAAAATTTCATAATAAATAAATAATTAAGGACTTATCGTCATATTATGTATTTTGTCATTTTGATTTATAAATTTTTTTGTGATTATATTTATTCTTTCAAACTTCATAGTAATTTTTTTTAAATATTATAAATAAAAGAATCATTTTAGGATAATTATTCTTAAGTGGCCTTAATAATACATGAATATGATCTAATAATAATGAGCGTATAAGATTTGATGTATAAGAAAAGGAAGAAGCTAATATGGAGTATAGTCAATGACTTTTATAACCTAATAATATAAAAGTTTTTAAGTAATTAGCATTGTATTTTATGTGTGGGTGTTAAAGAAAGTGTCCCACATATTAATATAGAGTTAATTTAGTAGTATAAGACCCTGCTAGTTTTTTTTAAATCTTAAATTTAATTTTTAGAGGAGATATTTATATTAAGAGGGATAACTATAAATTTTAAAATTAAAATATTTAGTAATATGATTCGATTAATATTATAAAATTAAAATATTCGACTAACATAGAGTTGATATAGTAATAAGATATTTTATTAGATTATTTTAGGTCTCGAATTTAATTTTTAGAAAAGATACTTATATTAAGAAGGATAACTATAAATTTTAAAGTTAAAATATTTAGTAACATAATTTAGTTAATATTATAAAAAAAATAAAGAAAGAGTTCACATTACTGAGGAGTAAGAGAATCCGAAGGTATAAATATCAAACTGTAGGTAAAGCTTGGTAAAGACGAGGAGAGGAAATCTTGGAGGATCGTAGAGTGGGAGTAAAAGACAGAAGAGTAGCAACAAAAATACAAAGACATATCAATCTCTTGTCTTGTTCTGTATGCAAGTCATGGCTGGATTCTGCAGAATATTGGTGATAGCGACCATGACAACCAGGAAATCCTATTTACTTTTCTCGAGAAACAAACAAACAAAATGAGTCGCACTACAAGCCAAACCTTCGTGGGCTTCATGTTTTGTCCCTCAAATATGGGTGGGGTTTACTTTGTGTTGTTCAAAGCTAAGCTAATTAGGAGCACACACACCTCATAGGAATATAAACTTAATTTTTATTATTGTTATGATTTTTTTTTTATAAACGATCTCGTAATTTTTCTATAAATATTTTATGAGTCATAGAGTTGTACTCTAATTTTAGTAAAAGACCAGTATAAAATTTACCTAAATTTTTTTATAAAAAAAAAGCTCAACTAATTAATTAAGCCAGGAGATTAATGAATGTTTAATCAAAGAGATGATGTTGTCTTCACAAAAAGGCTTTAATACTACTTGTTAGGAATGAAAATAGAGAGCTAGGTTTTTGATAAAAATGGGCTAAGAGTAACGACAAGAGGATGCATATGAGTAAATTCTATATCATATTTGAACTATTAATAAAATTTAGCATAATTAATAGATAATTAAATCTTTTAAATATAATATTTTTTTATTCAAATAAAGTCGTGTACATGAAATAATTACAATAAAATTTAACAAAATTGGTAGTGGGAGATATTTCCATGTGTTTTTATTTATAGGAGTCTTGCCTCCACGCCTTTGTACCTTTTGTTGCACTTATTTTCTACTGAGTTATACAAATAATTATAATTCATATAATTTATTTTCTTTTATGTGCCGAGTGAATCTCATATATAATTCTTACTTACTACTTATCGACCATAGTCTCATAATTATAGTGTTACTAATTATCGACCGACAATTTTTTTTTAAATTATCATCTTTTATATATTTCATTAGTAGGGCAGATTATGAAATTATTTAATCAATCTTTTTGTACAAAATGAAATCTAAACAAAACATGTCTTGAAAATGCCAATTGCTCTATATACAATCAAATTATTGAAATTAATAATTGTCTTAAGAAAATATCTTAATTATTTATGCCCTGTCTCAACGTTTGCAAGCAATGGTACATTTATCATGTTTGCCTATTATAGAAAGCTAGAAAAAGTCAACCGCATGGACTTCACTGTTCATCCAATTAAAGAAATGTTTCTTTTTTCTTTTTCTTTTTTTTTCAACTACACGCTAATATAATTTGTCAAAAATTAAAATACACCAATTAATAATTTATTATCAGAGACGCCACAATCTCCATTAATTAAAACAAAGGAGATTATCTTAATAAATATGAGTCACAAACTATTTATATAGCAAATTTTAATTTTATTAATGAATTATTTTTCTTTTTCTATGATTTTATCAAAATATGAATGTACTTTTAAGAAGGGAACGGGGCTCCACGTCCGTTAATGGGTTTCAACTTTTTCAGCAATCATGCTTAAGTTAATTATTTACTTGATCATCCATAAATAACTACAGCTTCAATTAACCCTCGAGACTACAAAAAAAACGTCTTTTTTTTTTATCAAATCACACACTAAACTGTTAAAAAAATTAAATTATATATAACTTTTTCAATTTTAAAGTTTGTATAGATAACGTCTATAACATTTAAATCTCTGTACAAATTAATTGGATACATTACTTATTCACACACAAATTAAAGTTTAGAGGATTATATACATATTGATCAAAGTTCGAGGAATTATTCGTACACAAAAATAAAATTTAAGAGTGTGAAGTGACTGGACAGAAAAAAATATTGACATCTATTAAAAATAATGAATCCAGTACATATACAGAACCTTTCACATTATATTTATAGGCGTTCTGCCATGTCAATATATTACCTACTCCATCTAATAAACAATTAATATTCTTTCACAAACTATTGTTTAACACTCCCCTCAAGTTTGTGACTATAAAGATCTATAGTCCCTAACTTACATAGAATTCTACCATTATCTTCTTTTCCAAGAGCTTTAGTCAAAATATCTGCTTGTTGATTTTTGCTCCTCACATGCTCAAGCTTAATTATACCTTCCTGTAGTTTCTCTCGCACAAAGTGACAATCAATCTCTATATGCTTTGTGCGCTCATGAAACACCGGATTCGTTGCAATATATATGGCAGACTGGTTGTCACAAAACACTTGCACAAGCTCCAAATTCTGCACTTCCAGATCCTTTAACAATCTTGCTGTCCACAATACTTCAGATACCGCTTGGCTTAGAGCTCTATACTCGGCCTCTGCTGAAGACTTCGAAACAGTTGATTGCTTCTTGGACTTCCAGCATATTGGTGAATTTGAAAATTTAACCAAGTATCCTGTTACTGATCTGCGGGTGTCTGGACATGTTCCCCAATCTGAATCGACAAAGCACTCCAACTTAGTCTGTTGTCCTGCTGCCAATAATATTTCAAGCCCTGGTTGATTCTTGAGGTATCTAACCACCCTCACCGCTGCATTGTAGTGGGACCTCCTAGGAACATTCATGAATTGACTAAGCCCCTGCACAATAAAACATAAATCAGGCCTAGTCATACACAAATAAGATAATCTTCCTACCAATCTCCTATATGCAGCGAGCTGAGGTAGTAATGGATCATCAACCTCTCGCTTAGGACTTGCCCTCAATCGCATGTTCTTTTCTATTGGGACCGTAAGAGGCTTAGTAGCAGACAAACCCATGTCAGTAATAATATCTAAGGTATATTTTCTTTGATTAAGTACTATACCTTTACTTAATCTATTCCCTCTTGTTGGCTATAACCCTTAACTACCAACCTAGCTTTAAATCTATCAACATTCCCATTATAATCATACTTTACCTTGAATACCCACCTACATCCAATTGGTATTTTATTTTTAGGTAGGTCAACTAGCTGCCACGTACCATTTTCTTCCAATGCTTGTATTTCCTTTTGCATAGCATTAACCCATCTTGGGTCCTGAGCAGTTTCTTCAAAACTGCGAGGCTCAATAATACTATCAATCTTGGATAAAAATAATTTATAATCAGAAGAAATATTTGAATAACATAAATGTGATTCTAAAGGGTATTTTACATTCCTTTTACCTGTGGCAAGATGTTCTTGCTGATCTGTCACACATGCATATCCAAATAGAACCTTACTTGGTGCCCGTAATGTGCAGTGATAGTCTTGCATCCATGCAGGAGACTTCTTCTCACGCACAGGTCTACTTACCGCAGGAGTTCCCATGCTATTTTCATTACTTGGATCATTTGGACTTACTCTTGCATGGGCCGGAAGGTGTGTGTCGTGTGTAGTATCCAATTCAGTCTCTGATATCTGAATTGGAGGAGGCTCGGTAAATGATGAGGAGTCAAGTTTAAAGGGATCAATCATGTGATCATAAACATCTCCTCCTTGATTGATGCATGTAGAATCTCGAAAGGGATATTTAGATTCAATGAAAACAACATGGCGATTAACACACATAGATGCAGTTTTGATGTTATACAATAAGAAACCCTTTTTTTCTTCCAAATAGCCCATAAAGACACAGGGATCTGACCGAGGACTGAACTTGTCATATGTATGTAAATTAGTTGCATATGCAAGACACCCAAAGACTTTAAGCATAGACAAGTCCGGTTGATATCCATACAAAATTTCATAGGGGGTTTTATATTCTAGAAGCCGAGATGGAGTTCTATTAATAAGAAAAGTAGCAGTGGCTATACATTCTCCCCAAAATTTTAATGGCACTCCAGATTGAAAAAATAGACTGCGCGCAACATCTAACAAATGCCTATGCTTTCGTTCAACCACCCCATTTTGTTGGGGAGTATATGGACAAGTGGTTTCATAAACAACCCCTTTATCAACCAAGTAAGACCGCAAATCATAATTAACAAACTCAAGCCCATTGTCAATACGTAGTCGTTTAATTGAGGCAGAAAATTGAGTTGAGACAAAAGCAAAGAAACCTTTTAAATGGGAAACAACTTCATTTTTATTGATCATCAATAATGTCTATGTACATCGTGAGAAATCATCAACAATAGTAAGACAATAATGAAATCCCTTATAAGTAGGTTTTCTATATGGTCCCCACACATCAACATGAAGCAATTCAAAACGACGACTAGTCCTAGAAGAGCTAGAAGGGAATGGTAAACTTTGGAACGTGCACAAATATCACACTTATCTAGGCGAATAATAGAAACTTCAGTCCTAATTAGATCTAGGTGTTTCAACTTATCTATGGGCGCATGACCTAATCTCTTATGCCAAATGTCTTGTGGAAAACTAACAGGTTCCTGCTGTGCAATAGGCATAATGTGTCAATCTTCCTATTATTACTAATCACATACAATCCAGAACTCTTCCTACCAATCACTCTTTCCTTCCCATTTAAGGCTCACTGAAAATGTAATATTCAAGATAAAAACATACCATGCAGTCCGTATCAACAGTCAATCATGAGACAAAAATGAGATTAAAACAACATCCAGGAGCAAAATAAACATTTTTAAGAACAATCCTGTTTGCAATATTGACTATACCAGCGTGTGTGACTAACATTGTGTCACCATTTGGCATTACGATCCTTCTGGGAGGACCAACATATTTATGGATAGTATTAAACATAGTGATGCTTCGGGCAACATGACAAGTTGCCCCTGAGTCAATAATCCAACCATTTGCAAAGGAAGAGCTAGGTAGAGTACATACAATACCTGAGATGTGTTCATCAATGCAATTAGTGGCCATCCCCACAACAGCATCATCAGGCCGCTTCTTTAAAATTTGAAGTATCTAATCATATTGAGACTGCGTGATTGGCCCCTGTTCAGAAGCAGCAGCGATTGGGTATTTTGATTCTGTGAAGATGACGATGTACTGCTGTGCTAAAGAGCTTGGTTAGCGGAAGCATCTGTGGTCTGTTTGCCCCTAAAGTTGGGAGGAAAACCAACTAGATGATAACAGGTCTCCCTCTTATGCCCTTTTCTATGACAATGAGAGCATTCATCTTGGGACCTTCCATGGCCTCTTCCTCTTCCTTGCCGTCCTCCTCGAGTCACCATAGCAGACCCCTCGAGTGGGTGACTAGATGATCGAGAAGACATTTTCCTCTGGGATTCATCTTGGGAAATGAGTGAGAATGCCTGGTTGAGTGAAGGAAGGGGTGTTTGCAAAAGAAGTTGAGTTTTAGCATTGTCAAAACTGTCATTAAGCCCTAGAAGGAACTGCAGAAGTCTTTGCTGCTGTAGTGCTCTGGAGTAATCTTGCGTTGATGAACATTGGCAGGATGGGAAAGGGACCAAACGGTCATACTCATCCCAAAGATCCCTCAATTTTGTATAATACATTGCTACACTCATAGTTCCCTGAGTCTGAGAAGTAATGGTTTTATGCAAATAATATATCCTAGTTCCATCAGTCTTGTGGAACCGTTCTTTTAAGTCAGCCCACACCATCTGTGCGCTAGTGGAGAATACCAATCCAGTAGATATGTGCCTTTCTACTGAATTGATTAGCCAAGAAAGAACAATGGAATTGCATCTATCCCATATACCTTGAAGAGCAGTGTCCTGCGTGTCACGGCTACACGTCCCATCTATGAAGCCCAGATTGTTCCTACCGTGAAGAGCCAACCTCATTGTTTTGCTCCATATCTCATAATTGTCTGACCCTCGAAGCAATTATGGAACTAAGGTTATTGTTTGAGTGTCTGATGGATGCAAGTACAGAGGATGGGAAAAGTCTATAGAAGAAGCAGGAGCAGGCTGATCCTCTTTACCCATTACGATATATTCCTAAACTGATTCTTGCAATAAACCAATAGACTGAATGAAATCGCCAATCAAGAGATCTTTTTGCAGACAACGATCCTTCTTGTGATGGTTGAAATGTCGGATTACGAAGACGTATTCTCTGCCAACTACTCAAATCAACTAGGCTGAATCATGATGGCACGAATCTAAACATCTGATTGTGGAACTCCTTTCTTAGACAAAAATGGACTCAACGGAGTCGGTATTTGACAGAACTGCTCGTGGTGTCTACCGCGACCTCGCAAGGCTTCTTGCGGTGGCGATCTTGAACGACAATAACAAGACTGTAACGAGAGTTACCGAGTCACAGCGTCCTAAGACTTCTTGCAGGAGCAATCTTGAATCAACAGAAATACCGAGTAACAATGTCCCAAGACTTCTTGCAGGAGAAATCTTGAATTAACAGAAACAAAGCTATAATGAGACTCACCGAGTCACGGCTTTGCAAGACTCCTTGAGCCTGCGATTCTTGAACAGAGGTTGTAATGAACAGAAGTCCTAACGCAGAGCTGCAACTTTCTCGCCTTGCAGCTGTGATTCTTGAACGGAGGGTGTAATGAATAGAAGCCCTAACGCAGAGCTTCCACCGCAACTGAACTGAACTACAAACCCACTTGGGTTTGAGAGGCAATAGGCTCTATGATTGATAAGCCCTCAGATGGATAGGTCTAGGGACCCATGTGGCTTTGGTACCATGGGAAGCGACTGGACAGAAAAGAAATATTGATATCTATTAAAAATAATAAATCCAGTACATATACAGAACCCTTCACATTATATTTATAGGCGTTCTGCCATGTCAATATATTACCTACTCCATCTAATAAAGAATTAATATTCTTTCACAAACTATTGTTTAACAAAGAGGACACGTATAATTGATAGAGAGAGATTATCTATACAAATTTGAAATTTAGGGAGGTTTATTATTAATTTTGAATTATAAGGAGATTATGTATACATAATCTAAAATTTAGGGGAGTTTTATATAATTTTACCAAAAAAATATTCCTTCTTTAATTAGTCATAATAAATTAATTAAAGCAAAAATATATGTTTGATCTATTATATTTGTATCAAATTTTATTTTAGTTCTTTAAATTTAGAAAGTGTATTTTTATTCTCTTAAACTTAATACTATTAATCTCATGACTAATGAAAATATTGCCTCAGCAATTAAATACTGATAAAATATATCTAAATTTTAATTATTTAATATAAAATACTATTTTTGTTTTTAATATATGACATAATTAATTAACTTGATTATATTAAGAAATTATTTAAGTTTAATTTGTTAATATGATATATTTCTTCTAAAATATTCTAATCATTTTTCTTTATTTCTCTTCATCTTTCATTTAATTATTGTTAAGGGAGTATTAATATAGATAATTTAGAAAAAAGTTAATAAATATAATAAATATGTCTTTTATTTAAAAATAAAATTAATTTTTCAATTAAGTTTTATATTAAGGATCGGATGAAGTATAACATAATTTAAAAAGATTAAAATACAAACACATTTTGTCAACGTATAATTATCCACTCATTACTTAAATTTGACAAGTCAATATTTTCTGTTAAATGATATTAACAGTGTTAAGTTTAAACGACTAAATATATATTTTTTAAACTTAATGGACTAAAATAAAATTTAAAGGGACCAAATATATTTAAATTTTTTTAAAGTTTATGAGGTATTCCCTAGTTCATAGTTAAAAATTAACCCTCTTAAGATATAAATATTAATAAAGTAGATTTTAATTCTTTTAACAAAAATTTTTATACGTATGATTTAATTTAAATATAAAATATTATATTTAAAAAATTTAGTTATTTATTAATTACGTGGGACTTTGTTGATAATAAAAGCTTGTGCAAGTGGGGAACAATTTTCAAAGTTCAAGCGAAGTTCGAGTAACAAAATGACGAATTTAAACCTTTGTTGAATTCATACAACAATCATGAACGAGTTTTTTCATTTTGTCTTTTCCTTTGAAAATTTTCACCACCTATCATAATTGACGCAGGACTATTAATACTGAATACACTGTAATTCTATTGACATCGTACATAATACTGTCACGAGGAGTTGAATCCTTTTGTCCTCAATTTGAATCTTATTCTTTCTTTTTTAAAAAAAAAATCATAAAATCTTAATAAGATATTAATCTTGCCCTACGTTGATAGATTTTTCAAGTGAACTAACAAAGAAAAAATGATGCAAGTGAATTCTATATCATTTGCCACATTTCTAAGATACTAAAATCAATGAATTTATAAGATAGAATATAGGGTTAATTAATATAATTTTTTGTCCTTCAAGTTATTTTCATTTTGATTTTAATACTTCAAGTTTCAAACTATTTGGTCCCTCATATTTTTTTCTATTTAAAATATTAGTCTCTATAATTTAATAAAAATTTAGATTATTTTGTCCCTTAAGGTACCAAAACCCATAATTTAAAATTTGAGAGACCAAAATTAAAATCTATGTAAATTTAAAATAGAAAAAATTATATTAACCTTAAAATATACTTATTTAGTCCTTAATATAAGATATAATTAGGAAGTTGATTTTAGTCTTAAATATAATACCTCTTTCTTATATTTATCAATTTTTTTTAAATTATTTTTATTGACACTTTCAACAATAATCAAATAAGAGAGCGAGGGAGTTAAGAAAAATGATTAGAGTATTTTAAAAAAATATTTTATATTAACTAATTTAACTAATTTTTTTAATTTTATTAAATTAGTTAAATACGTTATATATTAAGAATATATATAAAATGGTGTTGGATACACCTGCAAAAATAACAAAGAGAAAACTACGTTGTTTAAGTCGAGTCTAATAACACTGTTCTTGCTAGTTTCTTTTTTTTGGGCCGAAAGCTAGTCAGTATTATTAATACCAGAAGTAGGGGTGAGTAACGGGTGGGTTGGGCTGGCCCGATGGTCAGCCCGTGCCCCGCCCGTTTATATTTTAATGGGCACGGGCTAGCCCATGCCCGTGCCTCAGCCTGTTTAAACCAGTGTTAAACGGGCTGGGCTGAACCCGTTTGGGCTAAATGGGCATGGGCAGCCCGTTTAAAAAAAAATTAAATCTATTTAAAATTCTAATAACAATCAATGCTTACAAATAATATAGTGTATAGTGATAATAAACAATAGTATACACATGATATAATTATTCATCATAAAATCACAATCCTACAAAATATCCATTTAAATATTCTAAATTTAATATTATTATTTAAAAAACTTGACCAACCCATAAAATTTTAACCCAACAAAACTCCGTCTTCTCTAAAAATAGTGGATAAATATTATAATTTTTGTAATTTAAAATTTCACAACTTCAACAAAAATAGTAAATATTATAATTTATTTTAAAAAAATAAATAAATATTTAAATAAAAAATTATTAAAAATATATATATATACATAAATGGGCGGGCACGGGCAGCCCGATGGTGTGCCCGTAGCCCGCCCGTTTAATATATGCAGCCCGCCCGTTTAAGCCCGCCCGTTACGGGCTTAATTTGGGCGGGCCCAAACCGGGCAAATTTAAGCCGGGTCCGGGCGGGTGCACCGGGTAGCGGGCACTTTGCTCAGCCCTAACCAGAAGCAAACTGCAGACACCAATAGCAAAAGCCATCGAAGAAAAACACACTCAAAGTCTACGGACACGATCTACATATACAACCTTTCTCAAGCTAAAACCAAACAACAATGAAAACAAGCTACCACAAGAAAAATAAAGCAAATCCAAACCGAGCAGCCACCATCAGAAACATTAGCCAATCCCACACCTATCAGCATTAACCATATCAGAACACACTTCAGCTACAGCAGTGCATGTTCCCGCCTTAGGATTACTCTCCAATATCCAAGCAAGAGGAGGTGTCAGTAAATCCACCCACCCTACAAAGTACAACTCCTTTCCACAATTCTCAGCAACCCAACTTGTAGCCTCAACATCCCTCAGCTCAGTTATGGACTTATGGCAGAAACAACATAACCAAGGACAACAATAATGCCAAAGAGATGAGTAGATGTCAAAATAATACAGAAAGTTATAAGTAGATAATCACTTTAATTTTAAATATAAGATTTTGATCTATTTTATATAATCTTTTATCTAAAATATCTCTGTACATTAAGATGTCTTCTAATCAAATAATAGCGATTAAATAAGGTAGTAGTTTAAGAAAATTAAGACAAAATTTATTATTAATATCTAATTTTTTTAATATTTATAAATTAATTGTTTATTTTTTATATTAAGGATAAGAGGTAGAGGTAGTAATACGTTAAGTGCTTTTTAAACATCGCACAATAAAAAGAATTTACCAAAGTATTGTAGTGATGTAAATGTGAATTTCAATTTTGTAGTGTTAGAGAAGTCGGTTCCATGGCAAATTTCATCGACGTTTTGATGATGTGGCTAAGAGGAAAATTACATGAAAGCCCCATATGAATTTATTGTTTGGGGGTATTAATTGGGCCCAAGCCCAAATAGAGCGTTTGAGCCCCACAAGACCTTTATTCCCACATCAACCCTATACCCTATCCCATTATCCCATTTTCGTTTTGTCTAAAATGTAGACATCAACAAAGCCTAATATAACGGAGGTTAATTTGAGTGGTAAGCGATTTGGTATTATTTAAGCGAAGTTTTGAGTTTGAGCCTTGGCGTACGCAAAAAATTTCCGTTGGGAGACTCACCCACCATAGCCAAGTGCGCGACGCGGGTCGGATCCGAATGTAGTCGGGGCAAAGCTCTGGTGAACCGGGTGGCCAACAAAAAAAAAACAAAGCCTAATACTACTAAAGGAGGTTAATCCGAGTGATAAACGATTCGATATCGCTTAAGCGAGATTTTGAGTTTGAGCTTTGGCGTATGCAAAAAAATTTCGTTGAGAGACTCACCTACCATAGCTAGGTGCGCGACGTGGGTAGAATCCAGATGTAGTCGGGGCAAAGCTCCGGTGAACCGGATAGGCAACTAAAAAAAAAAAAACAAAGCCTAATATTGTTAGTAGATCATTGTGTCTCTTTAAATATGATATTTTATGTTTGAACTAAGCCGTGCATACGAAAAAAATTTATTGAGAAAGGCAAAATCTATTTCAATAATCTCTATCTTTAGAAAGGATTAGTCTCTACCAAGAAAAATGTAGAAGTTACTAATATAGAATTGGACTACTGTTGTATAACCCCACTAGATCTCTTTAGGTCTCAAGTTTGATTCCTATAAAAAATATTTTTATTGTAAGGGGCAACCACAAACTTTGAAATAAATATTTGTAAATATGATATATTAAATAGTATAAAAAATAAAATAAAATGTAGAAGTTAATAACTCATAAGGGTTATATCTAACAGAAAAGACTAATATCTCATAATATAATAAATTAAGATTCAAATTCTCGCTAGGAGATATGTAGAGATCTAGTTTTGGTGCTCATCGCACTGATTAACACCATAATTCTCATGATTATATTGATATCTGTATCATCTAAATATAGTTTTAATAGTTCTTATTTAAAATTTTTAATTGGTAACTTTTAAATAATAAAATCATTTTTTTAGAAATTAATGGTTAAGAGATTATTTTTATTTTACATTTTGTACCCATTAAAGCAATTTTTTTTAAAAAAAATCAAAATAAAAACCTTAATATGAGATTTGGACAGTTCAGATTTGATGGAAAACTCAATGTCCACGTGTAGTACCTATATTAGTTGTAAATTAACTTAATCTTTTGAACATGTGAAATAGTTATTTAGCCAGTAGAGTGGTGATCGGAGAGGGACACTACTTTTTCTGCGATTCAGCAGTTGGATTGTGCTACGTTTGTTTTTCAGGAATGCAGCCACAGAATCTCCGGCGACTCCAACACTAAATTGAAGCCTGCATCAAACATAGAGCAGAAGCGATGTGGGTCTTGAAGGCTTCTCTTACATGTTATGCATAACTTGCCACGAACAAGACCCCCAACACAAGTCGTCGGCCTATGTTTCAAAACTACGACCTTTGACCTGTTTGTTCTGTACGGCCGTGCCTTCATGTCAAAGAGATAATACCAAATTAACATATGTAATTCAAACATGACTAGCTTTGGATTAGCTCTAATCACTCCTTAATTACCTGAACCACAGAACAATTCATCCATTTATCCGCACCCTCCAATCTTAATTACCACATGATTGTACATGTACCTTCTAATCTGACACACAGATATACACGGTCATATGTTATTAATTCATCTGTGTTCCTCATGCTTATGAGGTGTTTGATGTGAGTTTATTTTTCAAAGATTTTCCGCTCTTGCACTGTATAGTTTATTTTTAATTTAGAGTATTAAATCCTTAAAAAATGTAAAAAAAATTTAAAATTACCCTATTTTTTACCTATAAGATATTAAAATTTCTCTCATTTTATTTAGAATCTTATGATCAAAATAAAAAAAAAATATTTGGGAACTTACCTAAATTTAAAGGGCAACAGAGGGGCAACAAACACCCCTCCCCTATTTAATATCCCTTATAATGCCTTAACCTCTTAAATATTTTTTTAATCATTAGATTCTATATAGGACGTGAACCTTAGAGCAATCATAATTTTTTTTTTTGGAATTGGAGGAACGTGTTTGAAGTTATAAGTAGAATCAAATCTACGATCTCTTATTTATAGAAAATTTTCATGTCACTATGTTACAAGGCTATTGACAGAGCAACAGTAAAGATTGCTACCATGTGACATAGAGGTTATGGGTTTAAAAATCTTATAAACAACCTACGAGAATAAGGTTATGTACATCTATCTCCCTTCTCAAACCTAGTAGGAGCATTTTGAATCTTTTATAATTTTTCAGAAAAAAATCAAAATTGCATAATTTTAGAGTATTTTTATTTAAAAAATTATAAAATATCAAAATATAATTTATTTTATGTAGATTCTAATGATAAAAATAAAAAATAAAAAAAATATTTAGAAGGTTGGGAAGTTACAAAGTGTATTGGAGAGAGACACATTGGAAACCTAAACTCGAGAATTTGTGGGTAAACCTTAAGGAGAAAGTGAGGACGGTGAAGGGGCAAACAGTGGAGGCAAATGCTGGTGCAGAAATCTAAGCAGAAAACATTCTTCTCATTCTTGTTTAAAGAATCATGAACTAAACATGCACTGAAGAACTTCTCTTGGGTCAGAATCTGAAGCCACTTAGGATTAATGGAGTTACTAAGGCCAACCTGAGAGGGAGCCAAACACAAAACATAAACAAAAACAAAAACCAGAATTGCATCACAAGCATATTGTAGATTATTCAGAATCCGAAAGAGCAGAGAAAATATTACCATATTGGTTTTGGACTGGTTCATATATATTTGTTTGATGGGCTTTATACTTTATAGAATGTTTTTGAGAATACAAGTGATAAGAGATTTCGATTTGTGCGAATTCAACAAGCTTATTTGCATAATGATCTTTTTGTATCAAACTCAACTGTTTGCAAGCCTCTTTTTTTTTTATGGTTCAAGTTTTTTTTTATTACTCACCCGGTTCAACGGAACTTTGCCCCGACTACATCCGAATCCGACCCGCGTCGCGTACCTGGCTATGGTGGGTGAGTCTTCCAACGGGAATTTTCTGCATTTGCCAAGGCTCGAACTCGAGACCTCGCTTAAGCGATACCGAGCCGCTTACCACTCGGACTAACCCCCGTTGGTTGGTTCAAGTTAAATGTTGATAGAACTCTCACTATATCTCATAGTAAGATAGGATGTGGTGGAGTTATTCGGGATCATTTAGGAAAGTGGATAATTAGATTTACAACTCAATTAGGGACATACAGTGTGATTGAAGCAGAATATTTGGCTGTTTATAAATGGCTTAAACTAGCTTGGGAGTTAAATTATAGAAAAATTATTCTTGAATCTGATGCTAAGAATGTGGTTAATATGTTATCAAATCTGACTGGTGATAGAAGCAATTTATTATTATCACAGATACAGATTCTGTTAAACTTATTATGGGAATTAAAAATTTAATATATAGCTAAAAATCAAAATAAACTTACAAACGTGTTTGCAAAGGAAGTATTGAATACCACGACAAGATTAGACTCATCCTTTGTATTTAAGGATTCTTATTGTTTCTGAGTGTTTGGGAAATAATTCTCTTATAATTTTATTTTATTTTTGCATTTAGGCGTTTAACCCTCACTTATTAAAAAAATGAAAAGAGATTTAATGCGATTCACGAGAGGCAACACAGTTGCATTAGTTCAACTCACCAACATGCCCAGACTTATATTGATACAGATTTATGGTGTGATTTGCTTCTTATATATAACGATTCCAATGTGATAGGCATTTTTCATATACTATTCATGTTCATGTTGAGTGACTGCGTCCCCATCCTTTAATTATTTTTATACATCTATCAGTTGTTTTTTATTTATAAATAAACTTCGTTATTTATGATGGATATATGATCGAAAAGTATCTAATAATATAAAATGGAGGTTTTATGGTACTTCTATAAGATCAGATATGTTATATGATAGTAAATGTTAGACTTAATACTAAGAGCATAAAATATGGATAGTTAGAATGAGGATATTGAGATGAATGTATGGTCATACTAGAAAGGATAAGATCTATAATGAACATCTAAGCTTTGGAGTTCGAATAACATTTATTAAAGAGATAATAGTAGAAAATTGTTTGGGGTTGGTTTGGACAAGTATAAAGAAGGATATTGAATGCGTCAGTGAGAATTGTAGATCATGCAATATAAAGTCCCATTACTGCAGAAAAGGCTTTTTACCGCGTTAAAAATGATTTTTCATGGTGATTTGGTAATTGCCATAGAAAGGAACTTTTGACAATGGTTATACTATTAACTACCTGAAAAGTCAACAGGCCAACACTTACCATCAACTACCATGGGTCCTTGGCCAGACTCATCAAAAGCATCAGAATAGATCTGGAGAAGAAGTTGAAGTTATGGTAAGTAAATTGAAAATCCACAAGCTTCTTCCATTAAAGCTCTTCAAATTTCTTCTAACAAGATTTGTCTGCCACTACCCACCGTTAGCTACGATGGCTAGCCTCACCAAAAGTATTAGATTTGATCTAGAGAAGAAGTCATAGATTTGACAAAAAAGTTAAAAATCCAAAAACTTTTTATTATTAAAGCTTTTCAAGCTTCTTCTGACAAGATGACAAAGATATTCAAATGAGTTCAATGTTGAAGGAGAGAAAAGAAAGTGGTGAAGAGAAAAAAAACTTACAAATAGAGACAACAAACACAACGGTGATGGAGTAAGTGGTGACATCGAAAACTTGAGAAAATTACTTATCTTTAATTGTCGTTAAGGTTTGAAGTAGGGAAGAGGTGAGGGACCACGACAGTAAAAAATAAAAAGTGGTACTGTGTAAACTATTTATTGATGTTTTAAATTTAAAATTTAAAACTTTTTATGGTGATTTTTTGAATAACCACCTTTAAAAAACTTTGTACAGCGATTATTTTGTTGTTTTACAAAAAAAGTCATAAAAAGAACTTTTAATGGCGGTTATTTGAAAAAACGCGGTTAAAAATAAATTTTCAGTAACTTAATTATAAAAATAACACCGCCTTATTTTTTTTACAGTGTTTTCTCATTTAATCACTGTAAATTAGCGTCATTAAAGTTATATTTTCTAGTAGTGTCCTCTGAAAAGAGGTAGAAGAAGACCGAAAAACTCAATAAAATTATTGAGCGAGATCTTAGTTAATAATTTATCCAAGGATCTAGTGATTAATAAAATATAATGGCGTCATGCAATTTATGAAGTTGACTCCACTTAGTAGGATAAGACTTGTCGTTGTTATTATTGTTAAATTTTGTTATTTATAATTTATGAATAGCATTATTTGTTAGGGTTTTTATATTATTTTGTAAAATATAGGTTTTTGTTTTGAATGAATGAAATATAAAATAAAAATATTTCCTAAAAAGAATATAGGAAACATTATCCATAGATCCCAAGTATAATAATTAAATCAGATAGGTGTCTCAAATTTCATTTAATACTAATAGATCATGTCCCAAGGAATTTAATATTCATATGTTTCACTTGTAAATAACAAAATTTAATTTGTAAATATGAAAATTTGATTTATAAATATTAAATCTCTTGGTAACTATTAGTATTAAATAAAGTTCAGAAAACCTATTTATATTTAATTTTTTTACCTAAAATTTATAGTAATTTTCTCAAAGAAAAATTAGTTTGATCAAAAACAAAAGAAGGAGAAGAAGAGAGATAAGGGTATGGAACTATCAACTTTGTTATATTGTAAAGACTTTATACTTTTTATTTTTTGGGGGATATTTTGGGTTCATTTTGGGCTTTTGTTGAAAAACTGGACTGGTCATACTTGTTGGGTCACCTGGCCTAACGTTTTTATTTTATTGGAAAGAAAATATCATCTATAGTCCCTAAATTTCATTTAATTTCAGTGTGAGTTCAGCTAGCGAAGAAGTGAGATATATGATCATTTAAAACGTATTCGATCTTTAGAGAGTACCACTTTGTTGTGATTCTAGTCGTAGTACTTAGGGAGGCATCCTAACTCTTGAGTGCCTAGGTTTACGCCTGAAGGTAATAAATAGCTCGCCCCATCCGACATTAGTATAATTTAGGAGAAAGGGAGATTTTACCCTTCCCTTAGCTTGTGGGTGAATTCAACCCCTTTTTAAAAATTCTTGTATAAAAAAATTAAAAATAAAATTGATCCAATTAGTAAAGAGTTAACTAATCACTTATAAAATTATGAGTTTAAATCCTACTACTGATTTGAAAATTTTGTTGATAAGTAATCTATAAATACCTCTTTAAGTATGCTCCGAGCCTATAAATATGTTTGGGCCTAGTGAGAACCTAACACTCAACTTACTTAAACTTTTTTTTTTTGTATAAAAAAAATGAAGAATCCTTTATACACAATACCAATAGAAAACTGTCGCACACATTATTTAGAATATTTTACACGTTTCTCTTAATTTCTGTTAGGCAAAGCGACTAACACAGCCCTATACAATCTTCACAACGCACACGTTTTTTACTTCAGGAGAAGATGTGTCGTATTGGAAACAGTTAGCTCAACCAATTTCTACCTGTAACCATCTATACTCGTTTTCTTTAAGATTTTGTATGCTTTTGTTTCTACAATTAATAATACTAGTCATTTGTAAGTTTTTTAGTTAACTAATTCATATAAATTAAAAAAATAATTAAATTAATTATTTGATGTTTGAAACATTTTTGAGTGCTTCCTTTCTTTAAAACTATTGAAAAAACAAATTTTCACAAAAAAAAAAAGTTATAGGACTCTTTTACGAGAGATAATGCTAAGACTCAATAGATTAAAATTCTTATCAGTTCGTATATGATAGAAATTGAAGTAAAAATAGAAGTAGAAGTAAAAATTAAATTAGGCTAAAAATAATTTTTAAAAATTTATTTTATGAGTTAAAAATGAGTATAGAACAGATGTATATTCTTTTATAAGTTGTGATAAAATAGTCCAAAATATTTTTTATAGCTTTAGAAGAGTTAAAGTTGTCAAAAAAATTTATAATTTAAGGTAAAATAGTCTAAAATATTTCACTTTTACTTCTCTCATCTCATTTTCTAGCTGTTTTGATGGAATTGAAATGACTCAAAATATTAAATGTGAAAGTAGAAATAGCTTCTATTATACCAAATAAAGAAAATAATTGATTCTATTTCTACTTCTATTTCCATACTACCAAACATGCTCTAAAGTTCTTAGTATCCCTTTAATGGATCGGTTATGTACGAGTAATTTGCAATAAACCCTGCAAAACAATCTTTCTATCAGTTTTATCATAATAAAACATGGAGATTCAATATAATGGATCAGTATACTTATTTTGAAGCCATTAAATGAAGAGCAAATTGGATAAAGTATCTCACAATTTTACATATTCATTATATTTCTTAATCTTTCTGCAAGAATTTTAAAAGAGCAATACAGTGAAATCTATTCACGACTTAAATGCAAAACTGATAACTTACTTGAAAAAGTAAAGCTTTAAATCCTTAAATGACCAAAGCTTTACTATTTTGATTTCTTTAACCTCTCAGTCCTCAACCCTGTTCAGTTAAAATTAAAATCCTCAACCCTATCCCACCCTATCAGAGTTTGGACTAAGCTATTAGATCAAACCAAACAAAGTCTTATACTCACTTCGTTCAAAATATAACAGTTAGATAAAAAGTTTACTTTGATCTTAATTATAAAATAACAATCCACAAAATTATAATTTTCTCTTAAAAGTATCCCAATATAATTATACATAGTAAAATAGTTTATCATATTAAGGGTAATTAATGAATCCCTATTTTATCATATTATTTCATATCTATTTCAAAGAATTTATCATGTTTAATAGGCATTATTTTAATAGTTTTACTCACTTTATTCTTTAATTAATTATATTAATTAAATAATTAAAAATATAATTTTCTTGTGTTTTTATTGATTTTATTATTTCTCTTGATTAAATTGATTTGTATGAAGGTATTTTACTTTTATGTATTTAAGTAGTTTAAATGTACATAATTAAATACGATATTTTAGGAAAATTAACATATAATCATTATAAATAATTAATTTAACTAATTTTTTAATCTATCTATAATTAAAAACAGAAGTAATAACATGATTTAAACGCTTATTCCTTACTCTTCATTAGTTGATACCATGTGACAATGTAATGATTTATAATATTTTGATGCACTTATTTTTCTATACTTTCAATCATTTAATTCGCACAATTTTTAATTACTCTCTAAATTTAATACTCTCATTTATACATATTAATTCCTATAATATAAAAAGCATAAGAAATAAATATTGATATTTTTAAAAAAAAATTCGGGACTTGTTGACCAATTGACATCAAATAGTTCCTTTAAAACTTTTTATAAGTAGGGTTGTGAGTTCAACCTTTTGTAAAAGATATAATAAGCGTGTGAGTTATGAAAAATAAAAATAAAAAAACCAAAGATTTGGCAAATAGTTTCTAATGGTGCAAAGGAATTGATGACATGTAAGGATTAGTAATAAGTGTACGTACCGTTTATTTTTTGAACTTTTAGTATGGCATTGTGGAAAAAAAAACCTGGTATCATTTCATTTTTTAAAAATTACAAATACATACATAATTTCAATTAAAATTTTATACTATTTTTCAATTTAAGAGATCACATTTCATATGTAAATAGGGAGTGCCTCTCTATCTTGCACCTCATCTCAATTGTAGACTTTTTTTCCAACTATCCCTCTCATCTCTTGTTATTTGTAGCTTTTGCATGTTTTCTTCCTTATTTTCTAACTACAATTGAGTCTTACAACATACTTTTACCAATTGGGTGTGTTTGGATTATCTTTTAGAAAATAGATTTTCGGAAAAATAGATTTTGGAAAAAATATATTTTAGGAATAGAGATGTTTGGATGATTAGTAGTAGAATTATTTTTTATATTGGTAAAATACCAAAAAGGGTATGATTTGATTAAAAGTAAGAGAGAGAAAAGATAGTAGAGAATAAAGAGGAGAGTGTAGAGAAGAGAGATGAGAGAGGAGAAGAGTGAAGAAGAGAGATAACAGAGGAGAGATGATAGAGAAAAGAGAGGAGAAATAGTGTAAGAAAAAGTATGGGTAAAATAGTAATTGGATAGTCCATAACCTAAATTTCAAACTAAAAACTGTTTTCAGTAGCTTATTCAAAACCTAAGTTTGAAACCAATGTTTTGCCCAAAATTAATTTTTAACAAAAATGGCTGTTTGTATAAAATTTTTTCAAACCGAGGTTTTGACTAAAATCAATTTTCTAACCTAACATCCAAACACACAAGTTTAAAGGGAAAAATTAATATGTAAATTCATGTAATTTTACCTCATTTCTTATAGCTTTTAATGTACCATCCATCATTTTATTTTTAAAATCATCTCTTTTATTTTATACTCCTACGATCCTTAATATAAGACACATTTAATTAATTTGATTATATTAAAAAAGTTTGTTAATATGTGGTGTTTTGTCTAAAATATCTTAATAATCTCCTTTAACTCTTATGTCTCTCTTTTACTTGATTATTATGGAGGGAGTATTAATAGGGATAATTTATTAAAAATTTAATAAATATAGAAAATATGTCTTATAATTAGAATTAAAATTAATTTTTTAATTAGATCATATATTAATAATCGAAAAAGTATTTCATAGAAATGTTGCTTAATTAGCATCCAAATAAGTCCTAATTTACAAATTAGGAGGATAGGGATCGGATTAATGAATTGAGAAAAATGTAAATACCTAAAAAAAGAAAAAAAGTATATGGATGCAATTAATAATTATATGAAACTAGACTAACGAATGAATTTTCTCTAGTCTAAAAGTGAGTCTTATTATTTTATTTAAATACTTGAATAGTTTTTTTTAAATTGTCAAGTTGGAAATTTTCAGTTATCGAGAATAAAAAAAATTTTGGGGCCCAAGGCCTCTCTTTCAATGAAAAAAAAAATAAAACCTTGCAACTTGAACGTTATTCCTAAAGGGTTTGGCAAATTTCTAATTGGAATTAAAAGATCTCTTTTAACTTTACCAAAAAAAAAAAAAAAGATCTCTTTTAATTGATTCTTTTATTTTTATGGGTAGCGTATGCGATTAGAGTTTGTATATTTATATTAAGGATAAAAGTTAGTTCAAATTATTTATATTAATTATGTCAAATTTTCTAATCATACATGTTATTACGTTATTATTAATTATTAAAATGTATATATAAATTTATAATTTCACAAACGAATTTTGATCATTTTAATTTGTTTTTATTTTAATTTTAATCTTTTAAATTTTATATCATAAATTTTGATTCCTTAAATTTATTTTTGTCTAAAATATGAGTCCATATAATTTAATAAAAATTTAGATTATTTTACTCTTTAAGGGATCAAAAAGTATTATTTAAAATTTAAGAGACTAAAGTTAAAATGAGATTCAATTTGAGAAATTAAAATTCATATTAACCCTATATTTTTATATAAACTCTTTATAAATTTTCATATAGATAATTGTTATTTTGATATTGTTAATGGTTAATATATATATATATATATTTATAAATTTATCTATAAAATATAAATATTTATTATTTTATTATTATTAATTTTTAAAATACATATATATACTTTGACTTAATGAATATAACTTCACTTGCTCCTTATATTAATGTGTGTGTGTGTGTGTATGTTAATATATTAATTAGACAAGTAGAAAAGGTCAATCCTAGAACAAGTTCAACAACTTACACTATCACAATTTCAAAACTGATGCATTTTAAGAAAGTTTTTTTTTTTTTAATTTTTCCCATTTTCTTTATCCTGAATAATTTTTTGTTTCTTTTTAAAGCCGTATTAGTTGTAAAATGCATTCATCATCAATATGCTATATAAAATTAAGGGCCTTTTTTGATAGGATTTTGAAAAAGGGCTTATGACAAAAAAAGGGCTTATGGACAACTTATGGAAAAGGACTTTTGGAGAAGAGTTTATGGAAAAAAAGTGGTTTTGAATAAATAGGTGTTTGGATAGTTATTTTTAGAATGACTTTTTATGGTGGTAAATTACTAAAAAGGGTATGATTTGATTTAAAGTAAGAGAGAGGGGGGAGTTAGAGAAAAGAGAAGAGAGAGGAGAGAGGGAAGAGAGGAGAAAGGAGAGAGGGTGTAAGAAAAAGTAGGAGAGAGGAGAGAGGGTGTAAGAAAAAGTATGGATAAGATAGTAATTGGATAGTCCATAAGTGTTTTTACTGTTGAAAAAACTATTTTAAATAGCTTATTCAAAACCATGGTTTTGTCCAAAAGCACTTATGGACAAATAAGTCTGTTTGTTTTAAAATTTCTCCAAACCGAGGTTTGGGCCAAAAGCCCTTTTAAAACCGCGGTTTGCGGCCTTACCAAACAGGCCCTAAAACATTCTATTATCATACGTATTCTATTTATTTTTATTTTTGATTTTCTTAATTTTTCTCTTATTATTTTCTTATTTCAGTTCTTTTCTTCTATCCATAAAAAAAAAAAACCTTTGCATTTGCAAAAGGGATTATTATTTTTTATTTATATTATTAATGGTAGGAAATATAAAGATGTACTCCTGTAAATTGTAAAATGGTAACAACTATATACCAATGTTTGCTTGAAATGAGCGCTGAACGAACTTAACTCCCACCGATGAAATGGTATGCGATTTTGGTTGGGAACCTCGAACCTAACGAAGAAGCTCCTTATAGCTACAAGGCTGCATTTTGCTTCTTCGATTCTAAGTTGAAAATCCCTTCTTTCCTTTTTTTTGATAATAATAGTCCCAGATCTAGGAATTGCAGAAGCATGGCTTCCACTTTTGCTGTTTAATTTTGGGAAGCAAATTTACTCTCAGTGTAGCAACTTGCAAGGTTTATGATTTGCATTGGAGTTTCCTCAGAGATTGGATTGACATAATCGCTTCTTTCTCTTTCTTCTTTGGTCCCTCCGAAGAAGAGTATTATTTCGTTTAAAGGGGCCTCGTCTTTGTTGGTTTTCTCCGTCTGTGTCTTCTTACCTATGGGCTCTGTACACTCTGCATTACGTTGATATTCTTTCGCATATAATCTGAAGGTTTATTCTTCTGCATCTGATATTTTCCTTGTAATTGTCTTCTTCCTTGGGTTTTGAGTATTGGTGTAAATGGCCCATGCACCTGGGTTCTTTGCCCCTTCAATTCCTAATAGCTTTGGGGTTCAGCCTTCCCTAGGCATTAATCGATTTGGGGGTTTCTCTTTTCAACGAATCTCCAAGAAAGTATTTTGCCTTAGTGCTGTAGAAGGTGCTGAAAAGCATGCTTCAACTGTTTCAAAGCCTTCTGAAGCTCGGATACCCAAGTGAGTTTATTTTCTATCCGTTTAGTAAATAAATGGTTTAGCTCTGCTTAGCATAATCATTTGCCAGTTAAGCAGTTGTTTTTTGTTGGTAACTTCAACTAACAACCTACGCCTAATATTCGCTCGCCGTACTTGTGATTATGTAATTGGAGTATTTCTGTCAAGGGCTTGGGCTTGAAAGTGATAGAACCTTTAACAATATCCTACTCAACTATCGATGTCCGCACGTAGGGTTTCCAGTTTTGTTGAATTTGGACCATTGAAATTTTATACCGTGGTTAGCATGGGTATAGATTGCCCGCTTCTTTTACTTCCATTAACATGTCTGAGCAACCATTTTTGGTTTCCAAACTAAAAAGTTATGAAAAAAGTAGCAAGAGGGTCAAATTAATCGAGTTGTACGAAATTAGAAACATGGTTTAGGAACTGAATACCAAACGTCTTAGAGTTATCAGTGCAATGCTATGGTTAACTACATAGCCTCGGATGAAGGTTCAAGATCGTAGAAGAAAAACAAAGGGCGTTGCTTGCGATCTTTTCTTTCACCTGTTGGTTGTCCATATCTGTTCATTAACTTGTTTTAAATGGGATCTCTTGTTAGAAAAGCAATTTGGCTATAAGAATCTGCCTTCCCCAAGTCGGGTAGATTGATCTTAAATACAACTATACTCTAGTGTGCATTACTTTGATCTAGGTATGCGGAGATATGTGATGTTGGAATACAAGTTTTTAGCATCTGAAAACACATTCTTAAAGCATTCCTTTATCTTGCTTTGCTCTCCTTTCAGAAATTATTTCAAATTTAGCATGATAGAGATGGAAGAGGTTAACCATTTTCAGCGTTTTTTATTATTTATAATATTTAAGTGGTTTTATATACGTAAAATTGCATCAAGTCTAAAAATATTTAGAAATAAAAGAAGAAATGAATAGAAGCGGGAAACTACTTGCTCCTTATTGTTAAGTTTTCAAAACATTTGACTGGGGAACTTTTAACAAACAGATTTACAACCATAGCTAACTATAGCTTCTTTCCTCTAATTGTGTATTTGCATTTTATCACATGACTATAGATTTCTTTGCTCTGACGGTATTTTGGAGTCTTCAAACATTTTTATAGAGACACTGCCTAGTCTCTTGTCACAACATGGAAGAATTTACTGAGCGGGAACATATTATGTTCATCTTATAGTTAACTGGTGATGTCTAGTTTGTCTTTTTGTCTATTTATTGAATTAATATCTTTATAGGCTTGTCAGTAAAGGCTGCAAGTTAGTTGGATGTGGTTCTGCTGTGCCTTCTCTTAAAATTTCCAATGATGACCTTGCCAAAATAGTTGATACTTCTGATGAATGGATAGCAACTCGCACTGGAATTCGTAATCGACGAGTTCTTTCAGGTTAGTATCTGGTATTATTCCATGGCAATGTCATAGATTAGGTAGCTTGAATGGTTAGGTTACATTGCTTGCTTCTAGCTTTGGTGGCTCTTGATGGCCAGTTGGTTGGGGGATATAGATATGGAAATGGACATCACAAGTCTTATCCTGCTGTAAGGTCTTGGTTGTTTTTTGTTGAAATTTTTTTTTATGGAGCTTTGTCAGCTTTATTGATCCATTAATGTTACATGAGACGATGCCAAGTATGTTAAATCAAGACTCACTCAAATTTTTTTGAAGCTTTACCAAGATGAGATGGCCCTGTCTTTATGTTTGCTTGATGTTATGCTTGCAGGTGGAGAGAGCTTAACAAGTTTATCCGTTGAAGCCGGTAGGAAAGCTCTCCTGATGGCAAACGTTGATCTCGATGATGTTGACCTAGTATTGATGTGCACATCTACCCCAGAGGATCTTTTTGGGAACGCTCCTCAGGTATTGGTTGAGGATGTATCATTGGAATGCCTGTGTGCATGTTATGCTGGCTTACATGCATAGGGAGTAATGTTGAGAATCTGAATATATATAGACATGGAACAAAGAAAGTTGAACTTGGCTTCTTACCCCAGGATTTCTTACTAAGTTAAAATCTCACTTCATGGACTTGAGGGAATGTAACGGATTATTTATTTATCATATGTTTAGAATAAAGTTTGGAATGATGTTTGAGAAATTTTCTTATTCGTATAGATTTTTATGCTGTATTTGTTTCATAAAGTTTTCATTATTATAAATATTGATTTTTCTTACATTCATTTCAATTAAAGATTATTATTCTTCAGTTTAAGTTCTAATTTGGAGAAAGAATTCTTGCGTCTATTTCAACGATACATGGCAAAGGATTATATGCACTTATATGGTAGGGTGATATATTGGTTTGTTATGGATGACTTGTTCTGTAACCACATACTTTTATTGACTCATACTACCATTTGGCTGATGTGTTTACTTTTATGTTTGAGGTCATCCCATGCTAGTTAGTGAATGCAACTAATATCATTCTGTCTTCTGATTAGAATCCCTTGTTAGTTGGCGAGAACAACTACTATCATTGTGTCTTCTGATTAGAATCTTAGTCTAGTACTACAGATACTAAAGAGAGATTAATATTATTGGAAAGGGTAAGAGATATACTTATGCTGTACTATATTTACTATAAGGAGAAACTACACAGCACGAGAAACAAACAATATGGGACTAAATTAAACTCAATTTAGCCTCTACTACTATTTTCACATGTTCAAAGAAGTACTCTGAAATAACTTTAGCTTGAATTGAAATTATAAATTAAGGATTGTAAGTGTTTTCTAAAACAATGCTTATTAGATGTCAATCTCCATAGATAGTTATGAGACATGAACCTTCTTATCTCTTCTACCATGTTGTCAAGAGAGTGATGAGATTTGGAGTCAAATTGGCAATTGGCAGGATTTTACCATATCATTCAAGATTTCCCCCCCAATAATTGTAGGCTACTTCTGTAACTAATTAAAGTGTGCCTTGACTAGATATTTTGGTGCCAGTTTTCTCCTTTGATAATTTCTTAGCTTTTAGATCAGATTTAAAAACACATTTTACGTAATTGTTGGAATGTTTGAATGATTCTTATATTGCGGACTCCCTCCTACAAATGATTGAATCTTTTTTGCTTGGCAAAAACATTCAAACTTTTATCTGGATCTGGATGCTAAGGGACAGGCTTGTCATAATTTACTCAAGCATTCTTGCATTTTGTTTTTCCTTGTCATAATTGCCATTTTGATTTTCAGATTCAAAGACAACTTGGCTGCCAAAAATCGTTGGCTTATGACATCACTGCTGCATGTAGTGGATTTTTGCTGGGTTTAATATCAGCTTCTTGTCACATCAGGGGTATGAATTAGTATAAATGAGGTCTTGATAACTGCTAACTATGGTGAAACTTAAATCCTTTTTCTCTATGTGGGCACAGGGGGAGGATTTCAGAATGTTTTGGTAATTGGGGCTGATGGTCTTTCAAGATTTGTTGACTGGACGGACAGAGGGAGCTGTATTCTTTTTGGGGATGCTGCTGGTGCAGTACTAGTACAGGTAATTGCATATCTTCCTGCATCATATAGCATCAGCGGAAAATATCAACTATCAATTTGGATCGTGTTTTCTGTTTTATGGGACACTGGTTATTGTCTTCTCAGTATGTTCTTAGCCTTAGAATAGCTTCAAAGGCAAGTTTTTGAAATCTTTGTGGTATAAAACTCTAGAATGGAAGTAAACTGCTATGCCAATCCTTGATCTGCTAATTCAAAATTGTAAATGAGGCATTACCTAAGTTCTGGCTTCTGAGGCAAAGTCTGTTATCCTGTATGCTTTTATGAACTGTTAATTCTCTCTTATTGATAGATGACATCGAAACTTTCTTAGAAGGATATAAAGCAAAAATTGACATTAAACTTGTACTGTTTTCAAAGAAGTAGAAGATATTTACAGCAAAGAATTTTTTATGGTTCTGATATGATGTAATGCCTACATTTCAGGCCTGCAACATTGAGGATGATGGTTTATTCAGTTTTGACGTGAATAGTGATGGCTCTGGTCAAAGGTATGTACTTTTCATATTCATGAATGAAGAGCTGTTAGTCTGTGTAGAATCTATGTAATTAAGCACTTTACTTATGCAGGCATTTGAATGCTTATATCAAAGAAAATGAAACGAATAATGCATTGGATTCAAATGGTTCTGTGTTAGCGTTTCCTCCCAAGCAGTCCTCCTATTCGTGCATTCAAATGAATGGCAAAGAAGTATTCCGGTTTGCTGTGCGATGCGTGCCACGATCAATTGAGTCATCCCTTGAAAAGGCTGGTCTCCCTACATCTAGCATCGATTGGTTACTTCTCCATCAGGTACTGGAAAATGAATCTTCGAAACAAACCCAGTATGCTAGGATTATCATTCAATAGCTAAAATCTATTGGTTGAGTCACTGGCGTGAAGTTTTCCAGCATGATTTTGTCAAACGGACTGAAATTGAATATAGGGAATCCTTTTAGGTTGATGGGATTCTTTGTTGTAAATACCTTCTTTGGCAACAAAAGTGAATTTCCCTCGGGGTATGAGGGCAAGGATAAGACTCTTTTCAACTAGATTCACTTCATATACAAGGGTTAGGAATACCCCAATCTCTTTTTTTTATTTATTTATTTAGTCAAGGATGGGCTTGAGGCTAATCTTTTTCGAGGTTTAAAGTGTAAAGAGTTTTTACCTCTCCGAAAAAATGCGTTTCTCGAATTTGAATTTGTGTTCTCATTATGCCGGTAAGGCCGCTTGCCCCTCAACCTACAATTTGTTGGTTGAACCCCAACCTCTTTTTTAAGGGATGAGAGCCCTTACCACTCATATCAATCTAAGGTTTAATTTAACATTTTCATTAGATTGTTTCAACTGTGCTATACCATTGTGAGTTGAGTTGGGAAATTCAGAACAACATACATCATGTTAAACTCACTTGGTTACTAAATGCAGGCGAATCAGAGGATTATTGATGCGGTAGCTACAAGGTTAGAAATGCCGCCGGAGAGGGTGATATCGAATTTGGCAAATTATGGGAACACAAGTGCAGCTTCCATACCACTGGCTTTAGACGAAGCGGTTCGAAGTGGGAAGATTAAGGAAGGCCATACAATTGCTGCTGCTGGCTTTGGTGCTGGTCTTACTTGGGGATCAGCCATTGTTCGATGGGGCTGAGAGCATCATCTAAGACATTATAGGTGAAGAAGGTGAGCTTATAGAAATTGCAGTTCTTGAAAATCCCACTTTTTTTTTTGTTGAAAAAGAATTTCTTTTTTGTAGAAACAAGTTCTGGGATAACAGCGAAACATCAGGCAATCCCTCATTTCCTATTTATTTGTCCTGCAATACTGCTTCCTATTTAGTGGTGGCACCTCAGTAAACCATTATTTTTCCTTTTATCAATAAACTTTAACATCATAGTGGTATTGTGTGGACTGTGGAGAGAAACTTTCCGAGTACACTCCTGGGCCTAAGTTTGGAGATTCCTTCTTTAATCTTGTTAGCATATTGAGAGTATCAGATTTCTTTTTCAAAAAAAAAAATTGTGATGAAAGACTTGAGTTGAGTTGTTGATTGTACAGCATGGTAAATGCATGTTGAAGCTCAAGCTAACCTCTCTTTTCTCTCCTTTTTCTGATAATTATGGAGTTGTGGTGGTTATGGCAATTCCTTTTCATTTTAACTATAATTTTGGTTTTAACTGTTATGAATCCTACATCGGGAGCCTCACAAAAAAAATGGAGTTTATAAGTTTAAGGGACTTTCCGTTTGGGTTATGTTTCATCGCATTAACACCCAACTATCACGTAGGACCTTATGCTTTCTGTAGATGAGAAAGGGAAAAATGGAGGGATTATAGTTTTCTTTTGTTTGATTGTGCTTTCAGCAAAGAAATGAAGGTTAACCATTTCTTTTTTAAATAAAGAAATGAAGTTTTCTTCTTTTTTTTGTTATAAAAATGAAGTTTTCTTTTTTAAATATAGATGATCACCTAACGGAGATTTATTATGCTGCGCAATATATTGCCAACCTTTGGGGAGTATTATTTTATAATGGTTTCAGTCGTGACGCTTGTGAAACATCCTAGTTTCTAGATGCTTAGGTTTATGCCTGAGGGTAATAGATGGTTCGCCTTGTCTGACATTGGTATGGCCTAGGAGGAAGGGGGATTTTTTCCCGTCTTTAGATCATAGGTAAGTTTAACTATTTTTTAAAAAATTTTGTAACAAAATATATATATATTGCCGGCCCATGCTAGTTTGGTTGAAAGATCTGGGCAGCAGCCCCCATATCTTTTTTCTTAAAACAAAAAATGTGGAATAACTAATAAAACTAGTTATGCTTAAATATAAACAAATTTTATCAGTCTTAATATAAATATAAATACAAAAGTTGATTCAGTTGTAAGAAATTGGCCCACAACTTAAAGTTTTGATGGGGGGTGATCTGAGTGTTTTAATAACCGCTCTTTTAAGCCTGGAGGTATGTTTTGGTCTTGATAAGTTTTATGACTCAACTCGTTTAAATTTTTTTTTATACAAAAAAAATCTTAATAGAAATTCAAAATAAATCGAGTATAAAGTGAATTAATTTAAGGGGGAAAAAAAAGTAAAAGGGGTTAAGCAATATAGATGGTCATGGATTTTTTTTTTGTTTTTTGCAAAAAGGCAGACCATAGCCACCTAGTTTCCCGTCTGGTATAGAGGCAAAACTGGAACTAGCTCGAATCGGCGGAAAATCGGCGAACAAGGAATCGGTTTGAATTGGGCAGCCTTTTTTATTTTTGAAAATTTGAAATCTTATTTTTAAGTTATATTCTATGCTTATTTATACATTATAAGCATTGGGAGAAAAACTAGAATAAAAATAAAAAATGTGCAAAAAAATATTATACATACTAATTTTAAAATAGTTTATATATATTATATAAGAGTTACATCTCATAATTATGTTATATTATAAAACATATTATTCTTTAAATTATATTTTTGAAGACCAATAATAATATTTTTGCTAAATTGAATAGAAGACAACTCCTCACCTTCTTTTCTTCCAATTTTTATATACGAATAAAATGATATTTAATAATGAAAAATTATTTAAACTCATCAAATAAAATAACTTTTGAAAAACAATATTTTGTAAAATATTACTTCTGATAATGTTACATTTAACACATAATATATATATATATATATATATATATTAAAATCTATCGTGGTGATCAAGTTAAGTCGATTGTTATTTAATACATCCATGCGGGGATCAATCAGAGCAGTAATAATGAAAGAAAAAGTGTGTGCCTAAACTCTACTATTTATAGAAATAATAACATATTAATATCTTTTATTTGATAAAATAAAAAGTACAATTTCCTAAAATAAAATCATGCATGCGCTTTCAAATATCTTTTAAAGAAAGAAACATTTACCTTACAAAATCTTAAACATTATTATTAATCAAGGGTTAAGGAAAAATATAGTATTCTAAAATATTTTTTAAATAATATTCAATATTTTAAATTATTTTTTAAATAATATGTAATATTTTAAATTAGTTTGTAACTCATCTTATAATCTAAAATATTTTTTTTCATAACACTTAATATTTTAAGATATTTTTTAAATAATTTTTAATGCATCAAGCACACTAAAATATTTCTTCAGCAACATTCAATATCATAAATTTAGATTGTTTATTATTACTGAAAAATATTTTAAAAGTAAAATTTTACTAAAAATACTGTATGTTAATAAAAAATAATCTAAAATATCAAATGAATTATAAATTAATTTAAGATATTAAATATTATTTAAAAAATATTTTAAAATATAGGAGTAATTAATCTCAATGACAAAGACACTGATAATCATTAGTTACGTACTTAGATTACTGAAAAGCATTAACTTAATTGCTCCCATGTGCTTACTCTTTTGCTTAATCAAGTCATAGTTTTCTCACCCGAATATATTATTTTTCATATTAAATTAATCTGAATATATACTTAGTTGTCCCAACTGAATTTAATTATTTTTAATATTCAATTCATTTTTAGCATCTCTCACGTGGGACTACATCAGAAAACTATGCAAGCCCCAACAATTATTTCGAACATTGGGCGAATCACGTGCATATTTTATTATTCATAATTAAAAAAACTAACTACATTTATGTATATTATTAATCAATATCTTATATTAGCAATGACTGCCAAAATGTGTTGGTATTGTCTAGTTGGTATATTGATAATTAACAATTAAAAGCATGGGCGCAGAGAGGGGAAGCTCTTAATTTTTTTTTTCCTTGGTATATAATGGCATTACATTTTGGCCTCTTGAAGAAGCATTTAAGGGTTAAACTTCAATTTTATTTAAAAATTTTCTTGTAGAAACTGTAAGTATCTAGATTTTTTTTTAAAATTAATTTTATCTTAAAAGTATTAAAAAATGAATAATACTCCTTCTAGTCGTTACATATGTTAAAGTCAATGTTAGTTCTTTTAATAGTTAAAGCAAGTTTACTCTTTTTTAAAATATTTTTTGAGTAATATTGATTTTAAAAAAACTTATTAATACCCACAGCTTTTATACAAAAAATTTTAGAGTAAAATTGTATTTTATTATTTAATAAGTATGATCTTTAGTTTAACTATTTAAATATATTATTTTATCTTTTTTTACTGTTAAAAAAGTATTGGCTCAATTTTTTCACTAGTGTCTTTAGTAAATTTTTATACTTACTCTTACATAATTTTATTAATTATTTTTTATTTTTTCTCAATAATATTACACTTTGAATACAATCTTCTTCTTCTTTTTTTTTTTTATGTTATTGCATGATTATACAACCAACTTAACATGTTCACATATGCTACATATTCTTCTTGTCATTACTTATTATTGTTATCCCTTTAATGATTAATATTCATCAAAACCATATTGCATTTTTTTTGTCTTTAAACTTAGTGGCTAGGTACTTTATATATAGTCATAGGAACATTGGTAATGTATACTTAACCTAATTTCATTTCCATTTAGCAAGAGCCATTTGTCTAGGTGTGGAAGATCCTTTAGCCATGTAAGTACAATATTTTGAGTTCAAATTTGTATGAATATAAAAAATATTTTTAAAAGAGTTACTCCAAACTAGACTTAATAATGCTTAAATCTAACTTAGTGAGATAGAAAAAAATATCATTCTCATTTAATCTATAAGATACATATTCAATATTAACAAGCAAGATATACTATTAGACAAAGAATTTCAAGCAAGGCACCAAACTACAGTTAGCCCTGGTGGTAGGTACCTTGAGTCCTTAACTAATTAATAGGTCTGTTTGGTTTTGTTGCAAACCATAGTTTGAAAAGGGCTTATGGCCTAAACCTTGATTTGAGAAAATTTTAAAACAAACAGTCATATTTATCCATAAGTGTTTTTGGATAAAACCATAGTTTTGAATAAGCTATTGAAATTAGCTTTTGGAATAGTAAAAGAGCTTATGGATTATCTAATTATTATCTTACCCCTACTTTTTTTTACACTCTCTCTCCTACTTTTTGTTACACCCTCTCTCCTCTCTCCTACTTGTTCTTACATTCTCTCTTCTCTCTACCCTCTCTCCTCTCTCTTCTCTTTTCTCTACCTCTCTCCTCTCTCTTACTTTTAATCAAATCATATCCTTTTTGTTAATTTACCCATATAAAAAGTCATTCTAAAAATAACTATCTAAACACTTATTTATTCATAACCATTTTTTTTTCATAAACTCTTCTCTAAAAACCCTTTTCCATAAGCTGTCCATAAGCCCTTTTTTTTCATAAGTCATTTTTTAAAATCCTATCCAAACAGCCCCAATATTAAGTCCAATTTCTGGATATAGAAAAAAAGTCTTTTAAGTAAGTAGATTTTAGTTGGGTGAAACTTAGATTAATTAATTGTTCAGATATATATTAATATAATCTAAAAAATGTTCCAAACATCAGTAGATCAATCGGAAAAAACTAAAAGCATTTCAAGCAAGGCTTATGAGGAAGTTAATAATATATGATAAATTACACTGCCAAAGGTTATCCATAATGATCATGTCAAAACTGAAAGTACATATGAATATCAACAAATTAAAAACTTGAAACACATCCACATGTGTCCCCAGTTATGTTCAATCTCTGCAGAAATATTATTTATATGCAACAAAACTACTTGACCACTATGCAGTTTCAATCTGCTTTGTTGCATTTCCAAGGCAACCTTGGCTGAACACTACAGATTCCTCGTGTCATCATCATGTGAACGCAGAACTGATTAACTACTTGACTTTTTATTCCTTTTTCAAACAAAACATTAAACGTATGTCTATGCAATATGTGTGCCGGCTTCAGGACTCCACCACTCTTCTTGGTATATTATACTTTATTAATAATTAAATTTTTATATATTCTCTTTAGTTTATATATATTATAAGAGTCTTTTGACTGAATTATACAAATTAAGAAATGACAATTAGGTTATTAAATCTATCGTACAATAAGATTTTTTTAAAAATATATCATTAATTAAGAATATGACATTTTTATCTCTCTTTTGTATTTATAATTTTTCTCTGTCTCCTATATTTATGACTAAGGGTAAACTTTAAAAAAAAAACTCCTAAATGACTATGTTGGGTTCTTGTAATTATGGGTTAGAGGGGTATATTGTTAATTAAAATATCTCGTTCAATGATTTTTTTTTTAGTCTTCCTTTACCTCTTTATAGAAAAATCTATATTGTTTAATCCATCATTTTCAAGAATACCCCTAATTAATGACTTCTTTTATATATGTCTGAATCTCCCTAATTTTTTTTTTTACTATTTTCTTTTCAATAGAAGCTACATCGACCCTTCCTCATATATTTCTATTGAGAATCTTATCATTTGTTATGATAATACATCAATCTCAACATTCTCATCTCGGATATCTCAATTTTATGTTCTTGTTGTACCTTTAAATCTGAATATTCACTACTATATAATATTACTAGTCTTATAGCAGTTGGATAAAACTTATCTTTAAGCTTATTAAGAACTTTTCGATCACAAATAACTCTAGCAGTCTTTCTCCATTTGAACCACCCAACATATATTTACATGTTTAACATCTCTATCAATTTCACTCTTATTGTATAATTGATTATAAATATATGAATTTCAATTTGTCACTTTGTGGAATGATTTGATATCTTATTTTGACTACCAATTACTTCTAATTTGCCTTTTATCAAAATTGTAGTGCATATATTCTGTTATACTCTAACTCAGGAAAAAAATCCTTTTACTCTAAGGTTCTTTTCATAGCTCAAATAAAGTTAATCACTTCTCTTGACTTAATCATAAGAACTATGTCATTAGCAAAAATCATGCACATATCTTGGATACATACCAAACACAATTAACAAAGTGGTTCAAACTCAACTTTAGTCTAATAGCATAAGATGTGTCGATGACACCAGATCTAGGATTCAGAATGTACTAACTTAAAAGGAGACAAATACCATTTATTGACTCGAGATACTAAAGGAAGACGATGATATTTAGCAAAGTGACAAGACTCACAATCTAATGATAACAAATGTTGTAACTGAGGATAAACTTTTTTTAAAGATGATAAAGATAAATAACCCAAACGACAATGTGTTTCAAAAAGAGTGACACTACCGGTACAAGCCATCGCATGAGACCCCTAATCATCAAGAAAGTCATGATCGCTAGATTCGTAACATTTACCAATAATCTCCTTCGTCACAAGATCCTAAATCAAGCAGTGATGAGGATAAAATAAAACACAACAATTGAGATCACGGGTGAATTTGCTTGAAGAAAGAAGATTAAATGCAAGGTCAGGTACATATAACAGTGAAGATAACTAAATAGAAGGAGTAAGATTTACTATGCCAGAACCAATGACACGAGAATAAGAACCATCAGCAATGGTAATACTTGAAGGATTGACATATGAGTCATAAGTTGAGAAAAGACTACGGTTATCTGTCATGTGGTCAATGGCACCCAAATCTATGATCTATTATCTAGCTTCACCGGGAGAGACAAATCTGGAAGGAATCGTGCCGGATAATTAAACCTGATGAATGTTTGGACGACGAGTGAGCGTCATATACGGCCTGGTAGACAGTGAAACTTTGGGGCTTGGCTGATCAGAACCTTGCGCTCTTCCTTGGCTAGGGCGTGTCACAAATAGGACACCCAAATGTAGTCCTGACGGTGACTGCCTAAGTGCCTGTTTGGCACCATGGTTTCAGAATGGATTTTGGGGCAAAACCTCGGTTTGGAAAATTTTTACACAAACAACAATTTTTGTTGAGAATTGATTTTGGACAAAACCTCGGTTTGAAACCTAGGTTTTGAATAAGCTACTGAAAATAACTTTTTCTTTGAAACCTAGGTTTTGAATTATCCAATTACTATTATACCCTTACTTTTTCTTACACCCTCTCTCCTCTCTCCTCTCTCCTCTCTTATATCTCTTTTTCTCTATCCTCTCTCCTCTCTACACTCTCTTCTCTCTCCTCTTTCTTCTCTATCATCTTTCATCTCTCTTACTTTTAATCATATCATACCCTTTTTAGTAATTTACCAATATAAAAAGTGATTATACTACTAATTATCCAAACATCTTTATTCCCAAAATCTATTCTTCCCAAAATCTATTCTACCCAAAATCTATTCTCCCCATAATCTATTCTCCAAAAGCTAATCCAAACACACCCTAAAACAAAGCTCACTGACACCAAAAGAAAAAAATGAGATTGCTAATTAACCTGCTTTGGTACCATATAAAAATTTGAAGAATAGAGAGCAGAGAAAAAATAAAATATCAAAATATTATTAATCTTTAAATAAATAAAAATATAAATAAGCCTTTATATAGATAAAAATATAAGCTAATAAACTAAAGTTAGAATCTATCATAATTCTAATATTTCAGATTTATCTTTTTAAAATATAATAATTTAATATTTAAATTTAATCTTAAATAATATCTAAATATAATTTTAAATAATTAATAAAATATAATATTAATTAATTTTAAACTAACGTATCTCAACATAAATTTATTACGTATACATTAATATCATAAGAGAAGACATTTGAGGATCACAAAAGTCGAGACGTCTGTGTGCTTAGCTGCAAACTACTGATTGAGAACACATGCAAGACCAATGCAATTTGGCCACTTGACGATGATGAAAAGACCCATAGATTACTAATTATAACTACATTGATTTTCGTGGATCTCCTTAACATAATTGTTTTCCATGATTATTATTATTATTACTCTTAATTAATTAAATTAGGTTATCTTCAAGCATCCATATATCTCTGTGTGAGCATGTGTAATACGTTATATGCATATGCCAACTTGCACTGTCCTCCTTTTTCTTCTCTTTCGCTTTCATTTCGAGCTGTTATATATATACTTCTGTTTCATATATAGATCCAATACATTGTATTTATCAACTATATGTAGTGACTCAGAATAATATATAGGATGTTGGCAAAAAAAAAACAATAATATATAGTAAAAAGTATAAATTTTATCATCTAATTTTATATAAAAATTTAGTTTAGTCCCTTAATTCTATATAATATTTTTTCACTCATTTAACTATGTTATTATTAGTCTCAAATAATAATTTTTTATGTTAATCATTATTATTTTTTAAAAATTAAATTTAATATATTATCATTTAATATTTTGTGAACGTTTAAAATTTTAATATTCGCATATTTTATTAGTAACTTAAGGATTAGAGAATTAAAAAGATATAGATCTAGGATGGAAAAAGAAAAAGAGAGAGATAAAGAGATCGGAGAAGAAAAAAAATAATAAAAAAGAAAAAATTTATAATAATAGAAAGGGAAGAGAGGAAACTCTTCTCTCTCTTTTTTTTTTCCTTTATCACGATTAGATTAAAATTTCAATAGCTTAGATTAAATATTTTATGAAATTTTTATTTTTTACATAATTTTATATAAAAAATACATAAATTATCAAAAAATTGATTTAAGCAGTGAACAAATTACCACTGTAGATTATTATTAAAATATTTTATAAAGTAGATTTTTTCTACTTTTTTACTAGATTTGTGAATAGATCAAATTTTAATAGTTTAAATTTATTTATATATTTTTCATGTAAAATTATAATAATAATTTTATAAAAAAATTAAGTTTTAATCGTTGAAACTATAATCTAATGCCAGTGAAGAGAAGAGAAGGGCATTGAAAAAAAGGAGACACCCTCCCCCAAGTTGAAGACCCATATATCTATATACCACAAATAAGAATATATAAACACACTCTAATATAAAGTAAAATGTATGAGTGGTCCTATAGCTTTAATACAGTGTTCATTCACGGATATATATATATATATATATATATATATATATATTAGTATCTTGCATTTCACACCATATTCTTATGCAATTTTTTCAAATATGCAATAACATTTATTAACAAATATTTATGGAATTAATAAAGAGTTAACTCATAATCTATAAAGTTATGAGTTCAAATCCTGCTACTGAAATGAAAATTTTATTAGTAGATAATCTATAAGTATCTCTATAAACGTTCTTTAAATTTAGAGATATACCACTAACCCTATTGAGTACCTTAAAAATTGGGAACACAACTTACCTAAATTTTTTTTCTTACCTCACAAATAAATGAAGACAAAAGGCGAAGTAGTTGAGCATATGAGGCATGGAGGCATATATAGTTTCAACGATTTGTCACTGTCGAGTATAACAGAAATAAAGCTTTCTGTTTCTTTCTTAATTACTTTTTTCCTTTTTTCTTTTTTTAAATAACTTATATATATATATATATATATATATGTATTTATATAGTTTCTACCCGTAAATTAAGTGAAGGATCATAACCGAGTGTGAATATATTTTACATTTATGTATTTATGAAGTCAAAAAAATAAATAATACTCATAAAATATAAGCATCAAGATATAAAATTTATAAGGAGTCATATCATTCACAATCTCATAGTTAATTAAATTCATTTATTTTCTTTTAAATTTTTTTTGCCAACAAGAAAATTCATTCATAATAAATCAAATAAATTACCAACAAAATTCAGTATAGTTGGTAGATGACTAGGTCCCTTAAATATAATATCTTAACTTTGAATGTGTATGAAAAAATATTTTGTTGGGAAAGACAAAAATCACTTTAGTGATCTCTACGTTTCGAGAGGATTAGTCTTTAACTATCGACTGAGAGATACCAACTATACCCTACCAAAAAAAAACAATGAAATCCATGAAGTACAAAGTCCGCTAATGAAAATGAACAAAAGCGAAAACAACTAATAAACATAATCTGAAAACTCCTATAACTGAATCGGAACAATCTTCAACCGGTATCATATATGAACACACTCTAAGCATCTTTCCATAAAAGCTTCATCAACTACAATGGCGGTCTCCGCAACAAATCCGAAGGGCAAGATCCATCCAATGAAACTTTATCAACCAATCAGCTACCATATATTTTCTTTTAAATATATATACTATATATATACATACATATTTGTGAATATTGAATATTTAGAGGCTATTAGGTATGAGGGGTTTAAAAATTTTTAATTAATTTTCTTACTCTTTTATTTTACCTCTTCTATTTATTAAAAAAAAATTCAAATCCAGTTTTAAATTTTTTTTTTCTTCCCCCCTTCCCTCTAAATCTCTCCTACCAAACATCTTAAGCTAAGATCGATGGTGAATGTGAATTGGAACTTTTGTTTTCACTTGGGACCCAGACGAACGTGTCCCTCTCCCAGCAAAACGGTAGGACCACAAAAATGTATCTTTGTGTGTATATAATGTTTAATGAGGATAAATATATATGATACTAATATTGCCTTTACCCTATAGAAAATAACAAAAAAAATTAAATTTAAAAATTTTAAACGGATTAAAAATTACTAAATATTTTACCCTATAGTAAATAGTAGTTAAGTTATGCTTGGGAAATATCTACTGAGGCACTGAGCTTACAAAATAAAAATGTAGAGAGAGATTTAATAGATATAATTAAACAAGTACAATCACATTCGTATAGGGCCTGTTTAGATAGGATTTTAAAAAAGTACTTATGAAAAAAAAGGGTTTATAGACAACTTATGAAAAATGGCTTTTAGAGAAGAGTTTATGGAAAAAAAAGTGGTTTTGAATAAATAGGTGTTTGGATAGTTATTTTTAGAATGACTTTTTATGGTGATAAATTACCAAAAAAGGTATGATTTGATTTAAAGTAAGAGAGAGGAGAGAGGTAGAGAGAAGATAAGAGAGAGGAGAGAGGGTGTAAGAAAAAGTAGAGATAAAAGAAGAGAGAGGAGAGAGGAGAGGGGTAGGTATGAGAGAGGAGAGAGGGTGTAAGAAAAAGTAGGGGTAATATAATAATTGGATAGTCCATAAGCTCTTTTACTGTTGAAAAAGCTATTTTAAATAGCTTATTCAAAACCATGGTTTTGCCCAAAAGCACTTATGGACAAATAAGCCTGTTTGTTTTAAAATTTTTCCAAACTAAAATTTTGCCCAAAAAGACTTATAAAACCTTGGTTTGGGTGTGTTACAAACACACCCATAATATATTGCTCCAAATATGGAAAGAAAGCGTGATTGCCGATATGTAACTTTGAAGCTAAATGTTGTTATACATTAGGGAACATAATGTTGCTAATCAATCGACTTTGCCACGTCAGCACATCATCATTCGTTTTGTTAAAATAAAATTTATTTAGAGTTTAGTTCTAATTTTAATCTGAAAATTTTAGCATGGGATCAATAGTAATCTAAAAGTTTTTGATTAATCAATATCATCATGTTAAAAAATGAGTTATATTAAAAATATTAATGTACAACATTAATTTTTTAAATAATCAACGTTAATTTTTTTTAATAGTTAAAAAAAATTATACTTCTATTACAATATTAATTTGATAAATTTTTTTTAATATTTATAATTTTTATTTAAAAATTTTAGAATAAAATTACATGTTAACCCTTTATTTATAGTTTATTTGAGTTAGTGTTTTGAAGCCTATTTTAATATTTCAGTTATAATTTTATTATTTATGAGATAAACATACTAGAGAAATTTTATTTAAATTTACATGATAATAGTACTTATCAATCCTAAATCTAAACAAGGATTTTACATTCAACAAAAAAAAAAGGCGAATATGAGGAATGGATGCGTGGGGCATTATGGTAAGTGGGGACCAGCGAGTTGAGTACTAAGGTACGGGAATCGAACGTGCCACACCGCAGGCGCCAGCCGCTTCCCCTGCAGCATTTGTCCACCGCCACGTCATCAATTTCCGGCCACTGCCAGCCTGGATCCCCTTGTCCTCTCTCTTGGGGTCCACGTGGCCTTGTCTCTTCCCCCCACTAACATCCAAGTATCATCTAATTTTTACCCCCGGTCAGGACCCGCTGGTGTTAAGTCTTAAGTCTAAATTTCATTCCGTTTTTTAGAAATATTTAATTTAAATTTAGTTGGAAAATCCGTGTGAATGAATTATTTTAAAATAATTAATTTGAATTTTTTTGAGGAGGCTCATACTTAGAGCTGGGAATACGGGCTGGCCCGCTAAAAACGGGCCAGCCCGCTCCCAGCCCGCTCCCAGCCCGCCAACAAACGGGGCGGGCTGTGCAGCCCGCCCCAAAACAGGCTGGCAAAACGCCAGCCCGAGCCCGCCCCCCCTTAGTGGCGGGCTGGCCCGCTAGCCCGCCACTTTTTTTTTTTTAATTTTAAAAAAAATTATTTTTAACATTTTTAAAATACTGATAAAAAATTTCTAATGTTATATTAGTATAATAAAAAAATTACTCATGTTATACTCTTAAAAATTTTTATTTTTTATAAAAAAATCTCAAATTTTATAATTATAAATCTAAATAAATATTAACATAATATTAATCAATTATAATATGTAAACATATATTAACAAATAAGTAATTATCTTTACTAGTATTCGATAATAGGAGTATTCAAAATAACATTTAAGTAAAATAAATATTAAATAATAATATTAAATTTAAAAAAAAAAAGTGGCGGGCTGACGGGCTGAGGGGGGCCGGGCTGGCATTTTGCCAGCCCGAACCCGCCCCCCTTAGGGTAAAACAGGCCCAGCCCCAGCTCTACTCATACTTAGACATTTCTAGAAGGCACCGCCAGTCAAATTGTATATTCCGGCGGATTCACGCTTTGACCGTGTTCCTCTTTCTATAGTATTGCTAGATCCGCACCAAACTAACAACCAACTAACTAATTGTTAAAAATAAAATTGAACTTCGTTTTCCTTTTTTTCCTTTTTAAAAAAAAGGAGGAAAGGGAAGGGTGGGTGCCAGCTAGGATGGGTGGCCACGGGACGCCACACCAGATAGCTGCTGCGTTATTTTTCATCAGAAAGCCAGATTTCACTAAATTCATCGTCTCACATCATGCTCTCCACGTCTCGTCTTTTTCCGCCCTTTTTTCCTTACCCACGTGGATCCTCCTCACTTATATTATTCCCTCCTCCCCGACCGTTAGAAAAAATAATAATCCACCGATATTTAATATAAAATTAATTTAATTTAATATAACGTATTTTTTAAAATATTCTAATTATTTTTATTATTTATTATCTTATTTGATTATTATTAAAACAGTATTAATAAGAATAATTTAAAAAAATTTAAATAAATATGAGAAGATGTATTATATTAATGACGAATATCAACTTTTCAATTATATCATATATTAAGGACCCATGAGTATTACATATAATCTTTAATATAAGAACTAGTTAACTTTTTTTAGAAATTAAGGAAGTTAAAGATAAATTAGTTAATTATAACTAATATAAGAATTAGTTAATTAATTTAGATAGATTAAGAAGTATATAATATGAGTTCATCTTGATGAGTTGGATTCGATTATAATTGACTGATTTATTTGACTTCTTTAATATACCTAAAAAAATTAATTAGCTTAGAAATAATGTGTTAAATTGAATCAATCTAATACTCTTATCAATAAACTCTTAGTTGAAATAATAAACAGTTATATTTTTATAGGAAAAAACATACAAATTTAAATTTTAGGAATTATATTTATTAAAAGGTATGAAAATCCTTTACCTTTCTAAATCTAAAAAAAAATCTCTCACTCTTAATTATTTTTTATTTTTAAATTAGTGCTCAATATTTTAATTTAATTTATATTTTATTTAGCACGTTAAAATATTATTTTAGTAACACTCAATGGATAAAAAGAAAAGTGAGAAGAAAAATTTTAACACTAATAAAAATATTTACTATTTTTATAAATTTTTTCTTCTAGTATTATTTTTTTAATTTTCGTCCATATAAATATAGGATAAATATTTTTGGTGTAATTTTATGTTAGAGTACTTTTCAATAACACCTTAACCCAATACTAATTACTACAAACTTATGTTTATTTTAATTGGGTTTTAACAAAAAAATACGGAGAATTATAATGAAGAATTATGGAAAAGGTTTTAATTATTTTAAAATCTAATAATAAGTTATATAATAAAAAATAATAATATATTTATGCTACGTTTGAGATTTTTTAAAGATTAAATTTTTTTACAGCACCTCATTCTAATTCTTTCAAAAAAAAAAAGAAAAAATATCAACAAATCTTTTATTTAGTCCATTAAATGTAATTCGTGGAAAAATTTCTGTCACCGACGGGTGCCAGCTTTGCGTGAAAGCGACTTGAGCGTAAAACTTATTCGTACTTGAGATGGGGGGCCGATACTGACACATGTCCACCTCATCAATTTGTTTTACAGGTGTCACTGCTTCAACACACTACTGAATCCTACAACTCTGCTATGTTCCCCCCCCCCCCCCCCACGAGATATTAAATGCTCAATCAATCCTTAAAAATTTGCTGCCAAAAAAAAGAAAAAAAGGAAATCAATATAAAACATATTTTTTCCCGGTAAAAAAAGAAAACCTCTCCAAGCTATAAATTCAGTACTTCTTATAAAAATTGAAAATTAAACATTCCCATTTGTTTCCTTCATTAATTTTTTTTTACCACAAATACCAAATGAATTATTTGAAAACAATAAAATATTTAACATAATTTTTTTGATACAATGTACAAGATCTGCATCTATTTTAACATAGGAATTTGTATCTCATAAAATATTTCTAAGTGAAAAAGTTATACCCAACAAAATTTAATTCATGCATATTAATTAATTGTGAGAGATTGAAAACAGCGCATGTGAATTAATTTGTTTTTCTAGAGTTTAATTTTATCTAAAATTTTATTTTGGTCCTTCAATTCTATAAAATATTTTTTTAATCATATAACTTTAACACTGTTAATTTTATTAACAAAAAAAATATCAAAATTAAAATTTTAAATATTAATAAAATATTCATAAATACTAACATATTAAGTATAGTTTTTTAAAATAATAATGATTGACATAATAAATTATCATTCAAGTCCAACAGTGTTATGTTATGATTAATAGGTTGAAAAGATATTTTATAAAATTAATTAAGGGACTAAATTGAAAATCTGTATAAAATTAAGGATTAAAGTTGAATTTTTGCCTATATTTATATTATTATACTAAGGGAATTAATTTGGAAAAACAATAAACAATTTACATACAGTTAACAGAAAATCGAAATCTAACGAGAATCATGGTAAAATTCAAACTACCTGGTGGGCACGTCCACCAATATACCCCTCAAACATATAAATACCTAAACCCTTGGCTTCTTTCTTCTTCTTTCTCCCCTTTTTTCTCTCCTCTTCTGCTTCATCTATTTTCCTTCCTTCTTTCCTGTTTCTGGGTTCTACGGCCCTTCCTTATTCATTCTCTATTTTGTTCCACCTCCTTGCACGATCCTAACAAATAACCTCAAAATCACTTTCTCTTTTATCATTATCTTCTTCCTACGTTGTTATACGTTCGTACGTTCTTGTTTCGCCAGACGATCATAGAAGAAATTAGAGGATCGAGAATTAATCTCAACCCAATAATCATCAGGTATTTATCTCTATGTCATTGTGTCTTTTTATGTATGTAATTGAATCTTGTGTTTAAGTTTCAAGTTTCTATTTCTGCGATCAAGATCTGTCTACGATCTGATCAACTTTTCTGTATTCGTTTCAATCTGAATCTTGTTAGGTTCATAAGGTTTCTGCAAGAAAAAAGGAAGTTTTTTTTTTCTTTTCTCTTTGGTGGTTTTATTTTTGTCTTTATCAAACCGTGAACACGAACGATCGCTTTTGGTTTTGTTTATTTTGTTTTTTTAATTAATTGTTGATGTTGAGATTGAGATCCATTTTACTGGTTTCAGGCGACATTTTCCCCTATATATATATTTATATTCTATATTTCATTTAATTAATTAATTATGTCAATTCATTTTCTGTCACGCAGTTTAGTGGAAAAAGTTTGTCTTTTTTTACTAGTGCCGTATTTATTATCAATGATTTAATAACCCCTTGAGTAAAGTTTTCTCCTTGACTATTCCATCACGAGCATTATGTCCCATAAAAATAAGCTCCAAATTTAATTTCATTTTCCCCAGAATTTTCCGAGAAAACTTATCTCAACACATATTCTAGGATTTCCTGTTTTGTGTAATCTTTTTCACTTATATCTACGGTAATCTGTTTTCGCTTTGAAAGTACATTTATATATAATATACTAATCATTTGGTTAAATAATGTGGATAGTTTTAATTTTGTTTGGCATACATCAGTACGGATCAAAATATCTGTTTTGTTTCAAACTTTTGGGACTCACCGAAAGAGATTGTTATTAAAAATGGAGCTAAGTTATAGTTTTGTCTCAAGTTATCATATAGAAATAATGTTATTCCAAAAAATTTTGGCTGAATATCCTCCTATAAATATTAAAAAGAGAATAATATTGCCGCTAGTTATTAAAAATATTACTGAACAACATTACTTTTTTAATAATTAATGTAAGATTTTTTTTTTATAGTTATAATGATTTTACTTATTTTTTAATATTCTGAGATGATATTAAACTTAAAAAATTTCGGGATAATATTTCTTATATGTGACAACTTAAAGAGTCAAATTGTACCTTAAATCTTAAAAATTAGACCATTGTTAATAATCCAACATTTGCCTCAATAATTGTTGTGCACTGTTGTACTGTACTAAAATGTCTTTAGTTTGTCTCTGCATATGTTTATGCTTGTTTGTATTCATATGCTTCATTTTTATTGTTTAGTCGTTAGCATTAATTCATGAATTGACAACACTTTTTACTCCATCGGACTCTTCGTTAAAATCATTACTGTGCATTGTGGTTGTGTGTAGCATCTTTTACTCGTTGCGGAAAGACCATTTGGTTTGCTAGCACCAAGTCTGTTGTTCGATTCCCAATTCTTCATTAGACTCTGCCTTCCAAATCTAAACTAAAAAATATATCTTTTACACATTTTAAAGTATTTATTCGGTCATTATTATATGATATATTTAACTAATAATTAAATTAAAAAATTAGTTAAGTTGATTAATATAATATATTTTTATTGAAGCACTTTAATCATCTTTTTTAACTTATTTTTTTACTATCTTATTTGATTATTATTAAAGAGTATCAATAGAGATAATTTAAAAAAAAGATAAAAATAATAAATACGTCTTATATTTAAAACTAAAATTAACTTTTAATTGTGTTATATATTAAGAACTGGAGTAGTAATATATACGTCGATGTGTCTCAAATATTAATTAGTTGATTTGGTTTCGTTTCATGATGCAGAGATAGAAGTTATTAGTTGCTGATTTTCCCAGTTTGCTGAAGCTGTTGAAAGAAAATGCTTGAGGATTTTCTGGATTTGTGTTGTGTGATGAAAGGTTTGACGGAAAGCTAGAGAAGTTGATGGACTTGTTATTATTACCCAGAAGTAGCAATGACACAAGAGAACACAGATGAAGCGTTTTGTTTTTCATAGATAAGAGAGTTGGATAAACAAAAAGCACATACACAAGAAGAATAAATCAAAGTGTGATTCAATCATAATAATAAGTGATAAAAAGAATAATGGATTTGAAGGCGTCTCATGCTTCTCCTGTTCTTACTGATCCTGTTCCAGTAAACAAGTCAATACTAGGAAGGCATTCTGGTCTCATAAGTTACTCGCAGCAAGATTCATCACTCTCTCCTGTTAAGTATTCAAGAAATTCTAGTTCAAGAAAGAGTTCTTCAGGAAATCTTGATGATGTTCTCATCAACAGTTTGCTCGACGCCATGCAAGCTTCTTCGCCTCCCAGGAAGAAGCCGCCCACCGAGGGCGGTTTCAACTCTCACATCGATTCCGAACAAGACTATCGCTCCTGGTTGGTATGTTCTCTCCTTCATAATCATATTGTCTTTAACATGGCTATCTAATTTAGTCAGCTTTAAGCATTGTCTGTACGATTAGGAGTAGCTCTCCCAAACGAATTTTCTGACTCGAACTTTTAATTTCTTTTGCCTTCAGCTTGAATATCCATCGGCGCTAGAGTGTTTCGAGGAAATGATTGAGCATGCCAAGAACAAGAAGATTGCAATGTTCCTAGACTACGACGGCACTCTTTCACCCATAGTGGATGATCCAGATTGCGCTTTCATGTCTGAAGCTGTAAGCTTTTGTTCAAATTTAGTTATTAACTTGTGCGAGATTATAAAATTAAAAAAAATTACTGTACAGTACTAATATAAATAATTTAATTATTAAAAAAATTTTGAATTGTCAATGTACCGTAGGTTCTTGTTAGCATTTCTTATATCAGATTTTGTTGTTGTTATATTGCTAACTTATTGTAATATTTTTTAGTAATTAAATTATTTATGTGGGGTTATTAAGACATTTTCCCTAAAATTAAGGGCATGTTTTGAAACATTTGTGATCCATCTCAGATGCGTAGTGTAGTACGGGATGTGGCGAAGTGTTTTCCAACGGCAATCATCAGTGGAAGAAGCCGAGACAAGGTGTGAAGAACAGTAAACTATGATTAATAATAATGGGAAAGTTTCTTATAAAGAACACAAGTTTGTTTCGTACCCAGAAAAACAAAAGTGATGATATGTGTTTTGTAAAATTTCAGGTTTATGATTTAGTTAAACTAACGGAACTGTACTATGCTGGGAGTCATGGGATGGACATTATTGGACCAGCTTGTCCCTCTCTCTCTAATACCCATCCCCAGTGCTGTGTTAAGTCCACTGACCAACAGGTATATGTGTAGATATATATATATATATATATATATATATATATATATATATAACCATCCCCAAATGGAAAATGGGTGAAAAGCCCCGTCTCTAGGTGAGATGGTAAGGGTCTGTCCTACTTTAACCAGTGGTCGTCGAGGGTTCAGTCCTCACCCTGGGAATGAAGTAGCTTTTTTTTTCCCTAGCCGAGTTACTAGAGTTTTATCTCGATTACATCCAGATTTAATCTACGTCGCGCACCTGACTATGATGGGTGAGTCTCCCAAAGGGAATTTTTTATATAAGTCAAAGCTTGAATTTAAGATCTTGTTTAAACGATATCAAACTACTTACCACTCAGATTAATCCAGTTAGTGAAAGAAGTAGTTTAAAAACGCGTGGTCAGCGTTAGCCCCTTAAATGGGCCCAGAGAACGCAAAGGGAATAGTCACTGGGCCTCTCTAGTGGCTACCCTGGGAAGCTAAAAATATCTTTAGTCATTTTCACCAATAAATTTTTAAACAGTTACTTTTTACTGATTTTGTTCAGAAAAAATTGGTACAAATGGCGATATAGCTTGATCACTGTTATTATTTCTGTTTGTTTGTGTTGAAAAATTATTGTAGGGAAAGGAGATAACTCTGTTCCAACCTGCTAGAGAATTCCTGCCTACAATTGATGAGGTACGTAGAAATCCATAACATGTTTAAACATGAGAGAGAATTGAAGAAGAAGATAATGCAGTAGTGTTTGACTTTGAAGTTACAGTACAAAAATATTACATGCATGCAGGTTTTTAAGAGGCTGGTGGAAATCACAAAAGATATAAAAGGTGCAAAGGTTGAGAACCACAAGTTTTGTGTTTCTGTCCATTATCGTAATGTAGAAGAAAACGTAAGTGTCTCTACTTACTTATCTTCTTAATCACCTTCTCTCTCTCTCTCACTAAAAAGTCACTTTACTATTACTGCAGAATTGGACAGTTATTGGACAACTTGTGCATGACATGTTAAAACAGTACCCTATTCTACGTTCGACATACGGACGCAAGGTATACACACACACACACACATGATTGTTTAATGGGGAGATTTTAGAGCTTTTGAATAATAACGTAATAAGTTTATGTTGTTGTTATGGATTTGACAGGTTTTAGAGGTTCGTCCTGTGATAGATTGGAACAAGGGAAAAGCAGTTGAATTTTTACTTGAGTCTCTGGGTAATTAATAATAATAATAGGGTTTGAATCTGCTTGTTTTAAGCTTATATATATATATGGAATGTGCATATATAATAATATTTCACACACACACAGACACACACATATATATATATATAAGAGAAGGAGATGACGTGCATATGTATGTATATATATATATAATATTTCATATTTATATATATGAAATTGCATGAAATGGAACGTGCAGGGTTAAGTGAACGAGATGACGTGCTTGCCATCTACATAGGAGATGATAAGACCGATGAAGATGCTTTCCAGGTATAGTATAACACCCTAACGTTGCTAGAATCCCTATCATCTTACTCCCTCTCATCATATATATATATATATATGAAATGATTTTTTAGGTATAACATCTTTCTATTTATAAGATACTAACAACTGTCATTTTTCATTTTTTATCCTCATTAATTATTGGTGAGTCTCTATGCAATATTAATCTCAAACTCTCTCAAAGGATATTTTTAAAAAATAAATTGTATTTTTTACATATTTATTATTTTAGAAAAATTAATTCACATGTCCAATAATTTACCTCAAATTTGAATTAAGTCTATGTAGTTTAGTTTATTTAAATTGGATTCTTATAGTTTGATTCATTCTATGCATCCATCATTGAGTGAAAAAAAATTATTAATTTTTTATTTATAGAAGTTCGTGGATTTTAATATATTTTTGTTAATGAATTAATGAAAATAATTAGTTGATTAAAATTGAGGATAATGCATGAACTTGTTTAGGTGCTGAGAGAGAACAAAGGAGGTTATGGGATTTTAGTTTCGTCCACAAGGAAACAAAGCAATGCCTTCTATTCTCTCCGGGACCCATCTCAGGTTTCTTTTTCTTCTCATTCTTTGTTCTTCCTTTCCCTAAAAAAAGTTAACTTCACAATGTGTGTGTGTGTGTGTATATTTCCCTATCAATTCTTTAAATAAAAAAATATAAATTGCTAGTCAATAGTCATGCTTACACATATAGACAAATAACACCAATATTTTTTGAACAAGTAATAGAATAATGTGTGTCTGATTTATAGGATCCATATGAAATTTAAATAATTTGTATTTCTATGAATAAAATTTAATTCCAACGATCAAATGATAAAAATCTTGTGTATGTTATTTATATATTGAAAAAAAAATCAAAAACCCTAGAAAAGTATGTATATTGATATTCAATTTGGGTGTAGGTCATGAAATTTCTGGAAATGTTGGTGAATTGGAAGAAGAAGGAAGAAGAAAACAATCACCAACGGAAGAGGCATTCGTTCTAATAAATGTTTGGAAATTTGGACCGGACGTTAAATCGGAGAAGGCAATGACCCTAACCATCGGCCTCCGGCCACCATTAATTTTTGTCACAGCAATGCCATTCATAATTTTTCTTCATTTCTTATTTATTTATTTATTCCATGGAAGCCACTTGCTTTAATTTTATTCTTCTAAAATTATAATTTTGTTTTGTTTATCTGTATTTTTCCCCCTTAATCTTTCAAATTTTTGAATAATTATGTCTTGTTTTTTTCCTTTAAGAAGTTACCAAAATAGAATATATGATCTCATTAGAGAAGTAATCTGCTCTTGCAATTTACGATCTGATATTAATTTTTTTCCTGATGACGTGGCCCTACGCCTTTCTTTTGCCTTATAGACAAAAACCCTTATGCCACAAATAAAAAACACAATGAAAATCAAATTAATTGAGAACGAATAGACCATTTTCATGAGTGGAATGCTTAATGTGTATTCCATAATTTATATTTATAAACCTTTAACATTAAAAATATACCTATATATAAATATACGAGGCTATAATGAGGTGATGATATGGCTCTCGGGCCTTGAAGATAAAAGGCCCATGAAGCGCGATATGGCCATGAAGTGGGCTAGCACGCTCGGTTCTTGAAATCTAAAGAGGAAAAGATCCTACCCATTCATAGATTTAATTAAGGAAAGAGTGAAATATATTACTATTTAAAATATACTTGACCTCTAAAAAATATTATTTTATTATAATTCTATTCATAATATTTAGAGAGATATTTTAACTCTTGGATGTATAGATTTATGCCTGAAGGTAATTAACGGTTCGGCTTTTCCAATATTAGTATAATATAGAAAGAAAAGAAATTTTGTTCTACTCTTAAATCGTGGATGAGCCTAACCTCCTTCTAAAAATTTTCTACTATAAAAAAGTAAAGAGGAAAAGGTATTTGAAGAAGCATACATACTACCCTAAATAATTTTTATAAATAATATTCTCTCTTATAATAGTAGTCTTATATATAAGTAATAATTTAAATTTATTTAAAAATTTAATATGTATTTTCCATCTTTACCCTCTAATTACATGTTTCTTTCATATTCATTTTTTCTCATTCATTATCCTTATTTAGTATATTTAGAAAATAAATTATATTTTAAACATATTTATTATTTTTAACTAATATTTTTATTTATATAATTTAGATAGTTATTATTTATAAAAAAAAAATTAGAGGGAGTACTTATGACACACGGCCACATAGGATGGCCAGAAAAGTTGAATTTTTAGAAAAACAAATCTTCAATGGATAAGGCCAAGATGAAAAGCACTTCCTCTTAATATAAGCAATATCCGACCTGGGAAATATCAAATTCCTCTTATATATCTAAAACCTAGTACTATATTAAAATTCTCAAACTTCTCTCTCGGGGAGACAAAAACCACTCAACGTGAAAATACCTTTTTTTTTTAACCAGAACCCGCGAGAACAATCTTGAAAGTTAACCTAAATCAGAGAGACGAAAAACCTAAACTAAAGAGAGATAATTTAATATTATAAATAAATATAATATTGTTAACTTAAACAAATTTATAATAGGGGATATAAATTCAAATTATAAACTTAAATAGTAAACTCATAAGAATTATTTTATCAATAAATAATTATTAAATATATATAATTGAATAATTAAAATAAAAAATAATAATAAATTTTTGAATTAAATTTATTTTAGAACCAAATAAATAAAATTGAATCTATTAATATTCATAATTTATCACACTCAATGAAAATTTATTTATAAAGTTTATATATTAAATATAATTAAATTAAATAAATTAGCATAAATTTAAAAATAAGTTGAGACAATTTTGTAAGAGGGAGAAACGCAAAAACGAAAAAAATAGGGAGTGAACTTGCGAAACATAGATCTCAAAGCACAGAATCGCAAAAATTCTTTCCCCAAAGATTAGTAATCTCTTTTTATATATTATAAGATAATATAAGAAAATTGTCCTCAAATCCTTACAAATTGCCATCACATGTTACAGCCTTTCTCTAGTGAGAAATAATTATATATTCTTAAAATACAATAATCTATCACTTTTTAATTTAATTAGTTGATTACTCATCTAAAATTAGAGATATATTTATATAGTGGTATTATACTATTTGAACTCTATCTAATTAAAATATAATAACTTAACTAAAAATTTATCTAAAAAAATTTATAATTGTTATAAAAATAAAAAAGTAAGAGATTAAAAAAGATGATAGCAAGACAAGAATTTGATAGAGAGAGCAAATGAGTATTTATCATTCTGTCTTTCATCTTACCTATATCTTATATATGTCTTCTATTTATAAGCCTCTAACTCTTAAAGCTAATATAAAAGTTACAATGAAATAAATAGTAATATAATGACATTTATAATAAGAACATAATGACATTGAAGAGGTTATGAAGTTAAACATATTAAGAGAAAATGAATCATAAGGGTTAGGAGTTATGGATATCCATTCTTTAATATTCATAATACTCCCTCTTAGATGTCCATAACCAATATTATGCCCGTTAAAATCTTATTAGGAAAAACTCAGTGGGACAAAAATCTAGTAAAGAATAAAGAGTATACAATATATATTAAATTGGTCTCATTAAAAACTTATTAGTAAAACCTAATGGGATAAAATTTTGGTCAAGAAAAAAAGAGTATAGCATAATTTTTATTCCCCTGATAATAACATTATTTTTGCTCCCGATGTTGATAACATGGACATTTCAACATCTCTTTCTCAATAAAGTGTATTGTTTTCTCACGTGGATTATTTTCAATACTTTTTTTAGCATATACTCCTTTTAACTGAACTATGCATAATCCATTATCATCGTATGATATTTTTACATATGTTTATTAAACATATTTTCTGGATATGTTAAATTATCAATATACTTTTCACTCGCCTTATGTACTATAGAAATTAAAAAAAAAAGTTATTCTAAAAATTATAATGATATATCTTGTATCAACATGTTCAATTAGTTTTGAACAAAATGATCTTATATGTAATAATCATATCAAATCCAGTTTTATTATCCATTTTTGCACTTGCAAAAAATTTGATTTTATCAATAAAATTATAACATAAAATATTAATAAAATAGGTAAATATTATAATTGAATAAATATATCGGACTTATGATCCATTAAATTTAATATATTTTTATAGACAAAATAGTCATAGAAAAAATCTAAAAATTATGAAATCATTGGATATTTAACTCTAGACATTTATTTATATGCTTTAGGTATTTTAAATTATTAAAATATTATCATATAAATTTTACTATTTAGTAAGCCATATGCATAGGCTTTAATAATATCTATTAGGCACATATTTTATTTTCATATACTGTCAAACTAATAATATATGCAAAAATTATTTCATCCACTATAAAATAATATTCATTATCATATTTATCATTAGTTTTTGTGAAAATCTTTATTTTCGTACAAATATTTATATATTTCATAATAACTCTATATCACAAGTGTTTGAACTCCAGGTCCATAATTTCACCTATTAAAAAGAATATAATTCTATTTTTATTGTGTCTTTATCCTTTTTCTTTTCCTTTTTGGCCAAGTATTTTTCTCCTATCTACTTCACATGACAGATTTACACATAAAATCCTTATGTGATCACATGATACTAGTATAAAAAATATTTTTGACAACTTTATTTTTCCGGTTCTATTTTTTGTATGACATATCTTATCGAGTTCTCTTCATTACTTTTTAAGTACCTGAACCTCTTTTAAAATTTTTATAAGTAGTTATGTATTGGCACTCTTATAGAGTACATGCCTCCTTAATATGATCATTTCAATTACATACTCTAATATTTTTAATATTATATTTGAAACTAATTAGCCTTTTATACTTTAAACATGTCTCATTTTGATTTATATTAATTGGAATATTTTTCGCTGGAATATATGAGATTTCATAATTCTCATTTAGGTCAGTAATCGAATTTGACAGATATTTTATAATGTTTTATAAATGCAATATTTTATGAACTTATAGTTCATACTACTATATTTGATGATATTATATTTGATAGCAATAATGTATTCATTATTTTCCTCTTTTTCAACTACTAAATTTCTCCCCTTATATCAGAAAAATTTTGTCGATTGACAATCAACTAATCATATAGTATAAGTCTTCTAAGTCCATTTGTTTTCGTTAGAAATATTCTTATATTTCATTCAGAGACAAATGAAAAGAGTGAAGTTCTTAACTAAACCTTTATCCCAATTTTTTTCAATAGCTATTTATGTCTATTATGGTGGATTAATAGAAATAAATATTACTTATTTAAAAAATATTAAGCTACTGACCAAAGCCAATTTAATTGAAAAAAATTTGTTGGTTTGATGTGTATTGTAATATATCAAATCAAATATATCAACACTGAAATAAAAATCTTGTTCTCATAAGTATTGGTCTAACTAACTACTCATAGAGGCGTTAATAAATAATTTTGTTAATCTATAATCTCACTAGCATCAAAGAATATTTTTAGGATCACATATTCTAGAAATTGTACACTCAATATCATGATTTAATTAAATAATCTTATAAATTTTTTGTTGCAAACTCATAATAATCACACAGTAATCATCTTATAGATATATCTATTAGATTTATTAAATATTTGTATAGTTTACATACTTTATAAATGGGCCCATATATATGAATTTTATATATTTCTAGAAATGTAAATATCTATTTTATAAATCATAACTAGTGAGATTCTCATAACCAATTTTGTTTGACATGTTAATTATTATATTGATTATTCATGAAGAATATTCTAGTTCTTCAATTGATACCAACGCATAATTTTTAATAATTTATTATATTATCTATAATAATTAAACAAATTATGCTAATATATCTATTTGGATAAGTAAATTTTTAGTTTACTGTAACCAGTAATAAACTTAATATTTAAAATTATCTACAATATATATTTTAGCTTAATATTTTTATGATAAACTGATATATCATAATAAGTATAATTGTACCACACATCCCAATTATAGAAATTATAGTACAAAATTAATCAGTAACTATTACTTAATTAAAATCAACTTCTTTATTACAATTTTCGTCAATACATGGCATATAATGGTGGAATGAAAGGAACATCCACCTTTCATTATAATATTCTTTTTTTAAAATATATATATATATATATATATATAGATCAATTATATATATATATTAACTAAACACAGTAAAAGCTTGAATAGATCCATTAACTGAAAGGAAATAATAAATTATTGACATTTTTCAATGAATGCACAATTATATAGTGAACAGATAGATCAATCATTCATACTTGATAGATTTTTTCATAAAAATAAATCTTTATTTTTCTAATTTAAATGAGACATAATTTTTTTTCCTCTTTTAAATGTCACAAATTAAGCAACATGATGAATTTAGCACCACTAAACTTTGATTCTACAATTATCATCAATAGTACTCACGCACAGAGATATTAAATATTGCACTAGACAATTCATCATATTTAAATAATATTTAAAGCAAAATTCAAAACGTAAATTACGCACAAATATATTCTTTAGAAATAATTTTACTTTTTATTTTTTATTCTATAAATATAATATATGTAACTAAATATGTGAATCACTAAATTGAGGAACATCGATTGCCCCTTGAATATTTCAACATTTCAATGGGCTTTTAAAATATTGATAATATACATAACAGAAACAAATCCCATTAAAAACAAATCGAATATATAATGTATATTTAAAATACATAAAATCCAATCACATTAAGAGTTCATAAAGGACAAATCAATTAGCCAATTTAAGTGTTAGTAATACTTTGGTTTCACCATGCATCTATTAATATAAACATAATGAATGCCATGTATGTTTAGCCAAAGAAAAATAAAAACATGTACCACTTGCTGTGTGTACGTAAAATTACAGAGAAGAAATGTACCTTTTCTAAAGCATAACCCTTTGCATTTTGCCTTAATATGGTAAACAATAAATTTTCAAATTGATATTCAGAAAATATTGACTTAGTAATTTTGAAATAATATATTCTAAAATCAAAATATTCTACCAATTAAAGTTTTTTTATTGCCTCATTACTCATAGAAATAATTTCAATATTAAAAGACATTAATCAAGACAATAATGATACAAAATGTTACAAGCATATCTTCCCCTTTGAACTCTAACTTCATTCGAATGTTAATGCTTATAAAAGCATAATTAATAATAAAATGATAGAGAGTGTTTTTTTATATACTTGTATGTTGTGTAATACTTACCTGTAACAACTGCTGCTTTTATTATAATCTTTTTACAAAACATTTTATGTTCAAAGTAAGTCGTTTCTTCCTTTCCTAACTTTTTGAAAATAATATCCTAAAGAGAAATATAGTTAATTATATTATCACTCTAGGAAGCAATATGATCCCCACTAATTACCACGATTTAATTCCATGGAGTTGAATATATAATCCTTTATATTATAACTTATTTGAAATACACATCAAATAGTTAGTTAATTCAATTTATTCTATATCACTTACTTCATTTCTAGTTTTCACTTTCTTTAATAAAGCATATATATAGAATCTAAATTTTTCACTTTCATTGTTTAAAATGAAATCATATTTAATTCGAATCACAAAATTATGTATAGATAAAATTTTAATAAATATAGTATAATTTTACCCCCATGCATAAGATCATATATAATGTAATGCACCATGATTAAATAAAGCCAAACACACACACATATATAAACTTATCTCTGACAAATTAATCACAATAAATTTAAGCAATAATAAAAATTAAAAATCATATAGCCTTCTAGGTTTATAATTAGTTTTTTTGGCCTGCCTTCTAAGCATCTAATTATTGCTTTTGGCATTTTTTTTTCCGTAACTTATTGCATTGAGAGTCACAATTACTTTTTATAATTTTTATAAAATCTCAGGGTCCTTTTGGTGTCATCACCAATTTTAACATTTAATTTCAATAAATTGATATATATTTGTTCATATGACCTTTAGTCACATTTTAATATTTATCTTTTATCCATATGACTTCTATTCATATTATAACATTTGTTTATTTTTGTTTATATGACTTTTGGTGATCTTGTAATATTTTCTTATAGGATTATCACCATCATAGTTATGTTCTATTGCTTTTAATAGCACTTTATCAATTGTTTTAGATATTGATCTTTATGACCATATTAAAAATATTTCAAGGCTACAAGCTCTTTTGTATAATTAAATATTTCAATCATTAGCTTTCAAAATTTTGATATTTGTAATAATTAAATCATCAAATTGTCACAATATTTTAATCCATTATGATATCCATAAGAATTATAAGATGGTCTTCTATTAAAGAACTATTTTTAAAAGTGATATGACTTCTGGTCATTTAATCATAAAAATATTATGGTTGTTGACCATTTAATAACATGAAATTATAATATCAACACACACACATATATATATATATATAGAAAGAGACAAAATATAAAAAGAATAAACAAATCTATTAAAAAATAAATTAATATATATAAAGAGAGGAGAAATTAGCAATGTAAATAAATATAACAATTTAAATAATAGAAATAAATAGAAATATATGCAGCAATTTAAATCATGACAAGAATAATATTGAACAAAATAAATTAAATAAATTAAATCTCATAATCAAATATAAATAACAAATAAACTCATAATCATATAAATCACATTATATATTATATACAAATACATAATATATCACAAAAAAATATAAATATACTTGTTTTGCCTTGCAATGAGGAAACCTACGACAATATGAATAACCAAGAAAAAATGACAATATGATATCAAGCTATGCGTCAATATGTTAATCTATAAGGAGGTTATACCTCAAATTAAAATATATAGAAAAAAATAATAGAATAAATAACATAAAAGAAACAACACAATATGTTGTAAATGTATAGGAAATTAAAATTGCAAATGATAATTGGGTTGGGGATAATTAGGAAAGGAAAACTAATATAGAATATTATTATACAAAACAAAATAATACATGAATCTATAAGAAATTCATATCTCAAATTTTTAGAGCTAATTAGTGCTGATAACATATTATAAAAATAAGAAAATAAGATAGTAAGACAAGAATTTGGGAGAGAGAGAGTAAGGGAGTATTATTTCTTATTCACATATATATCTTCCATCTTACCTATACCTTATACATAGTTTCTATTTATAAGTCTCTAGCCCTTAAAACTAATACAAATGTTACAATAAAATAAATAGTAACATAATGACATTTATAATAAGACCGTAATCACATTAAGTAGGTTATGAAGTTAAGGATATTAAGAGAAAATAAATTTTAAAAATTAGGGATTATATATATCTATTTTTTAATATTTATAATAATAATTTATTTTAATTAGATAAAGTTTAAATAGAGGAGTAGTAATATATAAATATTTATTTTTTCTAATATTTTATTATTTTAAAATTATCATCAATACTTTCGGTAAGGAGCAAGGGACATCTGCAAGTACACGAGGATGAAATACTATGACGTACTACTGCAACCTATAGGCTTATGTTTTTTTCCGTATAAATCTCAGACTCCTTGGGTACCTCAAGGTAGGGCTGTGCATAATACCCATGGCCCGATATATCCAGTCCAACCCGCAATAAAATAGCCCTACTCAGCCCGATAAATATAGGGCAGGGCTGGGCATCGGACTACAAAATTTAGCCCATGCTTTTTTCGGGCTGGGCACCGGGCAGAGGGGTTGCCCTGCCCTGCCCTGCCCATGAGCTCCACTTCTTTTATTTTGTTTTACTTTTTTCCCTAAATGCTACACTTAAAAGGGAGAATATGATAGTTACTGGTGACTAGAGGTTCATTTTAAAAATATGAGTAGTTAAGTATGTAAGTTGTATATTTTAATATTTATAACTATATTATTTTTTTTCTTTTTTTAACTTTGCTAATTATCATATAATTACATTATAAGTTATAATTGTTTATTTTTTTTAAATACTTAATCTTTGTCAATATTAGGGAGATTGATACAAAGTTACAATTACAAATTACTTAGACTTCAAGGCTTTTTTTTACATGCAATAGATTTCAATAATTTAATTATTATTTTTTTATTACTTTATTCTTAGTGAATTATGGATATTATTTAAGTTTTAAAGACATATAAATATGATATTATTATATAAGTTCATAATTACAGATTTTTTTTCACAACAACATGAGCATGACATCAAAACTTGGGCATGCCCAGCCCGCCCATGCCCAGCCCACCCATGCCCAGCCCAAAGTAGTTAGGGCTTTTATCGAGCAGAGCTGAGTATCGGACTACAAAATGCAGCCCATACTTTTTTTAGACTGGGCACCGGGTACAAGGCCTGCCCTGCCCAGCACACCCCTACCTCAAGGCAGCTTTGTTTTCTACTACTGAAGTCTGAAGTTAAACCCAGAACTGTCGATCACCTCGCAGACTCCGCCCTCCGCTTCTCTGGCAGCTTCACCATGCATTCAGGTATTTTTCTCCCACTCTTTCTTTCAATTACTTCTTTCCTTAGCTCTCTTCTTATTCTTGCGTCTTCTGGATATAACTACAGCGACGATCTAGATTTTCAGCTGATTCCACTCCAGCTCTACTCTTCAGATCTCGCCGACTTTTCCCTCAAGTCCGCGCCTCCTCTGGATCCTCTTCTTCTCTCGACTCCGGTAATACTCATACTAGAAGAATCTTCTTCTTCTTCTCTCTCTTACTCTCACACCTTTATTTCATTTGCTTAGCATTTTTATGAATACCGAGTGAATTTTGCTTTTTTAGGTCTTATCACTGAATTGGATGCTGTGTCGGGCTTCAGTGAGATAGTTCCTGACACTGTCATTTTTGATGATTTCGAAAGGTAGATTTGTTTTTCCCACCTCCTTCTTTGTTGATATAACTGTGGAATTCAACTGAATCTTTTATTTTTATTTAGACCACTCATATTTGATTCGGTGTTGTTTTTCTCTGATGAATTCACATAAAGGTTTCCTCCTACGGCTGCTACAGTCAGTTCGTCACTGCTCCTGGGTATATGTGGCCTTCCAGACACAATATTTAGGGTCAACTTCTTATCCTTTTAAAACGAGTTAGATTTGAGAATGTTACACCTGCATTTTTGGTCTGATGGGTTAATATCGTCTTTTGAGCAGAATGCCGTGGATACGGCTTTGGCAGATTCTGAGTGTACCGGGCTTGCAAGTTCTGACGCAAGATTGCCTTGTTTCTTTAACAAGGTATTTTTCATCATAGTTGCTCACTTGCCACAATTTATTTTTATTTATTAATTAATTATTTTCAAAAGGGCTTGGTATATGAACTATTTGAAATCACATTTCCGCTGGTAAATCTCTCAAGGAAATGGTCTTGCATTTGTAGGCTTTAGTGAATGTGGGGGGCGATCTGGCAAAACTAGTCCCTGGTCGTGTTTCAACTGAAGTGGATGCACGTCTTGCTTATGACACACATGGCATCATCAGGAAGGTATCAACTTGATTGTATGTCTGTTCAAAGGCAAATGCACGTCTATTAATGTATTAAGGAGCAAGAATTACCGGCCAAAACATAACATCAAAAGTTTGATTGCTCTGCTTCTTGAACTCGACTAAATTATTTATAATTATAATGTTGAAGGCGATAGGGGGTTTATGGCCTTCTTTCTGCCATGCCAAATCCAAACTCCTCGAAAGCAGATGTAACTGTGAGATGTCTTCCCTATCCTTGACTAAGTTCCATAGTATTTTGGGCGTATATAACAATGCTAGTATTTTGGCCATGACAATACAAGAAATTGTGCATAGATGTCCCGCTTTACTTGACAGTGAGCATCATGGTCATGTGAGCAATGCCAATATTCAAGAGAGAAGTGTTATTTCTTTTTCAAATTATGTAAACACAAGGTTTTCCAACAGTTGATGACTCTTGGATCAGCTTAGATGGTGAATCAAAAGTCATTCATTTTGTGACCCTGAATTTCAACACAGAACTATGGAATTTTCACCTTCATAACAGCTATTGTTTTGTGCCATGCTGCAATTTAATGTTACTGATTATCAAATTATGCAGGTGCATGACCTTTTGAAGTTGTACAATGATATTAATGTTCCTCCTGAACGCATATTGTTTAAAATTCCTTCAACCTGGCAAGTGAGTGATAATGCAAATTGGATTTTATATGATGGCTTAGAGTTAAACTTCATGTGCTATTGGATTTATGGCTTATTTCTTTTTTCATTGTAGGGAATAGAGGCTGCAAAGTTGCTTGAATATGAGGGCATACAAACACATTTGACTTTTGTTTACAGGTATTTCCAAGAGTGGTTATAGAAAGCTCTTGAGGATCATAAATTATAAATTGTACTCACATTCTCTTGTCAACATAAGATTGTTTTAGAGAGATCTGATATCTTTGTTCTTCAAAGCGTGATTATTCTGGACAAGTTTTCAATTGGTCGGAGGTTCTTCTGGGTGACAAGGAAAGCAACCCTAAACCTAATATTCATGAATGAAAGAAAATGGTCCCTGTAGAATGAAATCTAGAGGATGTACATTGAAATAAAGCACTAACAAAATTGCTTCACGACATCAAACTATGCCATTTTCCTTTGTTGTATCAGTTTAGCCAAAAACTGGTTGCTTTCCCTTCTCTCAGTATTTGCTGGTAAGGTAAAGTGCCTTGGTAGAGCCTAATGTCATGGGTGACTGTTGGAGTCCCACATCGGATAGGTGTGGAAGGGTCCTGGGCTATATAAGCGTGGCGCTGCACACCCTGTACGAACCGGTTTTATGGGGAGAGGGTAATGGCCACGTGACAAGTGGTATCAGAGCCGACCCGCTCCGACTCCGATGTCCCGCCAAGCGCCCCTCGAGGTGTGGGGACCCTCGAAGGTGTGGGGTAGGCAGGGGGCCCCACTGTGATGAGGGCGTCACAGGATTGGGTGGGGGAGAATGTCATGGGTGACTGTTGGAGTCCCACATCGGATAGGTGTGGAAGGGTCTTGGGCTATATAAGCGTGGCGCTGCACACCCTGTACGAACCGGTTTTATGGGGAGAGGGTAATGGCCACGTGACACTAAGCTGATTTGAAATGGTTGTATTGTATATTAGTGCAATGACTTATTTTGTTTGATTAGATTCTAATGGTTCAGCCTTATAGGATGGCATCATGCTCTTTGATTAGAAATTTCATGATTGTTTTTTGGTTTCTGATTGTATGAGAAGCACTTTGATAAAAATCATAGGTTGAGGATTGATATATGAATTTTGCTCTGGCTCTTCTCCAAAGCTACTAGTTAGTATCTATTATCTAGCGTTTTTTTACATTCCTAGTCATTTGATAAAATCTGCTTTTTGTTCAGCTTTGCCCAAGCTGGTGCTTCTGTTATCCAAATTTTTGTTGGTCGCCTTAGGGTAATTTCTACCTCCAGTGTATGAGAACAACATTTGCAGATTTTTGCTTTGCATTATTTTTAATAATGCTATCTTTCAGGACTGGGCACGGAATCATTCAGGAGACCGAGAGATAGAATCTGCCCTAGCAAGAGAAGATCCTGGTTTGACATTGGTCAGTCATGCAAAACTGATGTTATGCTTTAGGTCTGCTTAAAAGTCTTCTTATTTTTTGTGTAAAATCGGATCTATAACTTTTGGGAAACTTTTAGAAGTAAAGCCTATGCAATATCTGTGACATCTAAGTGAAAGTCAGCTACTTTAGAATGACTCATTGGGATCTTGCTCTTAACTCTAGCCATAAGAGTCTGAGTAAAAGTAGTAATGACATTCTCTTAGCATTATTATTATTATTGCAGGTTAAAAAGGTTTACAATTATATTCATAAATATGGACATAAGTCAAAGTTGATGGCAGCAGCTGTACGCAACAAGCAGGACTTATTGAGTCTTCTGGGGTATTTCTCCTCCTGTGATATCTGATTTAAAAGAGGATTCAAGTTTTATTATTTAGAAAAAAAGCATAAAGTCTATTGCTTTTAATTGCTCCTTGAATAGGGTTGACTATATCGTAGCGCCATTGAAGGTTTTGCAGTCTCTCAAAGAATCTGTCACTTCTCCTGATGAGAAGTACTCTTTTGTTAGAAGACTGTCCCCTCAGTCTGCTGCTAACTATACATTTAGTGATGAAGAGGTACGAATTTAGCTCCAAAGCTCATTTCACTTGTCCCTTTATAAGCTTGGAATTTCGGATTTGGAACTGAAAAATTGACTTGGTACTAGTATTAATAGGTTTCTTCCTACTATTTGCAATATATTATGTTGATGTCCACTGGTCTTATTTTTCATGTGACATAAACGGCACATTAAGAACAACTTAAAACTGCATGGTGCTTGTCTCTATTTTACTCCATTGATTTAGAGCATGGTGGTAAGTCAGATTTTATTGTCAGCTATGTTTTTTCTTTTTGATGATTTATTGTCAGCTATTAATGGAACATAAATGTCAGTTCTGAGTGGCACCTTTGTTTGATTGGTACGAGTGATTGCACATTGACAAAGGCAATGCTATTGTTTCTTGAGTATTTTATCCTTATGGAACAAATGAAACTGCCAAGATGTGCTCTATTTCCGGACGAGATGGACCTTCAATAATGTTCACTTAATTTTTTTCTTTTTTTATAATTGGATCAGATTTCACTATTTGAAGAATGACGTATATCCTTGATATTATTTTGATAATTAACATGGAAAATAAACCAAAAAAGATATTTTCATTGAACGTTGAATCTTATTTTAGTTTAGATTTTGTATCTAGTAGAGGACAAGTTCTTCTCATTTACCGGTGTGGAGAATGTATTTTGTTATTTTACTTGAAGATTTGTTTGTTAGGATCATTGGATTACTAAACTGGCTGCAAAACCTGAACAACAACATTACCTATCATTCATTCATGACCTCTCTTTATGCTATCCCAATATCTATTAGGCTTCCTTAAATTCCTCAATCATCACCTGAAGAACTGAAGAATTTCTCTACAAATTTTGCATTGATCAATTTACTTGACTATGATCTTGAGGGAAAATGTGGAGCATTCTTAACCATCATGCTTTTTTTTGTGTGTGTGAAATGTGTAGCATTATTAATTTTCATGTTTTAGTTGTTGCGCGCGCAGCATGGGTGCTAATATAAGGTGAATTAATAAAAAGAAAAATGATCTATATATCCTTGACATGAAATTAAGAACTGATAAATTGGTGTGAGATTTTAGTGTTGGCCAAAATTGCCAAATAATCAAATATATGTGCTCATTGATATGCATTTATGTTCAGCTTGTGAAGTGGGACCAAATGAGCCTTGCATCAGCAATGGGGCCGGCAGCTGTGCAACTTCTGGCTGCTGGACTGGATAGCAATTCTGATCAAGCGCAGCGAGTGGAGGAGTTATTTGGCAAGATCTGGCCTCCCCCAAATGTATGAATCGCATCGCTTCTTCGCTCACTTCTTTAATGTTTTCACTGAATAAACGGCTCATAAAGTTATAAATTCAAATCATATCCTCGATGCGAGGACCTTGTTGAACATGTCTTGATCAGCATATATTTGTGAGTGTATTAGGAAGGCCAGGATGAGGGACTAAACGAGACATTTGCGTTGATGAGTTGGTGTGAGGGAAAGTGTCATTATCAATCAATATCATCATGATTAGGGACAGTAAATACATATCTGCCATACCATAGGCCTCTGAATACATGACATGATATGTCAGAGCAGCTTTTGTCGCCTTCCCACATTATGGAATGTTCTGAGAAGTGGGTGTAAATTACACAAAGATAAACTTCTGCCTTCTGCAAGCCTCTGTCTTGAACCTCAGAAAGACTAGGCTCATTTTTGTTCCCTCTAATTAATCCCTTATCCACTTGTACATTGCATGAATAATTAATTAATTACTCTACTAGGAGCTATTTGATTTTTTTAGGTAGATTAAAGAAGTCAAATAAATTAATTAATTATAGGTAAAGTAATACACAATATTCTGATCTTATTTCTCCTATGCGGTTAGTATGCTAATTTTATTTGTGGTGTAATTTTATCTATAATTTTTTTAATTCGGTGTAATTTTATTTATAATCATTTTAATTTGATACAATTTTTAGTACTTGAAAAATAAGATTATGGGTAAAATTACACTAAATTAAAAAGATTATAGGTGAAATTGTACCAATAATGTTATTGGGATAAGCGCTTTTGTAGATTTTATATTTCATGTGGAATGATATAAATTAATATATTACACCATTTTTTATATACACCCTCCGGTTATTTATATATAAAAAAATTTATAAATGAACCTTTCCTATTTATAAATCCCTCTGATTTGAAATATAGGTTTTAAATAGTTAATTTATACAATTCAAAAAGTTAGTTAAAATTAGTTTAAAACAATAAATATGTAAGAAATACTATTTATTTTTCTAAAATATCTTTATTTATGGAGAAGGTGTGAAAAAGAGATGAGAGATAATGAGTGGGAAAAAAATAGAGAGTCATAATTAGGGATAGAAATAAAAAAATATATTAAATAGCCAGACAGATTCAAAGTGAAGCATATAAAAAATTTTAGACCCTTTCAAAAATTTGAAACTTATATTTCAAAAAAGAAGTTACCATTTCTTTTTTTTTCTCATTAATTATTGGTTTTTTCACTGTATTAGTTAATTATTTAATCCCCCTCCCTCACACTTAACCCTTCCCATAAATAAGGATTTTTTTAAAAAAGAAATTACAATTTTTTAATATATTTATTATCTTTAATTAATTTTTTAATCTATTTATTTGTATCATATTTATAAAAGATAGGAGGATGGAGTATAACATTAAATTAAATTATGTAACAATGTAAATTATGAGCGGGTTAGTTGAGCTAGTCCTCTGTCCTTTCCTCTACACTCATGTATGCAACCAAAATAATGAAATAGAGTACCATTAAATTAAAGAAGCTACCTAACCTAACTAGCGATGGATTTTGGTGTACAAATTATAATTGAAACCGTAAAATGTGAACATGCATGCATGAAAGAACTCCAACCAAAGAGTTTCCAATTCTTTACCCATAACGAAGTGGCCAGTAGTGTTCTTGGTCTTAACCAACTTTGACTAATTTAATTAGCCCACCATTATCCTTTTCTTGTTGCCGCTTTAATGCATCTCTCTCAAAATGTGAGTTGGCAGATCATATTTGGACTTTCGGATCCCTCCTTTTACCAAGAAATAAACCCGACTGGAGTTTAGCACAAAATTAATCTCTTACAATATAATAAATTAATATTTAAATTTTAATTAGGAGACACGCCTATATTTAGTAATATAATAATGCTTCGAATAATATTACCTTCAATAAGAATATACTTATTAACTTAAAAAAATTAAGATTAGAGTTAATAGAAAAGACTAGTCTCTCATAACATGATGAATAGATATTGATATTCTTATTAAGAGATATCTAAATTTACTATCCGAAAATGTTTCGAGTATAATTACCACTACTAAGATGATATATGTGTCAACAAGATGAAAAAGAAATAAAAGGAAAGTTCAAACTATAAAACAAAAATCTCGACCACATGGAATCAAACACTTTATTTTTTGACACTGTTGTGTCCATAAAAAAACTTTAACAGAGAGAAAAATAGAGGAGGAAAAAAGTAAAAAAGAAAAGAGAGTGAGAAATGGATTTTACCTTGTTTGAGTTAGAGGAGAAAATAAGAAAATGGGAAAAGTGAGGGGAAAATAGTGCGGATCTGGTGTTTTTTCTCTCCAAATTTTCCCTCCAATATTGGAGAGATTTTGGGGAGAAAATTAGGCTTTTTTTTTACCATAATACTATAAACAGTAAAACTATTTACTCAAGATACTACACCGTAAAAAATATTTACTAAAAACGTACACTCAATCGTTTTCTATTAGATAAATTTTAGATTTATAAATAAGTTATTTACTACCAATACAATTTTAAAGATATGACAATTTTTTAAATTATAAAAACTAAAAATTATTCTCTAACAGAATAATTTTAAAAGTTATTTTTTGACATAACAACTTTAATTTTGTCCTATACTTAGGATTGCCTTTCTCTCCTGATGAGATTCTTTATCTATCACTAAGCCTAATCTATCAATCCTTGAGATTCTTTATCTTCACATACGCCAAAGCTTCCCTATGAGCTCATGAAGGCATAATAAAGACCCATGGGAGCTTATAAAGTATAGTGTAAGATGGATCTATATAAATATTGCACGCTCATTGTTTTTCTTTTACCGTCCATTTCTCTTCTTCTTTCTCAGTTCCTTCTTTTCTCTTTCATATTAGCCCCTCTATATAAATATTGCACACTCATTTTTTTCTTTCACCGTCCATTTCTTTTCTTCTTTCTCAGTTCCTTCATTTCTCTTTCGTATTAGCCACTCTATATAAATGTTGCATGCTCATTTTTTTTCTTTCACCGTCCATTTCTCTTCTTCTTTCTCAGTTCTTTCCTTTCTTTTCCATATTAGCCAATTGCTCTTCTTCTTCTTCTTCTTCTTCTTCTTCTTTGTCATGCTCAATTTCAATCATTCATGTCATTATTTGATGACTCGATAATATTTTCAAACAAATACAATGCTTTTTCTACTTTTGAGTAAGGTGGTTTATTAAACGAAGCATTTATCACCCATCGACAATCAATTTTTTTAGTTGAATCACCTTGATTTGATTTAAATACACAAAATACATAAATAAATGAGACACTTGAATCTCAAGAATAAGTTACCATACAACAACGAACCCAACATGTGAGAATAAGAACAAGATATGATAACGGAAGTCACTATTTGTCAGGTAAATCAATTCCCAAAATTCTATTACTAAATTTTTAATTAATATTTTTTTATTTAATACACTCATTAATTTCATAATAATTATTAGTGGTACTATGTATTCATTAATAATGCTTTCATCTAATTATTTATTTTCCCACAAATTTTTAGGAAAATAATTACAAAATTATTATATAAATAATTTTATTTTAAAAATTATTATATAAATAATTTCATTTTCATCTTACGAGGAGACAAAAGAGGATGAAGATATTAAGGTGATGAAGTTTTTTTTGTAGTGCTGAACTTTTACTCCCAAAGTGAATTTTTATTATATTATAATCAAGAAATAGAATATTAAAGTAGTCAATATTTAGACGATGAACTTTTAAATGTAATTCCCTAAAGGCAATCTTTATTATCTTATAACAAGTGTAGTGAAGGAAAAGTATAAATGAATTTCAAAAGTTATTTTATCATAGAATAACTTTTATTTTTTATCAAAGTCGTTTTATCATAGAATAATTTTTAATTTTTACTATTTAAAAATTGTCATAGTCTCAAAATCGTATTGATAATAAACAACCTCTTCATAAATATAAAATTTATTTAATAGAAAATAATTTTGAGTATAAATTTTTTATAAATATTTTTCACATTATAGTATCTTGGATAAATAGTTTTATTATTTATAGTATTATGGTAAACAAGCTGAAAAAATTACTCCCCCTAATCTGCCTCTAGCCCTCCCTCACGCCATCGTCATTCCCTCATGCCGCTTCCCAAAATTCATTTTTTTAAAATAAAAGGAACTCGAGCGACTATGCCTGATAATGACGATATATATATAATGATTCATAGAATAAAAACGAAAAGAAATTGGTTATTTAAATTATGATTTCATGTTTTATGAGTAAAAATAATAAAAAGAAAGAAAGAAAAGAGACAATAATACTCTTACATTATAAAACACTTTCAATTAATCAAAATTAAAAAAATATCTTAAACTTTATTAATTCTATTTTAAAATTTAATAATTTTTTAATGTTATTTCTATTTTATATATTAAGAAGTATAAGAAAATAATAATTTATAAAAGAATAAATTAAAAATAAAATTGTATATTTATATAAAAATTTAATAAAATAACTTATATTAGGGACAAAAAAAAATACTCTCTCTATTTTGTAAATAAAACATTTAAACTAATTATGATGATATCTAATGATATAGTATATTAAATAATTTTTAGCCATATATTTGCAACTATTTTTTAGTTTTCCTCATTTTTATGACTATATATATCCATGCTCATATTATTATACATCAATACTAGTACTGTAGCTCTACTTCACAAATAACTATTTTCCTTAAAAAATTATACTATTAAACTAACTTATTTAAAATAGTTTACGTTTTATAAATTTATCCATATTTTTTTTTGCAGCCCTACAAATTTTTCACTTCTTAAATTTTGTATAAGAGAAAGATATTTGATTTTAAATAATTATTATAGATTTTATTATTATTATTATTATTATTTTAAATAAGAGTATTATGGTCAATATAAATGTAATGTATTTTTCCCCCTCTTCTCTCCCTACACTCTAAACATACTGTTATCCCTCTACTTTTCTCCTCCCTTCTCCCCATGCTTCTCTTAAAAGTTTGAGGTCTTCAGTTTCCAAGGTTCAGTCAACGAGATTTCCAAGCGCAGACACACTGAAGTTAATGAATTGCTTGTCAATGTCATCTCATCTTTAACTAACTAACCATGATGAAATGGTTGAATTTGCCAGACTAAAATTATCATTCTCAATTTTTTATTTAATTAAAAATATTTTAAAATTATTTTAAATTTAAGGTTAATCTCTTTTAAATTTAGAGCATAAGAAAATTTTCTATTTTTTTTAATAAATACGTTTTATGAGATTTAAACTTAAATTTTTTTATAAAATAAAGTCATTTATCACCTAAACAAATAATTTATTAATTAAAATTTTTAATTCTAAAATTAAATACGTATATCGCATCAAATTTCAAAATATACCAATATGCTAAAATTTGAGATGGAGTCCCTATTATTCATTAATTTCGAAACAATTCTAGCTTTCTTTGCAATTCATGGCAATTTTTTTTTTATAAAAATTAGTTATAAAATATGGATGGAGTCTACAAAATAAATCACATTATTTATGAGTTATAGATTGTGTAATATGTTAGAAATTTAAATTAATATAAATATACAGATATTTGATTTTTGTTAGGCTTCAAATCAAGATCACGTGTTAAACTAATTCAATTTCTTATGAGCTAGTGTATAAAAGTTTTCTTATGAGCTAGTATATAAAAGTAGTGTTAATTCGTTCAAATAATAAAACTTCCAAGCAGTCCATGTCACTATCGATTTCATAAATGATGGCTAGAAACCGATAAAAGCTTTATTCGAATTTATTCTCAATGATCAACGGGGTTAGTCTGAGTAGTAAGCGGCTCGATATCGCTTAAGTGAGGTCTCGAATTTGAGTTTTGACGAATGCAGAAAATTCTCGTTGGGAGACTCACCCACCATAGCCAAGTGCTCGACGCAGGTCAAATTCTGATATAGTCGGGGCAAAGCTCCAATGAACTGGGTGGACAAAAGAAAAAAATTTATGCTCAATGGCCAACTAATGTTCGCTGTCCCTTTATGCTAAAATAATCACACCTGCCTCCGTTATCCTACAAAACAACAAAAACTGTGAAAAAAGAACCGTTCTATATCCTTCGGTTCCCACCCAAATCCAATCCCTTCCCTCTCTACCCTTCTCTCCCTCTCCACTCCCCACTCCACTCTTCTTCTTCCTCATACCTCTTCTGATAACGTAACAACTCAGAAAAAAACAAAGCTTGCTGCAATTTCTCTTTGAAATTTATCAACAATGGGTTTCCCTAAGGCTTTATTGCTTCGTCTCATCTGCATTTGCTTTCTTTTGAGCTTGTCTTCTGCTCTGGACGCTTTTGTTTCCTACGACTTTGTTGTCTCTTACATTACTGCCTCTCCTCTTGGAGTCCCTCAACAGGTTCGTTTTCTGAGATCTAATAACATTCCCTTATTATTATGATTTCACTTGCTATTTTTACTTCATCCTTTTCATGAGGGTGTTCTTACTTTTGGTTCAGTCTCATGGGATTTACTTTTAATCTTCCAAAAGTTTCAAACTTTACTTGTTGTAGTTGCAGATCTGCATTGTGTGATAGTTTGAAGTTGAATTTAAATGGGACATTTATGTCTGAGTTATTTTGCAGGTTATTGCTGTCAACGGCAAGTTTCCTGGTCCTACTATTAACTTGACCACAAATAACAATGTTGCAGTCAATGTTAGGAACAAATTGAACGAGAATCTCCTCATTCATTGGTATGAAAAATCGAACTTTAGCATCTGAATATGCTCACAAGACAAAATGCTGAGGAGCATTTTTAAATTAAATTATTAATTTTTTTAGTGAATTGGGTATATAAAAGGTTTGTCTTTCTATAAAATAGTTTAATCTGATTTTATGGGACTTGCCTCAAGACTATATATCTTTAATCCATCTTTTGATTAGTAGATGGGACTTAATATATTCTAATAAGCATTAGCTGGACTTATGGATTTTTTTATTTTTTTTTATGGGGGAGACAGGTCTGGGATTCAGCAAAGGCGAACTTCTTGGCAAGATGGAGTTCTTGGCACAAATTGCCCCATTCCTTCAAAGTGGAACTGGACATACCAGTTTCAGGTGAAGGATCAGATTGGAAGTTTCTTCTACTTTCCTTCATTAAATTTCCAGAGAGCAGCTGGTGGATTTGGGGGTTTCATCATAAACAACAGACCTGTCATTCCTATTCCTTTTGACACTCCACATAGTGACATTGTCATTTTCGTTGGGGATTGGTACACTCGGAATCACCCGGTTAGTGTTGGCCGGTTTGTTTATTAATTCATTAATTCATGCATTTATTTAACTGCTGATTACAAAACTGTGGCCACTCTGTTAACTGATTACTAGTACAACGTTGAAATGTTGTAGGATTTAAGGAAGGACCTTGATGCAGGAAAAGATCTTGGGATGCCTGATGGTGTTCTTATCAATGGAAAAGGCCCTTATAGATATAATGATACACTTGTTCCTGATGGCATTGATTATGAGACTATTGAGGTCCAACCTGGTGCGTTCTTGGAAGATATCTATATCTTGAATTCTCTTCTTTATGCCTCTCAATATCAATCATTTGGTGAATTGTTCCGGTTCAAAGAGCATATATATATATATATTAGGTCATTATGTAGTGTTGTTTTGCTTTTGTACTTGGAGTTTATATGTACTAGTGTCTTGAGAGAGCAAGGTGACTTTAGTAATGTCAACCAAGTTTATAGCTTGTTTAAATAGAAATCTTTTTTCTGTGTTTCACTAATTAGGGAAAATGTAATTGCCTTTTGTTCATCTATAAGCAAACACTTCTCACATTTTCCCCTTAATACTACCTCTGGTCCTTAACACTTCTCACATTTTCCCCTTAATACTATCTCTGGTCATTATGTAGTGTTGTTTTGCTTTTGTACTTGGAGTTTATATGTACTAGTGTCTTGAGAGAGCAAGGTGACTTTAGTAATGTCAACCAAGTTTATAGCTTGTTTAAATAGAAATCTTTTTTCTGTATTTCACTAATTAGGGAAAATGTAATTGCCTTTTGTTCATCTATAAGCAAACACTTCTCACATTTTCCCCTTAATACTACCTCTGGTCCTTAATATAAGAGTTAGATAACTAATTTACAAATATTAAAGAAATTAGTTAAGTTAGTTATTTGTAATAAATATGTTTTGGTTTCTCTAAAACATCCTCTTTAATCATATGTATCTAAATCACCCTTGATTGAAGCTCTATTAATATATGCAATCAATATGGATATATTGAGAAAACAATAAAAAATTCGGAAGGCAATGTGAATTTTGTGGTTTTATATTTAGGACCCAATCCCTGTCTAGCTTCTATATTTAGGACCCCAGGAGTAATTTTTAATTGGCTATGCTGCTTGAAGTTAAACTGACATCATTTCTGAAGCATGAATGTATAATGGTGGGAGAGAGTTGGTAACTTGGGGTTACAACCTTATTGAGGATTGAATATATTGCATGAGACACTCTGTTAAATGTTGAACAGGAAAGACTTATAGGATTCACGTCCACAATGTTGGAGTATCGACGAGTCTGAATTTCAGGATCCAGAGTCATAACCTACTTCTAGTAGAAACTGAGGGATCTTACACGGTGCAACAGAACTATACCAGCTTAGACATACATGTGGGACAATCTTATTCTTTTCTGCTAAGTACTGATCAGAATGCAAGTACTGATTACTACATTGTAGCAAGTGCCCGGTTTGTGAACGAATCTCATTGGCAGAGAGTAACCGGAGTTGCCATCCTTCACTACACCAATTCCAAGGGAAAAGCAGCCGGTCCTCTTCCCAGTGCCCCGGATGATCAATTTGACAAAACCTTCTCAATGAACCAGGCCAGATCCATCAGGTCTCTAAATGACTTAATTTTGATTAAAGTTTAATGATCTTCTCATTTCATTTTAGTATTTGTCTTCAATGTTCTCATCCTCATGTTAAGCCAAGCCTCTTAGAAGAGATAAGTGATGTGACATAATGTGATGCTGATGTGGCGTTCAGTGTCCTGTTTGATTGCAATAAATCACGGCATGATAGCGCGCCATACCATTCAAATTAGAAAAAATTACTATAAGGTCCTAAAAAGGAATGTAATCATCTAAATGTCATACAACGAGTAAGCAGCATGCAGTATCAAAAGTTCTTATGTAGGAAATAACATTAGGACTATACTATTCACTTGTTGTAAGATTTTTTAGTGTATACATTCCTTCTTTGGGAACTCGTAGTGATTTTCCCTTCAAATTAACTTATACATCAGACCCTTTTGGTGCTCTATCATGACAAAATTTGGTGATGAACAGATACTTAACAATCACATCAACTTCCATGTAGCTCATCTCTTTCAAGTTTCAATAGGCTTAACATGAAGACAATATTGATGGAAGACTAATAAAATGAGTCTTCAAACTTGAGAAGAACAAGATAAACCAAGGTCCATCTTTTGAAGACTTAGAAAATCATTACTAGTTACTCACTTTACAGAATTCTGTGATTAACTGGGCAGATGGAATGTATCAGCAAGCGGGGCTCGTCCAAATCCACAAGGATCTTTCAGATATGGTTCCATAAATGTGACTGATATTTATGTGATAAGAAATAAACCACCGGAAAAGATTAAGGGGAAACGGCGAGCTACGCTCAATGGAATCTCCTATGTCAATCCTGCCACTCCAATCAGGCTGGCTGACCACTACAAATTGAAGGGAATCTACAAGCTTGATTTTCCCACCAAGCCTATCACAGGGCCACCTCGTACAGAAACCTCAGTAATCAATGGAACTTACAGAGGATTCATGGAAATCATACTTCAGAACAACGACACCAAAATGCATACCTACCACTTGAGTGGATATGCATTTTTTGTTGTCGGGTACTCACTACCTTCAACTAGTTACTTCATGTTTTACATTTGGTATCTTTCATTGGAGACACTAAGTATTTATGAAAAAGAAAAAAGGAAAATTAATCCTTTTATCCTTATAGTTTTGACTCGAATGTAATTTAGTCCTTAAACTTGGTGTAACTCAATTTCTATAGTTTTGATTCAGTTATAACTCAGTCCCTGAACTTTGACTTTACGCAATTCATACCATATAATTTAACCATTTAAAATATTAGTCCCTATATTTTAGAAGATATAATTGTACATTCATGAAGTTTATGGACTAAAGTTTTAAATCGTTGAAACTATAAAGGATTAAGTGATTTCAACCAACTAAAGTTCAAGGACTGAATTTCAACTAAGTTAAAACAGAGTTTGAGTTGACCGAGTCAAAGTTTAAGGATTGAATTATAATCGAGTCAACTATAGGATCAAAAGATTAATTTTCCCAAAGAAAAATGTATACTTTTTTTTCCCCATATACTGGTAATAAATAACACTAAAATTGTGAGATGGTGCAGGATGGATTATGGTGAATGGTCTGATAATAGCAGAGGCACGTATAATAAGTGGGATGGAATAGCTCGAACTACAACACAGGTAAGTTCTTCATCATGGGCACTAACAAGTTTCATGTATTTTATACAAGGGCATTATTATGATTCTCTACAAGCCTTGATCTTATATATGTGTGTGTGTTCATGAAGGTATATCCTGGAGCATGGACAGCAATTTTAGTGTCTCTAGACAACGTTGGAGTTTGGAACCTGAGAACTGAGAATCTTGATTCATGGTATCTGGGTCAGGAAACCTATGTGAGGGTTGTGAATCCTGAGAATACTAACAAGACTGAGTTGTCCATCCCAGACAATGCCCTTTTCTGTGGCACCCTAACTAAATTGCAGAAGTAAGTTCCTACCAGTGATTATGATCTCATTATTTCTCAACCTAGTTTTAAGTTTCAAAGTTTATTTTTTTAAATGGGTAAGTTCAGGGCTCTCTTTGCAAGATTCATTTGTAATTATTTTTTGGGAAAATTAATCTTTTTGTCATTGTAGTTTTGAATAACTCAAACTCTAAACTTTAACTTATGACTTGGTTGTAATATAGCCCCTGAACTTTGACTCAAAATCTCTATAGTTTAACTATTTAAAATATTAATTCTTATATTTTAAAAAATAAAATTATATATTTTATAAATCTTAGGGACTAAAGTTTTAAATGGTTAAAACTATAGGGAGTAAGTTGTAGCGAGTTAAAGTTCAAGAACCGAGCTTTAACTAAGTCAAACTATAAAGATTGAGTTATATTGAGTCAAAGTTGAAGCACTAAATTACAACTGAGTTAAAATTACAGGGATTAAAATTCTATGAAGTTGTAAAGTTTCTTTCTTTTTGGCCAAAAGTTTGTAATGAAGTTGAATGCAAAGCATTTGTTATTATAGTAATAATATAATACCAATTATTTGTGATCATCTTCACATATTCTCAAATAGTTGGAGTATCTATGTTTGAGGGACCAAAAATGATGTCTCCTCTTTATTTTTCTTTTTGCATGCTAAAGTTTGAATTCTTTGTTTCAGGCCACAAGACATTTCTTCTGCTCCATCATGTATGAATGAGAATAGCAGGAAGCTGTTCTTGACTTGGCTGGTATTTGCAAGCTTCTTATTCTTCATTTTCCAGTGATCCTACTTTCTGGAGAATCCTTTTGGTGAGGTTTTTGGTCGAGTTTCTTGCAATGGTGAGTATGTTAGCGTTTGTAGTAATTCATTATGACTTTGTAATTCAATTTGGGGTTTCATTTGATTGATTAAGACTTTTTATTATTCTTTTAATGCCTGTAATTTAATTTAGGTCCCCATGAGTGACATACACTTTAAACAAATTATCATTAGTACATGCTAGCAAATGTGGATTAAGGTTCCAATCAATCAATGATCTCTTTGTATTATTGTTGAGCGATATTATCACAAAAGTTTCAAAATATAAATGTATTTCTCCTGTCCTTAATATAGGACCTAATTAAAAAATTGATATTGGTCCTAAATATAAAGTATTTTTCCATATTTATCTATTATTGATATTCCTTTAACAATAATTAAGTAAGAGGGGGAGAGAGAATTACAGAAAATAGTTATGGTATTTTAAAAAGAATATATTATATTAACTAATTTTATTAACTTATATTAAGGATTAGAGGATTATTTTAACTATGTGGAGTCAATTAAGAAACATAAACTTAGTGCATGAACTATTCAAGTTAGGTTATAAAAAAATTAGTTACAATAAATTTATCTTAGTTTTTTTATGTATTGAAACTATTTTTTAATTGGGAGTCACTTTAATATGCAATCAATAAGAATATTTTAAGTAAAAAACTATAAAAAGTGAATTTAGACCTGTTTAAGATTAAAATAATTTTTTTGTCTAACTTTTATATTTAGAATAAGACGAAGGAGTATCGAAGCAATTGTAATTGATCAAGTCAAAGTAACATGGCTCTTGATTTCATTAATTAATAATGTATCCTCCTGTCTAAAATATAAACTATTTATAACTATGTCATTAGAATTAAAAAAGAGTAATCAATTCATTAAACCGATCTTAAATTGATTTTTTTTAATTTTATTTTTATTAACACAATCAATTCATAACTTTTTTTTTTTTAATTTTACTCTTATTAACAAGATTTTAAAGAAGAGAGATAAATATAAAGAGTCATGTTTAAACATTAACTATAGAGATAAAATTAATAAATAAATATTAATTATTTTTCAAGTGACTTATATTATTAGTTAAAAATTGTTATACAAAGTGACTTATATTTTGGAGTTGAGGAAATACATAGAGAAATTAAGAGGCACTTTTTATTGTTTTGATTTTGTTTTTAATTCTAGTTTTAATGGGGAGTTTTTTTTATATATATATACAAATAGGGAGTTTTTTTTTTGTTGCCCACCCGGTTCTCCGGAGCTTTGCCCCGACTACATCCGGATCCGACTCGCGTCGCGCACCTAACTATAGTGGGTGAGTCTCCCAACGGAGATTTTCTGCGTACACCAAGGCTCAAATTCGAGACCTCGTTTAAGCGATACCGAGCCGCTTACTACTCGGACCAACCCCCGTTGGTAATAGGGAGTTATTTACGTTAGGTTGGGACTAGTTTGATCACATGGTGGATCTTTTCCAATAATAATCATTTTACATACATAAAACTCAAACTCCGTAATTCTAATAAAAATGTTTACGATCTTTAAAGCATCAAGTCTTGAGTGTAAGTTTATGTAAATAAAAAAAAAACATTTTGAAAGAGTTACCAGCATTAGATTTCGCAATGTTCAAATTTAACTAAATATTGCTGGTTATCCCCAATTTTGTTGATATCACCATTTGCTAGCTGCTACATTTTTGTATTAGTCAATTAATTATATACTCCATCAATTTATAACTTCAGGAGCTACTTTTTTATTTTATTTATAAATTATTTTTAACATATTTTACTTGAATCAAGAAAAATTTTAAATTTATTTTTTTATCTAAAATTGTATATTCATATAAAAATTTTAATCAAAATATAAATTTTAATAATATAATTTATAAATAGGACAAAAATATTTTTTCTATCTGCCTTATAAATAAAACAAGAGGAGTAGATAATTAATTTACATAAATTAAAAAATAATAAAAAATTAGTTAAATTAGTTATTTATAAAAAAATAACATTTGTTTCCTTAAGATACCTTTTAATTGTTTGTATTAAAAATTATTTTTATAATGACCATTTTTTAATATGTGTAGTTAATAGATATAGTATGAGAAAAAAATTATAAAATTAAAAGACAAAATAAAGTCTCACATTTAGGAAGAAAATAAACCTTTTAATTAGTTCTTATATTTTATATTTATTAAATAAATATATAAACAGTAGTTAAAAATACTGCCCAAAAGCAGGAATTGTAATTAGAGTCCCAAAAAAAAATGTTTGTAAGATACAATGCACGGAAAAGAAAAGGAAAAGGTTTTAAAATAAAGAAATATCTTCCAATCCAGAAATGTTTCATAACTTGATATGGTATTTGATTGAACTTCTGATGCGTGTCTTGATTTATTTTCCACCAATTTTTTCAGGGGAAAGTGGGAGTAAATTTTTTTTCTTATTCATAATCATTTCGCATATTATCAGAAAATTATTTTAATATTTTTTCAAATGAAATATTTGAACTTTTATAGTACAAAGTTAAAGGACATTAACTTATACTAACTATTTTTTTAAGTAAAATGCCTAAGAATTATAATATTTTACTCTTTTTATATTTAAAGTTATAATTAAGGAGTTGATCTTAATTTTAAATATAAAATATATTTATCATATTTTTCTATTCTTTTAACAATGATCAAATAAGAGAGTGAGCAGAGAATTAAAAAAATAGTTATGGTATTTTAGAAAAATTATCCTATATTAATTAACTTAACTAACTTTATTAATCTAATTAAATTAGTTAAATAAATCTTATATTAAATTATAAAAACTTACTCTCTATTTTGAAAACCTATGTAAACCTCATTTGAAATTTTAATTTACGTTATACAAACCTCCTTTATATATTTGATATTTCATTCTATCTATCCAATTCTTATTAGTTGAACATTAAGTTTGACTCTTAATTTTTTTTTTATAGAAGACTCTTAAACTTTATTTTAACCTTTTGACCGAAATATCCCTATTTGAGATAAGAATATTTAAACATTTATATTTGTCAAAAATAATTTTTTATATAACCAAGAAATAATTATAATACATATATTTTCAAATTTTTTAGTATGTTATAAAATTTATTAATTTTTTATTATATTATAATATTTTATAATGTAAATTATCACATATTGTTTGAAACTTATTTATTAGGTTCCTCGGAGAAATATTTACATACTTTAGAAGTATCATGTTTTTTTTACAAGAACTTTTAGAAAGGAGTTTGGTTTACTCACGATCTAAAGGTAAGATAAAATGTTCCTTCTTCCTAGGCGATACAAATGTCAGACAGGATGAGCCGTCTATTACCCTCAAGCGTAAACTTAGGCATCCAAGAGCTAGGATGCCTCCCCAAGTGCCGCGACTAGAACCACAATAAAATGGTACTCTCCATAGATCGAACACGCTCTAAATAGTCGCATGTCTTATCCCTTCGCCAATTGAACTTGAACTCTATCCAATCGAAATATAATAACTCAGCTGATAACTTATATAAAAAAGTCCATGATTTATTTTATTTTTAAGAAAAATAAATATTTTAATTTGAAAAAATAAAAAATTATCTGAACCAAATTAAAATGTTTATTTTATTTTAAAAATAAAATTAAAAGTGAATTATTTCATATGAGTCATCAGCTAACTATGATTAAAATGTGTTAAGTTATTATATTTTGATTTGACAGAGTTTAAATGGCGTGACATTCTTAGAGTATGTAAGTATTTCTGTCATTTTAAATGGCTAAAAACATATTTCAAACACATTTTTTTGTGAAAATTTATAATTTAAAATTCTTAAATATAATTTTTCGATGAAAATCTATAAACACATTTGTCAAATATATATTTACTAAAAGAATTAATAAAAAATTTGCAATCAAGCTTTTTATGTCTACATTAACTATATTACTTAAACTTTTGTCCCAACATGATAAAAAAATAGACAAATAACTATCTTCAAAAATAAAAAATAAAATTAAGGAAAAGAAAAAATCTCTTAAATTCTTCAAAACAATTTTAGTCAAAATTAGGAATTTTATATGGTGAAAGGTAAATTAGTAAATAAAAATTTATTCACCATATGAAATTCCTAATTTTGACTAAAATATAAATTTTAATTAAAAAGTATCTTTTTAGAAATTTGACCATAAAAAACAAATAAAAGGAAAAATAATTGTCAATGAAAAAGTTTGAAAATAAAAAAAAACATTTGGTTATTGGGTAAAAGGATTGCGATGGGACATATCCGGAAAAAAAAAGGATAGGGATGAGAGAGAAGCATTATCTAAAACTTATTAACTCAAGTCAACAAGTTTCGAAAACAAAAACAAAAGTGATGTGAAATATAAAAATGAAAAAAGAAATTAGGAAAAGATCAAAGATCCAAGAAAAATGATATTTGTGGGTTTAATGAGTTGAAGGGTGTGTTTGGAAAGCACCCAAACCTTGGTTTTATAAGTCCTTTTGGATAAAACTTTAGTTTGAAATTTTTTTAAAACAAACAGCCATATTTATCCATAAGTACTTTTGGGCAAAACTATAGTTTAAAACCATAGTTTTGAATAAGCTATTAAAAATAGTTTTTTCAACAGTAAAAGAGCTTATGGACTATCCAATTACTATATTACTCCTACTTTTTCTTATACCCTCTCTCCTCTCTCTCTTACTTTTTCTTACACCCTCTCTCCTTTCTACTCTCTACCCTCTCTCTTCTCTCTTCTCTCTTCTCTTTTCTCTACCTCTCTCCTCTCTCTTACTTTAAATCAAATCATACCCTTTTTGGTAATTTACCAATATAAAAAGTCATTCTAAAAGTAACTATCCAAACACTTATTTATTCAAAACCACTTTTTTTCCATAAACTCTTCTCTAAAAGCCCTTTTTCATAAGTTGTCCATAAGCCTTTTTTTTTATAAGTCTTTTTTTTAAAATCTTATCCAAACAGACCCGAAATTAAAATATCAAACATTATTGAAGACATATATACTTAGATTTAATTCTTTCAAAAAATATACTTATATTTAATAATTCCAAGAGTGGGTTCAAATTTTCAATGACCATGCGTATACTATCAAGAAGTCAATAAAAATAATTTGTATAGTTTTGATCAAGAAGTGGTTGAACACCAATAGGCTATACTTGTTCTTAAGTTCTCATGACCCCATCAAGTGATGGCGTCATGAGACCTTAAGAACAAAAAAATTCGTTACATTGTATCTCGAGGTCAAATCCTCACTGATTATGAGCTATTTTCACGTTTAAAAATGTCTAACCTTTATGTACAAACATCCCAAGTTCGTCCACATTAAAATTTTCCACCCTAGTTTCTAGGATGGGTGAGGGTCCTATGAACCTCAAATTATGGACATATTTAGATAAGGGTTTAAAAAATAGTTTATAAAAAAAATTTTGGACAATTTTTAGAAAAGAATTGTTAGAGAAGAGCTTATAAAAAAAAGTGGTTCTGAATAAATGAGTGTTTGGATAGTTATTATCAGAAAAAAATTTATAATTAAAAAATTATCAGAAAGTGTATGATTTTATTAAAAATATAAGAGAGGAGAGAAGAAAAAGGGTAGAAAAGATAAAAAAGAGAGGGTGAAAAAGAGAGATGAAGAATGAGAGAGGGTGGAGAAGAGAGAGGAGAGAGAAAAGAGGATATAAGAAAAAGTAAGAGTAAAATAGTAATTAGATAGTTCATAATATTTTTTACTATTTTAGAAGTTAGTCTTAATAGTTTATCCAAAAATTTAATTTTAAACCATAATTTAGTCTAAATATCCTTTTGGACAAATATAACTATTTATTTTAAAAAATATCCAAATTACATTTTAAACCAGAAGCCTTTTTAAAATTTTAATTTATTACTTTCCAAACCCACACTATATGAAAAAGATTCATTGATACCTTTCCGGGACTATTAGACATGTTATACTAACTGCAAATTAAATGAAACATTTTACAATACTATAATCTCATAATTAATTATAAATGACAATAAATTAATTATTAATTAATAATCTTGTAAATTAAAATCAATTACTAAGTAATTTAGTGGTTACTACAAATTATTTCATTTTGAAGTAAACAAAAAATTAATTATTGTTATAAAAATAAGAAAATTAGAGAAGAGAAGAGGACAAAAAAGACAAGAATTTAGAGGAGAGCAAAGAGAGTATTTCTCATTCACATGGGTATCTTTTTCTCTTCTACATTACCTCTATTTATAGGCCCCAAACCCTTAAATCTAATACAAAGGTTACAAAGGAATAAATGGTAACATAATGACATTTTACAACAAGAAACTCCTCCAAGCAATTCATTGAGGATGTTATGAAGTTAAGGACATTAAGAGAAAAGGAATCCTAAGGGTTAGTAGTTATGGACATCCATTTTTTTTAATATTTATAACACTACCCCTTGGATGTCCATAATTAATATTGTGCCTCATTAAAACCTTACTAGGAAAAATCCATTGGGACAAAAACCTAGTGAAGAAAAAAGAGTACACAATAAAAAAATTCTTACAAGAAAAAGAGTATAGCAAGTACTTGTTTACTCCCCCTGATAACCTTAACCTTCTCAAATGGCTTAGTTGGCAGTGTCTTGGTAAATAAATCTGCAAGGCTGTCACATGATCGAATTTGCAGAACATCTATATCACCATTTTTCATAAGATCATGAGTGAAAAAGAATTTCGGAGAAATATGTTTTGTTCTATCTCCTTTGATATATCCTCCTTTTAGTTGAGCTATGCATGCTGTATTATCTTCATATAATACTGTTGGAATCTCTTGTTCCGGAAGTAGTCCACTCATTCTTTGGATATGTTGGATTACTAACCTTAACCAAACACATTCTCGACTTGCCTCATGAACTGCAATTATTTCTGCATGATTTGATGAGGTAGCTGATAAAGTTTGCTTTATTAAACGCCAAGATATAGCTGTACCTCCACAAGTAAATAAATATCCTGTCTGAGATCTACCTTTATATGGATCTGATAAAAACCCTGCATCTGCATAACCAATCAATTGTGATCCAGATTCATTAGAATAAAACAATCCCATATCAGTTGTCCCTCGAAGGTATCAAAATATATGTTTGACTCCATTCCAATGTTTTCTTGTTGGGGAAGAACTAAATCTTGCCAATAAACTCACAGCAAATGCAATATCAGGTCGTGTTGAATTAGCAAGATATATTAGTGCCCATATAGCACTAAGATATGATACTTCTGGACCAAGAAGTTCTTCATTTTCCTCTTGAGGGCGAAAATGATCTTTTTCTTTAACTAGCGATCTCATAACCATTGGAGTAGTTAATGGATGCGCTTTATCCATAAAAAATTGCTTTAATATTTTTTCAATATAAGCTGATTGATGAAGAAAAACTCCATTTGTTAAGTGCTCGATTTGTAAACTGAGACAAAATTTTGTTTTTCCAAGATCTTTCATTTCAAATTCTCTCTTTAAACAATCAACTGCTTTTTGAAGCTCTTCAGGAGTTCCAATTATATTCAAATCATTCACATAGACAGCAATTATAACAAATTCTGATGTATTCCTTTTTATAAAAACACGTGGGCTGATTGAGTCATTTTTGTAACCTGCCTTTAACAAATATTCACTTAGACGGTTATACCACATTCTTCCAGATTATTTTAATCCGTATAAGGATTTATGCAAATGAATTGCATAATTTTCTCGAAAATTCTTACATGCTTCAGGCAATTTAAATCCTTCAAGGATTTTCATATAAATTTCAGTATCTAAAGAACCATATAAGTATGCTGTAACAACATCCGTCAGACGCATATCAAGTCTTTCATGTACTGCCAGACTAATTAGATATCTTAAAGTAATTGTATCCACCACAGGAGAATAATCAATGCCAGGTCTTTGTGAAAAACCTTGTGCCACAAGTCGTGCTTTGTATCTAACAATCTCATTTTTCTCATTTCGTTTTCACACAAAAACCCATCTATACCCAACTGGTTTAACACCATTCGGTATTTGGTCTATAGGTCCAAAAACTTCACGTTTTGAAAGTGAATTCGATTCTGCTTGAATTGCGTTTTTCCATTTTGGCCAATCATTTCAATGTCTACATTCTTCAACTGACCTAGGTTCAAGATCCTCACTTTGATTAGTTATTTCAACAGCAACACTGTATGAAAAAATATCGTCGATGACTATATTTTCTCGGTTCCATCTTTTTCCTATAGTGACATAACTTATCGAGATCTCTTCATTATTTTCAGGTACCTGGACCTCTTTTGGGGTCTTTTGATTTGTTATGTCCTGGGTCTCTCCTATAAGACCAGCCTCCTCAATTTGACCATCTTGATTGTTTACTCTTTTCTTTCTAGGAATTTTATCTTTAGAAACGATAGGTCTACCACGCTTCAAGCGTGATTTAGTTTCATTTACACTTACTACTTGCCCTATTGGGACATCAATTCTAATTGGGGCATTTTCAGCTGGAATATGAGATTTGATAATTCTCTTGGGGTCAGTAAATGCATCTGGCAGTTGATTTGCAATATTTTGCAAATGAATTATTTTTTGAACTTCAAGCTCACATTGTTGTGTTCGAGGATCTAAATGAGACAACGATAATGCTTTCCATGTAATTTCTTTATCCAGCTGCTTATTATCTCCCCCTAATGTTGGAAAATTTGTCTCATCAAAATGACAATCATCGAAACGTGCTGTAAACAAATCTCCTGTTAGTGGTTCTAAATACTTGATTATAGAAGGAGATTCATAACCAATATATATTCCTAACCTTGTCTGAGGTCCCATCTTTGTGCGTTGTGGTGGAGCAATTGGGACAAATATCGCACATCCAAAAATTCTAAAATGAGAAATATTTGGATCCTGACCAAAAGCCAACTGTAATGGGGAGAATTTATGATAACTTGTTGGCCTGATGCGTATAATTTCTACTGCATGTAAAATTGCATGTCCCCAAGCTGAAATGGGAAGTTTTGTTCTCATAAGCATTGGTCTAGCAATCAATTGGAGGCGTTTAATTAATGATTCTGCTAAACCATTTTGAGTGTGGACATGGGCAACAGATTTCTCCACTGTTATTCTAGTTGCCATGCAATAATCATTAACATTTGAGATGCAAACTCACTCGCATTATCAAGACGAATTGTCTTAATTGTGTATTCTGAAAACTGTGCTCTTAATTGAATTATTTGAGCAAGCAATCTAGCAAATGCTAAATTACGTGTAGATAACAAATACACATGTGACCATCTTGTAGATGCATATATTAAAACCATAAAATATCTAAATGGTCCACATTGTGGATGAATAGGTCCACATATATCCCCTTGGATACGTTCTAGAAATGCTGGGGATTCTACCCCAACTTTTGTTAATGAGGGTCTTGTAATTAGTTTTTCCTGAGAACAAGCAACACATGAGAAATCTTTAAATTGAAGAATCTCCTAGCTCTTCAATAGATGTCCATGTGAATTTTCAATAATTCTTTGCATAATAGTTGATCCGGGATGACCTAACTGATCATGCCAAACAATAAATGTATTTTTATCAGTAAACTTCTGGTTTACTGTAACATTTGTTTCAATTATACTAATATTTGTATAGTACAAACCAGAAGATAATGCAGGTACTTTTTCAAGAACACATTTTTCTCCATGTCTAACAATTGTAATATGTAGATATTCAATACTTTTCTCATCTATAGTCTCAATATGATATCCATTTCGGCGGATATCCTTAAAACTTAACAAATTTCTTTGAGACTTAGAGAAATATAAAGTATCATTAATAACAAATTCTATCCCTTTGGGTACTATTATCATTGCTGTTCTGGAGCCTTCAATTAGTTTTGTATTACCCGCTATAGTATTGATGCTTACTCCATTCATTGTCAAATGAAAAAAATATTTTTTATCTTTGAGTATGGTATGTGTTGTAGCACTATCTATGAGAGATATATCTTTATTCTTGTGCCCAATAAAAGAGAGAGGAATATCCATATTCTTCATTAAAAGAAAATAAATGTATTAAAATACATTATTAGCAATAATGCTCTTAAAACAAGAAAATAAAAGTAAACATAAATAAAGCATAAATTATAAACTAAATTAGGATAAAATATAAATAAAACATAAACTGCATTAATTTTATTATTTTTCTACCAAATTTGTTTATCTAATCATGATTATCAGAGAAATCAGCCACATCTAAATGTGCCATAGCATCAAGGCCATCATCTAGCTCATTGGTATCATCATTTTTGTATGCAAAATTTGCCTCAACATCGTCATCTTGCAAAATCATATTTGCTTCCACATTCTTTGAATTCTTTTTTATGGAGGCTTGATAAAGCTTTGCTAGATGCTCAGGCGTACGACAAGTACGCGACCAGTGCCCCTTCATCCCACACCTATAACATAGATTTTCCACAGTTTTTGAGGGACCACCTTTATCTTTTTTCTGCCCTTCATTATGCTTCTTCTTTTGGTGGATATTCGGATTATAATTACTTCCCCCACTATGATGACGGTAATTGCCACGTCCCCTACCACGGCCACAGCCACGGTCATAGGCATAAAAATTAGTACGTTCAGTCACATTCGCTTCAGGGAATGGAGCTGATCCAGTGGGACGGATCTCATGATTTTTCATTAACAGTTCATTATTTTGTTCAGCCACAAGAAGACATGAGATTAGTTCAGAATACTTTTTAAAATCTTTCTCATGGTATTGCTACTGCATGAGCACATTTGAAGCATGAAAGGTTAAAAAAAAATTTCTAATAAGTCATCATCTGTTATTTTCTCACCACACAATTTCAATTGAGAACTTATTTTAAAAATAGCTGAATTATATTCAGATACAGATTTAAAATCTTGTAGCCTCAAATGCAACCATTCATAACGAGCTTTGGGCAAGATTACCGTCTTCTGGTGATCATATTGTTCTTTTAAATTATTCCACAACTCTAACGGATCTTTCACCGTTAGGTATTCAGCTTTTAGCCCCTCATGTAAATGGTGGCGAAGAAAAATCATGGTCTTAGCCTTGTCTTGACTGCTTGTTTCATTTTCAGGTAAAATAGCATTCCTTAGACCTTTGGCATCTAGGTGGATTTCAGCATCTAAAACCCAAGATAGATAATTTTTTCCCGAGATATCAAGAGCGGTAAACTCGAGTTTGATAAGATTAGCCATGGATCAAACTAAAATAATAATAACAATTAGAATTATGATAAAATTAATTAAAAAAAATAATGATAATAAAACTATAAATCAAATAAACACTATATATTCAAAATAAATATAAATGGCATAAATAAAGAAACAACATAAATAATGCTACAATAATGCTACAATAGAAACAATATAAATAAAATAAGTAATATAAATTAAATAAACATAAATAAATGTAACAAAATAAATTAAATAACATAAAGAAACATGCATAAATATAAACAATATAAATAATATGTTACAATACATAAAATTATAAATAACATAAATCTAATATATAAATAGTAACATAGTATAAGTAGTTCGTAATATAAATATTACATAATTGCAATAAATATATAATAATGCTAATAATACAAAATATAATAAATATATAATAATACTAATAATATAAAATAAATATATAATTTTCATCATAAACGGCATAAATAAAGAAACAAAATAAATAAATCAATTAAAATATAAATTAATGAATATATGGGGAGAAGAATTGGAAATGTAAACAACATATAGGAAAGGGGAATTGAAAATATAAATAACAACTCACACCCATATAAATAAAGAATAAGTCATAATAATATATCAAAAGAAGGGGGGGAAATAACATAATATTTTACATAAGAATAAAATATAAGAAAGATAATCCACACACATATATATAATCTAACAACAAAAATTAAAATGAATATAACAGAATAACATAATAAATGATATTAGAATATATAACAAATATATAAAAAAAAATTTACCCATAATAATTAGGTAAGAGAAAAATCGTGTAATAGGGTAAAGAAAAATATTATATACTACTAAAATATATTAACATAGCATATGATAAAGAAAAGAAAATATATATATGATAATTAGATAAAGAGAAAACTAATAACATTTGTATATAATTGAACATAATAATATATGAATTGACAAGAATTTTATACCTTAAATTTTTCAGAGCAAAGTCGTGCTGATAACGTGTTATAAAAATAAGAAAATTAGAGAAGAGAAGAGGACAACAAGACAAGAATTTAGAGGAGAGCAAAGGGAGTATTTCTCATTCACATGGGTATCTTTTTCTCTTCTACATTGCCTTTATTTATAGGCCCCAAACCCTTAAAGCTAATACAAATGTTACAAAGGAATAAATGGTAACATAATAACATTTTACAACAAGAAACTCCTCCAAGCAATTCATTGAGGAGGTTATGAAGTTAAGGACATTAAGAGAAAAGGAATCCTAAGGGTTGGTGGTTATGGACATCCATTTTCTTTAATATTTATAAAAATTACTAATTATTTCACAAAAATATTTAATTTAAAAATAAAGATTCATTACAACTTCACTAATTCTTAATTAAATTAAATTTAGTTAAAATTAATCATTAACTACAAATTAAATTTCATTACATATAAATATAGCCTAGAATGTTAAAATTGCAAAAATCAAAACCCCAAACAATACACAAATGATTTAAAAGTAAATATATCTAAAAAATATATATAATATACAAATTCCAAAAAAATTAAAATAAACTTAATTAAATTAAAATTTAATTACATACTAATATGGAGCTCCTTTTTTCAGTTTTAGATCCTCTCAAAATCTATCTCTTTTTTTTTAAAAAAAAATTAGTTAAAATATATATTTGATCTTATATATTTGCATCAAGTTTTATTTTTTAATCCTCTTAATTTAAAATTATATTTTCAGTCATTTAAATTTAATATATTTAACCTCACTAAAAAAATGCTGACTAAAATAATAACTTAGCAAGTAAATATTGATAAAATATATCTAAAATTTATTTTTTTTAATATAAAATATAACACACGTATGATTTAAAAATATTAAAATATAAAATATATTTTATTTAATTATATAATCACCATTTAAATTTGATAAGTAAGAATTTTCTATTAAATAAAGTTAAAAATGTTAAGTTTAAAATAAAATTTAATACAAAATATAAAGGACCAAATAAATACTTTAACCTTTAGAATTTTATCTCTATCTTTTGACCCAAAAAAAATAGATGATTAGGATTGAATATTTTTATAAAATTATTATTATTATATTAATAAATAAATAAATACATTTAAATTGTTAAATTTTAACATGCACAATTATGAGAGGATCTTGATCCCCTTCCCTTCTAACCTATATACTCACTCTTCCACAGATGTGGAGATCAGAAAGATTATTGAAGATGAATATTATAAGACAATACTAACCATGGTGCTTAATATATGAGTAATTAAAGGGTTAAATTATGTCCTAAATATAATACATTAATCAATTTTATATCAAATATTTATCATTTTTTTTAAATTAATTTACCTAATTTATAAAATGATATATAATATAATATTATATATGAATACTTTAGGAGATTATGTCACATTTATTATAATTAACTTATTTATTTAATTTTGTTAATCTATCTAAATTAATTAACTAAATCTTATATTTATGACTTGAGGGAACATTTTTTTTATTTGATGATAAGAGATTGAAATATTAAATGTAAAATTATATTTCTCTAGTCATATTTATAAGTTACTTCTTCTTATTTTTGTTTTTTGATGCAGTGAAGATATCTATACCCTTTTGAGATTTATAGCACAATGGGTTTTCACCCCTCCCAATAAGTGAGCTTCCTGTGATTCAAACTTGTGTTTTCTTCTTTATAGGATGAAGCCATTTATTACTTCAACTACCAACTTATTAGTTTTATAAGTCACTTCTAGCATATTTCACTAAGACTAAAGAAAAGCATTAAATCCCATTAACTCTATTTTAATATTTAATAACTTTTTATTTTTATCTTTATTTAATATAAAATATTTAAAAAAATAATATTATACACAATAATAAATTAGGGTAAAATTATACATTCATATACAAAATATAACTTTCTACAAATAGGACAAAAAAATTCTTTCTGACTTATAGATAGAATAAAAGGAGTATGTTCCTTTATGTTTTCTAAACAAAAAACTAGCCAACTCATTTTTTGATAATTCAGCAACTTACACACAGTTCACAGTTGGAACGTAAAGCCACAATTAAGAGCAGATAATAGTTGGAAGTACATATCTACATTATTAACAATACACTGCAAAGTAGAAAATATGGCAGATAATTTCACAAGGTCTTTTTTATCACTTTTAACAGAAGGCCATGTGCTAATAATTAGAAAGATTAGAGGATGAATGAAGATATGTACATAGAGCAGCAAGTGCGGATCTTGTCTGAAGGAACAATGTGTGATGGGTCTTTTTTAATTTCCGCATCTTTAGGCTTTCTTCTTCATTTGGGTCCCTTCCTCCATTCCCCGTTACGTAATCCTTTCTTCCACCACTCATTTTTTTCTTTCTTTTTTATATGATTATCTGATTAAGTTAAATTTTAGTATTATTTGGTCCAATTGAGAGTAACTCTTTCAAAGACTTTTTTTTTTATTAAACTCATTCTCACTAGCTTCATTCACTTTGTTTCTAATTTTACTCAACTTAATCCAATTCTCTCTACAATGTCCAAGGCAGGACAAGCAAGTACTGTTCCATTCCCAATCACATATGTTATGAAGCTACAATGAACAAGTTTTGCAAGTTTATTTCTTACAGGATTTGTTATATATATAGCTAATTGATACTTTTAGATAAATTAAGAAAATAAAATAAATCAATTAATTATAATAAAATTTAACCTCTCAAAACGAATTCATATTATATACTCTTTAATATACTCAAATTAATTAATTATCTTTTATATTAAGGATCGGATGAGTATAAAAACTCAAGTGAATATATTATATTATGAGCAAAAAATAATAAATTCATTAAAACTTACACCCTATGAATTGCAAAGGACTCACACTAGCTAGTTTACCTAAAAGCCAAAGACTTTCTTTGTTTCTTTTTTGTGGGGTGGGTTGGGGTGGGGGTGTGGGGAATACATGCATGTGAATTCCTCAACAGTTAATTAGCGTATTGACTTTTGGAAGTAATTGGTAGGAACAAATAAGAATATAGATATAAGGGATGAGAATAATAGATGCAGAAGTCAATTCAAGCCATCGACAAAACTTGTCTTTTCCTATGTTATAGACTTACCTTTGAAGTAGATTTCAATTCACATTTTCCCTTTCTTTGGTAATACTAGAACTTCTTTGGAGATCGTCACACTGTTAAACTCTTTTTTAAGAAGAAAAAGAATATATATATATATATATGTGCATATATGTATACTCATTACTCTAGTCTTATTTATAAATCACTCCCAACATATTTCACATAAATTAAAAAAAATCTTAAACCTCATCAATTATACCATACATTATACTACATAAAAACAAAATCAATATAATAATAAATGAAGTGTAAAATAGTTCTCTATCTACATATAAATAGAATCAAAATAAATTCTCTATTTGCTCTATAAATAGAACAAGAGAAGTGTATATATATATATATATATATATTCAATAATATTAAAAATAGCTCACAACAAATGAAGTGACATATGCCATTTGCATACACTGAAAATGGGAAGACATAAAAAAAATATTGAATCTAAGCCTCACTACTTTTGTGTGTCTATTTCTATCAATTGACTAGTGTTTTTACCTAATCTTAAGTATATCATTGACTTAGATTAAAACAAAGATTTTCACAATTTGGATTCTTATGCTTAAAGATAACATTATTGTTAATTAGCTTGTCATATATTTTACATTGCACAAAACAAAGATACTCTTGGCTTATTGAAGATAACTTATTTCTTAGGTTTAAATTGTATACAACACATACTGTTAAATCTATTTTGACATCTATATGTAAATTAAATTAAATGACTCTTTTGTATTGATTCAATAAAGAAATACCCAAACGTAATAAACACACATAAAAACATAATTATTTTATACATGTGCTTGTGTAGAATCAGAATCCAATTCATAGCAATTGAAAAACTATATAGTTAATATATATATATATAGAGAGAGAGAGAGAGAGAATCATTTTGATGATTAGATCTTGAACGTTTAAAAAAAAACATGTATAATCAACACGGGTGTAAGATACAAAATGGCTATGGGAAAAAACATACAAGATGATGGCTACTAACACAAAGTTAGTTTAACGGTATAAGATCTCACTAGATTAATCAGTTGTTTAGATATCTGATAATAGGATATAAAAAAAAAGTCAGATGATAGTTAATAGTATTAAAAAGAGAGAGAGATACAAGATGACTAATCATCGATCAACTGAATAATTAATTAGCAGGGAAAATTCAGGGACAGAGATATATAGTTATAATAATTATACATGAAGCTAATGCACATTCCAAAAGCACTAACGATAGTATAATAATCCCTGGTAATCCACATCAGATCATGAGCTTCACCATCAGAGTCAGAACTCAGAATTCTGAGAGCTCTAGACAATTAAATGAACTCTTGGATATATGTTTGGTTCTGTTGTTAATAACATAGATGATCTTGATCATTAAATAGAATGTTGAAAAGACAGTACATTGAGTTGTAGATTAACTAATTAATAGGGGAAAACACGACCAACATTATTATTATTAGGCGAAGAGAAAATGGCATCTTTGATATTGCGAACGTCATCGTCTGATCCTTTTCCTTGCTGGACACAAAAGAGAGAAAAAGACATTAAAAACTCAGATATCAAAGTCAGGCGCTGTGCCATAAGAATGCATTATTATTATTATTATTATTGTGTTGTCTGCAGCAAAGGGCAGGAAGAAGAAAGAGGGGTGCATAATAAGTTACCTGCTGGCACACATTTGTCTTCTTCACACTCTGATCAGGCATGAGACCATAGTGTATGTGAGGGAAGTGGGCCCACTGACACACAACATATATATACAATACAATACAATACAAACATCGGTCACAGTACTACACAACAACAAGAAACCCTAATAATCAACTACAAATTAAAATTGCTACTTTTCAATTTCAATTTTATATCAAGCATTCAACCCTATGATGCTTTCTTTGTTAACCACATTATTAGCTAGCTAGCTAGCTACTACTTGATTGACTTTATTTTAGAACCACCATATAATTTATGCTTTAAGATTCGATTTCCCATAAAATCTTGAGATTGATAGTTATTGTTGGAGTTTCATTTGGTTTCTAACATAGTAATCCTCGCCCTCAAATCTTAGATGTATGAGTTAATTAAGTAGTTAATTTTAGTTCTCTCTTAAATTAATTTACATAATTTATAAAATAATATATAATTTAATAGTGATATTTTAAAAAGATCCTATCATATTTATTATAATTAATTTATCTAATTTTTTTAAAATAACTATTTAAATTAGTTAAACAACTTTTAAACTAAGAATTTGAGGAATATCATGTTACTATTTTAAAATAAAAATTGAAGCCTTTTATTTGAATGACACTAATTAAGAATCTTTTTTATTTTTAAAAAAATCTTAACTAATCTTATTTTTATGGTCATTATGTACTGCTGAAGCTTGTGATATGACAAACATGATAAACAATGACCCAAAAGGTTTGAAAATCTTATATTTCACCATTGCATTGGAATGAGAATGTAAAAGTGTATAAAAAAATGAGAATGTAAAAGAAAATAATAAGATCTAAATAAAAAAAAATTAGAAGCCTACTATTTTATATTTATTTAATTATTTGTAGGGTGATAGGGATCATACATTCTTGGCAGCTGCGCTGAAGGCTTCTCTGTGGGTAATATCAGGATTTGCAGACTTAATGCGTTGGATCTCGTCCCTGCAGATGTAGGTGGACCATCCAAATTTTCTTCAATAATTTATTTATAAACTCAAATAAACGAATACATATACAAAATAGTTCTTAATTAAGGTTAAAGCAATATTTATTAGAAAAATTAAGAGAGAGAACAAAAAAAGTACTTACTTGATGAAGCGATTGTAAGCAGATGGGACTCTCTGCCTCTTCTCAGGTGCTGCAAATGAAACATCCAAACACACATCTCAGATTCATTTTCATTGACCTTATTCTTGAATCTAATCTTAATCTTTTTTGTTCCCATCATCTCATCATTATTGCCTTCTGCCCAAAAGGGAAACCATTAATTTGTCCACTGATACTCTCATTATGAGTTTCAAGCTATAAGCTACTACTGAACTTGTGGACTAGAATCCGGGCTCTCTCTCTCTATAATCATTATCATCATATATACAATGATTCCCCCTGCCCCTCTTGGGTTAACTTACTAGAACCCCTACAACAACTTATTCCTTCAATCTGCATACTACAAAGACATTGGAACTGCAAAAAATGGAAACAATTGCATATAAAGCTATACGTCCCAATGTCCCATTTTAGTTAATTAAGGTGAGAGCTGAGCATTTGTTCCTGTTCTTACCGATTTAGGGTTCATGCTTTTCTTTAGAGGGAACATAGAAGCGAGTGTGGGTTTAGTTGTTGTTGATGATGATGATTGCAATATGAACTTATTTCTCTAGCTGAAATCTGGTAAATTTAGTAAATAAACGGAACCCTGGGTTTGGAGATGAGATATGCAGAGAAGAAGGGAAATTAATCTTACGTCTGTTTATGAGTGGTGGGCGTGGAAGCTCATCAGCTGCTGCAACCCTAGGAGTAGTGGGAGGCACAGTAGAGAAGTAGTGATTTGATGAGTTTGGCATCTCCTCCTGCCACAAAAATCAGCAATCACTCAATAGAGGGGCCATGCCGATTAGCTAGGGTTACTTACATCTCCCTTTCCCTCTCTATATCTCTACCCATATATTTCTCAGAATTCAAAATATATTGAGGTAATTAATGCATATATAACGTGAATACCAGGAAGTTAAGAGACGGAGGAGGAGAGAAGAAAGAGTTAGAGAGGTGAAATTGATGATTTGGTAATGATGGGAGAAGCAATCCTCTCATGTTCACTATTACTGGAAGAAGGTTGGTGCAATGCCCGCATCGCACAGTCACTGTCTTGAACAAGCTCGTGCAAGGAACACTCACCTGCAACATTCATTTAGTAATCAGTTATAAAAAGAGAGAGAGTGAGAGAAGAGAGAAACCCTAGAGAGAGTGAAAATGGTGAAATTAGGGAAGAAAGTGAGGAATCGTCATCATACAGCGAGGACAGTGTCACAAAGGTTGCAGTGGACATAACAAAGCTGGTCGGAAGAAGGAGGAGGGAAGTGGTCCAGCTGAGATAAGGTAGAGACCGTAGTAGTAGTAGCAGTAGAAGAAGACGATGACATCTCTTTGAGTATCTCCCTCTTTTTTCCCCTTTTCTTATAATAAAAATAAACACTTTGATGATTGATGGATGGATTGGTCTCTCTCTCTCTCTCTCTGATTGATAGATTGACAGCTTAACCACGCCACACACAAAACCTTGAAGGCACCCACATAGATAGAAAGATAACGGCTCTTTTTGTTGATGAGGTTTCAGAATTCAGAGACTCTCTCTCAGAAAGCAGCGTTATGAGAAGGGAATGAAAGAGAGGCTGATGAGAGATATAAAGCCACACACAGAGACAGACACACCCCTCGTTAATAAGTCTCTGTTCATTCCATGAACATGATGTCTTTTTTTTTAGTTGCCCAACTGGTTCACCGGAGCTTTACCCCGACTACATTCGGATCCGACCCGCGTTGCGCACCTAGCTATGGTGGGTGTTTGTGCGTGTGTGAACACACATGTGCGTGTATATATATACATCAGTATATGTATCTATATGTATCTATATGTGTGTGTGTCATGGGCATGCGCATCCATATTATCATAGAGATATGTGTGGTTAGCATTCCCGATATGTGTGTGGCGTGGATAGAGAGAGAGAGGCGAGAGAGATGTGGGGGAGAGAAGCAAAAGAAAGGGACGTGTGCATGGACTGGTGATATAGCTTTCCCACTCACCTGTTGTTTTCAGCAGTTAAAAGAGAGTAGTGCTGTACCGTGGAGTGATCTCAACATATATATATATATATATATATATATATATATATATGTGTGTGTATTTTAATCAGGCGGCCAATTGTATAAAACTCTTATAAGATAGAGTCTGGGGGAGTTAGATATATGCAGTTTTATCTCTACAATTGAAAAAGTTAATTTTAAAATTTGAGCTTATAATTTCTAAGTCACATAATGATAATTAAGTTTATTGTTATTATGAGAGTCACATTCTACTCATTTGGTTTTATTTATAAAGTAGGGAAAATATTTATTTTAGTTTTATTTATATGGCAGAGATATAAATATTTTATATGAATGTACTATTTATCATTTATATGTTATTATGTTGACTTTATTTCTATGTGGTATAATGTATATTAAATAGAGGTAAAGATATAAAGTTATTAAATTTTATGGTATAGTTAATAAAATTTAAAAAAAATTATATGTATAAAACATATTCAAAATAATTTATAAATAGAATAAAAAAATATAATATATATTTAAATGAATATTGTATAACATTAAAATACATATAACATATGATATGGTTATATATGGATGATAAGAGAAGGAATACTTGTTAGTTTACAAGAGATAGTGAAGTTGAGGGAACATACCAAATTTAGCAAATTTGTATTAAATTGATTTTGCAGTTTGGAGTACCAACATTACACGTCCCTTCTCCGCCTGCGTTGGGCTAGCAAGTTAGCTTTGTAGTTGTGTCTGCACCCAGAGCAAGTAAAACTAGAGGACGAGAAGCTCCATTACATAACATATGATGATCATGATTTGATTTCAATTCAATCCAACAGTACATTAACTGTATTTAACAGTATTATAAATAAATAAATAAAAAATAACAAGTTTCTCATTGTGATTTGACTACTCCACCATATCTCTGGCCCTACACACTGGCAGCTACTACTATATATATATATATATATATATATGGGGGATTCAAGACGGAGGTAAAAAAACACAAGAAAATGAAAAATCAGAGTGATCGAGCAGAGACTGGGATATAGCTATAGCCAGCGTCTGCTGCATTTGTACTTTGGGACTACTATTTCTTTTAGGGTTGTGTCAGCCTATTGATTTGGTTAGAATTTTTTCCTCTCGCTTCGCTCTCATTCACCTTCAAACTGAATAACCAAGTGAAGGGAGACTATATATATATTATTATAAAAATAAAAATAAAAGTAAGGTAGTTAAAAAGAGGATAGTAAGATAAAAATTGAAGAGAAATAAAGTAAAGAAGTATTACTATTTATATTTGTGTCTTTCATCTTATATATATTTTATATATAACTTAGGTTTCTGACCTTTAAAATTAATATAAAAGTTATAATAAAATAAATAATAATATAATAATATTTATAATAAAAAAACTCCTCTAAATAATTTATCGAGAAATTTATGAAGTTAAGAATATTAAAAAAAAATAAATTTTAAGGGTTGGGGGTTATAGACATTTATTCTTCAATATTCATAACACTTTCCCTTGATGTCCATAACTAATATTGTACCTCGTTAAAATCTTACTAGGAAAAACCCAATAAAATAAAAATCTAGTGAAGAAAAAAGAGTACATAATATATATTAAAACTATTTCATTAAAAATATTATCAAAAAAATCCAGTAGGATAAAACATTGATCAAAGAAAAAAGAGTACAGTATAATTTTTACTCTCCTATAATAACATCATTTTTGCTCCCGCTATTGATAACATCAATATTTCAACATCTCTTTCTCAATGGAGTATACTGTTTTCTCATATGGATTATTTTCAATACTTTTTTTAACATATATTCCTTTTAGCCGAAACATGAATGATCCATTGTCATTATATGATATTTTTATATATATTTTTTCAACATATCTCCTGTATATGTTGAATTATCAACATACTATTCACTTGTCTACTTCACATGACAGATTTACACATAAAATCTTCATTTGATCAGATGATATTATTATAAAAAAAATTTGTTGACAACTTTATTTTTTCAGCTCCAATTTTTGTTGTGACATAACTTATCGAGCTCTTTATTACTTTTCGGGTACATGATATTTGAAGATTTTTACAAATAGTTATGTCTTGGCACTCTTTTGAAATATATGCCTCCTTAATATGATCATATTAATTACATGCTATAATATTTCTAATATGATATTTAGAATCAACTAGCTTTTCATACTTTAAACATGTCTCACTTTAATTTATACTAATTGAAGTATTTTCAGTTAGAATATAAGATTTCATAATCCTCATTTAGGTTAGTAATCGCATTTGGCAAATATTTTATAATATTTTATGAATTTTTGGTTCATACTACTATATTTGAGGATCATACATTTGACAGTAATAATGCATCCCTTGTGTTTCTCTTTTCTAACTACTAAATTTCTCTCCCTTGTATTGGAAAAACTTTATTTCTAAAATCTGTGTTTTCTTTAGAAATATTCTTGTGTTTCATTTAGAGACAAATAGGAAGAAGGAAGTTCTTACCCAACATTTAAAAAATATCTAGCTCCTGACTAAAAATTAATTTAATTTGAAGAATTTTGTTAGCTTAGTGTATTGTAATATATCAAATCAAATATGCTAACACTGAAATAAAAATCTTATTCTCATAAGTATTAATTCAGCTACTAATGGAAGCGTTAATAAATAATTTTGCTAATATATAATCTCACTAAAATTAGAGAATATTTTTAGGATCACATATTCTAAAAATTATGAACTCAACATAATGATCTATTTAAATAATCTTGCAAACTTTTGATTGCAAATTCATAATAATCACATATATAACTATCTTATAGATGCATGTATTAGATTTATTAAATACTTGTATAGTTTGCATGCTTTCTGAATGGGACCATATATATGAATTTTATATATATCTAGAAATGTAAATATTCATTCTATAAATCATAACTAGTGAGATTCTCATGATCAATTTTTTTTTAGAACAAGCAGCACATGTTAATTCTTATATTGGTTATTTATGAAGAATCTTCTGATTCTTCAATGGATGTTAATACATAATTTTCAATAATTTATTACATCATTTATGATGATCAAACAAATTATACCAATAATATATCTATTTAATCAATCAATTTTTAGTTTATTGTAACCAGAAATAAACCTAATATTTAAAATTATCTACAACATATATATTTTATCATAATATTTTTATGATAAATCGATAGATCATAATAAATAGAATTGTACTTCATAACCCAATTATAGGAATTATTGAACAAAATTAATCAATAATTATTATTTAATTAAAATCAAATTCTTCATTGCAATTTTTGTCAATACCTCATATACAATGGCGAAATGAAAGGAACATCTTCCTTCTATTACAATATTCTTTTTTTAAAATATATAGATCAATTTCATATATATATATATATTAACTAACATAATAAAAGTTTGAATAGATCCATTAACCAAAAGGGAATAATAAATTACTGACATATTTTAATAAATGCACAACTATATAGTGAATAGATAGATTAATCTTTTTATGCTTGATAAATTTTCTCATAAAAATAAATCTCTATTTTTCTAATTTAAATGGGACATAAAATAATTTTTTTCCTTTTTAAATGTCACAAATTAAGCAACATGATGAATTTGGCATCACCAAACTTTGATTTTATAATTATCAATAGTACTCACGCACAAAGATATTGGATATTGCAATAGAAAATTCATCATACTTAAATAGTATTCAAAGCAAAATTTAAAATGTAAATTATGCACAAACATATTCCTTAGAAATAATTTCACTGTTTATTTTCTCTTCCTATAAACATAATATATGTAACTAAATACGTGAACCACTAAATTGCATAATGTTGATTGCTCCTCGAATATTTTAACATTTTAATAGACTTTTAAAATATTGATAATACACGTAACAGAAACAAATCCCTTTAAAAGTAAATAGAATATATAATGTATATTTAAAATATATAAAATCCAATCACATTAAAAGTCCATAAAGGACAAATCAATTAGCTAATTTAAATGTTAGTAATACTTTGGTTTCACCATGCATCTATTAATATAAATATAAATGATGAATGCCATGTATGATTAACTAAAAAAAGTAAAAACATGTTCCACTGGCTGTGTGTATGTAAAATTACAAAGAAGAAATGTACACTTTATAAAGGATAGCCCTCTGCGCTTTGTCTTGAATACGGTAAACAACAAATTCTCAAATTAATATTCAGAAAAAAATTGACTTAATAATTTAAATAATATATTCTAAAATCAAAATATTCTACCAATTAAAGGTTCTTTATTGCCTCGTTACTTATGGAAATAATCCTACATATTCACCATTAAAAGACATTAATGAAGACAATAATGCTGCAGAATGTTACAAGCTTACATTCTCCTTAAACTCTAACTTCATTCGAATGTTAATGCTTATAAATACATTAATAATAAAATAATAGAGAGTATTTTTTTATATACTTATATGTTGTAACACTTACGTGTAATAGCGGCTACTTTCATTCTAATCTTTTTACAAAATATTTTGTGTTCAAAGTAAGTCGTTTATTCCTTTCTTAATTTTTTGAAAATAATATCCTAAAAAGAAACATAGTTATTATATTATCACTCTAGGAAACAATATGATCCCCACTGATTACCATAGTTTAATTCCATAAAGTTGAATATATGATCATTTATCTCATAATTTATTTGAAATACACATCAAATAGTCGTTTAATTGAATTTATTCTTTATCACTTGTTCTATTTATAATCTTCACTTTCTTTAGTAAAGCATATATTTAGAATCTAAATGTTTTACTTTCATAATTTAAGATTAAATCATGTTTAACTCTAATCACAAGATCATGCATAAATATAATTTCAATAAATATAATAGAATTTTGCACCCACAAATAAGATTATATATGATGTAATGCCCCATGATTAAATAAAACAAAAAGCATATATATAAACTTATCTTTTACAAATTAATCACAATAAATTTAAGTAATAATAAGAAATAAAACTATAGCCTTCTAGGCTTATAATTATTTCTTTTGACTTGCTTTTTGGTTTATAATTATTGCTTTTGATTTTTTTTATAACTTATTGCATTGAGAGTTACAATTACTTTTTATATTTTTTTATAAAAATTTATAGTTCTTTTGGTGTCATCACTAATTTTGACATTTAATTTCAATAAATTGATACATATTTATCCATATAACTTTCAATCATATTTTAATATTTACCTTTTGTCCATAAGACTTCTAGTCATATTGTAATATTTTTTTTGTTTATATGACTTCTTGTCATCTTATAATATTTTCTCATAAGATTATCACTATCATAGTTATATTCTATTACTTTCAATATCACATTATCAATTGTTTTAGTTATTGATCTTTAGGACTATATTAAAACTCTTTCAAAGCTACAAATTCTTTTGTATAATTAAATATTTCAATCATTAGCTTTCAGGATTTTAATATTTATAACAATTAGATTATCAAATTGTCACAATATTTTAATTTATCATGGCATCTATAAGAACTATAAGATGATCTTCTATCAAAAAATTATTATGGCTACTAGCCATTTAATAATATGAAATTATAATATCAACATATATAGAGAGAGACAAAATATAAAAAGAATAAATAAATATATTAAGAAATAAATTAATATATATAGAGAGAGTGGAAGTAGCAATATAACTAAATATAGCAATTTAAACAATATAAATAAATAAAAATATATGTAGCAATTTAAACCATGACAAGAATAATATTAGACAAAATAAATTTAATAAATTAAATCTCATAATCAAATATAAATAACAAATAAATCTATAATTATATAAATCACATTATATACTATATACAATTTCATAATATATCACAAAGAAAAATAACATAAATATGCTTGTTGTGCGTTGCAATGAGGAAAGCCATGATAGTATGAATACCCAAAGAAAAATAACAATATGATTGGAACACATATAAAACTATGCATTAATATTTTAATCTATAAGCAGCTTATTACTCAAATTAAAATATATAGAAGAAATAATAAATTAAATAATATAAAAAAACAACATAATATATTGTAAAGCTATAGGAAATTAAAATCGCAAATGATAATTGAGTAGGGAATAATTGGGAAAATAAAACTAATATAGAACAAAATTATACATAACATAATAATACATTATTTTATAAGAAGCTCATACCTTAGTTTTTAGAAAAAAATCGTACTGATGACGTATTATAAAAATAAAAAAATAAGAAAGTAGAAAAAAGGATATTAAGATAAGAATTTGAGAGAGAGAATAAGAAAATATTTTCCATTCTTACGTGTATCTTTTATCTTATATATGCCTTATATATGATATTTATTTATAAACCTCAAACCTTTACAAAACTAATATAAATGTTACAATTAAATAAATAGTAGCATAATAACATTTATGATAAGTGTGTGTTTGGTAAGGGCTTTTAATCTAAATTTTAGTTTAGAAAAATTTTAAAACAAATAGTCATATTTATCTAAAAAAGCTTTTGGATCAAATCATAGTTTAAAACTAAAATTTTGGATAAACTATTGAGACTAACTTCTAGAATAGTAAAAGAGCTTATGGACTATCCAATTACTATTTTATCCTTATTTTTTTACATTCTCTCTCCTCTCTCTTTTCTCTTCTCTACCATCATTCTTCTCTCCTCTCTCCTCTCTATTATCTCTCATCTCTCATATTTTTAATAAAACTATATTATTTTTAATAATTTTTTAATTATAAAAGTCTTTCTAATAATAATTATTTAAATATTTATTTAGAACTATTTTTTCTATAAATTTTTATCTAATTTTTTTTAAAAATTATTCAAAAATCTATTTTTTATATTATTTTTAAAATTTTATCTAAATAGGTCTTAAAAAATTATTCTAAATAATTTGGTGAGAAGATTATAAAATTAAGAATATTAAAATAAATGAATTATAAAGGATATTTATTCTTCAATATTCATAATATATATATAAATGTTTAAATAATTAATAAAATTGATGATGAGGATATTTTAGGGTGATCATCATTATTCATTATTCTGACCGTTGTTGTTGGGTTTCATTTAATGAAGAGAGATGATGGGATCTGTGAGAAGCATCGCCATCAATGAATGAAAGCATAAATGTAATCACCATCTCAATCCCCATCTAATGACAGTGAAAGTTGAGGTCTGACCGCCAACCACCTCGTTGAAGTTGAAGGGGATAGGATTTTAAAAAATAGCTTATGGAAAAAAAAAGTTTATAGACAATTGATGGAAAAGGACTTTTGGAGAAGAGTTTATGAAAAAAAAGTGGTTTTGAGTAAATAAGTGTTTGGATAGTTATTTTTAGAATGACTTTTTATGGTAGTAAATTACTAAAAATGGTATGATTTGATTTAAAGTAAGAGAGAGGAGGGAGTTAGAGAAAAGAGAAGAGAGAGGAGAGAGGGAAGAGAGGGTATAAGAAAAAGTAGGAGAGAGGAGAGAGGGTGTAAGAAAAAGTAGGGATAAGATAGTAATTGGATAGTCCATAAGTGCTTTTACTGTTGAAAAAGCTATTTTAAATAGGTTATTCAAAACCATGGTTTTAAATCATGGTTTTGTCCAAAAGTACTTATGGACAAATAAACCTGTTTGTTTTGAAATTTCTCCAAACCGAAGTTTGGGCCAAAAGCCCTTTTAAAACCATGGTTTCCAACGTTTCCAAACACACCCGAAATGGTAAAGGGCTCAAATACCTTGTTAATTAGGTCTTAATGTTTGAGTTCTAAGTATCCAACAATATTAAATACTTTTTAAATTTTTAATATAAAATTTATTTAAATAAAATAAATTAATAAATATGATATATTTTATTTAAAATATTTATTTTCTTTAACTATTTTATTATCTTATTTAATTATTATTAAAAAAATATTAATATAGATAATTTAAAAAGATTGATAAATATAAAAAATATATTTTATAATTAATTAAGATTAATATTAAATTTTTAATTAGATTTTATATTAAATATTAGAAGAATATTTAATAATAGAGCATTGCCGCTTTTGTGGTATTATTTAATTCAATTTAAATTAGTCTAAATCTCCTATAAATTTTTTAAGTTAAATTGAGATAAATATAGGATAACAAATAACAAATGCTCCATAAAAAAAAATATAAGAAGTCCTGAACTCTGATCCTACCTATAACTTTACATGGCTAGCCTTTCAAATAAAAAAAAATACAAAAGAAAAAAGGAATTTAATGAGAAATTTGGGAGGGAGGGATCGAGATATGAGAGATGAACAGTTTTGGGGGTTTGGACAGAAACGCAGCATAAGCTACGTGGTCCTATCTGTATGACTCAATATACCTAACATCACCCTCGTTTAAAGAAAAGCCGCCCTATCGGCGGTGAGATCCAAGAAACGCGTCAGACGTATATATATACATATACATATATATAGTATCTGTTTAAACAAAATTTAAACTAAAATTTAAAAAGTATTTTAACCTAAATTTTAATTAATAAAATAAAATAAATAGAAATATTTATCTAATAAATTTTTTAGATCAAATTATAGTTTAAAATTAAGGTTTTAGATAAGCTAATGAGATTAGATTTTAGAATAGTAAAAAAAATTATAAATTACCTAATTACTATATTATCTTTATTTTCTCTTACACTCTCTCTTCTCTTCTCTCTCTTTTCTCCCTTCTAGTCGTCGGAACTTACTGTCACCTTCATCGTTGGGAGGGAGGAAAATAGCTGAACGTTGCTGGTTGCTTCACTCGTGTTCTCCATGCTCTCTGTTGTGCTCTCCGTCATTAGAGCTGTCGTCGCGCTCGTCGTTCTCTCTATCACCATGCTCTCCGTCGTCATGCTGTGATGAAGAAGAGAAAAGAAGAAGATGAATGTATGCGTTGAAAAGGAAAGAAGAAAAATGAACAATGAATGAACTTTGAGTATAATCAATATTTTTTTGTCTTATACTCTTTTTAGTAATTTACCAATCATAAAAACCCTTATGGTAATAACTATCCAAATACTCACTTATTCAAAACCACTTTTTTTTCATAAACTTTTCTCTAAAAGCTGTTCAAATTTTTTTTTTTCATAAGCCCCTTTTCAAACTCTTATCCAAACAGGCCCATAGTGTGTGTTTGGAAACCCTCAAACTACGGTTTTAAAAAAAATTCTAGCTAAAATATTGGTTTGAAATTTTTTTAAAATAAACACACATATTTATCTAAAAGGGCTTTTGAACTAAATCATAATTTAAAACTAAGGTTTTGAATAAGCTACTGACACTAGCTTCTAGAACAGTAAAAAGGCTTATGAACTACCCAATTATTATTTTACCCTTACTTTTTCTTATACCTTCTCTCCTCTCTCTCCTCTTTTCTCCACCATCTCTCATCTCTCTTCTCTCATTTCTCTTTTCCACCATCTCTCATTTGTTATCTCTCTTTTCCACCCTCTCTCATCTATTATCTATCTTTTTCACCATCTCTACTCTCTCATCTATCATCTCTCTTCTCCACCCTCTCTACTATTTTTAATAAAATCATACCATTTCTGGTAATTTACCAATCACAAAAGTCCTTCTGCTAATAATTATTCAAATACTCATTTTTTCTATAAACTATTCTCCATAAGTCATTTTTTAAAAGCTATCCAAATTTTTTTTTTCATAAGCCCTTTTCTAAAAATCTATTCAAACAGGCCCACATATATATATATAAGATCATGATTTCAAAAATATTCTTCACCTTGTCAATAAACAATAATTCAAATCTTATTACTAATAATAATTTTTTGTTAATAGGTAATATATTAGTATCACTTTAATTTTACATATAAGTCACTTATAAAAAAAATTAGTCTTACATATAAGTTATTTATAAGATAAATAATAATATATTTTTTTAATTTTACTTCTATTAAATATAAGTCACTTGTTGGGGGGTTATTAAGTTTTTTTAGTACCATTTCTTTAATATAATGGCAAATATAAAAAAATTTATCAATTTAATATATTATTTGATATACACAAATGAGGTACAAGTGACCTATATATAAAACAAGAGTTATATATTTTTATTTATTACCTATTAACAAAAATACATAAAAATTCATATATATTAATATAAGGGTTTAGAGTTTATCCTTATTAAATATAAGTCACTTGTTGGGTGATTATTGACTTTTTTTAGTACATTTTCTTTAATATAAGGGCAAATATAGAAAATTTTATTAATTTAACGCATTCTTTGATATGCTAGAATGAGATATAAGTAATTTATATATAAGATAAGAGTTGTATATATTTTATATACATATAAAATATATAAAAATTCATCTATATTAATAAATATATTAAAAAAGAGTGTAAAATGATAGTGAAATAAGAGAAGACAAAATAACCAACGAGTTTGGATCTAGTAGAATTGACTAATCCTTATAATGTAAAAAATTTAAATTTGAATCTTTACTGTAAGAGGTGTCCATCCGATAGTATCTCGAATACGACTGCCTCTAATAGGAAGATATATGTACATATAAAGAAACAAAAAACTTTAAAAAAATAGAGAAAATTGAGTAATTGAAACAAACCAAATAAAAAAAAAATATTTTTAAATCATCCAATGCTCAAAATCTACCTATTAGTAGATTGATTATCAATTATAGACATAATACATTCTTGTGGATTGCTAAATACTCGTGGTTAGCTCAACACGTGCTAAGTAAATGGTCTATAGATGGTTGGCAATGTGGGCGATGGAATAGTGGTCATGTTTATATAAAATAATTTTATTTCAAGAATTGAAGCTAAATAAATAAGTTTCATCACCGTGACATACTTTGTGTGAGAAATATAATTTATATTTTTTTCATTCTTATTATAATATCTACTTTATTAATTTAGGTATATTAAAAATTAGATAAATTAATTAATTATATAAATATGATATCATTTTTTCAAAATACTCCTATATAAATTATGTACTGAAGTAAGAAGAGAACATTTATAGATAAAAAATAATGAGATTGTTATTCTACTAGGCTATTTTTTATGGAGGGAAAAAGTCCTATATATCACTTCGAATGGGTTTGCATAAAAATATTTTTTAAATAAATTAATATGAGAGACAAAATAAATTAAGATCTTATATTTAATATTAAACTTAACTTCCAACTAACTTTTATATTTAATACTAAAAAAATACCTTTTACCTATCTTAGGTTACTTATATGCCAGTGGTAATTTTGAGTCAATGATAAGCATGAGCACATGCATGTATGTATGTATGCATGCATGCATGCATGCATGCATGCATGTATGTATGTATGTATGTATGTATGTATGTATGTATGTATGTATGTATGTATGTATGTATGTATGTATGTATGTATGTATGTATGTATGTATGTATGTATGTATGTATGTATGTATGTATGTATGTATGTATGCACTTGCTCTCATTAAGATCTCACGGTATGCATATTTTTTGAATTAAATAACAATTTGATATTCAGTACTTAATATTAAATTATATTAACAAATTATTAGAGTCAACTTAGAGTATATCACTCTTTAACATAATTATTTGAATCTCAATTTTACGTAAGGAAATAGATTTCCTTATTCAACCCAACTATTTATATATATATTTAATTCGTAATATACGCATTTGTATAAATACTAAGTAGGGCAACATCGTGGTTCAGCTTTAAACACACTTGACAAAACTCATATTGCATTCCTAACTTGTTGGAAGCGGCCTAGCTACAACTACTAGGCTAAGGGCTTATTAATTTGGATGCCCTTCACAATCAATACTTTTGAAGGTTATAAAAACCGTGGTTTCTTGAACATTTACTCAGACATTTTATATTTTGATTAAATCAATTATGGAACCCTAAATCAAATAATCATTTTGATTAAAAGTAATTATGAGACCTTGAACCACGTCTTTCATATATATAAGCTAATTAACTTCGATATGCTTTGGGGACATTTGAATTAGCGTTGGGTTAAATAGAGCTTGTAACGTTAATTTATAAATCAAAATAAGGAGTTTGGATAATTTTTAGGAAAATAGAATTAAAAAGTAGATAATATTAGCTTATGAATGGTTTTTTTTTTATAATTGATCTGGACATGTATTCATAGTTTTGAGTTCATAATTGATCCTGACATGTATACATAGATATTTCCTAGGAAAGAAAATATGGTTTTGACATTTTAGGGTATGTCTGGATTAGATTGGTGAGAATAGATTCTGTATAAAATAAATTTTGGGTAGATAATATTTAAAAAAAAAATAAATTTTAGAATAATATATTTTTTATTAGAATAAATTTTGAGTATAATAGATTTTTATGAAAATTGTTTTTAACCAAAATTATAGTTTTTGATCAAATAATCCAAACACCCCCATATTTTCTATAATCAATTTTTTATGAGAATCAATAAACTATCTAAATACTAATTTTTTTTTACAACCAATTTTTAAATAAAACTAATAAACTATCCAAATACTAATTTTTTTCTACGATCTATTTTCTATCAAAATCATGGTTTTGAAAAAGTTAGGGAACCACTTCTAACAATCATTTTTTTTATAAAATTTATTCTCAAAAAACTAATCCAAACACACCAATAAAAAATAGATTTTTTCTAAAATTTATTCTCCAAAAGATAATCTAAATACACTAATTTAAAGTTGTTCCCTCTAACTTATACCAAAACTATATGATTTTGATAAAAAAAAATTAGATTGTGGATAAAAATTAGTATTTAGATAGTTCATTAGTTTTGGTAAAAAATTGATTATGAAAAAAAAATTAGTATTTAGATAGTTTATTAGTTTTTGAAAAAAATAATTGTAAAAAATAGGATATTTGAATTATTTTATCAAAAACTATGATTTTGGTCACATAACTATAGCTTTGGATGAATCTAAACACACTTAATTATACCCAAAAGTCAATTTCATAAATCCATTATAACCCAACTCAATTTCTTTAATATTAATCCAAACTAAGCTTAATAGGGGGGGCGCTTCTTGTTAATTAGGATTTAGAGAGGATAGAGGTGAAGAAGAGGTTACGTATAGGATGAAGTAGACGGTCTGGTAAAGCACACGTACGTACACTTTAAAGCTAAGTGCATACACACACACACACACATATATATATACACAGAGGGAGAGACCTCGCTCAGGATGAGGCACAGTATTCTTTTGTTAGGGTTAGGTGGTCAAAAGTCTATGTTATTACTGCATGCACTGTAAAAAGCATAAATTCGTGGGAGAACTTTATCCCTAAAGTTAGATGGAGCTAGAGAGTCTATAGTCTTATAAGTTCATTTTGCTAAGGTTACCTCTCAATGTAGACTCATGAGAATATACCCCTTAAAACTCTACGTAGATAGTCCTCTCAAAACACTATTATAATGAGTACAAATCTTTATAAAAATAACATTCTAAAAATTAACTATTAAGATTAAAGAATCCAATGATTTATTATAAAGTTCTTCTTTTAAAGTCACTCACTTAATAGAAACTTGTAACAATGCATTCACATCTAAAGAGAACTCTTTACTTGTAGTCTTTTTCAGTTAAGTAATTCTAAATGAAAGAACTATTGAGATAAGTATGAGTATTTAAAAGAATCACATCCTAAAAATTAGTTATTGTAGTTAAATCAAGAGTCCAAAGTATTATAATTTTTTTTTTAAATTATTTTCTTAATATAGAACTCATAACACAATCATCTTGATATCAATTTTTTTTAAAGTAAAAAAAAGAAGTAGATTTAATTACTTTCATGATGAAATATTGTTAAAATTGTAATTAGAATAAATCACCTAATCAATTGACTATATGCGGGCTCATCTCTATGCCACAAACAAGAAGTCACTATTTTTATAAATGATGAATATTTTAATTAACTATCTGCGTAGTACGTGGTACACTTAATTGAGCAACCCGGTTAGGCTTGACATGTTTTTTTTCTTTGTCCCTTTTCAATTCTTTCCGTTTTCTTTTATTCAAACGAATCAATCAAAGAAAATATCCTCTTTCATCGGCTATCCCGTACTCAAGTTTTATTTACCTCCATTTTGTTGATTCCATACCAATCTTAATTGGGAAGCCATTCTTATCCTTTAAACACTCATTTTTCCTTGTAATACTAGAAATCTGCTTATAAACTACCCTAAACTTTTAGGGTGAGGGGGAAGCCATTTTTGTCAGCCATTAAATACTGGCATAGAACATAGTATTAAAATATAACTCAAATTAATCGGTTATATTAATGTACTGGTGAGTCTATCTCCTAATAAAATTGATAAAGAGTTTTGAATAAATTAATTATGTTATTTTATATTTTTTTTATTTTTTTACTATAAGCTTACAATAAAGTTGTTTTGAGTTTAAAAAATAGCACTCCATGACATTTATACTTTAATAACTATGTTTTATTGAATTATTTGGGAGCTAATGCCTTTTTTTCTTCTTCTAATATTACTTTTTTTAGGGCTATACATGAATATTTATATATTTTTTAATTAAGTTATATTATTTTAATCATTATTAAGTATATACGTATTTAATCACAACTAGGCCACTAACATTTGAATATGTTGTTTTAATCTATTTCATATTTTGAGGAGAAATTCTTGTATATTCTAAGAATATCATATTATCTAAACTTTATCTAATTAAAACGTAACAATCCAGCTGATTATCCTAGTTGACTGATGACAATAATTTATATTTTATTTTATTTTTAAGAAAAATAAACATAATAAAATTTAGCAAAATAATAAAAAATAATACTATTAAAATGTGTATCTTAAAAATGAAATAAAAAATAAATTATTTTATATGAGTCACTAATTAATTAAAATTAAAATGTAGATGTAAATGTAAATGTAAATGTTTTAATTAATCTTGAAATATATAAATAGTATTTTTAGAGTGAAAGAGGGATGGGTACATGCATCATGTAATGGTGGAAGAGTAAAAGAGGAGGGAATATATGAAAAAGGGGCAAGGGGGTGATCTCAGGATCTTTCAAATCAATGTCACCACGTTGCAGCTTTCAACATCAGACAGAATGTGAAAACCGATAAAGTCGTAATGCATCTCTAAAATGCTTTCCGCTTTCAGGTAGAAAACGAAAAAGTGAAACAAATTATTATTAAAAAAAATAAAAAATTACTATACGTTACCAAATTTTACATTTTCAAATTATATACATATATACAATTGTAATTAAATACTGTATTAAAAACCATACTATTTATAAGTAACGATAATGCAGCTTATTTCATACTTTATTATGCTATGCACGGAGATCATCATTTATTTTTAATAAGACAATTCAAGAAAAAAATACAGTTTAGTATCTTATTTAAAAATATATAGTGAAAAAAAATTTGAATCCTAAATTTAGTTTTAAATACCCTTTCATCATTCGCCCAATTAAAGAGGACCCAAAGACTGAAAGAAAAATTTAACTTATTAGATGAAAAATTATATTTCCTAACTTAAAATTATTATTTTTGGTTTATATTCGTTTAAAATAGTTATTGGTATCAATATGCATAATAAAACATGTATCATGCCAGATTATTCACAAATCATAAATAATATGATTAATTTTTTAAATTATATGTATTTCTTTATAATTTTAATATGACTAATATTATGACTAACATTAATGACGTAGTCCTGCTTGTCTATTTGTAATTTTTTTTTCAAGAATAAATATCTTTATATTCTATTAAAAAGCAATTATAATTAAAGTACTGTCTGGTATTAAATGTTAGCATTATTTTTTAGTAAAATTTAAATTTTAATTTATCATATTGTGAGAGACTAACTCTTTTTTATTTTATAAAAACTGAGCAGTATTTCCCAACTAAAAATTTAGAGACTAACTGCTTCTAATAGATCAATCCGGTTGGTTATTTATACTTTTGTATTTTGTTAAAGTATGGGTTCCGCTTTGTGGGCCGAAACAGAAGCATGGGGTTGGACCTTAGAATTTTTTTTAGTATAAAAATTTTTAAAAAATAGTTAGGCTCACCTATAATTTAAGGTAGGACAAAATCTCCCTTCCTCCTAGATGATACTAATGTCGAGCAGGGTGAACTGTTAATTACCTTTAGGCATAAACTTAAGCATCAAAGAGTTATGATGCATCTCCAAATGCTGTGACTGAAATTACAGCAAAGTGATATTTCCTATGGATAACAAGCTCTAAATAGTCTTATGTCTCACCCTTTCGTCAGTTGAACCCATAGATGATAGGTTGGGCTTGGACCAAAGATTTTTTTTTAGTACAACATTTTTGGACCCTAGATAAAGAGAAGCGGGAGTCAAAGTAAGATAATGGGTCAAGACTCTGCATTGGGCTGAAGACGGGCTCCACAGGCCCAATAAAAAGAGAGTGACGTGGCATCTCTAAAACCAGATAACGAAGTAACGCTTTCTGCTACATTTCACCATGGTCCTTCCCTCCAAAAACGAACCAGTGAACTGCTGCTTTCTCTACTCTTCAACTTCCTCCTTTCTTCTCTTTGATGGCTCTGAATTCAGTGACGCCACTATCTATTAGATCTCTTCACGTTTCTTCTGCTTCGAGGTCTCATTCAAAACCCTTTTCTCCTGTCTGCCAAATCAACTCAAACATCGGTGAGTACATAACTACATGTTTGTATGCTCAACAATTTGTCCAGTTTATTGAAATTGCAAAAGTTCGTTTTGATTTTGAGCCTGAGATAGGATGGATTGGCTGCTGATGTTGCAGATTCTAAGAAATGGGGAAAACTAGTTTCCGCCACATTGGCGGCGGCGGCGATTACCTTCGGCTCTTCCGACCTAACAGCTCTTGCTGAACTGAACTAATATGAGGCTGAAACGAGGGGTGAATTTGGGATAGGATCCGCTGCTCAGTTTGGTTCTGCCGATCTCAAGTTCGTTTCTTCAGAAATTCTGGATTACCTATCTCTCTCTCTTTTTGTGTTATGCGAAACAAGAATTTCTCAGATGTGTTGTTTATTTTTGCAGAAAAGCTGTCCATGTGAATGAAAATTTCAGGTAAATGATGCAACTTGCCCTTGTGAGTTGTGATAGAGGCAAGTATATTGTATCGTTTCTTGATGATTAGATTTGAAGATTAAATTTTTTAAACGTTCATAACAATTTTTTTAAATTAATCTTTATTTATTCTTGTTTTAAAGGGTTCTGTTTTTTAATGAAACATGATGCAGGATATTTAGATGCTGAGATTTACATGAAAAATGTCCATCTTCAATGATTTTTTCCTTTTATATCTTATTTAAATAAAATACCAGAAATTAAAATAATTTGCAATTATTTTTCATATTTCATGTTAGATGTAGATGATTATATTTTAACATAACTAATGTTTGACAAGTTTGCAACTTGACAGTTAAGATTGAAGTGACTCCGTTGAGCTCCCAAATTTAAAGGTGTCTTATTTCTAAGATTGGTATGCGAACTTGTGAAGATTTTCATAAGTAGCCTCAAAGAGTCAAACTTAAGACTGAGAACTGAGAGCATATTGCTAACATGCATTAATGGTATTTATTATTTAGATAGTAATTAGGTGAAGAGGCTCAAAAGTATCCACAAGAATGAAAATAAAAAGAAAAATGGGGAAAAAAAGGATCATAGGAGAGAAAATTAAAAGTTAAAATTAAGAAAAAATAATAACAAAGTATATGTGTGGATTTAATAGGTTCAAGGTTTTTTTGTGCCATCAATAGGTTTATTTTTGTGGCTGAAGGTTTAGTTTCAAATAATAAGAACAATTACACGTGTAAATAGCACATGGATATATGCAATCGATTTAGGATTTCAGGGGATATAGGGATATAATGTCAAATTAGAATTTTTAAAAATTCGAGGCCCTGCCAATGAACATATTTAGACATAAGACCAAGACAAGAGTGAAAAATGAAAATGAGCTCCATTCGATTTTTCCAGTTCTTGATAGATGATAGAGTGAAAATTACAAATTGATGTGCTATCTCGTTTCAGCTGTCCTTCATTCCTTCAGCAAATGTTCATTCTATACATTTTTTAATCACCCCTAGCTTCAGCTTTCTCAAGCAAACCTGAGTATTTGCCGTATATATTTTTACTGTTTTACCAAGTTAAAAGACAATTGCATTGTCTAATAAAACTTGAGAGCATGATAGAAAATTAAGATATGTCAACTTTTGTTAGCGATCACATTTACAGCATATTTTTTTTGGAATCTAACAAAGTGGGAATTTAGTGAAGGCCTGTATTTATGATCATTCTAAATGACTGATACAGAAGAGCCAATTTCACAGCTGCTGATATGAGGGAATCTGATTTCAGCGGTTCAACTTTTAATGGTGCATATCTTGAGAAAGCTGTTGCATACAAGGCAAATTTTACAGGTATATACTGCCTTTTGAAAATCCGAAGGTTGTTACTTCGTCATCATATTTGAATGGCTTCCCAAGAATCATTGCTTCATACATACATTGATACATATGTGTGCGTGTATACATATATGAAATGGTTTATTCATCTGACATAAAAATTCCCCCAATAACAACGGTGTAAAATTTTAGAAAAAAACAAAAGAAGTTAAGATGACTTTGGGGTGTGGGATGATATTGGGGGAGCCTATCTACCTGGAAGTATAAAGACAAAACAGAGTCAAGAAACTTGATAATATTGGTTAAAGCTTGTTCGGTTCGTGCTCACTCCAAAATAGAAAAGGAAGTATGATGATCAACAGAGATAGTAACATATATTTTGTGATCATTATAAAAGGTTTAATTTACTTTATTGTTATTGTAGAACATTTTTTTTTGCAATGTAAAAAGGTCAGTCAACAACAAAGTTTTGTTCCTTACAAAATTTTCAAATTTGTCCTAAATTCTTGTCTGTTCCTTAACTCCATTCATGTATACCCAACAGAATGATAAATACCTAATATATCCTCCAAAGACGTTTGAGATGGCAGCCTGTGCTGATGAGGAAATAATGCTTGAATATTCAACCATTTCGTTTGAGTACTCATATATATATAGGGTGCTTCTAAGTTCTATTACCCAACAATGGATTATCATGACTCTATAAATTTTGTTTTGATATTCTGCAGGTGCTGATTTAAGTGATACATTGATGGATCGAATGGTAAGATTAATCATTTATTAAACTTAGTTTTATCAATGTTATTTCACATTAAATTAATTATTTGACTTGGTCTGTAGGTTCTTAATGAAGCTAATCTCACAAATGCCATTCTAGTTAGAACAGTCCTCACACGTAGTGACCTTGGGGGTGCCGTCATTGAAGGGGCCGACTTTAGTGATGCTGTTTTGGACCTTCCCCAAAAGCAGGTAATGCCTTTAACTGTGCTTTCACTGTTAGGCACATAAATCTTAACCCCCCCTGTCCTAATGATTTCTGTACTGCCTACCAAATTATCCATATAATGGGTAGCCATGGATTCCAATTTCTTATGTAAAGTGACTAATAAAAGCCTATGGCTTCATAGCTCAGTGGTATGAAAGCTCCCTGTTAAGTGGGAGGTCGCGGGTTCAATCCGCTTGTAATTTCAGGAAGAGACATTACCATTGATTTGAACTGTGCCCGGCCGGACTTCTGATCATGCTGGTTCTTTACTTAGGTATTGTGATATTTAATGGATCGGTAATGAACAGCAAACTTGCTTTTGTGTAGGCTCTATGTAAGTATGCTAGTGGCACAAATCCTGTAACAGGAGTGAGCACGAGAGCGAGCTTAGGTTGCGGGAACAAACGACGAAATGCGTATGGTTCTCCTTCGTCTCCATTGTTAAGCGCTCCCCCTCAGAAACTGCTTGATCGAGATGGTTTCTGCGATGATGCAACAGGTCTTTGTGATGCAAAATAATTTTTTAGAGCATTAAGTTGTGAAGATGCGGCAATATGTGTACATACTTATGTATTATTAGAGATCCCAGTTGAAGCATTTGAGGGCTTTTGAACAGCACATCCACTGTAATAATGGTATATAATCAATTATTCTAATTGAAACTAAGTTGAAATGTCTTGCACTGTCATTGAGATACTTGTTGGCTTTCTGTTGAATCTCTGCCATATATTGTTTTCACTTGTGCAGGATTAGATTGATTTTGTTCATGGCCCTAATTAGGGCCCAGTTTCTCTAGCTGTGTGGAAAGACACAGCAAGTAGAGCCCACTCAACCTCACAAGCCCATCATGTTTTGTCCTCACTTTTTTGTGGAGTGGGCCAGGGGATGAGATTAACGCTGATTACGCGATAAATACCATGATATTTATTATTTTGATGAAATCTAGACGGTTCTAATCTAATTTGGAAGGCCTCACGTATGAGGCGCATAATTGACATTTAGTTGAGTTCTTTACGTAGTTAGGGGTTTGATCCCTCATAATATGTATAGATAGAGTCTCATAACTAGTACTAAAACTCCTTAAAGAAGTTTATAATATTAAGAGATTAATCACTCTTTCCACGGAGATACCTTAGAGTTACCTAAACAAAATTTGAAAGGTCTTGATTTAAAAATTTAACTAAAAGCGTATCTTTTGATGATGAGTGATTGTTAGAAAAGTATTTTTCAGATTCTATATCTATTAAAATAAAAATTTATTAAAAATATAAAACTAAAATTAAAAATAGAATCTGCATAATCTAGTTTTAATCTGAGTGGTCCAATTTTGGTTGTTAAATTTTGCTAGCCTCTGCAGAATGTCTCATCTTCCCCATTGATGGCACTCGACTACACAGTCTTCCAATTTGCGTTAATTTGTGCAGAAATTCCAAACTGTACAAATCTATTGTATATAAAAAAAGATAATTGCTTTAAATAAGTACTTCCTGTACTAAATATAGAAAATAGTATATAGATACGTTTTAATATTAAGTATACAATTTTAATTTACTCTATCTCTAAATTTATTTTTTTAAATTATTCTTATTAATTATATATATATTAAAAGGAGATTTTAATCCATGGAAGTAATGATTACAGGGATATTTTAAACAAATCAACATATATTTATTATAAATAATTAATTTAATTTTTTTTAATATTTATAAATTAATTATATAATTTTTTATATTTATATTTAGAACTAGAGGGATATATTCTTTTATCACCTGAATGTACCAATACAGGAAGTTAAAGTCCAAAAGAGATTCTGACATAAGTTTAGATGGGAAAAAACTCGGAGAAAATAGTATTTTTCTTTATTTTTCTCTCAATCCAAACATACCCCATGTGAAAATTCAGTGGATTTGGGTCATTTAACCAACAGATCAACAACATTAAATAGCTGCGGTTTGATTAACATTAATGTTAATAACACTGTCAAGAGATCACATATGGTTCGGTTTGCTAGATAAATACACATGTATTATTATAATTATTATTTGAAAATCAGTAATTAATATGAAAGATTAATTAAGACACACACCATTTAAGAACAACCCATCCAAGGTAGTACCTTGTAAGTTATATCAAGTGATCAGATTATAAATAAATCCCTTTATTGAGCCTTAGAAAGTGGTGAGTGTTGTTGATTAAAATCCGTTGAACTTTCTGTGATGATATAATAAGAGAGTCCTTAGAAACGAAGCTCAAATTAGAACAAAAGCAACTTTGCCAGATGATCAAATAAATATTGCCAGTGATATAATGTTGGCAACAGGCAAGAAATCAATCAAGTTGCTTGCTCTTTGCTCTTTCCCCACAAAGAAAGAAAGAATGAAACATGAATGGCTAACTAAGAATCTGTTTGTATGCTTTACGGCCGTTAGCAATACATTGGAATCATAAAATGTGTCGTGTTGGCGTGACATATGTTTTTATTAATTGGTACTTCTTTTGATTCATTATATTGTTTTGGACCACTTCTCTTATGTGCTTTCGTCACCGCAAAGTTTTCTCTATCATAATTTCCTGCCTCCCTCCCACTTTCCATCAATTCATACATACATACATACATACATACATACATACATACATACATACATACATACATACATACATACATACATACATACATACATACATACATACATACATACATACATACATACATACATACATACATACATACAATTGTGTTTTGACTTTTATATTAATTCAAAGGATCTGGCTCCTGTACTTCTACGTATTCCCAACTTGTCTTATGTTTTTGTACATCCCTGCATGTATGATTACCAACCGTTTATACATTCCTCAAACTGTGTTTTTTTTTTCAATCAAACTATTTTGATATTAAATATAGGAAGTAGATAACTAATTTATATATATTAATTAAATTAATTATTTATAAAAAATGTGTGCTAGTTTCTCTAAAATCTTTATTATTGAAATATTTTAAAATAAAGAGATATTTTTTTTAAAAAAGTCATGTCCTTATAATTTAAGGAATTTGTGTGAAGAGTTGTAAAAGAAATTATATCCTACAAAAAATTCATCGGTCAACACAACTTGTACTTTATAAGATAAGAATATGTGGAGGCCAATTAAATTTAAAAAAAAGTGCTACTCACACCTTAAAGACGACTTGCACAATTTTCTTGTTCATCTTTTCTTTTTGTACTCTTGAGAGAAGTAGTCCCATCAACACTCATTCTAATCATTTGAATAAAAAAAATGCTTTTTTGATAAAAAAAACCCTTAACATATACATTTAATAGGAAAAGTTTATAAAAAAAATTATAAATTTAGGAGATAAAATAGATTAAAGTTATACATTTATTATGACCAAATTAAATCATTCTACTAACTTTTATATTTAGAATTACTTAGCATATAGAAGCTACGACTATCATAGAGGGAATTAGCTAGGTAAGAATACAAAAACCACAAAAGTTTTCCAACAAGTTTTTAACGTAGTTACATTCTCAAAATTAACTCAGATATGAGATCACAAACGTACGTACTACTCATTCTTGCAATGGTGTATATATTGTGTATGGCACAGAAAGGAAGAACAATGATTGTTGCATCTTGCAGCTTCCTGTTGTATTCTACTCAACTTACATATCATGATCATCAAAAAGAGAAAAAGTATATATCTGAATGTATATATTATGTATGTGGAGCAATGAATCCTATAAGAATGGGTTGAGAGGACTGAAATGAAAGGAACTTTTTGTAATTGTGACTAAGACAAAAGGAATATATATTAAATAATGAAGGAGGAGAATTGTGAATCCAGGAAGTATGGAGGTTTTGGATTTGGGGAACTAATAAAGAAGGTTAATGATGTGGTTGGTTTAAGGTTCACATGGCTATTAATAATGTTATCTTACTCAGCAAACAACCGTACTTTTTTTAATTTCTCCAATTATTCACTCACGCTGTCCCACATGTGACAACGCGCATGGTCCTCTTGTTCTGGATTTCACAGCCAACATGGGTCAACTCTCTCTCTCTCTCTCTCTCTCTCTCTCTCTCTCTCTCTCTCACACACACACACACACACACACCTCTTTACAAATCTATATTTCTGAGTTAGGTTGAAAAAGGTAATAAAAAAAAAATCTCAGAACAAATAAATAACATATAATAATAAATTTTGGTGTAAAAAATAATAGCAAGTTTATGCTACTGTTTACTTATTATATAATTTTTTTATGATTATATTTTTTATTAGGACTTTATAATAGTTTTTTTAAAAATAACTCCATGGTTAAAGAAATTGCTCTGGTTTGAGCTTTCTACATCTATCTTATTTGAGTTCCGCCTTGACTTAAATTCAAATGTAGTACTATGACTGTAAGTATGTTACAGAAAAACATTTAGAAACACACACCCAAACCTAATACGTATAGTCATATTCCTTTATATATACTGTCTCTCATATTTAATATAAAAGCTAGTTGACTAATTTAGATAGATTAAAGAAATTAAATAAATCAGTTAATTATAACTAATATAAAAATCAGTTGAGTAATTTAGATAAATTAAAAAAGTATATAATATAGATAAGTTCAAATATTTGGGATCAATTATACAGAAAGATGGTAAAATTTTGGAGGATGTTAATCATAGAATCTAGGCTGGGTGGTTTAAATGGAGAAAGGCTACTGGGGTTATATGTGATCGGAAAGTGCCAGATAAAGTAAAAGGAAAGTTTTATCGTACTGCTATAAGACCAGCAATGCTTTATGGAAGTGAATGTTGGGTTTTAAAAGGATAACAAGAGCATAAAATTGGGGTAGCCGAAATGAGGATGTTGAGATGGATGTGTGGGCATACAAGAAAAGATAAGATTCGGAATGAACAAATACGGGGAAGAGTTGGAGTGGCACCTATTGAGGAGAAAATAGTGGAGAACCGTCTTAGGTGGTTTGGATATGTACAAAGAAGGTCAAGGGATGCGCCGGTGAGGAGGGTGGATCAAACGGTTTAGAGTCCGGTTAAAAGGAGTAGAGGAAGGCCAAAGAAAACGCTCAACGAGGTCATTGAGCGGGATCTCCTGGTCAATAACCTATCCAAGGATTTAGTTTTTGACAGAGCACAATGGCGTCGTATGATCCATGTAGCCGACCCCATTTAATGGGAAAAGGCTTTGTTGTTGTTGTTGTTGTTGTAAAAAGTATATAATATGAATTTGTCTTCAAGATTTGAATACAATTATAATTAATTAATTTATTTAACTTGCTTAATTTACTTAAAACTATAAACTAACTTTTATATTAAGAATCGGAAGAAATATTATTTTCGTCCTCAAATATACAAAAACATAGAATGTACATAGAATATCAAAGAAACCCTATTATAGATATATAGAAGTTAAACAAGCTAGCTAATAGGTAGGTTAAATTTGTAAAAAGGGCTTTGAACTGCCCTTTAGAACCATGCATATGGAATTATCGTTTTGACAAGCATGCTGTTGGTCTCTTTCAGACTCAGGGTTGAAACATATGAATGATAAGTTTGAAAGGAGCACGCTTCATCATTGTGTCGCCTACTAGCTACTCTGAGTTGAGTGAGTGTGCCATTGCTTATAAGGAATTCAGAAGAGAGTTTTGACTCTCAATTCATGAATGAATGACACCCAATGATATTATTATCCACTTGATTATTGTTGATCATTCTTGTTTCCCTTCCATTACACTTCCTCATATGTTCCCTTAATTAGCTCTTTAAGATATTTCCTTTACTCTGTCTGTGAGTCAGCAACACACACACACACAAACACTTACAAGTCAAATCCAACACACTCCACTAGGCGCAAGGCTTCATCAGAGAATACAGAAGAAATAGGTCCAAGTGCTGGAGACATGTTCTTGTTTCATCCTGCAGCAGCAGAGAAGGCATGTTCTTCACACACAGGTAATTAGAGTTTGATTTAAAATGCTATTTTACGGAACCTGATAGAGGCTATAATATTAATCTCAATTTGCTGTTTAACTCAAGTGATATATGGTGAATAAAGCCAAAGTAATTAGATATAGCTATATCTAGTTAGCACTGTCTTCATCCCCAGGAACAGACAGAGAAAAAGAGCTGATTTTTGTATTCTGGGGATTTATATGATAAATTCAAGTTCTTCCTTATTAGTTTTGATCATTACTGTTGAATTATATTGCTTCTTTGTCCAGCATCTTAAGTTTATAGCAGCATATCTAACACCTGTACACACAATACTTTTGAATGATCTTTTTGTTTGTTTTTTTGTTTTTTAACATTTTGGTTAGGATACGAGGTGTCCTTATATATACATATATATATTCTCAGGCCTCGTTTTGACACTATATAGAAAAATATATTTTATATTAATTTTCCCATTCTTAATTCTTCGTGCTAAATAAAGCTTTTTATGTTACCTGTGAGATTAGTCCTGGATCGGTTTCAATCTCATTTTAATCATCAAATTAGTAACTAGAGAGAAAGTAAATTAGTAACAAATTCATTCGACACATGAGAATCTTTTATTGTGTTTATGTCTCTTTAATTATACAACCTATATGATTGGAGACGATGTTAATTATTTTGTAGGTGAACCAGCTTGGTAACCTCAACGGAATAGAAATCTCATTCCATTATACAATAATTGTGATATGTAGCCTCTGCTATATATACTTTGTTATCAATATCCATTATTAGCAAATATTTCTTTTTCTTTTTATTAATGTTTGTTCATTCAAGGGCATAATACATATTTCACGTTTATGAAATCAATTTTTTTCCCTTTCTTTCTATCTTCTATGTCGTGAAGAGAAACTCGTATTGAGAAGAACGAGATATCTTTGATTATCTTGGAGGATTATGTGTTAATTAAAACTAATTGATGAAATGTTAACATGGTAATTGGTTTTGTTAACGTAGTGAACCTTTCCTCACCAAAAAATTTAATTTTCTCTAATTGGTTTAGTACTCCTTCCTATCCTTATCATAACATATTTTGTCTAAAGTATTAATTTTTTTCACCTAGTATCCCTAACTAATTAACCAAATTTCTCTAACGAATTACTTTTATTAAGGATAATTTTAATCTTTCATAAGAAATAACTAATTTTAACTAACTTTGTTGATTTATGTAAAGTTGTTATTAGGTGTAAAGGAGTACAACATATTGCCAAGAGTTTTGCCACGTTCTCTCACTGATTTTCCAAAAATACTTCTTACCAACAAAATTCCTTATTCTATTTATTTATTTAGTTTTGTTACTGATTTTCCAAAAATACTTCTTACCAACAAAATTCCTTATTCTATTTATTTACTTATTTATTTGTTAGTATACTTAATAAACATAGGACATTTATTCATAATAACAATAGCAATAAAACAATAATATTTGAGACATAGTATAAGGTTTTTAAAATAATCAAATATGTACTGTAAGATAGTTAAAAAAAAACTTCTTACATTAGACAAAAAAAAATATTTTCTAATTATGCGACAGTTCTATAAAAAAAAAAAACTATAACATATAGTTGAAACATAGAAAAGATGCCTTGTTTCAATTAATTTAGATGATTAATAAATCTATAAATACATGTTTATTCATTTTCATCACTTCTAGCGATTGCAATTTTATATGCTACATGCACGTCAGGTGTTATTACAACTAGCGTAGAAAGTTACTTCTACACTAGTTATTTTATATTCGAAATAAAAATTGGCTGCTAATAAAACTGGTATAGAAAGCTAATAATAGTCTTATATTTTATTTATAAAAATGACACTAGTCAAATTTTTTACACTGTTAATTCAACAACCGAGGTAAAAACTTCGTTGTAGAAATGCTAGCTTGTACTAGTCACAATTTGAAACCAACCAATTACCCAAAGGTACGTAACCTTATCTAAGTGCATTCAGGTTCACTATGACTTCAGAATTTGTTCTTAACTTTGCAATGCAGGAGAAAATCCATTGATCAATATTTTGTGGGAGCTTACATACTTACATACAAGGCTGAAAATGGGAAACAAAAACTTGATAGAAAAAAGAACACATAACTTCTTTACTACATATTATGCATCGACACTGGGCCCCACAGTTTACATATAGAAGCACTAATTTATTAGCTATATAGCCATATTATATATATATATATATATATATATATATATATACGATGCATCGATCTGATGGCCTAGTGTAGGTACATAGAACCATATTGGCCACCATATATATATATATATTGGGTCTTATTATGTACAGAGAAACTTATGGATGGAGCAATATTATGCTGAATTAAACTGCAATATATATCCTATGATTGATTAGCTAGTATGCATCATGCATGGATTTAATAATATGTAAAAAGAAACTGCATGTTGTATGTTTCACTTCCATGGTTCAATGTCGCAGGCGGTGGTGGTGGTGGATGCTGATGCATTTTCCAACATAGTAACTTGTTCAGTGACAGCAACAACGTCCACGTCAGCATTGGAATTATTATCATAAGTTCTTTCCTTGGAAGCATGTTGTTGTTGTTGTTGTTGATGATGAATATCTTGACTCAGCTGAGAAGCAACAAACTTATCAAACACCCTCCAATCAGTGATCACTTGATCATCATAAAGTGCCGTTGATGAGTGCATGGCGGTGGTTCTGTGATGATGATCGAAGGCGGCGGCGTTGCTGAAGATGGTGGGGAGTTTATTAGGGCTTTCAAGCTGAGGGAGTTGGAGGAAAGCATCGTTAGGGAGATTATTGAAGTTGTATTGGAATTCAAACTCTTGCTTGCATGCGTAGTAAGGTGATGCAGAAATAATATTATTATGATGATGATGATGACGCCTTGGAGATTGATCAAGCTCTTGCATCAACGAGGCTGCTTCATCGTACCAACATGGTGATTCATATTCTCCTACTTTTCTCACTGTCGTCATTCTCTTCTTGAACACTCTGCACACGACCCACCCTTCTTCCTGCAAAACATTAATTCCATTTATATATATATATATATATATCAACTTATTAATTAAGTAGCTAGCTATAGATGAGTTCTGGGAAGGGAACACTATTTCAACTGGTTTGAATAGTTTGGGATATATAATAAGACTTCATAAACTTATAGGATAACAGAAGAAATGCCTCGGTAGTGGTGAAAAGGTTAAATATTAAGGGGGATTATCATGAGATCACAAATAAAAAATTTAATTACCTTAAAATCCCAATGGCAAGTTCTAGTATAAAACTTGTTTATTACTTGGGATTTTTGTGTGATTAATTCTCTTTCTTGAGACCTTATAATAATTTCCCTAAATATTCTTCTTCTTTTAAGTCTGTTTTTATTTTAAATATTTGGAATTGACAAAGTTTGTTTTTATACTAGATGGTTAATTATATTAAAAGAGAGAGAGAAGTGCTAGCTATAACATGAATGTTGAAGTTTGTGTTTCAGCTATAGTATAATGTTACTTATTTGTCTCTTCAAGTTTGTGAATCTAAGTGCCTCAAAATCAAACGTTGGAACAAGAACTTAATGGAAGAAGAAATGAGAGACATTATGTATTACCTGAGGAGTAGCATTTTCATTAGTTTCAAGCCGATATTCATGCATGATCCAGTCAGATTTCTGGCCATTAGGAGCTCTTCCTTTGTAAAACACAAGAGTTTTTCTCATACCAATCAGACAATGCCTTGTATATATCGCTTTATCTCTTCCGGTCGCTTTCCAGAATCCTGCCTTCGTCGCTCTATTTGTTCGAGTCCCTGTCGGATACTTCTTATCTTTGTGGCTGAAGAAGTACCATTCATTCTGTTCCTCACTTCCTATTCTACACAGTTCTGTGAATTCACAGTACAAGTTATAAAATGTAGTGTTTCATTATTATGCTCAAGTTAACAAGTTTGGCAATATATATATATATATACACGTACCTTGAAGATCCCAAGGCTCAATTTTGTAGAGATCAACATCTTTGATGACATCAAGATCAATCCTTTTGGAAGCTATCTTCTTTCTCAGGTAGTAATCAACCAGTTCTTCGTCTGTCGGATGGAATCGAAACCCCGGAGGAACATGTAAAAATGTGTTCATGTCGCTGCTTGTTAAGTATTAAAACCTGCATTCCATATTGCAGAAGAAAAATATATAACCATTATATTTCTTGTTATGAAACATATATATATATGTATGTATACTTAAGGATTCATTGGAAGCTGTATATTATTAGATATTGGTTGTAATAGCTTTTAACAACTCATCACAAATTTGTAGTGTTGATTTATGACCTCTTACATTTGTTTTCAGAAAGAGAGAAGGTAAAAAACTTCATTTTAATTTACTAATTTAAAGCTTAATTAATTCTATTTTAAAAAGAAACACTATTATTATTTGATATCTCATCACTTATTTCACTTGTTGGACACGTTTAATCAAAGCAATAATATTATTCATATGACGACGTCCAACAGATAATAAATGGATATCAGAAGCCTTAAAGAAAAAGAAAAATAAAGTTAGAGAGAGAAGGAGAATGAAATTACAAAAGAAAATGATAGAAAACACCATAAGATGGAGAGAAACACTAATAGCAAAACACATTAAGAATCTGTTTTTCCATGAATCAATAGAAGAGAAAAATTCAACCACACGTTATATATATATATATGTGGGGCATGATAGAGGATGGAATATGTACACTAATTCGTGTAATGCAATGATGTATCACTATGTGAGCCGTGAGAGTGATGTTTTTATATATATATATATATATATATATATATATATATATATATAGATACGTGTGCGTGTGTGTAGCATCGATCAAACATTTCTCAGAAGTAAAATAAAACATGATCACTTGGAACTTGGAAAGCAGATTTTAGGAAAAACATTTTCACCTGTGTGGGTAGAGACAATATGGTGTGTTGAACTTGATTAGTATAAAACAAAATTAATTAATGGTGTTAGGTGTAAAACACAAAAAGATGGATGAGGGGAAAAGTGAAAGCAAATATGATATAGAGGTTGGGGTGTTGATTAGATGTATATAATCTTCAAACCGAAACTCATCCAGATCAAAGTCATGTCAAAGATTCTCCGTAACATATCTAACATTTGACTAGGGCTTCTCTCTTGTCTTTTAGTTGTCTGTTGGACTTAATCTTCATATTTGACTCGCAACAACAACAACCGTGTTACTCAATTCGTAATTGCTTATATTTATAACTCTAAAAAGAACTTGCAGAGAAGATAGTAAATGATTAAAGATGAATCACAAAGATTGAAGAGAAACTCAGAAGATGCAAATAGAAGAAGAGAGAAAAGCGCATATATATATATATATAAACCACCAAAAAGAGAAAATAACGACCTTGATGATATGTTGCAGTCCCAGGAATGTAATAACTTCAAATAGAAATTGTTGAGCAGATAGATCTGATGAAAAACAACCTCGTCTTCTCTCTGCAGCACTAAATCGTAGGATGATAGATACAGTAGATGAGAGAAACTTTTTGAAGCTTCCTTTGCAATTGCATCGACAAGCTTAATAATAGCTTGGTGGAATCCAACATACACAGACAAAAAACAAAAGCAAACGGAAAGAAAAGACAGAAAAACACACAAGAATAAGACACAATGAAGCGGGAGAACAATGAAAAGGTGGTGTCCTCGGGAATTGAACTGAATCTTTTTTCGCTTTCAGATCCCGAGGAGAAAGACCAAAAGGAAAGAAGGCAAAGAAAGCTAAGAAAGGTTTTCAGGAATGGGAAATAAAGACGAAGTAGGGTTAAATAGCTATGAAGAAAAAGCTCAATGAACAAGAAGAAAGGATATGTGTATCTGTGTATATGTATGATATGAGAAACCCTAATCTTTGTGAGTTACAGTAGAGAGAGAGAGAGCACCAACCACCAGCAAGTGATGGAGACCAGAGAGAAAGATCAAATGGCGATGAAGATGAAAGGGAAGGGGTTTAATAAAGGGCAAAACTAGTAATATAAATAATACATAAAAATTAAAGAAATGTATATAGGGGTATAGGAGTATATATAATGATCTAATGTGTATAATGATGATGATCATAGGCAATCGGTGAAGGATATTTTTTTGTGTTTTTTTGGTGGTGATGACTCTTATAGGTTACAACATAACCATATTTAATTTGCCTCCCTCCAAAAGTTACTCGTCTTCTTCTATCTTCTTCACTGTAGCTTCCTTACCTTTTTTTCCCCTCTTGAGAGTATACACGCTGCGTGGTGTACACGATCAGATTTAATTAATTTATAGCATAATAATCATAGTAATAAGGATAGTTCTTCTAGATGCCTCCCATTTCTTTAATTCCCATCTAATTAGATATGTGTTAACCACGGTAATTATTAATTCCTTGTATTAACCATATCGTCACAATTACCTCAGCTTGCCAGCTAATCAAAATTAATATATATATATATATATATGTAATTCTATATATTTTGACCATTTTAACATTTGAATTTCCTGTATACAGGAAACCAGAACTGTGGGAAGGTTGTCGAATGAGTTGCCCATACAAGGGACGGAGTCCTATGAAGCACTTGGTCTGTGAAGAAGAGCCATGGTATTTTCTTTAGTTGTAGATAATAATTGTGAGGTTTTAAAAAAAAGATTTAATCATAATTTTTTTTTAATAATAATTGAGTATTATATATTTGATGTTATTTTTTATACTGAAATTAGAGCTGGTCATTATATATTTTTTAATTGTCATTAAATATTAGTGTAATTAATTTCTTTCGTTAAAACTCTATAATCATTTTGTTTTCTTTTTTTTAAATTAAAAAAAATATATTATAAGTAAAATTAAACCAATTACCTCTCAACATACCCCAAGATTATACTATTATTCCCAGCCATAACAGTTTGAGAAGACTCGAGTGTACGTGTTTGGAGAGAAGAAGTGCAAATAAATAAATAAAAAAGGAAGGAGGGACAAGTGGAAGGTGCTGAGTGTTAAGGTTTTTATTGAGGAAATAATAATAGTAATAAGGAGGTGCAGCAACCGCACGCGGTCTCTGGTTGGTTGGGAATAATGAAGAATGGTCCAAAGGCCTGCACGGGGATGGGCCCCACGCTGACCGACCTTGGACAATACGAAAGTGACACCTCTCCAAATACGACATTCCCTTCTTTCTCCCTACACCAAATTAAAAATACTCAATACCTTATCATTACCATTTTCACATAAATTCTACTCTTAATAGTATATAATTACAAGTATAGCCTTCTGCTTCTGTAGACTCTGGGCCCCACCGCCCAGTGTTTTCAACGCCGCTTCTCCAATAGTACGGTGTTGAGTCCCTACTAAACAAGTATATAGTCCTTAAAAATAGTTTTTGATGATAATTTTATGAGCGACCTAAATTTTATTGTTGTTATAAGTTAAATTTTTAATAGTGGTTTGTAACTTTTATTAAAAGTATGATTTACAATGGCAATTTTTACCTAAAATTACAGTAAAATATTATATCTTTAATAGCAGTTACAAATAAAACATCTATTAAATGTTAACTTTTTACAGTAGTTTTGCCTAAAATTATTGTGGAAAGCTTTCTTTTTTTTTAATCTTTACATAGCAGTTATTAGTTTAACCGCAGTGGGTATATTTTTTTTCGTTAATTTTTTATTTTATAACATCCTACATTTAACATAATCAAGACAAACTAATTTTCAGATAACAAAGTATGAAGTCAGCAATGCGAAAATTTAAATGGTAATAAAATAATTCAAATTAGTAATGTTGTAATGAAATAAATAGGTTTTTATACATCATATATATGTAAGAAGGAAATGATTGAATGATCAATACTAAACAAGTTGAAAAGCTATTGACCAAATATTTACAAAAAAATTGACAAGTACTTCATCTTTAAAGTATGTGTAAAAGTATTGTTCTTACCAAATTATCCCTCACTGAGTTGATTATGTCATCTTCATAACTTATGTTGTTATTGAATGACTACAACTTAAAAGTAATAGGTAAGTATTAGATATGTGAATAAATTGAAGAATAACTAAATATTAATTATGTCATCTTCATACTTCATCTAAGTTCTCTGTGATTCTTATCTCAATGAATTCGTGCATATAGCGGATCACATAGTATCCACATTCACCACCGCCAGGTTGATGGAGGTATTAACAAAATGAAAAAAAATATAGAACATATTAGGGAATATTAAACTTTATACCTAATAAATTTATAAAAAATAAAACTTAATTAGTTGAAAATAGCTTATTGTAGGAAAAATCCATGTAAGATTAGTACTATATGTGAGGGCTCTGAAAATATTGACACCTTGTATAGCCCTATCGCCAATTAAAAAAAAGATATCATATAACATGCTAAATTTTATGCTTAATAAATATATAAAAAAAAAACTCACGTGTTGACGATATATACAATATTGGGATTTGGCTATCTAAACATTGAATCGAACTAGTATACCACATTATCTTGAGGGGCAATGACAAGCAGAGTCTAATGTATATTAAAAAATATCAACAATGTTATATATGATTTTATTATAATATGTATATGTGTATGCCAAGTATATGAGTATACTTATCCTTTAATGTAAGGTGCAAAATATATCATCCTCTTGATTCGGATTATGACATTGACCATGTACATCATCCTCGGGCTCCTATTTGTACTTGTCTCCTGGACCTTTTATGGATATATGAAGCTATATATGTCTCTTTTTGCTTCGTTTAGGCATTTGCAATAGAAGTGGTTGTTGTTCAAAAGAGAAATAAGTTAGTGAGCGAATAATAAAACATAAAGTATTAAAATAAATTATAACTTGCAATATGGCTAACTGGATGATAGTTGAATCCAGCATATAAAAATTTAGGAATTACACTATGTTATTCTTATCCAAGGTGAATTTATAAGGCTTCTCTAAACTCAAAATCCTTGGTGAAATTGTGAAACTAAGTGCTTCCTCCATATCATCTACCGGAGTATGAAAAGTTGTCATATTGTCATATTTTAAGGATATGTTTCAATGAAAAGGTTTGAGCTTATATATTTTTGCCCTCTTTATCATCAGCTTTTGTGGTACCTTCTCTGGTTCTGGCTCCGGTGTGACCCCTTTCCACAATTTGATCAAATTAATTTGTTGGTCACATAAGAAACTACCCTGGAGCATCGTCCAATATGTAGACCTCATTAGTGGGATAGGGAACTGGTGCAGTGCCAAAACATTTTTAGATAGCATGTACCATCACCTTCACTCTGCCATGTGGAATTCTCCTTTGGTGAATTGTTGTGGCAGCCAGGTACATTGTAGCATGAGTGACAAGGGTTGTAGTCCCTTTGTCTGTCATAATGAAGAGACCACCATTTTTCCTATTGTCTTCGACCTAATTAGGGTTAAGGTCAGGGTCAGGATCATATAGTTGGAAGACAAACTTCTCCTTATTGTTATTGCCCTTACTACTTGTCACTGTAGGAGAACTCTAAAAATATGAAAGAAATTACTCAAGACAAAATACATGTTAAATGCCCCTTAAAAATAAATGAATATTTTTTATCTCTTAATATTGGCCAGCAGTGGGGAAGTCCATCATCATCATGGCTTGCTAGAGTCTAACATCCATTTTCTAGCGTATCCTTTACAACTCTTCTTGATGCTGTGCAGTAAGATCATCTCAAACCTTTTAGAGTTCATCTCTAGACACCATATTTGTAGAGGCTGCACTTCTTCTTCATGATGCGGACCCAAATAATTCTTTTCGGATAACTCCTTTGGGGGCGCTCTTACTCGACCTAGATGGTCAGACCTCCCAATAGTTGTCTCCAAGATATCCATTTCTTTTTCAGGAATATTAAAGACTCTTGGGTTCCTTGTTCCTCCAGTGCATCCTATAACATACAAGTAACCAAGTTAAAATAACTGAAGAGCATGTAATAATGTATAAATTCTTACTATTTAAATTAATTACTTATAATTCTCTCAGCAACAGTAGCAACCTTTGGAGTGATATACTGTTCCTTCTTAACCCTAGCCGCCTTCCATTTTTGTTGGCAAGATTGACATTGGATGGATGCAGTAGGTCTAATGTAGTAGCTTGTACTCAGCTTGCAATTGCTCTTCTATCATTTTCCTTTCTAGAACATTATACCTCCCAGAGACATGTAATGCTGGTACATATTCTTATTCGCTATTTCCTGATTCTTCTTACTCATAGCCTATGAAAATGAAAAAAAGTTAGTTTAGTTGATTAAAATATACATTCATTACTAACTAAGTTAATTAAAATGTAAGTTCATCAAACTTTATAAGTAGCTTCTTCTCGCCGTTGACGAAATAGTGCCCATGTTTCATCACTAACATTGGGGCATGTGTCATTTGGATGCTCTCCCATCTTACTTTCTAGTAGGTAGTCCTTTGTAAGGTTGGACTTAAAGTCTTTACACTATTCAACGCATTCCTTTAAGATCCAACACCTCATGCTTGCTATGGTGGGAATACCAAAATGTTGTTGTACTGAAGTATAAAAAAAATGAAGTTGCAATAAGGGACACAAATCATTAATAACTAAAATATATAGGTAAAACATATAATTAAAAATGTACCAAAATGTCCTCCTAAATCATATCATTGTCTTTCGGGTCTACTACCCTCTAATTGGCATACGCAATGCTAATTTTAGCACGTACTAATGGTCGACATAGCTCTTAAGCAATGCTCTATTTTTACCTATTGCCTTTCTACCATAATCAAACTCCACCGCACTACTAGAAAAATCATTTATCACGATGCTACTTCATTGCGGTTATAAAAAAAATTGCCGTGAAAAAAAGGCGGTGACATTTTTGTAAATAAGTTCAGTTTTAAAATCTTTTACTGGCGGTCTTTATAAAAATCCTGGTTAAAAGTCATCAGGTGGGACTTTTTATCGTGGTTTTTTAAAAAAATGCTATAAAAAGTTCTCACAAAATTTTAAAAACCCTGGACTTTATTTCAGTTTTAGTTTTACTTTTTATAGCCGTATGTGGTTTCGTTTCTCTTCCCCATCACCACAGACTTTAACGGAGGTCATTTTCCAGCATTTTCCTAATTTTGGTGCCCATCTCAGTCGTTAATATTGTTCTTCGTCGTCTCCATCGTAAAAGTTGTAAGTCACCGTTTAACTTCTTCATTTGCTAATTTTTCTTACTTTTTTGGTTGTTTGTTGTTTATAAACTATAATACATTATATAACAAAAGCTGACCGTGATCCTTCTTCATTTGTTATTTATAAATTATAATACATCATGAGTTTGGAGAGCTTTAATAGCAAAACCTTTCTCGATCTTCAACCTTTTTGCCAGATCTATAACTTTTTTTCCAGACCTTCAACTTTTTCACCAGATTTTTAACTTTTTAGTGAGTTTGACTGTGGTGGCTAACCAGGTGTCGGCAGATGGACCTTGTTAGAAAGAGCTCGAAGAGTTATAATGAAAGAAGCTTATGGATATTTAGTTTTTTACTAGATACTTGACTTATTCTTTCTAAATATGGTCTGATGTTTTTAATGAGTGTGACCAAAGTGATTGATGGTGGGTGTAGGCCGAAGAAAGCAAAAAAAAAATCAAGCAATTAACAGTACTTTTTTGAAAATCGCCGTGAAAGGTTACCTTTAACAGCGGTTATAAAACTGCCATTAAAAGGTACACTTACAACGGTAGTTTAATTCACAGCCTCCTAAAATTGCCGTGAAAGACCACTTTTAACCATCGTTATAAGCCTATTTTCTAGTAGTGCTAGTAACTTCGTGGGCTATGTCCCCTCATCTGTCTTAGCCACCCGTTTTATTAAGGCAAGCCTCTACCTCTTTTCTTGCCTTGGTTACTAGAATCTTACTGACTAGAATCGTCCTAACTTGAACTGTCCATGTCCTATTCCAAAAATAATAAATAAAATAAGAATCATAAATAGTAATCATGCAATCAATTTAGTAACCAAATAAATATTTATTACACACAATAAACTAATTTCTTACTAGTTGGTATCCACCTAAATTCTTTCACAATGATAATAAACAATCGTAAATGATAATCAAATCCATCAAACTTGCCAATCAAGTTTCTTGTTGACCAAATAATTTAATTTATAACTTTCCTAAATAATACTCAAACAAAAAATACCAAACACAATGAAAAATTAGCAATTTATTAACAACAAAAGGAATTGAATAAACAAATAAAACTCATGAATAAACAAGCACTATACAAAATTGGCAATATTTGTATTGAATAGATATGAACCAATGTATTAAATAATGTGTTATTTTTCAAAATTCACAAAGCTACACCCATAAACAAATAGGAACCAATGTAACAGTCCAAACACTACAAAAATTAAGTCTTTACTAAAGGAAGATAGTCTATATGATTTTATAAACAATAAACAACTGAACAATTAGCAAAAAGACACCGACAAATTAAAAAAATCTAAAAATTGCACCCACAAACAAATATGAACCAATGTAACAAACTAACACTACAAAAATCAAGTCTTTAATATAAGTATGATAGCTCATTTGATGTATTACAGTTTATAAATAACAAACAACAGAAAAAGTAAAAAAAAATGAGTAAATGAAAAAGTTAAACGGTGACTTACAGCATTCATGATAGAGAACGATGATAGAGACAATGGAGAATGACGTTAATGATAGAGATGGGCATTGAAAATAGGGCAAAAATGCCAAAAAATGACCTTCGTCCAAGTCTATAGTGGTGAGATAGAGAAACAAGACCACAAACAGCAAGAAAAAGGAAAGTGAAACTGAAATCGAGTCCAAATTTTTTTTAATATTTAGGGGGACCTTTTACGGTGGTTTTATAAAACCCACCGTTAAAATTAGTTATCATGTATTTTTTCAAATGCCGTGATAACTTTTACTCCTACTGAGTTTTTTAAACTCGGAGAGACAACTTTTAATCACGATTTTTCATAGAACTACCATTAAAAGCATCTTTCATGGAGGTTTTTAATAAAAACCACCATGAAAAGTGTTTTACAATGGAACTTAATTACAAAAATGTCACCACATTTTTTTCACGGCATTTTTTTCTTATAACTGCCATGAATTAGTGCAGTGAAAAATGTTTTATCTAGTAGTGAGTATATATACACCAATAGGAATTACATATAGTAGAAGGGACTAGTCTTTCACATTGTGGCAAACCAAATTGAAATCTCTGCTAAAAGATATGTCCATATTTAGTTTTGATAGTACCTCTAATAACATTATCTCCAATAAGAGAGCACATATACTTAGCAAAAAAAGAGAGTTGAGTATATAATTTGTTATAGAATTTATTTTTTTTAATAGGCACAAGGTGATCTTCCTATTGAATGTACTTCTGTTAGAGGCACGGTAAGTCATTAAATGCGATCACCTCTTCTAATAAAGATTTAAATCTTAATTCATCATGTTATAAGGGATTAACCCCTTTAAATAGGCTCTGATTAGTTCTTGACTCAACCCTTATTAGTTAGTTTGTTATAGAATTTGACTATAATTTATTTTTAATAAATAGGCTCTGATGTAGTATCACATATCAACAATCAAATTTATAATAAATAATATGATTTGTTATAAATTTCATATTTTATATATTGATATTAACATATAAATAAAAAAAATTCTCATATATTTATAGAATTAATAGTTAATAATATGTTTATTTTGATCCTAAATATAATATCACAATCCACTTTATTTTCTAAATTTAATTTTCCCCTAAGACTCTATATTTATTGCATGTATCAAGGGGTTTTCCATCAAACAAGTAATTTCGATGCAATGTTAGATGGGATATAAACTTTAGAAAAACTGACACATATTTTTTTTTATAAATAACTAACATAACTATCTTAATTTATGAAAATTAATTATTTAATAAGAAGAGTATAATATAAAAAGACTAACGATTTTTTTAATAAGAAGAGTATAATATAAAAAGACTAACAAGTTTTATTATTTATAAGTCATTAATAATGTGAAATATTTATTAAATTCTATAAAATACGTCACATGCAGAATTTTTTTCTTTTGGGAAAAAAAGACTCCTCCTAGAACATAAGTTATTTCTTTGTGCCTTTTTTTGGGGTTGTTTTTGGACTGGGAATTATGAAATTAGCAGGAATGATGAGTTAAGTGAGAACTAAAAGGTTAGAGAGAGTGAGTTGGAGGGGAAATGATTACTGATATAGACACATTATTTTTAGGGTTCCCCACGTTCCACTCCCACCAAAAAGAGTGTCCAGGCATCTCAACTCCATTATTTTTGGCTTATCCTTCACACCTTGTCGGTTAAATTATTCTCCCCCTTCTTTCTTTTCCCACTTCTTCTTTTTATTTATATAAAATAAAATATACTCCTCAATATAATATATATATATATATATATATATATATATATATAAATCTCAAAGTCTCACAATTTTATATGTAATAACTGAAACGGATAATGTTATATATATGCAGCTGATCATGTAGCCACCATTATTTGCAAGGGACCTGTTTGCTGCAGTATCTATTACGATGGATTTTTCTTAATTTTTATTGCAAATTTCATTTTCTTTGTAGTTATATTACCTGAACAATGGTGAATCTTAATCAATCTATATATAAATAATTCATCCGATTATTAATATAAGAGTTAGTTGGGTGTTGTATTTGATATTAAACATAAGACCTCAAACCACTTTGTCTTCTAAATTTATAATTTTTTTTAGAGTATCCCTATTGATTATACACATTAAGGGATTTCTAACAAAAAATAGTTACGATGAAAAATAGCATTTTAGGAAAATCAAATCATATATGTTACAAATAGTTAATATAACTAATTTCTTTTATATATCTAACTTAATTATCTAATTCTTATACTAAAAACTAGAGGTAATATATAGGAAGGCCAACCTCTTCTGCACAATGTCATTTTAAGTTCTTATTCTCTCTTTATGTGAGACAACGTTCTTATGTATTGGTCTACTCTATTGAATGTTAACGTCAGCTTATTTTAAATAATTTTATGTTGTACGAGATAAACATATTAGATAACTTTTGTCTTGTAAAATGATAGTAATAGTTATGAGGTTATCTCAAAAAAAAAAACAAAAAAACAAATGACTAAACACACACACAAAGAGACACACACAAACGGATGACTATACATATACATGTAAATATATAATTGGGACATGTAATTTCAGAAGTTGATGTTCAGAAAGAAACAAAAAGAAAAGGGGTATGGTTGGTGTTTGAGTTCGGTTGTTGAGTTGAGGTAATGAGAAAGTACGAGTCTTTACACGCGCAACACAAACCCCATTTCCACTAATTTATGTATCTTTCACCCAAAATGATTAGAGTTAAATGTATTTGATGCACGTGATGGAATTTGTTTGGAGCTTTTTGTTTCTTTTCAGCTGAAAAGAGCAAATTTCTTTCACTTTGTTAGCTCATAATAAATGCTCTCACCCACCTACCATATTATACCTGCCGTGTGTTTTTCGTCTTTCATTTCCATTGCTCATTCAATTCACATCACCATCTTCTTTCTCTCTTTCTCATGTTCCTAATTTATCGCCGCGTAGCTATGTGAAATCGACTCAAATTTACGTCATAAGTTGTATCATGTTCATGTTTTGGATCGAGTGTATACAAAATTTATGTTGGGAAAGATACATGGTAAGCAGCGTCTAACATTTAACATTCTCTAAATTAATTTTTTTTTGTAAATATAACACCTTAAAATATTTTTTTCTCTAGCATCTAGTATTCTAATTGGAGTTCCTTTTTACATATATGATATTATGGGTAGGGCGTCACTACTTAGGCAATGAAGCTTGCCCTGTCAAACATGAAATGACTCGAGCTTTTCAATAGTAGGGCTAGGAAACATGCTACAAAATGCAGGTTGTTCATTCCTCAGGCTAGGCATTGACCATGGGCCATGCCCTGCCCAGCCCTATACTCACGTTCAACCCTACATCTAGTATTATAAGATAATTTTCTAGTGCCACCTAATATCCTAAAGTAACTTTTAGTACATCCATATCGCCCTAAATTATTTTATGAGTAACATTTAGTGCTTGTTTGGTAACCACTAAAATCGTGATTTTAAAATGGCTTCTGGTTCAAACCTTAATTTAGAAAATTTTTAAAACAAACAGCCATATTTGTTCAAAATGGCTTTTGGACCAAATCATAGTTTAAAATTAAGGTTTTGGATAAGCTATTGAGACTAGCTTCTGAAACAGTAAAAGAGCTTATGAATTACCCAATTACTATTTTACCTTTATTTTTTCTTACACTGTCTCTCCTCTCTCTTCTCTCTTCTCCACCCTCTCTCATCTCTCTTCTTTCTTCTCCACCTTCTCTCCTCTCTCCTCTCTCCTCTCTTCTCTCTCTTCTCTCTTCTCCACCCTCTCTCCTCTCTCATATCTCCTATTTTTAATAAAATTATACCCTTTTTAATAATTTTCTAATTACAAAATTCTTTCTGGTAATAACTATCCAAATATTCATTTATTCATAATCACTTTTTTTTTTCATAAGTTCTTATCCAAAAGCCTTTTTCTAAAAGCTATCCAAAAATCTTTTTTTTTTTGCATAAACCCTTTTCCAAACTCTTATCTAGACAAGCCCTTAGTATCCTAAGTTTAAGGTGCTCAATGCTACTAATAAAAATATTTTAAGGGTAGAATTGCATCAAAAATTATTTTGGAACACTAGATGCTATTAGAGAAATAATTTAGGGTTCTGAATTCACTAAAATTTAGTTTAGGATACTGAGCTATTAAAAAAAATACTTCAAAAGATGCTAGATGCAACTTAATCCAAAGATATATAGGTATTCATAATTAAACTTAACAATACTTGAATTTGTCATAATATATAGTATAAGATAGTCATATTAAAAAAAGAAAAAAGAAAATCATAAAGCATTGAGCATGTTTATTACATTTTAAATCAAAACTAAATTTGATAGGGTCATTATTATCCGCAAAGCACACGTAACATATAAAGATCCCACCTGATGATCGGAATCAATAAAATGGAGTGTCTTTACGCTGCAAAGGGTGCCACTATTTCTGCCACTAACTAATTATCCAGAAGAATTTGATCTATATACACACTAATTAATTCTTGTAATGAATGTGTTCTATACACTATAAGGATATATCAATATTACATCTAGTAAATAAACTTTATAAGACAGTAGTCATAATTAAAATCAAATTAATCATCCCAATGCATGGACTAGGGATCATAATTGGCCTAAAGAAATCAACCACCGGATGAATCATATCCACCACTAATAAATTAATTGGATGACCAGTTATTAACTTGTTATATACCAACATGTATAGAATTAGAAAGGGCTCAAGAAAAACATAATAATACTGAAATTTTCGCATTGATTCAGTTTGGTGGAAACATTTATTCGTAATCATTATAATAACAACCAGTACAAAAACATTTCATGTCCATCCAAAATTAAGGGAATGATCATGTAAGGAATAATTTTTAAAGTTTTTTATTGTTTAAATTTTAATAAAGTTGGAAAAGAGAGTGACGCATAGGTAAAAATGAATCTGGATCTCTTAAAGTTCTTTTACTTTCACAGTTCTTTTAGAATTGGAAGAGAGAAAGGAACAAAGAATAAGATTTGCTCGTGTTTTGTTTTGAGGTAATGGGCTTCTATTGCCCTATTATCTCATCTACATTGTAATGCCCCAACCTTTTAAATGTTTTTTCTTTTTCAAATGATTATTAGTTTATATATAGAAAGGTTATATATCACATAATATCCTGATCTTATTTCTCATATCATCAAGTATCCTAATATTATTTGTAATATAATTTTAACTATAATTTTTTTAATTTGGTACAATTTTACACATAATATTATTTTTCAAGGACCAATAATTATACCAAATTGAAAAGATTATGGGTGAAATTGTACTAAATTAAAAAAATTATGAGTAAAATTATACCACAAATAAGATTAGGATACTAGACGCATATGAGAAATAAAATCAGGATATTTAGTGCTATATAATCCTATATAAAATGAGTAATATTTTAATTTTTTTATGGAAAAAAGATAATGTAATTTTAAATTTTTTATGATTTTTTTAAAGAAAAATTGTTTTGTCTCTAAAATGCAAAAATTTTATAATAAGGAGGAGCTTTTAAAAAAATGATAAATCACTTCTACGGACCTTCAAAGGAACCAGCACAACAAAGGACCTAGAAGTGTTAAAAGTATTAAGGGACCTATAGGTTCTTAACAAGTTGAACTATAAATTCTTACATATCAGTTGTAAAATTTCAAAAAATAGTTGTCAATAAAAAAAGAAGTTTTGTTAAGAATATCTCATTAGATGGGCCTGTAAATTCCTGAAGATCAATTATAAATTATTGATAATCAATTGTAAATGAAAAACAACATTATTTAATTGATACGATCTCCATTTTTAAGGCTTCTGAATATAACAAAACCCACCAGTCAAGTATCCCATTTCATTAGTTGATTGTTTCTTAAGAAAATTGGGGAAAAGTTTTTTATTAAAAATTTTATTGGTAGGAAGAACTTAATCAAATTTTATATATAAAAAGTATTGACACTTTATAAATTTTATACATACATATAGTGTCGATCCCTTGATATAGTTCATTCACACACACACACACACACTCACAAATATCAATGGGGGGTTTTCCCCCCATTTTCTCTTTGTTTCCTCCCTATTTACAATTTTTTTTTTACAATTTGTAACTAATCTTTGGCAATTTAATTGCCCTTAGAAATTTAAAACTAAAACTTGCTAAAGACGTATTAGGTCCTTCTACTTTTCCAAATGTGGGGCTATTATTGTATTTTATATCTTAAGAGGTCCTTCAATGCCATTTTCCCTTAAAACTGCATATGGGATTAATTATTTTTGCCCTCATTATTTTCTCTCTTTTCTGTTCAGATTACAATAATGAAACTAATTTCATCGCAACATATGGAATAGCCCATATAGAGAACAAAGAAAACATATATACTAGGGAAATTTTGTGGCATTTTTTTAATTTGGTGGTAGCAATTATTGAAAAAGACCCTCTTTAATTAATCATAACAACCAATATATATACAAATAAACATCTAAAGTCTGCTTACATTTATAAGAATGGACCATGTAAAAATTCTTTTTATTAAGATTTTATTTCAAGAAGAGAAAAACAATTATTTCATATTAGATGTGTTTGAAGTTTTTTTTTTTAGGTTTAACAAACCAATACTACAAAGATTATTGGAAGAGCAAGATAAGATCATAAATGATGGTAACTCATGAATTTTTTTCATCTATAAATAAGAAGCTCGAACTTTGAAATTTGTTTGAAAAATATTGAATCTTTTGTTACTCAATCCAACTCTAATGAGTACTCCATGCACCCCTGTTTCTATATTGTATGGAAAAATTTTGCTCCTATATATAAATTACTTGCAGGGTGATTCATAATCTTTTTTCAATTTTATCCCTATAAATATAAGCCACTTATAGGGTAATTAATGCCATTTTTTCAATATTCTTTCTTTAATGAGGGCAAATGTAAAATTTTTTTATTAATTTAATACCTTTCTTAGTATACAAGAATGAGGTACGAATGACTTACATATAGGAGCAGAGTCCTATTGAAATAAAGGAGATGTGGTTAATGTATTAATTTTATTTGAAGATGGAATAATTTTTTTGATTTTTCCATATTTAAATGAAAAAAATCTTAAATTTGTATTATATTTTCTCTCATAATTAATAACTTTAAATATTTCACCAAAAAGAACTGTAAATAGGAATTATATTAAAAAATTTAATTAATACATCATCAAAACTTATAATAAAAATTATTCATATGTCCTACAAGGACCATAGTAGTATTTTTCTCTTTCTTTCCCTTTTTTTTGGGTTATACTTTATGAACATGTTAAATAAAAAACTTGAGACACTGAACTTGGTGGTGGGGATAGGGTAAACAGTTTTGGCACAGAAACACATGCAAATGAGCATCATATTTACAAGTATTAATTATGTGTTTGGAAGATGAAATGTGGGAGAACTAATAATTAATAACAAACATATAGAATGTTGTGTTTGTGTTGTTATAATAATATTTGTGGATGGCATGGTCGTGTCTCTTCAGGGAGCTTTGGATTGCTCAGTTGGGAAAGGAAAAAAAGCAAAAGAAATTGAAATAAATTAAAAAAATTAATTAAGAATATATAATAATCATGTGAGAAGCACCAAAGGGTGTAGCATTATAGCTTGTGGTTTGTGCCTATGCTTCAATATAATACTCCCAATTATAACACTCATTATAAGATTGAGAAATGACAACAAACCAAATTCTGACATGTTGGACTTTGAAATCATTACCCTCTTCCTTCATTTTATCCATCAATACTTGTCAATTTAATTTTATTATCATGTGCCTACCATAGCCCACTAATTACAATTAATTTATTTAAATCTGGGTTTTTTATTTTTCTAAGAGAACACAGACCACAACATCATATTTTCAAGTGGTCCTAGATTGAAACATTTCTCTAATTAAGTTAAATCTGTTTATGTGTTATAGCGTGTTCTGTCTTTTATTATTTTATAAGAAACAGATAGTCCTATTATCAACTTTTCATTTGCCTCAACCCTAGCTAGGCTCACATTCAGTTTTGAAATGTTTTAGTATACATGAACAGATGGGATCATTGTTGCAATTTTTAATAATTATATATTATTTTAATGAAAAGATTATGAATGATGTAACAATTAGAGCTGGTAAAACGAGTTGAACCCGTCTTATATAAAAAAAATGATGGGCTCGAGCTAGTATTTGGGGTAGGAGCCCGCCAACCCTTTATTTAAAATTATTAATATTATTATTTATTTTACTCAAATATTATTTTGAATACTCCTATTATTAAATACTAATAAAAATAATTATTTATTTATTTATATGTATTGACATATTATAATTGATTAATATTATGTATACATATCGGTACTGCTCTAACAATATCAGTTGGTGTGAAAGGAAAAATGCAACTAACCAGCCTTTATCATAATCAGTAAACTAAGATATTAAGCTTAAACAACAACCTTAGCTTTTTTTTTTTTTTTTGCTTTTCTCCTTGAATAATGGCAGTCTGAGACCAGTAGAACAATTTAATTTCATTTTAAGACCAACAAATTGCTAAATTCAAGTTTTGGAACTTTACTCCATGGATGTAGGGCTTTGACGTACACTTAGACTTGAGGAATTTGCGATTCATGTTCCTTCATTTTGTTAAAATATAAAAAAGAAAAAGTCACACATTAATTAGTTAGAAAGATAATTAAAAATATATAATATCAAAAGAAATCCTATTAAATTAACGTAAATTATTTTAATAGAGAGACAATTTCAATATATACTCTTAATCTCAAAATATAATACATTTATCAGGAAGTATCACATATGAGTGCAGGGATTTAATAGTGACCTTCCAAAATTTGACACAATGTAAACCAATTATAGCTTTTAACATTGAAGAAGCAAATGTCCTAGAAATTCAACAATTAATAATTTATTGGTCTTAAAATGAAATTAAATTTCTTTACTAGTCTCAATGGAATTCGCCACTATCAATAGGGTTTCAATCCTTAATCTTTGCATTACTTTACCCTTGCTAGAACTAGCAACGAGGGTTAAACCTGTTTAGGCACTAAATTAATATTGAGAGGTTGATCATAAAAATCATTATCATCCCGATCAGGATATAGACAAACAACGGGTAAATGAAGAGATAAGTAGAAATACCAGGGTCAAGTGAATGAGCTCACTTGACCCTTATAGGTTGACTTTGCTAAAAAAGATTTGGAAGGGAGGGAAATTTTTTTCTGAATTTGATTTAAAAAAATTGGAGAAGTGGAGTTATAAAATTTTAATAAAGATTATAAGATGTAAAATAAAAGAGTAGGAAAAATTAATTAAAATTTTTAACTCCACTTCTTTAATTTTTTTTTAAATCCAATTCAAATTTTTTTTTATCCATCTCCAAATTCGTCATACCAAACAGCTTGGAACAACGGCTAACTCAAGTGCTCAAATAAGAAAAGGGCTAAATGTGGCAAGTTGTTAGAAATAGCGACATACACTTAAGAGGGGGTAAATTGAGTGTTTCAAAATAAGGATGAATTTTTGGGACTTCTTCATATTTAATTTTTTTATTTGGACCTATGGGTAATTTTCCTAACAATTTTAAGGAGCGATGCCCTATATATGGAAAATGTAAAAGCTAGGGTTTCATCACTAGTTTGATGGCAACAAGTTTACTTGTGGAAGGATATGATATTTTCTGTACTCAGTAAATTGAAGATTTTGTGATGAGGTTCTATAAATTTTGGAATCTCTTTCTTTTAAGTTTCCTCTCTTGACTTATTGTTTTATGAGATGATGAGGTTTATTAGCTTAGATAATAATACAAATGGGACAAAATAGGCGTTGAAATTCTGTAAACGCATGATTGTGCAATTTAATCCTAGACACGTATTATTGTGTTAAATAATTATGCCGTTAATTTACATATTTATTGTCATTACTATAACTGTGTGGGCTTTCACATTCTTGAATTAAATTTGTCTTCATTCTTGTTCAACATCGATAGTAGGTTTAACTGGTAAAGGGATGAGACATGTATTTAGAACGTATTCGAACCCTAGGGAGTACCACTTTATTGCAGTTTCAGTCGCGGCGCTTGGGGGCATCTTAGTTTCTGGGTACCTAGGTTTATGTCTGAGAGTAATAGACGGCTCGTCCTGCTCGACATTAATATCGTCTAAAAAGAAGGGAGATTTCGTTCTGCCCATGAATCGTGAGTGAGCCCAACCCCTTTTTAAAAATTTTTGTATAAAAAAAAATATCCACAGTTATAAAGATATGTTCTCCTCAACCCATAACAAGTGGCCAGAAGAATTACATCTCCAAATTCAAATGCTTTCCACGAAGTTTTGTTTTTTGGGACCAAACTTTCAATGAAGTAATTTATTTTTTTTCTAAGCACAAATATCATTCTATTAGAAGTAATCATATTCAAAATATTATTAGATATTAAATATTGATATCTTTCTTAACAAGAATTTAAATTTTAACTTATCACATTATAACTTATGAAAGACTAGTTTTTTTTTATTAAACTCAACCTCGGTTGATTTCAATGAAGTAATTTATAGCAACACAGAGAGTTTGAATAACATGGATACGTAATGCATAAGTTTTGCATGAAATTGGGCTTTGGGCTTTTTTTCTGATATAATATTGTTTGCACCCAAACGGGAATGGGCCTGGCCCAAAAGGGTCAATGAACTCCCTTAGTGGATCTTGTTTTGTCCTCATGTTCTTTATCATTTGACTTATCGTCAAGGGGGTTTAGTTAGTGAAAGGTAACCAACGGGAGTTGGTCTGAATGTTAAGCGGTTCGGTATTACTTAAACGAGGTCTCGAGTTTGAACCTTAGCGTACGCAGAAAATCCCCGTTGGGAGACTCACCCACCATAGCCAGGTGCGCAACACGGGTTGGATCCGGATGTAGTCGGGGCAAAGCTCCCGTGAACCGGATGGGCAACAAAAAAAAAGTTAGTGAAAGGTAAGACATGCGATCATTTAAAACTTATTCGACCCACCATAGCCAGGTGCGCAACGCGGGTCGGATCCGGATGTAGTTAGGGCAAAGCTCCGGTGAACCGGGTGGGCAACAAAAAAAACTTGTTCGACCTTTGAGAAGTACTACTTTATTGTGATTCCAGTCGTGGCAATTGGGGAGGCATCCTAGCTCCTGAGTGCCTAGGTTTACACTTATAGGTAATTGACGGCTCGCTCTGCCAGATATTAGTATCGCTTGAGAAGAATGGAGACTTTGCCCTACCTTTGAATCATAGTTGAGCCCAACTCTTTTCTAAAAATTTTTATACCAAAAAAAAATCTTGTTTATCATTTTAATATTCTTTTATTTTCATTTTCCATTAGAAGAGAGGATTAGTTACGGCAATTGATACACTGATTTATATATATAAAAAATTCTTTTAATCACATTGGTATTGTTCTTTCTATTCATCTAGGGAAATCGTAGTAAAGGACCCAATCAACTCAAAATCCTCTATTACAATTATTTTAGATAATCAAAATCTTTAATAATTAACATGTTTGAAGTATGTTATTTTGTTTACAGAAAATTGTGCATATACCATTATCTTCTATTACGCCATTAATTCTTAAAATATTGTCCGGATCAGTTTAATCGACCCATTCAATTTTCAATATCTTGAATTTTTTTCCCAACAAGCTCCTCAATGTTGGTCAAGAAACTCTACGAGGTAAAATAGTTGAAGTACTAAACTGAAAAATAACAAAACAGAGTAGAAAAAGTATGGATCACAAAACTGAAAGAGATGATCAATTTTTTTTTTTTTAATTTCACAAACGTATTTATACACTTTTAATTACCAAGTTCCAACGTCCATTCAAATACGGCAACATGCTTACTTAAATCAAGCACGAACCGTTATAATACATTAAGAAACTAATATTTACTTCCTAAACAAAACAAAGAGGGTGCCTGCACACTCAAACTCATATAATACAAAGTACAGTAATTTTAATCATACCTTCTATAACAAGAAAAGAAAAAAAAAAAATAGAATCAATCAAGCACTATATCCCCTGTTTGCTGGGTGCATGTCCCCTGCATCATAGCCACCACATGCCGCCTGGCAAGCCTCCTCGAAGGCGGCGGCGGAGACACGGCTGTTACAGATGTTGGCGAATGCCCTCATGTGCTTCATGCCATATTGTGTGAGTGAGCCACATTCAGTTTCAAATACTCTCACCGTTGATTTCAAACATGTCCAATCATCCACAAGAGGCAAACCAGGTTCTCTCACTTGATCCAATACTGAAGAACCCTTTCCTGGTCCGTACAAGAATATCCCAATCAATCCCACACTGTAATCTATATGCCTTCTGTGTTTCTCTGTGTCCCTAATTTCCTTCAACATCTCTATCTTTCTCTCTGGTTCATGTTGTGATCTGTTATACTGCAACAAAAATGGCAAGAACAGGTCAGTGTTAGGGGTCTAGTGCACGTGTGGGATGGTTTGTGGCTCCCAAATTGACTTTCTCAACTCAGAAAGTCAATTAAATTATGTTTGGGATATTTTAAGGCTAACTGACTTCTAGTAAAAAATTAAGTTGAAGCTGAGGTGACTTTGTATGACTTTTGACTTTTTTTTTTTAAATTTGAATATTCTAAAACAAACTTTTAAAATATTATCCAAACAAATTTTATTAAATTGACTTTTTTTTTGTTAGGAACAATTATCCTTCTATTGATTCATATTCAAAATATTGTCAGATACTAAATGTAAACATCTCTTTTAACAGGGATCCGAATATTAGATCATCACATTATAAGAGCTAGTATTTTCTACTAGACATAAACTCTATTGGTATCAAACTAACTTTTTTTTATAAAACCTATTCATACATAAATCAGATTACTCCAACGGAATTTTACCTCAACTTTAATTTATAAAAATTAGATTGAGTAAAAGTCACCTTTTGCTCTAGTAAAAAATGCATAGAGTTAGACTAAAGAAAGAGAGATATATACCATTTGCCAGAGGAACAAGAGATCAGCATCTCTCTGGGTAATGACTTGCATTGGAGGTTGGAGCTTGAGGTTGTAGGGAGGGAAGTTGACAGAGGCAGGATCAAAACCTAGGAACAAATAAATCTTGTCTCTTTTTATGTTGGTGTCACCATATTCCATCACATGTGAACCATGTGCATAGTTATCGAAATTCAAAGTCCGTTTCTTCACCTGCAGAAGAACAAAAGAAGAAGAAAGTTGAGTCTTGTTTGTTGATTATGCTGGGTATCTGAGTGGGACGGGAACGTTACCCTAAAAGTTAACTATAGGAGAATCATCACACTTAAATACTTCATCGAGTATTTTATACTATTTAATGTAGGATTCTGTACTACTAAATCTCTATATCAGATTAACGTACAAGTAGAGAAATGAATCGAAGATCGTGGATCTTACAGTCTGATGTTGTTGTTCAAGTGTTTCTGCTTTGAGATTGTGAGATTCAGCGTCTTCCATCCAAGCAACACTGAACAAATCACCTAAACAAGTGAGGTAACCTGGTGGAGGAGGAGGATCCATGCCTGGACAATAAGTTCCAAAGCTAAGTTCTTGAGCATTCGAAGCTGTCGTCACATAGACATCGATGTCTCTCGGCATTATTCCCTCGAATATGCTTCCACTTTCACAAGCTTCCAAATAAATCACCTGTATAAACCTCATTAATTCAATCATCATAATCTTGTAATGCAGATTTTGCAGAACTTAATAAGTGTTTGTTGCTTAATGTTCAATTAATTACCATCTCCTTGTAACCCCTAGAGGCGTGCTTCTTCTTCAGAACTTCAATGAAGTCCATTGCATAAATGTAGGGCATGTTTGGCATGCCTGCAATTACAGTACAATGATCAATGTCAAGAACCGAACGTTGAGGCTTAGAATGATGAATTAGTGAAGAAGAAGAAGAATTATTAAGAGAAGTAATTAATTACCAAGAACGCCGGGGCCTCCATGATCGGTGTAATAGATGAAGATTCTGTCGTTTGGTTTGCTGTTTATTACTTTCCCACTTCCTCCCTTCACCTTCGTCTTGTCCCCAAGAATTACAGCGTACAGATTCTCAGATGTCACGTTCTCTCCTGTGTAATCCTATAACCACCAAAGAAATTAATTTAGTTTTTTATAAGAGGGTTAATATAATTATTAGTCCCTCAAATTTACATTATTTTATTTTTATCTCTCAAATTTTAAATTATAAATTTAATTCCTTTTAGTTTCATAAGGACTTAATTATTTAATGTCATTAAATATAAAAACTAAAACTAAAATTAGTTAAAAATATATGAACTAAAATAAATATTTGTTAAAAGTATAATGACTAAAATATATTTTTAACAGATCTTGATTTTAGTCACTATACTTAACAGTATTAATTAATGTCATTAATTATCTAAATTCTTATAATACTATATAGACTAAAATTTATTGTTTAAAATTTAAAGGACTAACATTAAAATTTGTATAAGTTTGAGGGATAAAAATTGTATTAACCCGTTATAAAAAATGTGTATTAATTTTTATAAAAAAAATATCATCTTTAATTATTTATATTAAAATTATTTTAAATAAAAACCTATTACCATATACAATTAATTGACAGGAACAGTTTAAAAAAATTATAAATTTAAAAAATAAAATAAATTAAAATTTTATATTTAATATTAAAATAAATTATCCAACTAATTTCTATATTTAAGATATGAAGGATAATTTTAGCATATATGGGACCTAACTAATGATCCAAAATTACTGAACTTGTTTGCTTTCGCTCTTAAACTAACCAAACATTGGATTCTAAGTTACTCTGTTATTGTTCTGTTCTGTGATTGATGGGATAAATAAGGTGAGTATTTTCCCCTAATATAATATTCTTATCACTATGCCCCACATAGGAAGGTTCTCAATTTTCAAAAGAAAAAGAAAAGAAAAAAAAGGGATTGGTTCGTCAGTCACAATTGTCTAACATTACTTTCCACTACCGAAAGTAATATGCCCCCACATATTTCATTCTCTGTCAGCCACTAACTTAATTAAATCCTAGTTTTTCTTTTTTTTTTTAAAAAAATTAATTACTCCAATTACAAATATTATATACCCGAAAGAAATTTTTTATATACTTTATAAAAGCAGAGATTCTTCTATCAGATATTTTTTTTATTGAAAAGAACATAACAACAAACATACTTAAACATTTCAAGGTTGTTTTTATGATCACAAGTTTTTTTTCCGAATCTGTTGATATCCCTGGAGGTGATGAAAACTTTCACATTTTATCAAACAGACTGAAAATTCATAAATAATTCTGATTTTAATATAAAATATATTTAATTAATTTAATTAAATTGAAAAAGTTAATTAATACACTATAATTTTTTTAAGTATCTTAATAATTTTTTTTATTTTCTCTCCCTCTCTCTTATTTAATTATTTTTATAGAGTATCAATAAAAATAATTTAAAAAAAATAGGTCTTATTTTTATAATTAAGATTAATTTTTTAATTAAGTATTATATTAAAGATTTGAGGATTATTTTTATTTAAAAAAAATAAATTGAACTAAGAGTATAATTTCTTTTAAAATGTAGAACGTAAAATTACCAATCTTAATAACTTCACTTCCCAAATTTAAACTTACCTTCTCCTGAAATCTCTTACCCTCAACCAAGAGGTTATATTTTAAAAAAAATAAAGCTTAACAAAGGCATCTGGGAGCATATTCTTGTTGAAAAAAAGCTAAAAGTACGTCCAGAATTGTTAAGTTGATTAAAAAAGAATTCTGAAAAACCAGAAGTAGGAGAGAAGGAAAGGAAGAAAGAAGAAGAACCTTGGGAACGCCAGAATAAACATCTGGTCCATGAGGATGGTTGATGATAATTCCAGGTCTAGGATTGAAAGCTGAATCAGCAATATCATCGTACATGAATACCACTATGTTTTCTTCTCTCACTCCTCCTTTTCTCAGTAACTGATAAGCATGGCATACATCTGCCTGTTCTTCATCATTCATCATCATTCAAATTCATTATTCATTCAATTTCAGGAAAAAAAAAGTTTGAGAAGAAAGTAGTAATTAATTAATTACTTGATGCCTGTAATTGGCGTAGCCAGAAGAACCCGCCACCAGAACCGCCCACCGAGTTCCCTCCTTAGCCGCCGCCGCCTCCGATGGCATTTCTAATCTCACGTTTGACTCATCATCGTCCCACCACCCCTTCAATGATCTCCCTCCTTCTGCTTGTCTCATCACACTTTTCATTTGCAGCATCACTAATATTACCATCACCACCTTCGACTTCAACATTCGATCCATCTCTCTCTCTCTCTCTCTCTATGGATTTTCTTATATCAGCAAAATTTTCCCAGAAAACATGCAAGCTCACTTTGACACCAATGATAATTTATGATCGTACTGGTGGTGGTGGTTTCTCTCTCTCTATGATGTTCTCGTTCTCTGTTTCTTGTTTCTGAAACTGTCTCGTATGGCTATATATATTCTCTGTAACAAGAAGCAGTTCGACCTTGCTGGTGGTCAAATAAGAGGCTTATTGGTTCGAAACGACGTGCCGTTCGCCTTCCCCAAAAACCCCATCACCCCCCCCCCTCTTCACCCTTCCTTTTTTTTAAGAAAATAATAATAATATGGCCATTCACGATTGCACCAACTTTTGTTTGGTAAAGTATTACCAGAATATAATACTCATGTAATCTTTAATATTAAAATTATTTATTTAATTTAAATAAATTAAAAAAATTAAATAAACTATTTAACTATAAAATATATACTCTTTCCTATTATAAATATAATAGTTAAATAAAGGGTTTACTTTAATTTTAAATATAACACTACAATCTACTTTCTTCCTAAAATTATGATCATCTCCCCAAAGTACACATACATGATTGTATATATTGATATCATTTTTATCAAGGTATTTTAAATGTATATAATTAAAGGGATATTTAAGAGAAACTAACACATAATCATTATAAATAATTAACTTAACTAACTTTCTTAATTTACCTAAATTAGTTAAGTGGATCTTATATTATAGACCGGAGGTAGTATAAATTAAGGAAACTAAATACTGGAGGTAGTATAAATTAAGGAAACTAAATTCGTAGTTGTGTGGCCTAATGTCCCTAAAATACTCTTGTATAACATTAGATTATAGGGTTAACATGCATCTAACATATCCGGAAGTATTTTCTAGATGCATCTAGTATTCTAAAATATTTTGTAATGCATCCAGCACTCTGAAATATTTTTTTAATTGCATCCAACATCTTAAAGTAATTTTTGGTGCATCTGGCACCCAAAAGTATTTTTGTCAATTGAGTCTAGCACTTTAAAATATTTTTTAGTACATCCAACACCAAGATAAAAAAAATACTTTAGGGTGCTGGATGTACTCGAAAAATACTTCAAAGTATTGGATGCACCACAAAATATTTTAGGGTATTGGATGCATCTTAACCCTAGATTATATATTACTCCTCCAGTATTAAATATAATTTAATTATATTAAGGAAGTTAGTTAAATTATTTAATATGACTTATTTTCTCTAAAACACTTTAATCATCTTCTTTAACTCCCTCCATTCGTCTCCTATTTGATTATTGTTGATGGAGTATCAATAAGGGTAATTTAAAAAAATATTAATAAATATGAGAAATATATTTTATATTTAAGATTAAGATTAACTTTTTAATTAGATCTTATATTAAGGATAAAAAAATAGTTTATAAAAAATAATAAATATAAGATATAAATTAGAATAACATGATCAAAACTTAACACAATCCTACTTAATTTCTATATTTAGATCTCATAATATATATATATAGCCAACAAGACTAGAATATAATATATTGACGGATCCTAATATGAACGCAATATAAAATGCAGCCTCCAATTAAGATATGTTTTTGCTAAATGATATTTTGAGGCTTTGATGTGACATTAGGAGCATTGTATATTATTATATAAGATTGTTCTTATCACTTTCCTGTTTAGTATAGTATTCGTTCATATGATGAGTATTTCATTAAACAAAGGAAAAGATTGCTGGTTTAATTAATTTAATTATCAATCTTTGCAAGCAACTAACTTCAAGAAATATCAAGTTATTTAATTATTAAACCTTTAAGCACATTCCTACTTTTGATTTTGCATCCATACGATATTGTTTAATCATGAACACAGCTGGAAGATTAGGTACGCGTGTTAATAATAGAATATTTAATCATAAACTAAAAAAATCTAGTAATATTGAACCTACTAAGATTTTTTAAAAAACATAAGTCTATCATCTGTTAAAACAAAATTCTTAATTGGTTCAATTTTTCAAATTTCCAGGACGACTATGTATGTGTGTATATTTATATATGTAGGCGAGTAAGCTCACATCTAATTCGTATGATTAATTGCGAATTTAGAAAGTAATGAAACCATGGTTTGAAAAAAAAAATAGGCTAAATTATAATTTTACAAAAATAAAATAAATATTTTTTAAAAAAGAGCTTATAGACTAAATTATAGTTTTATATAAATTTTTAGGAATAGTTTATGGATGAGAAAAAAAGTTTATTAACTATCTAATAATTATTCTTATAAACTATCTAATAACTATTTTGTTCCTATTTTTTCTGACATTTTCTCTTCTCTCTACTCTTTCCACTCTCACTTGTTTGCTCTGTCGATGGTCCTTCTGTTGTTGGTGATCCGTCGCTAGGTCTTTTGTCGTTGGTCATTCTATCGCTCGTCACTGCTACTCTGTCTAGCATCGTTGGTCCTTTCTTCGCTAGTTCATCGTCATTTTTAAATCTAGAGAAGGAAGAAGAAGAAGGAGAGGAGGCGGATGGAGAGAAAAAAATAGAGGAGAAAGACAAAAAATAAGAGACCTAAAACATTAAATTAATAACATTTTAAGTTCTCAAAAAAAATTTAAAAAATTAATTGTAAATCACACAAGAATCTAATTACAAATTTAGAATTATCGTTGATATTTGTAACTCATTTTATAGAAAATTTTGTCAGAATCCAACTATTCTTTGGGACCTTAGTGTTATTGTTTCTATTATTAAGCCATTGGTAATATATATAATATAATTTAGAGTAAATTATATTAACTAATATGGGTTAAATTTAGTAAAAAGAATGAGTCTTCTATATTATGATAAATTAAAATTTAAAATTATATTAAAAAATATATTCATATTTAGTGTATAATTATATATAGGTGTGTGTGTTGAATGTAATGATTTCTATGCATGAGAATAAAAAGTAAGATATATTAATAAATTTGAAAAGTTTACTTTTATATGATATTTATGTTATTTTCAAAATTACATTGTAGTCCTTCTATTCAAAATAAATTATAGTCTTATGAAATTACTATATTGTTTTTATTATCATATTAATAGCAAAAAAGTAATCTTATATTATACAAAAACTTAATTTTTTTACTAAAAAATATAACCTATGATATACACTAAATGTTAAAGAGTGGGGTGTGAATGTGCGATAATCTTTAAAATAAAAATATTAACTATAATTAAATAAATTTTAAAAATATAATAATTCATTGAATGCAGTCCACATAGCGTCCTTTTGTTCTCTCATTTGTTCATTTGCACCATAGTGTTAGTATCAATCATATATATATATATATCAAGATATTTACCAACCTTGCGAGTTTTTGGTACAAACCTTCACGCACATTCCAACTTCAATTTTGCATCCACCGTATTCTTTTTTTCTATACAATATTGTTTAATTATGAACCCAGCTGGAATATTAGGTACTTGTGAATAATTCCAATAAAAAATATTTCTCGTAATATCGAACCTACTGAGATTTTTTTAAAACCAAAAGTCTATCAGCCGTCAGGAAAAAAAAATCATTTATTATTTTTTTAATTTTTTAAATTCCCACGAGTTCGCGTGTATGGGCGTTTGTATACTTGAGTCCAAAAACATCAAATTAATAATAGTTAGGTTGCCAAATTTTATTTATTTTTATTTTACAAAACAAAATAAGGGGCAAATATCATTTCAAAACGTGGCAAATCGAGAGTTACTACAATTGAAACTTAAATTTCTTATCTCAATTACAAATAATTGAGACTCTTAAATTTTGTTGTTGTCCAAATCCATGTTTGCAATTCCTTGTTTTGTTAAGCTAATAAGATTTATAAACTCTTGAATTTCAATAATTTTATATTATTAGTTCATACTGAAAATAAAAAGAGTAAACTATATTAATATTAAAAAAATAATTTTATATGATATTTATTTTATATTCAAAATTACATTATATAGTCCTCCTATTCAAAATAAATCATATTCTCATATTAGAGTTTATGAAATTAATATGTTATTTTTATCATCATATTAATAGTAAAAAGTAATCTTATATTATATATAAAAATTAAATTTTGATTAAAAGTGAAGTTATAACTTAGAATATATAAACTATTATTTAAATAATTTTTTAAATATAATTTATTGAAAAACTAATATGATATATATATAATTTAAATTCTCTAATAAATTAGTAGATTATTTATAATTTACTACTAGTGCCATCTAGACATCTAGCACAGACCACATAGAGTCATTTTGTCCTCTGATAGGCAGATTGGAGAGAACAGTCTCCAACGTTACGACATTTTTGTTCATTTGCATCAAATTAATTAATTTAAAAATAAAAAACCTCAAAACTATTTAGAAATATTTTGTGTTAAGTTGTACCACAAATTGGTAAGTAAACGTACAGACAAATTAATTTAGTCAAGTTGGCAAAGATATTTTTAGCGAAAGCAAATTATAGCCGTTCGTGATATATTAATTAATGTTGATTGGTCTGGGTGATGTCATTTGTTTTTTTGTTTTTGGTGTTATATGTTGTTTATTTTTATTTAATAATGACAATGACAGTGATTAGAATTGAAAGGCACGTCGTTTTTCTTGAAAGATATTTTTTTTAATAAATAATCTTGGAGTTTGGGTTAGGTGGCAAATTGTTCTTGGTTTGAATTAAAAAAATAAAATAAAATCTGTCACTGTCTTTTATCAATATGCATAAAAATCCAGTTTAAGACCACTAATATATGGTTTAGATTTATGATTAATGACTAATGAATCAATTTTAACCGCAATTTTTGAGGAGAAATATTTATATACTTTATGAGTATCACATCATCTAAATTCTATCTAATTGATATATAGCAATTTAATAAGTTTTATTTATAGTTGACCGATAACTCATATAAAATAATTTATATTTTATTTTATTTTTAAAAAAAATAAATCTTTAATTTGATTTAGATGACTTTTTATTTTTTTTAAATTAAAATATTTATTTTTTTAAAAATAAAATAAATTATAAATTTTTAAATAAATTATTAATTAAATTATTATATTTTAATTAGATAGAATTAAAATACCTTAAATATATAAATATTTTTTATTTCTGGGGCCATTATGATCTTGGAGGGCACAGTCCCAACAGGTTCACCCATTCGCGAGCTTATATATTATGGGCATTTGAAACTGATATTAATTTTCTTAAAACATATTTTTGATAAATATTAGTGTCAATTTTATCTGTTTATGACCATATTTATATTTTTAATTCATATTTAATACATATTTATTATATTGAAATCAAATATTTCTAACTTTCATTTATAATAATTATCTTAAAAAGTTATTTTGTAAATATGCTTTTAGTCGATTTATTTTATTTAGTAAAATATATTCTTATTGTTTCAATGTTTAGATCGTACAACGTTTTTATTTTTTTTAACAAATATATTTTTTTAAATTTAAATTTGTATTAGAGATGAGAAAATTTGTCACTTCAACTATAATTAATTATTTTTTTAAAATAAATTAATTTGTTAATTCTTATAATCTTACTAAATTTTGAATCAGTCCCTACAATTCTTTACATTTTTATTATGTCTTTATTGTTTACTCAGTTATTATTAATGGCCCTTCCGTTAGTTTAAGCAATTAAGGGGGTGACGTGGCGCTGAATAACGTTTGACTAGGCATATCCGGATGGCCACATAGATTTTGCATTGCTGAAAAATCCCCCGAATTCTTCCGCTTCATCTTCATTGTCTTTGGCATTTTCCACAACAACGGAATGATTCGACCACCGGATGTGGGACGAAGTGGCTCATCATCGTCATAGGACCTGTGCGAATCAGATTACTTTGGCTGTTTTTGTGGTAATGTTGGGGCGGTTCAACAAGCTTGGTTCAAGAAAATGCAGAAGCAGGAAAGAATACGATATGCTGCGTTCCGTTTGGGTTTAAAGGGAGAGAATATAATAAATGAGAGATATAAATTAATTTGTATTTATTAACTAAAATAAAAATATTATATATATAGGCATATAATGACTTTGTGATCAAGAAAAATAGTAGAAAAAATATTAAATAATAATAAATAAATAAAAGTGAGAAAGTAGGAAAGTAGCGAGAGATCATAGGATAATAAATTTAATCAATTTAAACTAATAAAATAATAATTAAATAATAATTAGTTGTTTGAAATATCATTCAACACTTCCCTACCTCAAAGCTATATACTCTAAGTAATCCCTTGAAAAATATAACTTCTCCTTTGATAAAGTCTTCATCAAAATATCAGCTAACTGGTCTTGCATGCTACAATATTCTAATAGTATCTCCTTTGCTACCAGATCATGATTGAAATGATAACGAATATCAATATACTTGGTTCTACTATGAACTGTTGGATTCTTTGTTATAGAGAAGCTGTTTTATTATCATAAAATATTTCTGTTGGTCCCTCTTATTTTTGTTGAAGATATACTAACATTCTTCTTAGCCAAATAGCTTGACAAATGATAGAACTTGCTGCATAAAACTTTGATTCTGAGATTGATAATGCTACAGTAGCTTCGTTTTTTTAGCTCCAACTGATCATTCCTGAACTTAGAGTAAAAACATTTGTTAAAATACTTCTTCTATCTTTTAATGAGCTTCCCCAATCACTATTTGTATACTCACACAACTTGAAATTAGAAACCTTAGAGTACCAAATGACATACTCCAAAGTTCTAGTAATATAGCTTGGAATCCTCTTTGCAGCTCCATAATGAATTGTTGAAGGTTGTTGCATAAACCTAGAAATAACACTAACAGGAAATGCAATATCAGGTCTAATGTAAGTAAGATAAATCAGCCTTCTAACCAAGCTTTTAAATTTTTTTGCATCTGCCATTTCTCTTTCATCTTCTTGCCGCAATTTTTCATTTATATTCATAGGGGTAGTTGCATATTTGCAATTAAGCATGCCAAATTTGTTAAGAAGGTCCCTTGCATATTTCTTTTGTGAAAGAAATATTCCATCTTTAACTTGATGAACTTCAAGCCCAAGAAAATAGTACAATAAATTTATATCTGACATTTCAAACTCATTCATCATTTAAGACTTAAATCATCTACAAGTGCAGTACAGGAGCTAGTATAAATGATATCATCAACATAAAGACAAATAATGATGAAATCGTTACCTTCCTTCTTTACAAATAAGGTGGGCTCATTTTCACTTCTTACATTAAGGAATGATATCATTCACCATTAAGGAATGCTGACTTGACATCAAATTGATAGACCGGCTTTTGCAGCTGTGCAGCCAATGTTAAAATAAGTCTTACAGTTTCAAATCAAGCTACTGGAGAAAAAGTTTCTTCAAAATCAACACCATATTGCTGTACATAGCCTTTTGCCACAAGACGAGCTTTATGCTTTTGTACACTTGCATCTGTATCAAACTTTATCTTAAATACCCATTTCAAACCAATTACATTTTTGCCTTATGGTAAATCTACTATCTCCCATGTTTCATTCTTTTTAATAGAATTCAACTCTTCCACTATTGCTTTCTGTCATTCTTCATTTTCTGCTGCCCCTTCATAATATAATGGATTTGAAACAATAAGAGCAAATTGACAGGAATATATGTCACTATTTGGGATTTAGTTTGTTTTTACTCTTATTGACCTTCTCAGTATAGCAGAAGACTCTTCAGGAGTTGTTGAAGAGTTTCCACTAGATGGATTTACTGCAAGTAATGGCTCTTATTATTCTTCTTGTGGAACATCTGGAGGGGTCTATTATTGCACTTGTTTATCACTCCAATCCCAATTTGCACCTTCGTTAAATACTATATCTCTGTTGATAGTAATTTTACCACTTATTGGATTCTATAGCTTATATGTTTTAAATTCAGAACAATAACCAATAAAATATATTTTTCAAATTTCTCATCAAACTTGTGAGAATGAGTCTTAGTTAAAGCATAAGTTATACAACTAAAAATTTTAAATTGGCTTTGTACTTGTCTAAGCCTCATATGGTGTTTGCTTACGGACAGGTTTTGTGGAAGACAAATTGAGAAGGTATATTGCTATTGCAACAGCTTCTGTCCAAAAATAAATGGGAAGATATTTCTCTTGCATCATGCTTGTGGCCATCTCTACTACAGTACGATTCTTCCTTTCAAGAACATCATTTTGTTTTGGTGTATGTGATGCTGTAAGCTGCCTGCAAATTCCATTTTCCTCACAAAAATTCTTAAGGGCAGTTGAAACAAATTCTCCTCCTCTATCTGTTTGTAGTGTCTTTATTAGAAGACCACTTTTCCTTTCAACAAAAAACTTTGAACTTCTTGAACTTGTCAAAAGCCTTAAATTTATTTTCCAAGAAATAAACCTAAGACATGTGATTGTAATCATTTGTAAGTAGTAAAAAATATCGACCGCCACTAAGAGAATTCATGCTCATAGGCCCACACAAATTAGCATGCACTAATTCAAGACATTCAGATGCTCTCCAAGCTTTACTTATAGGAAAATGTCTTTTACTTTGCTTTTCATATAGACACCCTTTACAAAAGTTAAGAGAATCAAGTTTTGGCAAACCAAAAACCATTTTCTTTTGATTCAATAACTTCAAACCATTGATATTACGGTGCTTATCTTAAATGCCACAATCTAGTCTCATTATTACCACTCTCAACCAAAGCATACTTTTCAAGCATTGAAACATCTAAAGGAAACATTCTACTTTTAGCCATTAGAACTCTAGCTATGATCTGTCCATATTTATTATCTCTAATGATGCAACAACCATCATTAAACAAAATTGAATATCTACTAGTCATTAGTTGGCTAATACTAAACAAATTATGGGATAGACTAGGAACATGCATCACATCCTAAACAATCTTAGCATTATCTTGGCTGGTTTCAATTCTAACGGTACCTCTGCCTTCAACTTGAATCTCTTGTTGTCACTAAGGGTAACATTTGATTTTTGAGATTCATCAAGCTCCTTAAACAACAACTTCGTTCCAGTCACATGATTTGAACAAACACTGTCCAAAAACTAAACATCGTTGGTTTTCTCTTTTTTACAAAAAAGGGTCATAAATAGCTTACTCTCAGCATTTACCTGTTCTGTAAAATTAGCTTGATTGTTCTCATCTTTCTATTTTTTCCAACAGAAAGCTTCTTTGTGGCCTAGCTTTTTGCAGTAATGGCATTGAAATGTTTTATTCTCTTCATTATAACCTCCCCTGCCTTGACTTTTTCCACGGCCTTTGTCATGTCTGCCAGGACTATGCCTTCACCTGAAAAGCTTTTTCTTCATGCTTTTCAATAGACCTCAGCAGCCTTTCTTCATGTGCTTGCAAAGAACTCATTAGTTTATCAAATAAGTAATTAGACAGATCATGTGCTTCTTCAATCGTAGCAACAATATATTCAAACTTTGGAGTAAGACTCCTTAAAGCTTTTGCAACAACAACTTTTTCAAAAATATTTTCTCCATAAGACTTCATTTGAGTAACAAAAAAAGATACTCTAGATAAAAAGTTTAAACAGATTCACCATTTTTCATAATCAAAGTTTCAAAGTCAGAATGGTAAGTATGCAATTTTACTATAAGTACTTTTGAAAAACCTTGAAACTCCTTCAAAATTTGACAAGCCTCCAATGACGTCGTTGCTGCTGCAATCCTTAAAAAAAATTAGATCATGGATAACTTGTTGAATGAAGAACAAAGCTTTAGCATACTTTTTTTTTACCTCTTTAAACCTTTCTGCAGCCTTCTCATCTAGATCAATGTGATTCATAAAGCCAAATTTCACCAAGTCCCAAAGATCTTGAGACAAACAAGGTCTTCATTTTTATTCTCCAAAACTCATACTTCTCACATGTAAAATTTGGCATAAGTGGCGGTGAAGAGGATGAAGAAGAAATAAAATTCGCATTCAAAGCAATTTATTTTCCTATTTTTAGACTCCCTCTCTCTCTCTCTTTCTCTCTCGTGTTTCCCTTCTCAAGGACACTCAAAAGAAGCAGAGAAAGTTTCTGCTCAACCTCAAAGTGTTTCACTCAAATATTCAATGGATCCAAACTTTACTTTTTACTCTATTACAGACTGGATTGAACCAGGCTCTGATGCCGCTAATATTGGAGGAAGTACTACTACAAAATAGAGTTTCTAAAGCCCAATTTTTAAACCGAATTTTGCGAAAATGATGTAAAATAAATGAGCGGTGGTATTTTTATAAATAAGGGTACAATGTTTATACCGGATATAAATATGCCCGGTGTAAAATAAATGAGTGGTGTCATTTTTATAAATAAGGGTACAATATTTACACCGGATGTACACATGACTGGTGTAAAATAAATGAGCGTTGGTATTTTTGTAAATAAGATGAAATATTTACATCGTATTTACAAGTAACCGGTGTAGAAAATATAGTTCTATTTTGACTATTCAGTTTCTCCTCTATGATTTCCCGTATCTTTTCTGTACCTTCTTCAGACTGTTCATTTAACTTCTTCAATTCCCAACATTTGTAGTCATCATTATGATAGAAGGCCAATTGCTTTCTTTGATATGCTTTTCTAAAATCCTTCTTATCCCTCAACCATATGTATACCATTCCTATGATCAGTAATTTTCATCTTATCACTACTTGATCTCTATTTTGTTTACATCTCTTCTATCTAAACCTTCCAATGGCTTCTTCCTCACGCACGCCTCCTTTTCTGCCCCAAAAAAGAAACAAAGATAAATTTGAAGACAAACATCATGACCCTCACCCTGGAGTTCCTTCTCCTCCTCCCCTAGTTGTGACTCTAATGGAGCGCCTGGAGGAACTCATCATGCGCTTTAATGGCCTGGAGGACTCCGTGAAAAAACTGACTGAGAAAGTTAACAGAATAAAAGTCAGTTTCAAAGTTTTTCACTCGAAAGTCTACCGCCATCAACAGAATGACAGGTTCAATAATCCTCTTGGTCCTACGCATGCTGATGAATATGAAAATTCTGACTTTGATTAGGAGTGAAAAGTGCAAATATTGTAGAAAAAGAGAGAATATATTATATATTTTGATAGATTTTTTTTGGATATTTCAAACTTTCGATGAAAAATGTAAATATTGTAGAAAAAGAGAGAATATATTATATCTGTTGTAACTTCAAGGGATAGGGCGATATAAGAGTTAAAAAAACATAAACATCAATATTTAACCGGTCGCAAATGTTAGTAAGGTGTAAAAACCTCACAGTGGCATTTTCGTTAATAAGTAGTTAACAATTTACACCGGTTATTTTTTTATCCGGTGTAAAATATGATATAAAAACATCATTTTTACACCAAATTTTAAAGATAATCGATGTAAAAAATTAAATTAAAATCACCTTAAGGAAAATAAATTTCGAAGACTCCCCTTGGCGCTCTCTCACTTCTCATTTCTCAGGTTTTCTTCAGCGTTGTGCTCAGTCGTTCTTCTCTGTCGTCCTGCGCTGTGCTCAGACGTTATTCTTATTTCGCAGTGCTCATTCGTTCTTTTCTGTTCCAGGTCTCGTTGTCTTTTATCATGTACAAATTCCGTATACGGGTTAGTTTAATCTAGATTTTATACTTTTCTTGTGATAAATGCTTGCACTTCTTTCCATAGATAAATGCTAAAGGAACTGTCTTCTTTGTGTATTTTGATTTTGTTATTGCCTATGTAGGAATATGGAGGGTAGTATTAATCAGAATGAGAGTAGCGTTGCTCCAAGTGACTCTGCTCAAAGGAGTGGCAGAAGTGCGACGCGATTGAAAAATATTACGAAAGACAGAAAGGAAGGAAAATTGCTACCTATTGAGTTTGACTCACATTAGAACCCAGTTGGTGAACACAGGATCAAGTACATTAGTTATATCAGCCTCCTAGCACGCAACAAGCCTAGCATCACCATACAGACTTGGGATACTGTTGATGATCGCGTGAAGAACCCAATTTAGGACACTATGTATAGAAACTACCTATTTTATATTGCATTTAGAGCAATATCGAAAAACATAACTCTTTGTGGATAACTCTGTTTTCAATGGCAATATTGCAGCTCACTTACGATGTTCCCAACAATGAAGCTTTGAAGAAGAAGAAGACGTTGTCTTATTGTGGTGAGCATTGGAGGGCATTCAAGACACAACTAGCTCGTCTTTATGTGCATGGCCAGGACAAAGATAGTCAGTCTCATCCTTCTCCATGTAGCAAGTATCAATTCATAGACAAAGCTACTTGGGAAGAATTTGTTAGGATTCAGAATTTTCCATGTTTCTTCCTTGTGTATGTGTTGGCACCAAATTCAAACGTATCATATTATCATTTGACTTGATTTGTAGGAAAAAAGAGCAAAAGCTATTGAACATGCTCTCAAGAATGATTGCCCGCACACAATATCTCGAGGAGTATACGCGAAGGCTAAAAGAGACTTGTTGGGGGCCAAGAGGAAGAGACAAAAAGAAAATTCTGAGGATCCTAGTGTTAGTCTTGCTCCCCCATCTCCAATACGTCAAGAAGATAAATGGTTATATGCTCACCAAACAAGGAGTGGAACATATACAAGCAATCATGCTCGCACTGTTGGAGATTGTGCCCTAGGGGCCAATCATTATCTTATGAACATTGTTGATTTATGAATTTTTTAATTATGTTATCATATTATTTGCATGTTTACTATGATGACAATCCTTGGATAACTCGTGATCTTATCCTAAATGTCCCTGGTCGGTCATCTATGCGGGAGCAGAGATAAAATAAGACCGGTATGACTTTGAAGATATATAGAGATATAAATCAAAGTCATAAGCACATGTAAGAGTACATGGTGTTGGACCGACCCGCTATGAGAGAGCTGCATGGGTCAAGTCATAAGCTTTTCTCATATACAAGCCATGTCACTATGCCCTTTGACCTGAGATCATCATGGATTCCTACATGACAAACGCTCAGCTTTGACCTAGTCAAAAGTCACTTTTGACCGAGTGATCATAAAGGCTATGTTCGGGCTCAGTATTTTTTCATGCGGAGGAATGTGAATGGTCAAGATGGAATTTGTCCCTCACATTCGTAGAGAGGTATTACTGGGCCCCTCGATGAGTGAGTCTGAGAAATATATGGCCATACTGAAATGGAAGGGTAGTTCCATTTCTATATTCAGACTACTCAGGGATCGAGAAAGTAACGGTTAGAAACAGGAGGATGACGTTCTCCATGCCTCATCCTTGACGGAAATATCGTGTGACAAAAGGGACGTGATATGGTTGTATAAAAGGTTACATCGTTTATCGATCCTCATATATTTTGGGTAGTTGTAATACCTTACTAGAGACCGCTTACGACTTGTGGGTCAGTATAGTAACTGGCCCACTGCCAACTTCATATGGGCCTACAGGGTCGCACACAAAACAGCCCAATGCGAGCTATGATGTCCAGATTCATTGAATCTAAGAGATGTCTAGATTCAATGAATAATCTAGGGTGGATATATATTTTATATATATATATATAAATTAGTATATATATATTATATATAATATAAGAGATATTTGTAAGATTTAATTTATAAGGATAAATTAAATCTCTATCACTTTTGAATTTGAATTTAAATGGATATGATCTATTTGAATTTAAAATTCAAATTGATAAGATATCTCAAATTTGATTTATGAGAATAAATCAAATATAATTCTGTCTTATCTTTATTTTAAATTAAATAAATAGGTGAATTAAATCTGTGGGACGGATTTAATATAAACCATATTTATTTAATTAGTTTCTTATTAAATTATGTAATATATGATATTGTATTAATTCAGAATTAATATAAGATTAATTCTGAAGCCCGCCTATTAGAAGCCCGATAGCTTCCTATATATTTGACATTAGGGGCTAGGGTTCTAGACATCTCTACACACACATTCAGACGTGAGAAAAGGGGGCAGGGAGAGTGCAAAAGGTTTGCAAATAAGAAACTGCCGAAATAGAGACGGTGAGGACGAAATCTCTAGAAAGCCCTAGAGGGACAAGAGGCGCTAGCACGTCGTTCGCGATTGGAACGCTGTTCGTGTGGATACCGGTAGAGGAAGCCGATCTGAGCTGTCAACTTCTTACGATTGACGAGACACGAAGCAAGGTCGCGACCTATTGACACTAAGGTCGCGACCATACGGGCATCTGAACGCCAGAAATTCGAAAAGAGGAGACAGGTCGCGACTTGAAGCTGACGAGGTCGCGACTACAAACTCCAGAGACGTCCGGTCACGACGAGAAGCAGAGTAGGTCGCGACTAAAAACTCCAGAGGTTGTAGGTCGCGACTAGAAGCTGAGGAGGTCGCGACCAAAGCTCGAATACCGAAGGTAACACTTCTTTCTCCTTGACTTAAACACATTCTGTAGATCCTGGCTGTGAATGAAAAAAAAATTAAAGTTAATTTCCGCTGCGTGTCTTCCAATTCCCTTCACGCACGATTGCTGAAAAAATTGTAAGACCTATTTATATTATTTTGTTTTATTAGACTAATTATATTATTTCTTATGTTTGTTCATTCTATATTGTAGTAATGTCTTAAAGAACAAGAGGCCCAAGGATCCTTCAAATTGGATGGTAGGAATGACATCTTGATTGTTGCTACGGGCAAACAAGAGCATGGGGGTTGTGTCAAAGGAGTTGGCGGAGGTGTGGGCATAAGAGATTACTTTAGAGCATCTCAACGACATTCCACACATTTGGTGCCGAGGGCAGAGTTGGAATCGTTGTTATCCACCATTAAGTCAGAGGCTAGGGCACAGGCAGAAGCTTCATTTGAGGCACGATTACAAGAGGGCTTGGCAAAGCTCAAGGAAGAAATATTGTCCATGATGACAACAAGGCAACAAGAGGCAAGTGCCCCCCAAACGCTCTCACATGCACCCCTTCATAGCACTAAAGGGAGTTGTTGCATAGCCGCGCCGGTGTCTGAGGATGCTGAACCGTGTGACCTATATGTGGAGGATCCAATTAGACAGTTAGTGGCACGTGGTTCCTTTCATAGCTTAGGAGCAACTGTCCACCATATCCAAATTCAGGAAGATCAATTGAGGGTGACAGTTGAAGACGTGATAGTTGAAGATGCTCTTGTCCTAATTCCCACTGATGAGGTGAAGACAGTGATGCAAGCAAAGGGGACTTTCATATTATGGCCAAAGCATCTTGTTTTGGAGAATGTCGTGTCTCCCCGAGCCAACTTCCCACACCTCCCAATTTGAGTACCATGCAACGTGTCATCCGATTGGCAGATGACAAAACGTTCAATGTGGATGCATTGCCTATGTATTCAGTTGTAGGCGACACTGGGGCTCCGGCCTTTCTTGACTATACCGATGTGAAATCTCTCCTTATTCCTCGGGATGAACTGACCTCCGGGTGCATCCAAGTGTTTTTGATGTAAGTCTAACTTAAATGTAAATACATGTAATAACAAAATTCAACTCTTATAACTAATTAACAAGTGTTTGCATTAACTGTAGGTATATGCAAGCTGAGTTGGTTTCCAAGGGCAAACAAGATAAGTTTGGATTTCTATGCCCAATTCAAATTTATGCAAAAGGGACCTCTCAACCTTTGCGACTTTAATACATAACAAGGAGACTAGGTCAAACTGAAATTGATTGTTTCTTCGCACCATATATGCAAGAGTAATAATAATAATATTTTATTTCATTTCATACAAGTTTTATATTTGATTAATGATAATACTCATTCTTTTTTAATTAATTTCTACAGCAATCATTGGCAATTGGTCGTCCTATGTAAGCACAGTTATAAAGTTTTCTTCTTGTGCTCCCTCCATTACAAACCAGGGGCTGATGTCAAGAAGATTATGAACTCGTGAGTTTTCTTCTATATAGAACAATGGTCATTGTAATAAATGGGTTACTAACCTTATAATTTTGGTCATAGGGCTATGAGGACGTTCAAATTTGCCAGGGGTCTTAAGCACGCCAACTCGGTGAGGGACTCTGAATGGATCATACCACAAGTAATTAAACTATTAAGTCTTATGCTCCACGTTTCGCTCTTGAAAAATAATTCTTATCATGTTAATATTACAGAGTTAAAGGCAACCTAGAGAAAGCAACTTGTACGGCTTCTAAAACGTTAGACACATGATGAATATTATCTTGTCAAATAGGACTGACCTAACTGAGGAGGTATAATTGTGCATGTTTCCTAATGATTTCATATTTCTTGTTAATTTAACATATACTAGTAATGCCTTAATTTGATATTTCAGATGTTTGATCGATCTGACCCATTTCCTATAGAAGATATTGAGGAGCTACGCAATCTTTGGGCTGATTTTTTTGTTCAATTCATTCCTTCTCAATAATATTTGTGTTTCAAGGAATACATTCTTTTATTTTTCTATTCAAATTGTTCAATATTTGTATTCAACTTTATTAAATGAATAATATATTTATTGAATTATTTCTCCGCTTTTGTCTCTTTGACTTGTATATTTGGAAGCTTCAGGGGATAGGGTAATGAAACGTTGAACTAACTATTTTTTAAACCTACATTTATACAGGACAAAAATTACCAGTTGTGCTAATTTTAATGCGTAGAAAATAGTGTACTCTACATCGGTCATTAAAATAACCGATGTAGAAAATAGGATAATCTACATTGGTCATTAAAATAGCCGGTGTAGAAAATAGCCTAATATATTTATATATAATGCCCATATAAACACACCAGATATAAAAAATTCGTTAATCTACAGCTGACGTTGATATAACAGTGTAGAAAATCTGTTCATCTACACTGATTTTACTTGAATCCGGTTTATAATATCTCGCTTTCTACACCGGATATCTAACCGATTTAGAATGTCTTACTACACGATCTGTTTCTACACCTATTATTTGTCCGGTGTAGAATGCTATTTTAAACTGATTTAGAAAGCTTTTTTTACAATAGTGAAGATAATATAATAGATAAGAGGTATAAACTGACTTGTTTTATTGACTGAAATAGAAACCTCATATATAAGTATATAATGACTTTGAGATTAAGAAAAGTAGCAAAAAAAGATAATATTAAATAATAATAAATAAATAAAAATGGGAGAGTGGGAGAGATCATGTGATAACAAATTTGACTAATTTAAACTAATAAAATAATAATTAGTTGTTTGAAGCATCATTTAACATTGGGCAAATCCAACCTTTTAAATTTTATTGATGCATTTCTTGTTTTTGGCCAACAAAGATTTAAACTTTCATTATTCCTCAATAACATTAAAGAACATAACGTCAGGAACCCTAACAAAGCGGAAAAAAAACATTACTGGAAACACAAAGCAAAGGCCTAATACATGACGCGCCAAACTAGAAGGAAAAAGACAACTTCATAGAAATATAAACTAACAAATGGAATCTGAAATGTTTCTACTTTGCAAATATGGAAATTCTAAAGTCTCTGTTGTCTTCTTCGCATATGCAAATTAATAGGCCATGAAAATGTAAACCTCGTTAACAAATGCTAAATCTCCAGTCGAGGTGCAGCCACAACGCCACCTATCTAGCCGGGTGTCGAATCATTCCATTATGTGAAGCACACAAAGGCGCAGATGACGTGTAAGAATTCAGGGGATTTTTCAGCAATGCAAAATCTACGTGGCAATCTGTATGTGCTTATTCAGATGCTATTCAGTGCCACACCACCCAGCTTAAACTAACGGAATAATTAAGCAAACAATAAGGACCAATTAAAAGATAAAAAATTTTAGGAACCTGGTTTAAAATTTAATAAAACTATAAGGACTGACAGATTAATTTTTCTTTTTTTTTTTATTTGCAGGAGCTATTGATAATTTGGACATATGATCTTATGACATCCAATATCAAAAGACAACTATTTTATATTAGTCAAGCATATATTATAGAATAGCTCTTTTCTTTTAAAAAAACAAAAGAAAAATTTGCACAAACAACAATTTTTCAACTAAATAAGCAATTCATTGTAACTATTATCAAGAAGAATAAATACAATGATATGCAGACTTCAAAATCATATCATGCCAGATACAAACTTCAACTCTTTAGGGTCCACATTCTTTTATTTCATTTTTCTAATATGGCCATTGAAATAGGGAAGGAGACTATCAGCCAACAAAAACTTTTAACACTAGTTCTGTGTCACTCACAGTAGGAGCCCCAACTTCTTTAAGAATGCAAGAGATACAACAAATCTTTCTCAAAATTTCCACCACAAACTATTCCAAGACAAATTATCAGTATTTCCCTCTCCATGAGGTCCACTTCAGTTTAAGCTGATACCACAAAGGGGATATTCCCATAACCCCTCGTGCAAGCCTCGGATCAAACACATCGAATTGCACCCGATTCAGAGAATCCAAGAGAATCTGAGCAGGCACTGCTGGTAGAAGCACTGGCACAGCTTCAGGAGGAACGAATTCGGCTAACTTCCTAGCTTTCTCTAAATGCGCATTTGCAACTGTGGCCATATCGAAAACTGCATCACAAAGAGCCTCACGAGAATCCAATCGCATCTCTTCTCGACGTCCCTGCTTAACTAATAATCCATGCTTGGATGCCACTTTAGCCGGTATATAAGAAAAATGGCGGTCGCGACTGATATGATAAGGCAACGATTTAAGTAGCAAGAGAATGCCACTTGCCTTACCAATATGTGATGCTGCATGATCAGCTGCCGTGGATCTGATGCCACCAGCTTGAAGTGTTAAGTACAGCATAGTCGATGTTGTGTCCTCAGAATATTTCTCTATTTCTTCCATAGTTTCTGGCATGTCGGTAGCCTCTCTTCTTGCATCTTTAATCCGAGCTTCGACAGATCGTTTCAACCATATCTTACTAAGTTTGGTTTCAGCTATAACGGATGAGAGGGCCTGTGCTGTTGGGTGTTCAATCAGTTTATTGGCATATATTTTGTCTATGGCTTCTTGCCACCATACCAAACGCATAAGACCTATCCTGGGATCAGAAGCAACATCCATAGCTCTCGCTGTTTCCACATTCAAGGCACGCAGAGCGAAGGCGGCTTTCCGCATAGATGGAGGGAGTTCAAGAAGACAAAGATAGTGATGATAATCATAGCTTCGCACTTGTTGTATGCAATAGGAGAAAGCTGCCCTTAAGCTACTAGATGTAGAAGCACTTTTCATTAAATCTTTCGCCGGGTGCCTACAGAGAAAAGCTACATTGATAACAATGATACTAAAAAAAGCGAAAATTCATGTTGATAGTGAATTATAGATCAAAGATGAAAGAGAAGAGAGATGGCAAGAAATTGAACAAGAAAAGAGAGGCACACAGAAAAAAAAGGGAATAAATATGCGCTACCAAGAATCAGAAGGGGGGAAATGGATTTTGGTTTTTAATATTTTAAATTTTGATCTGATCTATAAATGTTAAGGAGACTTTTTCCACAGTCAAACTCACTGCAACATCTTTTCTTTGTGCAAGAAGTTTCTCTTCAGGTTTTCTCGTCAACATGAAGCTCAACAGCTGGAATCAGTTTTATTATGATCTCCCTATGCCTTGTTCTGGGCCACCAAATTCTTTTTATCTTTGAAGGTTTATGCTAAAACAGTAAAACGCACTCTTTCAATACGACTTCCAATAAGTTCTGCTTGTCTGGCACATGACCTTTGCCTTTAATGTCAACTTAGCCTAGTACCTACAGTAGCATCTAATTTCATTCAAAGCATAGGTTCTTTTTATAAACATAGATTACATATGCTTGCTCCTTTACTCACACTCACATAAAGAAAATACTTAAAAGTCTTATGAAATGGGACTAGGATAGAAGTCAGCCATCTATTACAATTGTTGTGTTGTGTAACTAAATCTGATCATAGCTGCCAATAGAGCAACCAAGATTAATATGTAATGGCAGTGTATACAAAGTTACACCTGCAACAATTTATACAATGCAAATCAGCTTAAAAAAGTAACTAAAAAGCCAGGCTGTTACACAATATTCACTGGCCTCCTAATTCAAATTAAAAATAATCAACCGACAACTTATATCAGAAATGAGATCATCCAGGAAATTTTGTTTACTGCAATTACTATAAATGCATTATCAAATCAGCTTTGCTTGTATTCCCGTGTACAGGAAAGAGGTGGAAAAGATAACATATTATACAAGTCTGACAATGTTGTAGACTTTATCACCATTGTCATTCATGTAATACAGAAAATACATGGATGCAGATAGTTTATCACAGTAAAAATTAGGGTAAACAAGTTTAATCCACCTGCCAAAAAGAAATTAAAATGTCCAATCAAGACCATGGCTTTGAATTAGTACTGTTTCTAGAATATTAGTCATTGTATCAAATTGAACAAGACGTTGAGGTAATAAGCAGCTGAAAAGGGAGGGACAACACCTAAATAAAGGAAGTGGAAAGAGAAGCAAAAGGTTAGACATTCTTCCTTATCACAGACTCAAAATGGATATCAGCTAAATTGATCATCGCCTATGTAACAAGCCCGGTAAGTTTTGTGAGTTCTCATGGATTCCAATAACTAATAACAAAGCAAAATCAAGGAATTTTACCCTTTTCATATTTGATAGAGATTTATATGTCTTTCCTTTCTATGTTAGCAGCAAACTGCCTTATGAAAACCAGGACTAGTAAGAGAATACTTCTTATCTTACAATAACTATTTCTGCATTCTCACTCCGAATAATTATGACAGCTTCCAATAGTGTATACAGAAAGTTATAGCAGCAATAAGTACAATTATGATAGCATTTTGATCAATAACTGAAGTTCTGAGTTCTGGCCACTTTATTTAAGAATATGGAGAGGTATTCAACACAGGAACTTAGATATGCATACTTATCCATGGAAATCAAGAGTAAAACGACATGAAAGTTAAGCTGAAGGGAGCATATGACTTTGCGGAATTATATCAAACACTATGAAGGCATTCCGCAGGACTTTCTTCCCCTTAGACATGCTTCATCAAAAGGGGTAAAAGACTAGCTAAGAAATGAGGTACTTAAGAAAACAGCAAGTAACGAACTAAAACCAAACACACTTCATAGAAGAACAATCGAAGATTTAAAAATATGGCTTGGGAGATTTTTCCTTACAGAGTGTTCGCGTCGTGTGTCCCGCTCCTTCTACGCAACGTTGTAGATCACGACACATCCAGAGCAAAGGTGAACTAGGAAATAAAGAGGCCGGCGAGGAAAATGTTGGGCTTCGGCCCACTTTGCACCTTCATTGATCAGAACCCAAATACAATTCAAGCATCTCCTAAAATCCCAAATCTTCAGTCCAGGAAAAGAAAACATTCGGCTCACCTCAAATCTACTTACATGAGTAAACCTCCATTAATATGGATCTAGTATCTTAAAATATTTTTTTGAGGTGCATTCAGTATTTTAAAATATTTTATAATTTATTCAGCACCTGAAATTTGTTTTTCCAAGCGAGCACCCAAAACTATCTTGTTACGCAATTTTGCCTTTTATGCTATGTTTGACTCAGATGAATGGGAGGGGAGGGGTAAGAAGGAGAATGAATGAATTTTAATAATTCTTTGTTTGGGTTGATTAGAGGAGAGAGGAGGGAGGGATTTTATCTTTTTAATTATTCTTTATTTGACTTAGAGAAGATGGTAACTCCCTTCTATCTTTTAAAAAATTTCTAAGCCAAACGATAAGAGGGGAGCGACAACCCAACCCTTCTCTTTCCTCTCCTCCCCTCTAAAAACCCTATACTAAACACGGTGTTAAAGTATTAAAATTTTTAACTTTGTCTTTAAAGTATTTTTTTAGAAGTAATTTTAATCTTAGTATTATCTTTCAAAACATATTTAAGGCTGTGTTTGGTTGGACTAAAAGGAGAGAGGGGGAGGGGAGGATTTTTAATGAAGGGGAGGGAAAGGGTGGGAAGGGGAGATTTTGATAATACTTTATTTGGTTTAGTAGAGGAAAGGAGGAAAGCTAATAAGAAATTAATTATTTTAAAATTGAAGTGGCTTATTTCCTCTTTTATTTTGATTAGTATATAAATATATATGATATCGCATCTCAAAATAAATAAATGTCCACATGGAAGTGTTAATACATTAGACAAAGTTCAAATATCAAATAAAGAAGTTCAAATACTAATGCCATAACACTAGACTACTCCTTAATTAATGCTAGAAGATCCAAACACCATATCCATAATTATTGCTTTTCCAATGAATAGAATTTGAAAAATAAAACTAAGGCGCATTTAGATTTTAAAACCTCAAATTTAAAATTAATGAATTTGAAATCTTTTGTTTGGATAGTATAAATATTTCAAAATATTTTTTATTACAATTCACATTTGAAAAAAGTCAACACAATTCTTAAAAATTATAATAATACGATTTATTTAGATTTGAATCAAATCCAAATTCATAAACTTTATTTGATCATATAACGGATTTGCATTCAATCCAAATCCACATATTCCTTAATTCAAACACAATGTTAAGGTGTAATGGTTTTTCACACATTTAACCTAATAATGGGTTTATGTTTATGTATGTTATTAGCAATTTAAGGAAAGGGTTACTAGGAATTAACTATTTAACAATATGAGGAATTAAGGTGAAATTCCTCAAGTTGGTCACTGCGCTTTGCTTGATATAAAATGAGCTCCAATAAATATAGTTCTGATCATATTTTCTCATGTATGGTTTGTATTTTTAAGAGGTTGATGAAACCTAGATACATCAGTTCAAAACTTCAAATACCAAAGTCTACAGAAAATATAATAATGAAAGTAGAACAGAAGAAAGGTAAGAGAATACTCACTGATGAAGCTCTCACTTGTTAGGCGTGAAGATGATGATCTCAAATGTCAGCGCCAAATGAATATATTAGGTTATATTAAAACCTAAATGATAAAAGGGTAATTATCTTATTTTACTAAGGTTAATTTAAGGATAAAAAAATTTCTCTCTATCTCCAAACAAAAAAAAAACTAACTTTTAAAGAGAAGGTTAAGAAGAGAAAAAGAGGGAAACGTAGCCCCTCCCCTCTTTCAAAATTATTTATCCAAATAAGGGCTGGGGAGCAACTCCCCTCCCTCCCTTAAAAATTTTTTAAACTAAACAAAGAGAGAGGGTAATAACTCTTTTCCCCTCCCCACCTCTTCCTCCAAAAATCTCATACTAAACATAGTATAAATGAGTATGCTTCACCTATAAAAATATTTTATGATAATAGATGAACACAATATTTTAAAATATTAGATGTACGCATATGAGAAAATATTTTAAGGTACTATATTTATCTTAACCCAACAATAATTAATGTTTAGGAAGTATTTTTCTTTTAAAAAAGTGAAAAAGAAACTGGGTAAGCACAAATAGAAACAACATGATGAAAGAAAAAAAGGCGTTGACAGAGAGAATAGTTTGTTGCTGCCAAGAGGATTAGATTAAACTGGACATAGCTGCCCGCTCCAAAATGGGCCCACTTTAGTGGACGAGCTAGAGCTCGAGCTAGCCCCAACCCATCATTTTTTAATATTTTTAAAAAATTAATTCTAAATTTTTAAAATACTAATAAAATATTTTTAATATTATATTAGTAAAATTAAAAAATTATTAATTTATACTCTTAAAAATTTTTATTTTTTATAAAAAATCTCAAATTTTATAACTATAAATCTAAATAAACATTAATATAATATTAATTAATTATAATATATTAATATATATCAATAAATAAGTAATTATTTTTATTAATATTTAATAATGAGAGTATTTAAAATAATATTTAAATAATATTAATAATTAAAAAAAATGAGCTGGCGGCCGTCCTAAAATGGGCTAACATTTTCTCAATTTGAGCCTGCTTATTTTTTTTAAATGTTAATTTAACCTATTTTATCAGCTTTAGATTAGACGATGATGGAGGGGTATAAGATTACGTGGAAAGAGCTCAAAGAGATGGAAGATTGTACTGAAGAAGTGGCTTTTGTTTTGAGCCTAACATAATTTAAAACAGAAAACACTTTCTAGCCCGTTTGATTCCCTGAATGGAAAAGATATAATAGAATATAATACAATGTAATAGAATGTAATCACGATTATATGAATTTATTTAGTACGCTATTAATAAAAGATTATATATAGGTATAAAAACGTTTGGTTAAAATATTATAAATATGAGAATATATTATAATAATAAATTAAAAGGTAAAATTATCTCTATCAATATATATATATATATAATGAATTAAAATTATATATTTTTGCTAAAATATATAATAACTCTGCCTACTCATATATGTATATAATAAAAGTAATATATCAAATTATCCTTGTTAATATATACAATAAAAAATTAATTTTTAATATTTAAAAAATAAAATTTTAGATAAAATTATATTAAATTAAAAAAATTATAAATAAAATTATATTATAAATAAAATTAAAATATTGATCGTATATAAAAAAATGAGATAAAAATATTTTGTATTATTTTATCTATATATATATATATAAATATAAATGAGTCGATAAGTTCCACTGATCTCCCTCCCGAAGATTCTTTCTTCCGCACCTAACACGAGCTGTGCCTGTGGTTTCTTCTTTGCCTTCCCCACGTAGCCCTTCCAAGTCAATGACTACTCGTCCATCGAGAATTCATTTCTCTCCTCCATCAGCCAACCCTTTATGCTTGAGCCAGCGTTTTGATTTTGGGCATGGTTTTCGTTTCTAACCATCCAAATATTTTATAAAATTTAATAATTAAATATTTATATTAAAATTATGGTTTCAAAAATGAAATTATAATTTTTCATGAAGGTAATTTTTTTTACTTTTTTAAAAATTATTATCAGCTAAAATCACTTTTATAATTTTTTTAGAAGCTATTTTTCAAAAAACACTAATCCAAACCTCCTAAATATTACCGCCTTGCATTTTGATTACTGGGTTCCATTTTAGAAAGGGCTCAGTCCTTCTCATCAAATAATTAACGGCGTTCATAAATGTCTATTAATCCTTGATAACCATTTAAACTTTGCTCATTAAATTCTTTTAAATTCATAAATATTATTTTTCTTTATTAAAAAATATCATTTTTTCTAAATTATATTTTTAAAAAAGTTGAAAATATTTGCACAAAATAGGAATAATATTTTTATAGTTTCCATTTATATTGAATCATACAGAGATAACATAGCATCTTGGTTACATAAATTTAAATAGATGAGATATTTATTAATACTGTGGTTTTTTATAAAAGATATAGTTAACTAATTTAAATAAATTAAATAAGTAAATTAATTATAATAAATATGATATAATTTTTTAAAAATATCTAAAATTATATTATATATCAGTTTATAAATTAAATAAATTATAATTTTTAAAAAATAAATATTAAATATAAAATAAATTAAATAGTTATATCATATCCAACACTTATATCAAACTCTAATATAATTTACTTACTCTAATATAATTTACTTATGGCGTTACTAACATAGAGTTAGGTGGAGAGAGCCATACCAACCTTTAGGGTTTACATACATATGGATTAATTATGTTATTTTTTAAAAAACCAAGAAGTCTTGAATTAACACAGTTAACAACATCCATAACCTTGTGGATTGTGGATCTGGAGTGCCCAAAAAGAAAAATACGGATTTTCAAGAGAAGCTTCGAGAACCCACCCTACCCAGCCAGAAGTCTCTGCCTTCTTGTAATTTCCCTTTTTCCACTGTCTCCAAGTTGATTTATGATTATATATTGGCCATTTCTTCTTCCTTGATATTCCAATCAAATCCCTCGAACGCCTTCACTATCTTCGTAATTCCCTAATAATGGCCGACGAAGCCAAGGCAAAAGGTAATGCAGCTTTCTCTTCCGGTGATTTCTCCGCTGCCATCCGTCACTTCTCCGACGCCATCGCTCTTGCCCCTGATAACCATGTCCTCTATTCTAATCGATCCGCTGCGTATGCTTCCCTTCACAAATACTCCGAAGCTTTAGCCGACGCCAAGAAGACCGTCGAGCTCAAGCCCGATTGGTCTAAGGGTTACAGTCGTCTCGGCGCTGCTCATCGGGGTCTCGGCCAAAATGATGAGGCTATTGCTGCTTACAACAAGGGCCTTGAGATCGACCCTAACAATGAACCTCTTAAATCCGGCTTGACTGATGCAAAGGCGGCGGCTGCTTCTTCTTCGAGGTCTCGTTCGACGCCACTTCCGGACAATCCTTTTGGAGAGGCTTTCGCTGGACCTGAGATGTGGGCGAGGCTTACTGCTGATCCTACCACTAGAGCCTATCTTCAACAGCCTGATTTCGTGAAGATGATGCAAGATATTCAGAAAAATCCCAACAATTTGAACATGTATTTGAAGGATCAAAGAATCATGCAAGCTCTTGGGGTTTTGCTCAATCTCAAGATTCGTACCCCAACGGACGAAGCTGATATGCCTGAGTCTTCACCTTCTTCTCCGCCTCAAGAGAGGAAGAGAGCTGCTGAAGCAGAGCCTGCCAAGGAAAAGAAGAAGCAGCCGGAGCCTGAACCGGAGCCCATGGAAGTGACGGGAGAGGAGAGGGAAGCAAAGGAGAGGAAAGTTCAGGCTCAGAGAGAAAAGGAGGCTGGTAATGCTGCTTACAAAAAGAAGGATTTCGAAACAGCAATTCAACATTACTCCAAGGCTTTGGAATTGGATGATGAGGATATATCGTTTCTCACAAACCGTGCTGCTGTGTACTTGGAAATGGGAAATGTAAGTCAATTCGCTTATATTATTTGATTGAACGCAATTCATTCCAATTCAATGCTAAATGCGGTGGCTTGCATCACTTTTGTGAATTAATGCTTTAGTTTGGCCTTCTTAATGTATAAGAAGGTCACAACCTGTTAAATTTAAGGATGTTTTTACAAATTCTTTAACTTTTACAGTAGGGAAGATGGTATAAGGGCGATATAGTAGCGTCTAATCAGATAATGTGCCTTGTAAATATTGCGTTTGTGGCTAAGGATTTTAGAGGTCATTGTGGATTTGACAGAGAAAATTACTCGAAGTTGCTTTAGGGTGATGACATTAGGGTTCTTAAGTTATGTCTTTATGTAACATTATATTATATATTAGTTTATAAGTTAGGTAAATTAATTTGGAAAAAATGATAATATGAGAGACAAAGTAGATTGGTATTTTACATTTAGGATAAGAGGAGTATCATATAGCATTCATTTGATATAGGTTAGGTTGGTGCATTATGTGTTCTAACAACTAGTTTTCGAATGCTGAGCATTTTTCCAGTTCGAAGAATGCATAAAAGATTGTGACAAGGCTGTCGAAAGGGGAAGAGAACTGAGATCAGACTTCAAGATGATAGCAAGAGCTTTGACAAGGAAGGGAACTGCCCTGGTCAAACTGGCGAAATGCTCAAAGGATTATGAATGTGCCATTGAGACTTTCCATAAAGCACTTACGGAGCATCGCAATCCTGACACATTGAAGAAACTGAATGAAGCTGAAAAGGCGAAGAAAGAACTTGAACAGCAAGAATACTTTGATCCAAAACTGGCTGATGAGGAGCGTGAAAAAGGTATCCTCCTTTTTAGAATCTACCCCTGAATCTCCGTCTTCTGTAATAATGTTTGTTTCGTATGGAAAGAGATACTTTCGGCTATGTATTTACCCCTTTCGTCAACATGCAGGTAATGAATTCTTCAAGCAGCAAAAGTATCCTGAGGCTGTGAAGTGTTACACAGAATCTTTAAGAAGGAACCCTAAGGATCCTAAGGTAATAATATGTTTATTAAGTAGGGTAGATAATTGTGTCATACAGCAAATGCAAACTCTGACCTGTTGAAATACTTTATGTTTTTTTCAGACATACAGTAACAGAGCTGCATGCTACACAAAACTTGGCGCAATGCCTGAGGGTTTGAAGGATGCTGAAAAATGCATTGAGCTTGATCCAACCTTCTCAAAAGGTTATTCTAGAAAAGGTGCCGTACAGTTTTTCATGAAGGAATATGATAAAGCCTTGGAAACATACCAGGAGGGATTGAAACATGACCCTAGCAATCAGGAGTTGCTTGATGGCATAAAACGGTAATCATCTTAATATTCATTACTGCTATGTGGATGATGCTACATGTGCTGTTCGCAAGTGTCTACTTTGCATTCTGCCTACAGATTAGAATAAAGTAATAATTTTTTTCATCTCGTATTCGTTTCAGATGTGTAGAACAAATTAATAAGGCCAGCCGCGGGGATTTATCACCTGAGGAATTGAAGGAGAGACAGGTGTGTCCTGCTACCTATTTTTGAAACATTGCCGAAACCAAGACAGTGGGAACTGGGAAGTCCATTGATTGATTTGTTTTAAAATTTGTTGTGATGTTGCTTGCAGGCCAAGGCAATGCAGGACCCAGAGATACAGAACATCCTTCAAGATCCTGTTATGAGACAGGTAAGCATGAAGGCAATACATTATCGCCATTGATTTTTGCATTGCGTAACTGATACGAATGAGGTGTGCTAATAAGAGTTGTGGTTGTACTTGTGTGTGCAGGTGTTAGTTGATTTCCAGGAAAATCCCAAAGCTGCCCAGGAACATACAAAGAATCCAATGGTGATGAACAAGATCCAAAAGCTGGTCGGTGCTGGAATTGTCCAGATGAAGTGATTTGGATGGAATAGCAGAAAAAGGGACTTGGTTGGTTCCACTGTGACTCGTATTTTACTTAGATTGGATCAGAAAAAGAAAAAAGAAAAATACTGCTGGGAATTTCCTAGTTAACTTTCTGTTTTTTTGCAATGTTAAGGATTTTTGTTTTTGCCATAAGCTATGTTAAGTTAATTCTCGTGATTTAAGTAGTTCGGGTGCTTCAAACTCAAATCTTTGTCCATTCTTCGCCCGTTATATGTTCAAGGCCTTGAAACTTTCTATCATATTTTTTGTTATGGGTATTAAAGCTTTATAATGCGAATTTAAGGAAGTTTCAGACTATTGGGGTGTTTTGGACTTCTGGCATGGAGAGTCGTTTGCAGATTACATGCAATATGAATATAGGAACTTGGGCTTATGGCCTTGGAATAAGCGAGGGGCTGAGAGAGGCAAATAGCTCTACAAACAATTGTGAAAAATTGATGTAATTTTGAAGATGTCAATTTTCTTGATTTGTGCAAAATAAGTAAATTTATCGTATAAAAAGAAACCGAAAGAGTAATGTTTTTAATTATAACCAAAACAATCTATTCTTGTGAGTTCTTGGATTTTATTTCTTAAAATAACAGTGAACATTCTTTGAAGCACCATACATTTATATGGTATTGTCAAATATGTAATTCTCAATTTTTTTTTTTGTAATTCTTTATATTTTGTTATGCTTGAATCATTAACGAGAGAAACATTTTACACATTATCAAAAGAAAAAGAGAGAGAAACATGTTAGTTACAAAAAGCATGTTTAGCAAGTTCTAGAATGATGATAGAAAAAATAAATAAAAAATTAATTATTTTATCTCTATAATTTTAATATGGTTGTAATTTAATTTTTTAATTTTAACTCTATAATTTAATTATTATAATTTTAATTTTAAATTTTAAATTGACAATTTTAACTATTTAAAATGTTGATTTTTGCATTGTAGAAAATAAAATTAGAAAAACAACTTTTTTTTTTATCTTAGTCTAGTTTAAAATTATAAAAATTAAGTTATAATAGTCTAATTTTAAAGATTAAATTTTAAGTATGTCAAAATTATATAGATTAAGTTATATCAAAATAAAGTTTAAGAATTAAATTAAAATGATGTCAAAAATATAATACTTAAATGATTAATTTTTCTATTAAAAAACTTTTTAACCAACAAAAAGACAACTATACTTCCCACTCATCTTATTCTCCTAATGCTCATATAGGATCTGCCTCCTGAGCGTCAAAGAGTTGATGGTCTCTAACATGAAGCTAAACACAGATACGTTTTGTAGCTTTGGTCATCTCCCACGTCATATTGGGAACTTTGTGAAAGTCGGTTTGCCGCTTTTATTAAAACAAAAAATGTATTCAAGTCGACTCCATCCCCTGTTTTTCAGAAATATTCAAGAAGGATTTACCTTCGGCCAAAAGCTGGTTCTCTCCGAGATGAAGAGAAAATCTCTTTTAATTGTCATCTAACTTCGCACTGGGAGAGGAAAAATGACAAATGAAAAATAAATAAAAACAAACTTTTAACTATTGAACATGATACAATTGTTGCGGGAAAAATGTTCCTTGTGAGGAGACAAAGGAATAAATACATTAAGCAGCAACTTCTTGCTCCTTTGAGGAGAGTTGGTTTTGGATGTGCTGAGGCACCACATCAAACTTGGCTAATTGCATTGTGTAAGACGCACGTCCCTTCGTCATCCCCCTCAGTGTACTCACATACTGAAACATCTCAGCCAGAGGAACCAGAGCATCAACCACCTGCCATCAAAATGGAACAAAGAAACAATGGCTGAGTCCAAGTAAAACAGAAACCGAAACATCATTCTCGTCATTCAAATAAACATGTGTTCGTTTCTATAATAAAATAGTGAGTAATGTAGATTTATTGTCATTTCCTATACTAGAATTTGTTATTGCATATTATTTACTTATTATAAAACTTTTTGGTGATTATATTCTTTTTTTGGGGACCTCATAGTGACTTACCCTAAATCTTATCTTTTGTCAGTTCATATCATAATCTCTATATTTTGCCTGTTCTATTCATTGAAAATTCTAGAGTTGGGAGCGTATGCTGCCTCATAAGTTATAATTGTGTCAAAAAAATACATCCATTTCACAGGGATTACATGGAAGGGGAAAGATGATATGATATGAAGATAAGATTTTTAGACTTGTAATGAAAGCCCCAATGGCTGCATCAAATTCTGAGATTTTCAATCCCAACAAAAAATACTACGGCATATCAACAAACAGGCAGCTGAACTGACTACTATTACTTACCATCCATCTTACAAGAGATAAACAGAAAGGTAAAGTTGACAGAAGAATGGGCATATGTACTTTCTAGTAATCCCTCAAAATTAACAGAATAATCCAATACAGAGAACCAGGTTGACTGACATACCTTTAGGCCACCGGGCTTGTCACTAAAACTGTTAATCTGACCTCTTCTTGAGTTGAGATCACCAATTACATCTCCTAGATGATCTTCAGGAGTAACCACTTCAACTTTCATAATTGGTTCAAGCATCTTTGGTCCTGCTTTTCTCATTCCATCACGGAAAGCTCCTCTTGCTGCCAACTGGAATGCCAAGACACTTGAATCTACATCATGGTAAGATCCATCTACAAGTACTGCGCGTACATCAACGACTGGAAATCCAGCGAGTATACCATTGCTCATACACTCCTCCAATCCTTTAATCACTCCCGGAATGTATTCTTTCGGTACAGCACCTCCTTTGATCTCACTCTTGAACTCATACCCACCACCTGCCTCCATGGGTTCAAAACGAATAGTGACATCCGCAAATTGACCTTGTCCTCCTGACTGTTTCTTGTGAACATACTTCACTTCTGAGACTTTGGAAATGCTTTCCCTGTAGTTCACTTGGGGTGCACCAACATTAGCTTCCACCTACATTCAACAATTTAGACAATTATTTCAAACATATATAATATTAATACACAAGAATGATGAAGGGAGGACACGAAAAGGAAAAGAAAATTCTCATCATATGAATGATCAAATGAAAAGAAAAGGAACACAATGCAAATTAACACATAATAATGTTTTATCTGAGGACAGGCATAGATATTGTCTATGTTCAGAAGTCATGCCACAAATTGCACGATTAGTACAATATTTTCTTCCTCCCTTCCCATTCTCTTAAGATTGTTAATTATAAAGAAATAGAAGGCAAATAAGTTCCTCATTTTTAGTTATTTCATGCAAAAATAAGGCAAAAGTGTTAAGTATTTAAAAGGAAAAAATAACAAAATAACCTATTGATTGATAGTCAAAGATATAACCTTAAATTCTCTCTTGAGTCGATCAACAATGATTTCAAGATGCAACTCTCCCATTCCTTCAATAACCGTCTGGTTAATCTCTTCATCCCTAGAGAAGTGGAAAGAAGGATCTTCTTGGGCGAGCTTAATTAAACCAGTTGCCATCTTGTCAACATCAGCCTTAGTTTTGGGTTCAATGGCAACCTTTATCACAGGATCAGGAAAATCCATGCGCTCAAGCACGACAGGACTATCAGGGTCACACAATGTTTCACCTGTAATAGTATCTTTTAAACCTGCAAGAGCAATAATATCACCTGTTAAAGCTACTTTAACATCCTCCCTGCTGTTAGCATGCATTTCCAATAGTCTACCAATTCTCTCCTTCTTCCCTTTGTTTGCATTGAGTGCATAAGACCCTGCAGTTAGCTTTCCAGAATACACCCTCACAAACGTAAGGGAACCAACAAATGGATCACTCATGATCTTAAAAGCTAATCCAGAAAATGACTCATCATCACTTGCTTTCCTTTCTACTACCAATTCTGGGTTTTCAGGGTCAGTTCCCTTCATTGGTGGCAACTCAATCGGTGATGGTAGATAGTCCACAACAGCATCAAGCAGCGGTTGAACCCCCTTGTTTTTGAAAGCTGAGCCACACATTACTGGCACAAAGTTTCCTGATATGGTTCCCTTCCTAATTAATTTTTTGATGGTTTCCTCATCTGGTTCATTTCCTTCTAGGTAGTTCTCCATGGCTTGATCATCCAACTCAACTATTGTTTCAATCATCTGGGATCGATAATCCTGAGCCAACTCAAGAAGATCCTCTGGAATATCTTCATAAGAAAACTTGGCACCTAACTCTTCTCCAGACCAAACTATAGCTTTCATTCTTACAAGATCAACAACTCCCTTAAAGTTATCTTCTGAACCAATTGGAATCTGAATTACGAGTGGTTTAGCGCCCAAGTTTGTCACTATCATATCTCTTGTTCGGAAAAAGTTTGCTCCAAGACGGTCCATCTTGTTAACAAAACAAATACGTGGAACCCCATATTTATCAGCTTGTCTCCAAACAGTTTCTGATTGTGGTTCCACACCAGCAACACTATCAAACAAGCATATGGCTCCATCTAGCACCCTAAGAGCTCGCTCCACTTCAAGGGTGAAGTCAACATGACCAGGAGTATCAATGATGTTGATCCGGTGCTTATTCCAAAATGTGGTGGTTGCAGCAGAAGTTATCGTAATCCCTCTTTCTTGTTCTTGTTCCATCCAGTCCATGGTAGCTGTTCCCTCATGCACTTCTCCAATTTTGTAGTTTCTTCCTGTATAGTAGAGAATTCTTTCGGTTGTGGTTGTCTTTCCAGCATCAATGTGTGCCATGATACCAATGTTGCGATAATCTTTCAATGGAATAGCTCGACTCGCATCTGAGGAGAAACTCAAGAGGCCATTGTGTTTGTATTAGTCAATGCATTGTTACTTTCAAAAAATGAATGCAAACTACTCTAAAATTCGATAGTATAAGAATGCATCAATGGCATGATGAAGATGGCAACCGTTCTTTTATGGTCGAAGAAAAAAGGTCATGCTATTTAGTCGTGACCAAGTTGAAATGTTTTTATTAAGCTCAAGAACGTTTAAACGTTCCTTCCAGATGCCTGGCAAAAGGAATGCTTTCCTTCAAAGGCAGTCATACTAGATAACATTAAACAGATAAATATGAAAATCCAGGTGTATTTAGTAACTTAAAAAAGAATTGACAATTCACGTTCACAGAACACATAAAAGTATCGAACAAGAATGCACAATCAGACACAAAACATGAAAGTTACTGAAGAGAATAAGTTTGAAGGAATATGATCATAATGAGCAATGTATCTTTCGTAATCAGAAACATTGACTTCAAGTCCTTTCATAAACTATAAAGAAAAGGGAATCATAATTATGAAGTCGAGACTTCCTATGAATTAAATTAATTATGCAATCAGAATATAGAGTTAAAGCAGAAGTATTTCAAACATGAAAGATGAAGGGAAGCCAGGGAAAGATACCTTCGGCAGCTATGGCGAAAACAGACAAGTTTCGTCTGCTCTGGTGGCGCAAATAAGAGAGCTGGGAGGATTTAGACTTAATTGGGGAAGTTCCAAAGAACTGAGAAAGAGAAGATGAAGTAAGGGAACGAGAGGGTCGAGGTCGAACACCCATGAAAGGTAGTGGAGAGAGGGGGCTTGGCTTCCTTTGAGACCCATTGTTGAAATTGCGGAGAGAGGAAGCTGAAGCTTAGGGCGCCGTCACTCTGAAAGTCTCCGTCGCCATCTTTGCCGCAGAAAGATTGCGTTTTGCTCAGTCCTCCTCAACCTCGCTCTCTGTTTCGGGTGGGGAAGTAGATGACGAAACACGATAGTAAGCGAGCAGGCCAGTCCCCTTTCAACCAAGCAATCTCGAGTGTTCATTTTATCCTTTCCACATTTAATTAAAATAATTAATAATTAATAATCAATTCTATTGTTTTTATAAAACATAATAATTAATAATTAATTGTATTTTTTATAATAATAATAATAATTAATAATTAATAATTATAATCGCGACCTCATTCAAAAGAAACCACAGAAATCACCTCAACTCAAGGTACTCTTTTTTATTTTGGTTTGTTGACAACCTCAAGTATATTTGCAAAATAAAATGGAAAAATTTTAAAAAATATCTATTTAAATTTTAAAATTTTAAATCAAAACTTTTTATAAAATAAAAGTTGTAAATAGTTTTATAAGAGTTGTAAATAACTTATAAAATATAGTAAACAGAATTTTAAGATTTAAATATGTGTTTTTTGGGATTTTTCCAAATAAAATTAATATGCAAGTTTCATTTTTTTATTCTTATAGTTTCTTCAATTATTTTTAGTATTGGTGTATATACTTGTAATTTGTTAATTTATAAAACAAAAGATGTTAATGGCTGATAGTGAGGCAGTGGGGCTTTCATTCAACATATATCTAGATTAATTTTGTCACATAAATTTTTATAAAAATCAAAATCAACCAAATTATATATTATATATAAATATTAGAAAATGATTATGAGCATAGTAATTTTTTATTGGGAAAAAACAGAAAAAGATTTTTTAAATTTTAAAAGGACAAAAAGGGCCTCTAAATTTTAAAAAAGACAGATTGGGCAGAAGGCTCAATCTGTCATTTACAAATTTCTGTGCAGAGTTATAAATACCATTATGAGAATTGTAAATATCATTATGGGAGTTACAAATACCATTGACAGAGTTGCAAATACCTTATGAGAGTTATAACTATTATTAGTAAAGCTGCAAATACCATTGGCAAAATTGCAAATATCATTACAAGAGTTGTAAATACCATTGATAGAGTTGCAAAAAGTGCAATTTTATCTTTTGTCTCAAATTTGCAAATGACTGTTTGTAACTCTGTCAATGATATTTGTAACTCCCATAATAGTATTTGCAACTCTGCACAAGAATTTTAAAATGACAAATTGAGCCTCCTGCCAAATTTATCTTTTTTAAAATTTAAAAAATCTTTAATTGTCTTTTTTCTTTTTTTTTCTTTTCCCATTGATAATAAATAAATTTTATTATTCTATCTTTATTTTTAAAAAATTATATATATACTTTTTTTAGAAGAGTGGTTGTATCTTCTGTGCTTATATAGGTTTGCCTCTTCTAATAATTTTTTTTTAAGAATACAACTTAGTTCAAATTTAAGATATTTTGTTAATACCAAATTATATATTACATATAGATGCAAGGAGATAATTATAAGCATAATAATTTTTTATTTTGATGGTGTCAGTAAATAACTTTTATTATTCTATCTTTATTTTTTTAAAAAAATATATTGTTTTGAGAATTTACATGTCATCAACTCTAATTATAATAAATCTAATTGATTTTTCTTATTTTTTAATTAATTTAAGTTTTGCATTAGTTCTTCTCCATGAATTCATGGAGGCAGAGACGAGAGCAACGTGGAAACACAGCTTAGCCAGGAGTTCTAAAGGCTGCGAGTGACTCAGACAATTTCCATTAAGTCCTAGTTTTAACTTCATGAAACAAATTGAGCCCCCTACTAGCAATAGAATTATTATCATTTACAATTTATTATTAATAATATACTTTGTTATATTTTTTATATATTATATTCTTTTAAATATATTCTCTATATTTATCAATTTTTTTTAAATTATCTTAATTGATATTTTTTAAAAAATAATAAATAAGAGCGGGAGGAAAGGAAGTAATAAAAAATAATTATGATATTATAAAAAATATATTATATTAACTAATTTTTTAATTTAATTAAATTAATTAAATATATCTTATAATTGGAAGAATATTAGATATTATTTAAAATGAGTTCCATGTATTTATTTGTAGTAATTTAAAAACGTAGGATGAGTCATATTATTATTCATAATTTATAACCTTTCTACAAATTTTATAAATATATTGATTATTATTATTTTAATTTCATGTGAGATACAACATTATTACAGAATAATACTTCAATTTGATATTTTAATATTAATATTCAACATAATATTTGTTAAACACTTAATATTAAGGAAGCCCTGAGAGCCAACAACAAGCGGCTGCAAAGCCCTTAGAAGGACATTCATGAGGAGCTATCTTATCCTGCTATTGAATTTTATTTATCTTTTCTTTTTTTTTCTTTCTTTTTCTGGTTTATTCCTCTTTAGTTTTGCTCCTCTAGTAATTTGTGGATAAGATAAATTGGCATGACTTGCAAGTTGTTTGTGTTTTCGCCACTAGCTTAAAAGTGATACGCTTGTCTCAATGCACCAAAATAATTAATATATTTGTCTTTATTTTATTTTTGTTATAAAAATAAAGAAAATGCAAGAGAGATTTAGAATGAGAGAAATGAGAATGATAAGAGAGAATTAGAGAGAAAGAGGGAGTAATTCTCATTCTTATTGTTATCCTCAAATGTGTGTACATCATCTTCTATTTATAGGACACTAACATTGAAGACTAATCCTAAAGAGTTACAAGTACAGAAAGAAGGGAATTAAACAATATAATTGTACAATTAGAGGTTATAGAGAATGAATATTAGAGACTTTTTAATTTGGGAGTTATAAGCTATAATATTATTCAATATAAGATGGAATCCTAAGAGACTATGAACATCCACACAATATAATATTTATAACACTCCCCCTTGGATGTTCATAGATAAATATTGTGCCTCATTAAAACTTTACTAGGAAAAACCCTGTGGACAAAAACCTAACGAAGGAAAAAGAGTATATAATATATATTGAAGCTGCCTCATTAAAAACTTTATCAGAAAAATCCAGTGGGATAAAACCTTAGTTAAAAAAATGAGTAGATCATGATCTTTACTCCCCCTGATGATAATATCACATTTGTCTCCCATTATGACAACATTAATTTTATTCTCCTTGATCACTATCCGTCATTTCATATGAACGAAATGAGATTATTTCAATGCTTTTTGAGCATATATTCCTTTTATCCGAACTATGCATAATGCTTATCATATTTTTAAAGTATATTCAACCAACATATCTTCTGGATACATTGAAATATCAACATACTTTTCATCTGTCTTATACACTCAAATATCAATTTCATTATCCATTTGTGTACCTGCAAGAACTTAATTTTTTCAATAAAATTAAAACATGCAACACCAATACAATAAATAAATAATATAATTGAATAAATATATGGAACTTCTGGCCCATTAAATTTAATATTTTTATAAACAATAAAGATTATAAAATTATTGGATATTTAACTGTAGACATTTCCTTTATATGCTTCAGGCATTTTAAATCCTTAAAATATTATCATGTAAATTTTACTATTTAGTGTGCTATATGCATATGTTATAACAATATATATTAGACGTATATTTTATTTTCTTATACTGTCAATATAGTAATATATGCAAAAATTATTGCCTCTACCACATAATAATATATTTTATCATAATCATCACTAGCTTTTGTGAAAATTTTTATTTTCACATAAATATTTTCATACTTTATATTTCAGATATTTGGACTGCAGGTCCATAATTTTCATATTGAAATAATATAATTCCATTTTCATTGCGTCTTTGCTCTTTTACTTTTTCTTTTGGCCAAATATTTTTTGTCTACTTTACATGAGAGATCTACATATAAGATTCTCATTTAACGATATTATTATCAAAATTGTTGTCGACAATTTTATATTTTTGGTTCCATTTTTCTTTTTGTGACATAACTTCTTGAACTCTATTTATTATATTTTAGGTACCTGGACCTCTGTTAAGGTTATTGTAAGTAGTTATGTCTTGATACTCTTCTAGAGTATCTGCCTCCTTAATATGATCATCTTAATTACATGTTCCAATATTTCTAATATTATATTTGGAATCAATTAGCATTTCATGCTTCAAACATGTCTCACTTTAATTTATACTAATTAGAGCATTTTTAGCTGGAATATGAGATTTGATAAACCTCATTTAGGTCCATAATCATATCTGACAGATATTTTATAATATTTTATGAATGCAATATTTTATGAACTTCTAGTTCATACTACTATATTTGATGATCTTGCATTTGATAGTAATAATGCATTTCTTATGTTCTTTTTTCCAGCTACTCAATTTCTCCCCCTCATGTTGAGAGAACTTTGTCAAATGACAATCAACTAATCATGTGGTATAAGTCTCCTAAATCAATTTGTTTATTTTAGAAATATCATTTTGTTTCATTTAGAGACAAACAAGAAAAAGGATGTTCCTACTCAACATTTATCTCAACTTTCTTTTAATAACCATCTATGTACGTTATGGTGGATCAATAAAAATAAGCATTGCACATTCAAAAATATCTGGCTCCTAACCAAAAGCTAATTTTATTGAGAGAATTTTATTGGCTTGATATGTATATGTGTCATAACATATCAAATCAAATATGCCAACACTGAAATATAAACCTTGTTCTCATAAGCATTAATCTAGTTACTTATAGAGGCATTTATAAATGATTCTCATATTCCAAAAATTGTGCACTCAACATAATGATTATATTTATTCAAATAATTATGCAAACTTCTGGCTGCAAACTCGTAATAATCTCACATGTAACCATTTTATAGATGCATCTATCAAATTTAGTAAATATTTGTATGGTTTACCTGCTTCTGAATGGGCCTATATAATATGATTTTGATATATTTTCAGAAATGTAGAAATCCATTCCAAATAATAACTAGTAATATTTTCATGATTAATTTTGTTTGAGAACAAGCAACACATATAATTTCTTGAATTTTATAATATGTTGGCTATTTATGAAGAATCTTCTGGTTCTTCAATGGATATCAATACATAATCTTTAATAATTTATTAGATTATATATATTATCTATTATGATCAAATAAATCATGTCAACAATACATATGTTTGGATTGGTAATTTTTTGGTTTATTATAGCCAACAATAAACTGTTCAGTTTTCATCACATATGATTGATTTACAATCTCAATATGACATCCATTTTTTGGAGATCAATTGAACTTATATGAAGATATAAGGAGAATTTTATCCAATATTTTCTCACACGTATATTTCAACAATCTCCCCTCAAGTGTGAGTTATATAAATATATTTTCTTTTTTCAAGTATTTCACTTAGAAGCTAAATGTTTCCCAACTCATACAATCATGGATTTCAATCCAATTGGGCAATAACTTTCATGCCTTTAGAGAACCGAAGCTCTAATGTATATATAAATTATAATTTCTATTATCAATCATCTCGTAAGACAAATATGTATTAGTTCTTCAGGGACTATTTTAATTTTATTATATAAAGTTATTCAAGAACTATCATACATAATTATAAATATCATATAATTTTTTATCAATGTATAACTCTATTACTTATTGATAACATACTTCAATATATTCAAAGTATTATAAGGGATAAAGTGAAATGAAGAAAATAAGATCAAATATATATCATCAACATTATAATACAAAATAATAAATTGTTATGATATTTATAACTTTCTTTCAAATTATCCCAACTATTTTAGTATCTATAAATTTAGCTATTATAGGTCAATAATTGAGTGACTAATATAATTAATCTAAAATATTACCAATTTCACATAGAAGTATATTAATAGCTAATAGCTCACATAATACATATTTTTTTAATATGTTTGTATCAATTACCACTTTAATCATCAAATAAATGAAGGAGTAAAAATTACCTTCATAATTTTAACACCCAAAATTATATTTGATTTGCGTATGCTTTCAACTTAAATTTAAAGCAGCAAAATATAAAAAATATGAAGTTATTATCCATATTTACATTAATCAAGCATATATATACCAAGATAAACATATATCCACAAATAATATTATAAAAATTAAAATAAATTTATCTCATATAAATAAATGATTAAATTATCATGTCACTGCTATAACACTTAGTTCACACAACATAAAAATTTTGATAATTCATAAAATTTGCTCTTAATTAGTAAATAACAGAGCCTTTAATAATTAATTTTTAATCACAACACACACCTTAGGATTTATAAAATGAAGCATATTTTTTTAGAATATCCATATATTTTAGGCACCCTACAATTTCAAATACCTCAGTTATATATGAAAAGTATTTTTACACCTTAATAATTCTAATTAAATTAGAATCTCATCATATAAACCAAATAAAACATAATAAGTGTAAATAAAATGCACCAAATAAATATGATGTATAAAAAAAATCATATAACCATGCTTATCAACGCAAGGACTATGATATATTTATAAAAGTAATTAAGTAATAAAATCAGCCCTTTATGCGTCATTATTTTTCCAACAATGATGCCAAATTTATAAACCAAAAATCTTTCAATAAAAATAAATTCACTAAGGAGTGTAAAATAAATTTATTAACATAAATATAATAGTATTTCTAACAACATAAAATATTTACTAGACACTCCAAAGTATCTCTTGACACCCATAGGTTCAATACCAATTTGTGTTTTAGATAATAAATTTTAATTTCTTTAATAGAAATAAATCTATTAATAATGTTAATTTGAAAACTAAAATAATGCATTTGCTAATAAACACACTGTAATATGAATTATAAATATAGCTAAAAATTCTTAATTTGAGATTTTTAGTTTTTCACAATTTTTTTTCAGCATTAACATTCCCCTGCTATTTCACTGCTGCAGCAATTATGTGTATTAAAATTAGAAAATGTACCTGGAGTGAGAGGTTCAAATCACACAAACGTCTACCACCAATTAGGATCATCATACTAAGTGGTTATTTCCAGATATATGAGTTAAAACTCAACACTGAAGTCATCTCTAGTTTCCACAACTTATTGCATTGGGAATATAATTACTTTTGATATTGTTCATAAATCCTTTGGTCCTTTTGGTGTCATCACTAATTTTGATATTTAATTTTAATAAATTGATGCAAATTTGTCTATATGACTTTCAGTCACATTTTAATGTTTACTTTTTGTTCATATGACTTCTAGTCATATTCTAGTTCTGTTATATTTCAATAGCACATCATCAATTTTGTTTAGATATTGATCTTCAGGATCATAGCAAAAATCTTTTAAAACTATAAGCTCTTTTGTGCAATTAAATATTTCAGTCATTAGCCTTCAGGGCTTTGATATTTATAATCATTAGATTATCAAATTGTTATAATATTTTAGTTCGTCATATTATCTATAAGAACCACAAAATAATATTCTATCAAATAACTATTATCAAAAGTGATATGATTTCTGGTCATTTAATAAATATATATATATATTATGGCTGCTGGCCATCTAATAGTATAAAATTATAATATCAACATATATAGAAATAGATAAAATATAAAAAAAATAAATATATTAAAACATAATATATAAAAGGGGTATTGCAATATAAATAAATATAAATGATATATATATGTATTTACAAATTATATATTAAGAGCAATGTAATATAATATTTGCTATATATATATGCAAGCATCTATTATAGTATATATGAGTATGATAACCATTGCTACTATAATTTAAAGAAAATAAGAAATAATATGTATATATAAATGTATAAATAACATAATAAAAGAAATAAAAATGTAAAACAATAATGCTTGGCATATGAGTCACTAAATATATAAGAAACAAAAAGAAAAATAAAATAATATAATACTTCACATAAAACATAGATATATAATGCGATAAGAAAACTAAAAAAATAACATGATAATAAAAGAACAAAATAATATGTAGCAAATATATATAATTAAAATTTTACTCCACAATTGAGTAAATGGAAGCTAATATAGAATACCATTGTACATAATATAAAAATACATAAATTTGTAAGAAGTTCATACCTCAAATTTTCAGAGCGAACTCGTGCTAATAACGTGTTATAAAAATAAAGAAAATGCAAGAGAGATTTAGAATGAGAGAAATGAGAATGACAAGAGAGAATTAGAGAGAAAGAGGGAGTAATTCTCATTCTTATTGTTATCCTCAAATGTGTGTACATCATCCTCTATTTATAGGACACTAACATTGAAGACTAATCCTAAAGAGTTACAAGTACATAAAGAAGGGAATTAAACAACATAATTGTACAATTAGAGGTTATAGAGAATGAATATTAGAAACTTTTTAATTTGGGAGTTATAAGCTATAATGTTATTCAATATAAGATGGAATCCTAAGAGACTATGAACATCCACACAATATAATATTTATAACAATTTTTTTCTTTTGGTTAGGGAGACTAATATATTTATCATATCAGGAATTGTAGAAAAAAAAAAGATAAGGTAGATGCCATCTTACTTTATTCCTTTCGGAAATTCAAATATTGATTAATTCCCAAAATGATTTTAAAAGGATTAGAAATAACCAAATTTCATTCGGCTAGCATGGTGATTTTGGGCTTAAGTTAATGATATCTAGGCTAAGCCCAAACATTTATATAGCTTCTTTGCTTGTTTTTTCCTTTGGATTTTGCTGGGCCTGAGGGATAATAGCTGGACAGAATGAATTTAATATTAATATAAAATATTTTTTTTTACTCATCATCCGTGGGTTTAACTAGCGAAGGGGTGAGACATATAACTATTTGAAGCGTGTTCGATCCCTGGGGAGTACCACTTTGTTGTGGTTCTAGTCGCGGCACTTGAGGAGGCATCTTAGCTCTTGGGTGCCTAGGTTTACTTCTGAGGGTAATAAACGACTCGCCCTACCCAACATTGGTATCGCCTAGAAGAAAGGAAGATTTTGCCTTACCCTTAGATTGTGGGTGAGTCTAACCCCTTTTCATTTTTTTTTATATTTTTGTACTTGTTGTACTAAATTGTCATGATTAAATTTTAGTAGTTTGAATTGATTTATTCATTTTTTAATAATTTAATTTTTTATTAATAATTTTATAAATGATTAAATCTTAATTGTTCAAATTTTTTTGTCTAAAACATTAGTCCCTACATAATTTAATAAAAACCTAAATCATATTATCCATTGAGAAACTAAAACCTATAGTTTAAAACTTAAGAGATTAAAACTAAATTTTTTATAAACTTAAAGGATCAAATATTGTATTAATCATTTCTTATATATTATTCCTCCCGTCCTTAATATAAGAACTAGTTAATGAGTTGATCTTGATTCTAAGTATAAAGTCTATTTTCCACATTTATCAATTTTTTTTAAACTACCTCTGTTGATACTCCGTCAATAATAATCAAGTAAGAGGGGGATAAAATTAAAGAAGATCAGTAGGATATTTTAGAAAAACTTATGCCATATTAATTATTTTTTTTAATATAATTAAATTAGTTAAATATGTCTTATATTAAGTATTAGAGAAGTATAATAACAACACATATTATTTTGCAAGTGAGAGTGACTACATAATTGGCCCCATGTCATTATACTTTATTAACAGATCTCATTTGATAACTTAAAAGTGATATTGATATCAATTATTGCCCTGCTAATATATATGTAATTAAGAAAATGAACACTTTGTTCTGAACACATTCCATATCCACTAAAAATATCCCAAATTCAATCAATCTTCCAACCCAGAACATAAAGGAACAGAATTAAGAGAAAATAATTAATATACACACCCACCATAATCTCATAAATCCAATGCATGCTTACTTACGAATATCAAGACAAGATTTATACTACGAAAATGATATTTGCTATAACCTAATGAACGGCACTCACCGCATTGCTCATATATCTATTTCAGGCATTTCATAATCACAGGCAAAGCCATTGTTGGATTTTTGCTTGGCCTCCAGGATTTGAACCAACTTCTCCGAAAATCAGCTTAATGCAACATAACTCTATATCCATAAAGTGTTGTTCAATCTCAAATAGTTCACCCTCCTGCAGAATAACAATTCTCCCTTCCATAATGGCGTCATGAACCTCATAGCAACATTCAAATGCTCGTACAAGAATCTCTATGGCCTCCTCAATATCCAGAATAACCTTCTTCTGATGTTGCTGACGATTATTATTATTATTGCAGTTTCGTTTCAACTTGATGTATAAACTTTGACTCTCTATATGAAGTTGACGATCTCCATAAGAAAATTCCACAAGCTTCTTGAATAATGGATTACATGATATTCAACACAATAATCAAAGCGTTGTGCTACTTCACCTTCGTTTCCACCAGGTTCTTGATGAATGGATTCTTGATTATCACTTTCGTGTCCAGCTTCTTCTTTATCATCAGGATTTTCGTCTCTATCTCCTTCTTTGTCGTCGAGATCATCAGTATTATTATTAACAGATTGCAAGTTTGAATCATCATCATCATCATCATCATCACTCTTATTTTCAGAATTCAGATCTTTATTATTACCTTCATTGCCATGTTCTTGACTGGATTCTTGATGAAGATCATCACTTTCTTCTGTCCAGGTTCATCATCTTCGCTTTGTGGATTCTGAGAAGAAACTGGATCAACTTCATCACTTGGACTTGGATTATCTTCAGCAATATCATTCTCGTCCTGATCGTGATGAAGAATTCTCCTATTGTCACTGAGGTCAGGTTGTTCTTGAATGGATTCATCATCATTGCCGGATCTTTCATTACTCTGATCTTTTGCTTCATCCATCTCAGTGATCTTCACTTTCTTTCCTCTATGGCTGTATCAAGATCATCGGCTTCTTCTTTGTAGGTTTCTTTCACCTTTTCATGAATATCGATGCTAATGATTGAGCAGATCTCTCTATCTAATAGTGTATTTTTGTATTGCGGCCTTCTTCAGTGTTTGATTCTGATATATATATATATATATAAGAGATTTTTCTCCGTTAGTAGCTAGATACCTATTTTTTTTCTTTAATTTTTTTAGGAAAGTTAGTATGTGTTTGGAAAAGAAAAAAAAGTGCTTGGTTTCAATCATTATAAACTATGATTTTGTATAAGCAAGATCTACCAACTTTTAAAATAATTTTCAGATATTAACCTTATGAACTTTTTGTCATCTTCCTGTCTCTCTTTTTTTATTTAACTCATGTTATTTCAGGTAATTTACCTATAAAAAATTATTTTGATAACAATAATCCAAACACTTATGTTTTTAAAATTATTTTTTATAGAAAATTTATTTTACAAAATCTATTCTCCATAAACTAAATCAAATACACCCTTAAAAACTTGTTTGCTCTAATTTCTCATATAATAAAAGCAGTATCACGAAAAAAAAGAGTATTTATTTTTGCTGGGCATATGAGGGAATACCGCTTGACAGCATAGATTTAAAATTTAATGTTGAATAGTATGTCAATGAGGATTTGAAAATGTTCGGATCCCCCCGTTAAGAAAGGTATTTATATTTAGTGTCCATAGTATCTCAAATTTAATATTATATAAAATATTTTTATAAGTAGCCAAAAACGAATAAAATATTTTTATAATATTTTTTAGGGTAAAAGACTAGAAAATACCCTTTGAATTATAAAATTCTAAAAAGTGTATCTGAATATGTAAAAAGACAGATTGGTGAAAAGCACCAATTCGTACTTTCAAAATTTGGAGAAAAAGACAAAATTGCCCATAAGTTATATATAACGTATTACAAGAGTTATAATTACATTATATGAATAGTAATTGACTCAAATAATTATTTGCGACTAAGTTGTTGAATAGAGTAGTAAATATCTTCACTACGGTGATCAAAGTCGTTACAAAAATTGTTAATTCCATTATACGAGTAGTAATTTATCCAAGTAATTACTTGTAATTAAGTTGTTAAATAGAGTAATAAATATCTTCACTACGGTGGTCAAAATCATTACAAAAGTTGTCAATCCTATTATACGAGTAGTAATTGACCTAAGTAATTACTTGCAACTAAATTATTTGTTAAACCGGTAGATTGTAAATAATGATAATTATTTATTATGTAGGTTAATGGTAGGTAGGGTAGTTAGTTATATGACCTGGCATATGAGTATGATAGGTAGCTTATCTTATTTATTTATTTTTGGTTGCCCACCTGGTTCACTGGAGCTTTGCCCTGACTATATCCGAATCTGACCCGCGTCGCGCACCTGGCTATGGTGGGTGAGTCTCCCAACGGGGATTTTTTGCATATGCCAAGGCTCGAACTCGAGACCTCGCTTAAACGATACCGAGCCACTTACTACTCAGACCAACTGTAATATACCAATTTTTCTGTACTGATTTGTATGTACAGATTGAATGAAATATATGAGTTATTTTTCAGGAAAAGATGTGGCCATTTATGTAAAGAAAGGGATTAAATTGAAAAAGAAAGAAAATATAGGGACTTAAGTGTAATTATGAAAAGTTTAAGGCTAAAAAGGAAAAGTAGACAAAAATGTGGGGTCTTTAAGTGTAATTTTAGCTAAATAAAGGGACTTAATTGAAAAGAAGAAAAGTTTTAGGGGCAAAAGTGTAATTATAAAAACCTGAACCGGAAACAGGCAAAAATAATGATCGTATTCAGATCAGCCCCATATTTCACCAGTAGATAGAGCAAGTGATGCTGGGTAATCCAGCTTAATACAGGAATTTTCTCAGGACTCCAGATAGCCGAAATTTATCTGATAGTCTAAAAGTATAAAAAATTCCTACCGGATATCCTAGATCTCAGATATAAGTGAGAAATTACAGGATGATGCGTCCTGTTGAGGCAGATGTTAGGAAACTGACAGAATACCGATAGGAGGTATGTAGAAAAAGTTATTCACAAATTAGTAAATTCAGATGGGAGTGTGTGACCTCCGGGTATCCGATAGGGAGATTTATCGGTATTTAAACTGAGATTGAATGAGGTCAGATGACATCAGTCAGATGACATCAGTCAGATGACCGTTATGACCCAAAGGGATACCTAGACATAGTAGGCCAGTGTATCTGATAAAAGGAGTTGGTGTCCGGAGATGTGTAGAAACGGTGTATAATGGCGAAAATACCTGATGAACATCGCCGGGGAAGATTCCTCGTGATTCGTGTCATAGAGGTAATGGACCCTAAAAATCCTAAGAATGGCGCCATCAAAGGCCCAGTAAGACCCTTGGACTGATAGGTGGGCCCGTGTCCGGTGGAACCCCGGAAAAGGATAAAATTACGAAAATGCCCCTGTGTTGTACTAAAGAGTAATAGATGAATGGAGGGCATTTTGGTCACTCTGGATAGGCCCAGAAGCCAAGGCACATACAGATAAAGTTACTCAGAGTCAGTATATGCCCTGACAGGGTATAGAGTGGTGTAAAATGACAATTTTACCCTTAGGGTTAAGATAGTGCAAGAAAGGGCACCAAGGGCATTTTGGTCATTTTGCAAGGAATCTGTAATTAAGTTTAGACCCAGTATAAAAATATCAATGATATAAAGGACCCAGATACTAAATTTAAGGTCAGAAGACATAATACGGATTTTCAGAAAAATTACATTCAGAAAACAGTCCAGTTTTTGAGGAATCGGACCGGGCCAGTACCGGATTGGACTAAAAATTTTCCAGAAGCTTCTTGGCTCTTCCATTTGCGTCACATGGGTGATTAGGTGGCCCATGAGTTGTCCCTTGAGTGATGTCATCAAGTGATGCAATAATTTAAAAAAGAAAAGAAATTCCAAGATTAAATCTAAGCCACAAGATCAAATAGTAACCAAAATGATCTTGGCCTTTCATTTTCACCCAAAATTGTCTATAAATACCCCCACTTTAAGCTTCATTTGGGCATGCATATAACCCTTGGGGAAACTCTTGCAAATTGAAAACTCAAGCAAAGAGGAAGCAAGCACTTGGAAGGAAACATCAAGGTAACTACTCTTGATCCTAGACTATGTTCTAGTAGATTTGCTTTTGAGTTTAAGTGATTTTTGAGGCATAAACCTTGATGAATTGCTGCTGTAATTTCGGTACCCATATGAAAGGAATATAAGTTTTATGTTATGGATAGTTTATATAAGCTTAAACAAGCTTGAATCACATGATAATGGCTTAGGAATTCATGTGTGCTTGTGAATCCAAGATTGTGTTCTGTTTTGTACAGTATGGAATCACTGTTCATATGTTAGAATTTCATGATTTTGATGATTTCAATGAGTCTAAAATGGAAAATTGTGTGGGGTTATAGTAGGAAGACAAGTATTGGAAGCATTGAAACCAAAATGAGAATTTTTGGAAAACAAGAAGGAGGCTTCGGTTTCTGTACAGAAAATTTGGAAGCAATTGGATTCTAGAATTTTTGAATGCATATTTGGATTCTACATGAAAAATTGTGTGGGAATGAACCATGAGAGTTTAGTTTGGAAGGATGTAAATCTAAGTCACAAAGTAGAGAAAGAAAGGGACTTAATGGAACCCTAGTCTTGAGAATGGTTTGAATTGAGTTGTGACTTGGTAATTGTCTTGTTATGCCTAGGTTTTGACATTTGTGGAAAGGAGGGATCAAGACAAGAAGGAATTGGCAAAGACACCTAAGAGGTAGCAAGAATACTTAACTATAAACTTATGTTGTTTGATTGATATGCTTGCTTGTTATGCATGAAGTCTGGTTGAGCTTAGTATGTTATGTGATGATATTTATGATGATGATGATGATGAGTTATGAATATGTGCAACTCCTTGCAACCTATGTCATGATAATATGCATGTTAGAGTTTGCCTATGTATGATCATGAATTAGCTCCCATTGCATGATAACATGTTAAGCATTCCATCAAGCATGCATAACCTTATAGTTTGTATATCTTGCTATTAGGATTTCCATGAAATCTCATTCCTTCCATATGTATATAATCATGCTCTAGGTGCTGTAACTTCTCATGGAAGAGAGTAAATGTGAATGAACAATGTATATATGGCCTAGATAGCATGTATTTAACATAGGAGATGTGGTATGGTATGTAAGAACGTATACACTCACTGGAACTATACGAGACTGAACGCTTTCATTGATCATTTGAGTAACTTATCCGACGATTTTTCACGTGAAATTTGGCATGACGATAGATAAGATCCATATATTTAATTGGAAACCAATAACTCCCAATTTGGTTAAGTTTTCAAATTGATATGATTTTTTAAAGTTAGACCTAAAATCTGGATCAAGATAAAACAAGTCCTGAGAGGCAGTGAGATTCCTACGCGGTTTTTATATAGCAAATGAATGAATTTTTCCACAAAATTTTATGATCTTAAAGTAGAGATATGGATATTTAAATTCATATATAACACGACTCATTTGGAGAAGTATACAAAGAGAAATGAATTTTTGAAAATGAGACACAGAATCTGGAAGTTCAAAATTTACCAAATGAACAGTGATTTTCAACGAATAAACTGATTTCATTTGGACAAGTAAATCTCATTTTCATATTTTTTTCTTCAAAGTTTGATGAAAGATATTTCATTAGAAATTGGAAATACCTCATTTAAATTTTTCTAGATTTAATTGTGAATTTCCAAAGATCATACTGCAAACTGGAATTACCAAGTGAACAGTAAAGTGAACAGTACCCAATAGCCTAACTTTTGGAAATTCATATTTCTAAGGTAAAATGGTGTTTCAATGTTCTAAGATACTTCCAATTGAGCATATGTAAGCATGAGATTAAGGATGTTTCACCAACCCCTGTTAGTAGGTAGTTTATCTTATAAATATGATGTAAGGCCCTTTGCATAGTTATCCATTCTTCCTTTTTAATAAAATTCATATTACGAGTTATGTTGCTTTATGAAACATCCTCCCATACAGCCCTCAGAGTACACTTGCGGAAGCTATACTAGCTCTTCTTCTGCCTAAACTCCGGCAGCATAACAGCTATACTTCATCTGTACAAAGAACTGAACCGTACTGATTCGGTAATTCCCTCATGAGAACTACCATTCTACGTATTACCCAGGAAAGACTAGATGAACCGGCTAGGTCCACTCACTTCTAGCCTCCTTAGACAGCACTACGTACACAGTACTTATCATATACTGATGTTCAGTCTTTACTCCGGCAGCATAACGGCGTCTCTTAGGATTCTCTAAATCCACTTCAGCATAACCTCCCTGTAATGGGTTACGGATGGGGATGAGATTCGGGGGAATCTCAGTAGCAACAATCATAACAATATATGTAATGCAGTGTGACAGTGCTTGCTTGTGATTGTGTACAGATAAGTATGCTGCGTGCTTCCATGCTTAATAACATATGACCATAGCATTACAGCAGAGCTTCAAACATAACATATAAGACAACAATCCAACCAAACAATAGCACATCAAATCACAAAGCTATTACATAGAAGCTAGGATTAGTTACTACCTAGCTAGCTCAGCAGAACCCTACTATCTCTATTCTGCTTCTAGCTCCGCCAGAACTTCCTTTCTTCCTTTCTCCTTTCTCTCTTCCTTTCCTTCCCTTTCCCTCTCTTCTTTCTCTCTCATTCTCCTCTCCATGCGTGATGCAAGAATGGAATGAGGGGAGGGGGTATTTATAATAGGCTTCAATGGCAATTCTGTAATTACCATGAACTTTGATCCTGCGGTCCTGGTTTTTCCTGGATTTTCCTATTTTCCTTAATTCCTTTTTTACTGCATCATCGTGCCAACTCACCGGGACACCTCAGCACCACATTTATCACATGCTTGAATTCCTGGGACACCTCAGCATGCTGACTCATCATGCTGACTCACCGGTCCAGTCTCTTGCCTCGTAATGCGTGCCCTCAACTTTATCTGCTTTCTGCAGACTAATGCCATGTGGCGACTGGAAGAGACCTTGCACGCTTCCCAATGCCACCCAGATAAGTCCCTGACTTTATCTGATCATTTCCTCGGTTATCGTGCCTCCTCGGTTTTTGTGCCAACCGAGTAACTTTATTCTACTAAACCATTACTTTAATGCCATGTGGCATCCCATGAGTATACCTTATCAGTTTACTTCATGGTTTCCAGATAACCTTTCCTGTATCTGATATCCTGCCTCCGGTCTATCTCCAACCGGGTAACTATCTCTCTTGGACCTTCACCACTCTTGGCCCGTACGCTTAGCGCCACTTTAGTCACTAGTCGCGACCTCAACATCATCTTGTCGCGACCTTACAATTCTGTGTACATTAGTCGCGACCCAAACATATTCTCGTCACGACCAAAACATTCTATCGTCGCGACCACAACACATTTTAGTCGCGACCATAACACTTTTTAGTCGCGTCTAAGGCTTTCTGCCACTATTAGTCGCGATATCACTGCTTTCTAGTCGCGACCATACTTCTTTTACGTCGCGACCATAATGCTTTCTTGTCGCGTATAGCTCTTTCTGTAACCACTAGTCGCGACCATGCTTTACTCTAGTCGCGACCAGAACGGTCAGCTCGTAACTCTTCAACCTTTGACCTTTACATCACCCCAAATGGCCATTCTACCCCTTGGGACTTCCACTGTTTGCACATAAGTTCCCGTACCTTTACTTACTCGCAGCTTAGTCCCTAAAAACTCTCTTATGTCTCTGGGACTTCTGCTCAAAAGGGGTCTGGTAGCCTCTCATTCTCAGGCTATTTCCGTGTCTCAAGGCCTGAAAATTGGGATGTTACACTTTACATGGTACCAAAGCTGATGGATCCTTGGGCTAGCCCTTCTTGTTGAATCCACATGAAGATAAGCTAGTTACAAAGGCTTGTTGCCTCTCAAACCCAAGTGGGTTCCAGTCTAGTGTTGTCGCCCCTTCTTTAGGGGACGAAACGATTATAGCAGACAACAACGCTCGGTTAGGGGTTCTGCCGACTCACCTCAAGAAGTCATGTGGTGACGCATATCGATTAGTTCTGTCAGAATCCTTAGATTCTGCCTCTCAGTTTGCCGAATCGCCGCAAGAAGTCTTACACCAGCACAACTTAGCCAGTTCTGTCATCGTTTTTGTTCTTTTTTTTTGGTGCAATTCTTGGAAATCTTTCTTCCTAGGAAGCAACTATTGTAGACCAGAGCTCTCAATTAGGGCTTCTGCTGACTCACTGTAAGAAGTCCTGCGGCACTGCGACTAGCTCAATTTTGTTACATTTCTTTGCTATTTCTGTGCAAGTCTTGGAGTTCTTCTGTCCTCCACAGATTCTTCCCTGTATTGTTGATTAAAGAATCTAGTTCAATGGGAAAGGAAGATCACTTGCTCCAACTATTGATTTATCTTATTTATTGTACTTGCACCCATCATATACTCAAGTGGTCACTCTCGTTCCACAACCATTGTGTGGATCAGACAACTATGAGGTATGGAGCTAGACGATGTGATTGGCATTTTATGGGAAGAAAAAATTGGATTTATAGATGGAACGTGTACTCGTGAGAAGCAGGAACCTGCCCTTCAAGTTATATGGGATCGTTGTAATTCTATTGTTCTTTCTTGGCTGATTAATTCTATTGAAAGGCATATTTCCACTGGACTAGTATTTTCTACAAGCGCATAAATAGTCCAGGATGATCTGAAAGAACGTTTCCATACGACTGATGGCACCATAATCTTTTCTTTGCATAAATCAATAACCTCTTAAACTCAAGGAACTATGAGTGTAGCAATATACTACATAAAGTTAAGGGATCTTTGGGATGAATATGATTGCTTAGTCCGTTCCCCATCTTGTCAATGTTCGTCAACGTAAGGATATTCCAAAGCGTAGCGACAACAGAGGCTTCTGCAATTTCTTCTTGGGCTAAATGATAGCTTTGATCATGCAAGGACTTAAATTCTTCTCCAAACACCTCTTCCTTCACTCAACCAGGCCTTCTCTCTTATTTTCTAAGATGAGTCACAAAGGGAAATTTTCTATCGGTCTCCCAATAATCCATTAAAGGGATCTGTATGGCAACTCAGGGAGGACGACAAGGAAGAGGACGAGGCCGTGGGAGGAGCCAGGATGAGTGCTCTTATTGCCACCGAAAGGGGCACAAGAAGGAAATATGTTATCATCTGGTTGGTTTCCCTCCTAACTTATGGGGCAAGCAAACCATCGAAGCTTTCATCAATCAAGTCGCTCAGCGTGAGAATACTACCACTTCCTTTCAGACTCAAAGTTCACCAATCACTTCAATCTTTGAACATAGGGCTATCTCCTAGTCATAATATGACCATATACTTTAGATCTTAAGGAAGAAGCCTAATGATGCTATTGTGGGAGCAGGCACCAACTATATTGATGAGCATGTTTTAAGTATTATAAGTGTTATGCCTAATTCCTTGTTTGAGACTGATTGGATTATTGATTCAGGGGCAACTTTGATAGTGTTCATAGATATGTAGGCCCCTATGAGAATCACAATTCCAAATGGTGAAACAATGGTAGTTACGTACACTGGCATAGTACATATTGTAGAGGGGATTGTTATTAGAAATGCTTATTTTGCTCCTGGTTATTGCTTTAATTTCATTTCTGTCTCAAGCTTAACTGTTGACATACAATACAGTGCCTTTTCATCCTGAATGTTGCATTTTGCATGAAACCTTAAGTGGGAAGGAAAAAATGATTGGTAGGAAGAATTTTGGATTGTATGTGAAACTAGAAATAGGAGGATTGATACTATTATGCATGTTGAACATAAAGAGCCTGTTAGTTTCCCCAAGATATTTGGCATAGTAGGCTAGGTCATGCACCCATAGAAAAGTTGAAACACCTAGATTTGATTAGGACTAAAGTTCCCTTTGTTCATCATAATAAATGTGATATTTGTGCATGCTCCAGTAAACTCGCTTACTTTTCACTTCTAGCTCTTATAGGACCAGTCGTTGTTTTGAATTGCTTCATGTTGATGTCTGGGGACCCTATAGAAAACCCACCTATAAAGGCAATCGTTACTTTCTTACTATTGTTGATGATTTCTCATGATGTACATGGACATTCTTAATGATCAATAAAAGTGATGCTATGTTCTATTTAAAGAGTTTCTTTGCTTTTGTTTCTACTCAATTTTTTGCTTTAATTAAAAGATTACGCACTGGCAATGGGCTTGAATTTTTAAATTATGATTTACGGTCAAGGATAAAGGAGTAATTCATGAAACCACTTGTCTATACACTCCCCAGCAAAATGGGGTGGTTGAACGAAAGCATATGCACCTTTTAGATATTACAAGGAGTCTATTCTTTCAATCTGGAGTACTATTGAAATTTTGGGCAGAATGCATTGGCATTGCTAATTTTCTCATTAATAGAACTCCATCTTGCATTCTAGGTTATAAAACCCTATATTAACTTTTGTATGGTTATCAACCAGATTTATCCATGATTATAGTGTTTGGTTGTCTTGCATATGCCACTAATTTGCATACCAATGACAAATTTGGTCCCCAATCAGATCCTTGTGTTTTTATGGGTTATTTAGATGCTTAAAAAGGTTTTATACTATATAACATTAAAACTGTCTCTGTGTGTGTTAATCGTCATGTTATATTCATTGAGTCTAAATATCCTTTTCAAGATTCTATATGCATCAATCAAGGGGGAGATAATGGTGATCTCATCTTTGATCCATTCAAGCTTGACTCGTCTAGATATGATGAGTCCCTTGTGCCACCAATTCAGATATCATAAAATCAATTTAAACCTCACCGTATGGAATACTCTATCATACACGGCACACACCCTCCAATTCAAATAGGAGTAAATGCTCATGAATTAAATAATGAAGTGAGCATGGGCAATCCGAGTTTTGGAAGACCAATAGGTGAAAGGAGGTCACCTATATGGATGCAAGACTACCACTGCGCAATACAGGCTTCAAAGAAGGTTATGTTCGGATATGCATGTGTAATAGATTCACAAGAGCATCTCACCATAGGTAAAAGGAAGGTAAAATACTCTTTAGAGTCACATTTATGTTATTCAAATGTTTCCTCTGATTATAAAGTCTTTTTATCCAAAATTCATAGTATTATTGAGCCTCGCAACTTTCAAGAGGCTGCTTAAGACCCAAGATAGGTTGATGCAATGTACAAAGAAATACAAGCTTTGAAAGAAAATGGTACATGACAGTTAGTTGACCTGTCTAAAGGCAAAAACACCAATCGGGTACAGGTGGGTCTTCAAGGTAAATATGATTCTAGTGGGAATATTGACAGGTTTAAGGCTAGATTATTTGCTAAGGGGTATAGTCAATAAGAGGGAATCGATTATTTTGAGACCTTTTCCACTGTGATTAAAATGGTTACCATTAGAATTATGCTTACTCTTGTCGTAAAGAATGATTAGGCCCTCTTTCAAATGGATGTGTACAATACTTTTCTCCAAGGTGGCTTGGAGGAGGAAGTATACATGCAAATACCACCAGGTTTTGGGGATTTGACAGAAAATAAAGTCTGCAAATTCCACAAAATCCTTGTATAGGCTCAAGCAAGCTTCATGGCAATGGAACATTAAGCTCACTAATACAGTATTAGGAGGAGATTTTAAACAAAATAAATATGATTATTATTTATTTGTTAGAGAAAAATGAATGAAATAACTTTAGTGTTAGCTTATGTCGATGACTTAATCATGACTGGAAACAGACCTGATAAAATCAATGAAGTAAAACAGTTTCTTCACATTAAGTTTAGAATAATGGATCTAAGAGAACTTAAATAGTTTTTAGGGATAGAGGTAGCAAGGTCAAGTAAAGGTATAGTACTTAATCAAAGGATACTCTAGATATTATTATTGACATGGGTTTGTCTGCAACTAAGTCCCTTATAGTACCAATATAGAAAAACAAGAGATTGAGGACGAATCCTAAGTGAGAAATTGATTATTCATTGCTGCTTTAGCTTGCTACATATAGGAGATTGGTAGGGAGGTTATCTTATTTGTCTATGACTAGACCTAACTTATGTTTTGTGGTGAGGGGCTCAGTCAGTTCATGAATACCTAGGAAGTCTTACTATAATGCAGCATTAAGGGTGGTAAGATATCTCAAAAACCAACCGGGACTAGCAGTAGGACAACCCACCAAATTAGAGTGCTTTGTGGATTCAGATTGGGGAACATGTCCTGATACCCACAGATCAGTAACTGGTTACTTGGTGAAGCTTGCAGGATCTTCAATATGTTGGAAATTAAAGAAGCAGTCAACTGTTACGAAGTCTTCAGCAAAGCCTAGTATAGAACGTTGAGTCAGGCTATATCCGAAGTGGTATAGACATCTAGGATGTTAAAAGACCTAGTAGTGCATAATCTATAACCAGTACATGTGTTTTGTGATAGCTAATTAGCTATCTACATTGCAACAAATCCTATGTTTCATGAGCGCACAAAGCATATAGAAGTGGACTGTCATTTTGTGTGAGAGAAACTATAATAAGGTGTAATTAAGTTTTAGCATGTGAGGAGTAAAGATCAGTAAGTGTAACATCCTTAATTTCATTCTTAACTATACTTAATTGGAAGTATCTTAGATCATTGGAACACCATTTTACCTCAAAAACATGAATTTACAAAAGTTAGGTTATCGGGTACTATTTACTTTTACTGTTCACTTGGTAATTCCAGATTACACCATAAACTTTGAAAATTCATAATTAAATTTATAAAAATTGAAATGAGGTGGTTCCAATTTTTAATGAAATATATTTCATGAAACTTTAAAGAAAAAAAATGAAATTGAGGTTTCCTTATCCAAATGAAATCAGTTTATTCGTTGAAAAACACTGTTTATTTGGTAAATTTGAAACTTCCAGATTCTGAGTCCCATTTTCAAAAATTCATTTCTTTTCGTATACTTATCCAAATGAGGCATGTTACATATGGATTTAAATCTCAATATGTTTACTTTAAGATCATAAAATTTCATAGGAAAATTCTTTCATTTGATATATGAAAACTGCGCATGAACCTTACTGCCTCTCAGGACTCGTCTTATCTTGGTCCAGATTTTAGGTCCAATTTTGAAAAATCATATCAATTTGAAAACTTAGCCAATTAGGCGTTCTTGGTGTACAATTAAATATCTGGATCTTAGATATTTGCATACCAAATTTCATGTGAAAAATTGTCGGATAAGTCACTTAAACTATCGGTGGAAATGTTCTGCCTCGGATCGGATCCAGTGAGTGCATGCGTTTTACATACCCATACAACATCTTCTAGGTTAAATACATACTATCTAGGTCATATAAAAATTATTCATCCACATTTACCCTCTTCCTTGAGAAGTTTCAGCACCTAGAGCATGATTATATACATATGGAAGGAATGAGATTTCATGAAAATCTCAATAGCAAGACATATCAACTATATGGTTATGCATGCTTGATTAAATGCCTAACATGTTATCATGCAATGGGAGCTAATTCATGATCATACATGAGCAAACTCTAACATGCATATTGTCATGACATAGGTTGCAAGGAGTTGCAAGTATTCATAACTCATCATCATCATCATCATCATCATCACATAACACTTCATGCTCAACCAAACTTCATGCATAACAAGCAAGCATATCAATCAAACAACATAAATTTATAGTTAGGTATTCTTGCTACCTCTTATATATCTTTGCAAGTTCCTTCTTGACTTTATCCTTTCTTACCACAAATGTCAAAGCCTAGGCATAACAAAGCAATTACCAAGTTACAACTCAATTCCAATCCAATCTCAAGGCTAGGGTTTCATTAAGTCCCTTTCTTTCTCTACTTTGTGACTTATGATTACATCCTTCTAAACTAAACTCTCATGGTTCATTTCCACATAATTTTCCATGTAGAATCTAAATATACATTCAGAAATTCCAGAATCCAATTGCTTCCCAAGGTGCTGTACAGAATCGAAAAGCTATACCAATTTTTCAAAAATTCTCATTTTGATTCCAATGCTTCCAATATTGGTTTCTCTACTATATCCCCACACAATTTTCCATTCTAAACCCATTGGAAACATCAAAACCATGAAATTTCAACATATGAACAGTAATTTTGCACTGTACAAAACAGAACACAATCTTGGATTCACAAGCATACTTGAATTCCTAAGCCATTACCACTTGATTCTAGCTTGTTTAAGCTTGTCTAAACTAACCATAACATAAAACTCATATTCTTTTAACACATACAAAGAAATTCCAGCAGCACCTCCACAAGATTTATGCCTCAAAAATCACTTAAACTCAAGAGAAAATCTACTAGAACATAGTCTAGGATTAAGGGGATTAATTACCTTGATAGTTCTTCCAAGGTGCTTGCTTTCTCTTAGCTTGAATGGAAATTTTGCAAGAGTTTCCCTATGGTTCTCATGCATGCCGAAATGAATCTGAAATGGAGGGGTATTTATAGACAAATTTGGGTGAAAATGAAAGGCCAAGAACATTTTGGGTACTATTTGATCTAAAGGCCAAGATTTAATCTTGGATTTTCTTTTCTTTTTTATTTATGACATCACCTTTATGACATCATCCAAGGGACACCTCATAGGACACCTAATCCCTCACATGGAGAAATTGAAGACCCAAGAAGCCTCTGGAAAAATTCCAGTCCAATTCGGCACCGGCTCGGTCCGATTCCTCAAAAACTGGACTGTTTTTTATATCTAATTTTTCTGAGATTCCATAATATGTCTTCTGACCTGAAATTTAGTATCTGGGTTCTTTATATCATTGAAATTCTTATACTGGGTCTAAACTTAATTTCAGATACCTTGGAAATGACCAAAATACCCTTGGTGCCTTCCTTGCACTATATTAACCCAAGGGCAAAATCATCATTTCACACCTCTTTGTACCTTGTCAGGATATATACTGTGTTTGACTAACCTTCCTGTACATGTCTTGGGCATTCTAGCCTATCCAAAATAACCAAAATACCCTTCATTCATCTGTTACTTCTTAGGACAACACAGGGACATTTTCGTAATTTCACACTTTTATAGGGTTTCCCCGGACCCTGACCCCCTTATCAGTCCAATGATCCTGTTCTTTTAGGCATCTTCTTTTAGCCATCTGGGCTCATTCAGTTTCAGTTTATTTGCTGCTAAATCTCCTTATCGGATCCCAGGAGGTCACAAACTCCCGTCTAAATTTACTAAAAAGTGAATAACTTTTTCTACAGACCTCCTTTCGGTATTCTGTCAGTTCCCTAACATCCGTCTCTACAGGATGCATCTTCCTGTAGTTTTTTACTCATATCTAAGGTCCAGGATATCCGATAAGAATTTTTTATACTTTTAGACTCTCAGATAAATTTCAGCTATCTGGAGTCCTGATAAAATTCCTGTATTAAGCTGGATTACCCAGCATCATTTGCTCTATCTACTGGTAAAATATGGGGCTGAAATGCTGTCAGGCAGTCTAAACCACTTCTGGCTCAACTTTCTTTAATTACCATTTAGCCCCTAGAAACTTTTCTTCTTTTTAATTAAGTCCCTCAAATTTGGCTAAAATTACACTTAAAGACCCCACATTTTTGTCTACTTTCTCTTTTAGCCTTAAACCTTTTATATTTTCACTTTAGTCCTTGCATTTTCTTTCTTTTTCAATTTAATCCATTTCTTTACATAAATGGCCACATCTTTTCCTGAAAAATCTCATATACATTATACACAAACTGTACATACTAATCAGTACAAAAATTAGGGATATTACAGTAAGCATATATATTGACTAAAGCTTTTGGAAAGGAAGACAATAGTAGGATTTTATGCAAGTTAGGGACTATAGATCTTTATAGTCACAAACTTGAGGGAGAGTGTTAAACTAGTAGATTGTAAATAGTGATAATTATTTATTATGTAGGTTATTGGTAGGTAGGGTAGTTAGTTATATGACCTGGCATATGAGTATGACAGGTAGCTTATCTTATAAATATGATGTAAGGCCCCTTGTACAATTATCCATTCTTCACTTTACATTCACTACTAGAAAAATACTTATCATGGTGCTACTTTATGGCGGTTATAGTAGTTAAAAAAAGGCAGTGGTATTATCATAAATAAGTTCAGGTTTTAAAAACTTTTAACTGATAAAAACCGCGGTTAAAAGTCTTCAGGTGGGACTTTTTATGGAGGTTTTTATAAAAATTATCATTAAAAGTCATCATGTGCCATTTTTAATGGTGGTTTTTTAAAAAGCCACTGTAAAAAGTCCCCGCAAAATTTTAAAATTTATTGACCCGATTTCAATTTCAGTTTCAGTTTCACTTTTCACAATTGTCTGTGGTCTCATTTCTCTTCCCCACCCCAATGGACTTTGACGAATGCATTTTTGGCATTTTCCCTTAGTTTCAGTGCTCATCTCAGTTGTTAATATCATTCTTTGTTGTCTCTGTCATCATTCTCTATTGTGAAAGTCTTAAGTCACCGTTTAACTTTTTCATTTGCTCATTTTTCTTACTTTTTTGCCAGATCTCTAACTTTTTCTCAAGATCTTTAATTTTTTCGCTAGATATTCAACTTTTTAGTGAGGTTGACATGGTGGCTAACTGTGGGTGGTGGTAGATAGACCTTGTTAGAAGCAGCTCGAAGAGCTTTAATGAAATAAGTTTATGGATCTTTAGTTTCTTCATTAGATATTTGACTTCTTATCTCCAAATTTGGTCTGATACTTTTGATAAGAGTGACCGAGGGGTTGATGGTGGTGTAGGCCAAGAATAGAAACAAATTTAAGCAATTAACAACAGTTTTTTGAGAACTGCCTTGAAAGGTTGCCTTTAACGGTGTAATATCCCAATTTTCAAGACCAGAGACTCAGAAAGTAGCCTGAAATAGATAGGCTACCAGACCCCTTTGAGCAGAAATCCTAGAAATATACAGAGGGTTTTTATGGACTAAACTTCAAATAAGTGAAAGTATAGGGACTTGTATGTAAATAGTGAAAGTCCCTAGGGGTATAGTGGTCATTTAGAAAAAGTTAAGGACACGTGGCACGATCTCAGCCGTTTATTCTAGGATAAGACTCTAAAATTCTCTGGAAGCGCTGAGTCAGCTGGTGAGGTGTCCCGAGGGCCCCACCATTACGCCACCTAAGCATGTGAGTTGTCCCTTGATAATGTCACTTTTGATGAGTCATTATGGAAGATGATGTCATCGCGATGATGCAAACGAAGCTTCTTAAGGAAGCTAAATGACAGCTCATCGTGATTCGATCTAAGCCATTCGTTCCACCTCCCTCCACCTATAAATACCCCTCCACCTCCTCCCATTCCATTCATGGCCAAGCAAGGCAAGGAAAAGAGAGAAAGAAAGAGAAAGAAAGGAAGAGAAAGAAGGAGTTATGGTTGAGTTAGGAGCAATCCAAGGAGTTTAGGGACTCGGCGAGCTTAGGAATAAAGTAAGTAAGTTATTCTAATCCCTGCTCTAATAAATTAGAGGATTGTTCTTATAAATTAAGTAGTTAGAATAGAGAAATATCTCTCTCTATAAGGTTAGCCGTGGATAGAAAGAAAGCAAGGGGATTGTTAGAATAGGGGTATTGCCTCAAGATAAGCTTGAGTTAAGTGGAGTTATGCTGGATAGAATAATAATAAGAATATTATTATGCTATGTATAGGACTAAAAGAAAGGCTACACGCCAGGTAGTAAACTTACTTAAACTTGTATGTGTTGTATGTATGGTTGATTGTGTTATGGCTTGATTGATTGATGTTAATATGTAATTGTTGTAGCTCTGTGCTATGATTACCTTGGCTAATTGTATTTCATATGTTATATGGAAACATGCACATTCATTGATACATACGTTATTTAGTACCGTTTACTACTGAGATTTCTTCAGAAATCTTACCCTTACCTTTTCCAAGCATAACAGGTTACTGGTTTGGAGAAGATGGAGCTAGGAAAGTGACGATGTGACAAACAACGGTTATAAAACCATCATTAAAAGGTAAAGTTACAGCGATGATGGAATTCACGGTGCTCCTAAAATCATCGTGAAATATCACTTTTAACCGTCGTTATAAGCACTTTTTCTAATAGTGATTGTTAAAAAGAGTATTAAATATCTTAAAAAAGGTAGTTAAAGTCATTACAAAAGTTATCAATCCCATTACACGAGTAGTAATTGACCCTAGTAATTACTTACAACTAAGTTGTTAAAGAGAGTAGTAAATATCTTTACTACGGTGGTCAAAATCATTACAAAAATTGTTAATCCCATTATATGAGTAGTAATTGACTCAAGTAATTACTTACAAATAAGTTTAAACACTTTCAGGGGCAATTTCATATTTTTTCCAAATTTTAAAATTACAGATTGGTACTTGTGACCAATCTATACCTTTACATATTCAAATACTCTTTTTAAAATTTTGTAACTCAAAAGGTATTTTTCCCTTTTTCCTATATTGTTGTTCTAAATTGTCATGGTTAAATTTTAGTAGTTTGAATTGATTTATTTATTAATAATTTAATTTTATATTAGTAATTTTGTAAAAGATTAGATCTAAATAATTTAAATTTTGACCTGACAAATAAGATGAAAAGTATAGAGGAAATGGAATAAATGGCAAATGGACTAATATGCAAAAAAAATAATTAAATTTTACACGTTATCCAAAAAGAAAACTTCTTCTCCTTGATATAAAATATATTTAACTAATATAATTAGATTAAAAAAGTTAGTTAAGTTAGTTAATATATAATATTTTTTATAAAATACTATAATCATTTTCATTAACTCATTCCCTCCATCTTTTACTTGATTATTATTAGAAGAGTATCAAAAGAGTAATTTAGATAAAAAGTTAATAAATATAAAAAATAATTATTATATTTAGAATTAAAATTAACTCTTTAATTAAGTTATATAGTAACGCCATGACAAGTATATTGTAAGAATATTAAATTTTAGTACTTTCTGGAAAACCTTCCGCATATTTGATCTGCATGGACTAGAGCGTGGACAAGTCAAACAAAAACAATAAACGTTCTCCTTCATTATCAATTAACTATATTACATGTCATCCAAAAGCAAAACTATATTGTATATAATCCTCCTATCCTTAATATATGATTTAATTAGAAAATTGATCTTGATAATAAATATAAGACATATTTCCTATATTTATCAATTTTTTTTCTAAAACTCCTATTGATACTCTCTCAACAATAATCAAATAAGAGAGAGGAGAAATTAAGGGAGTTAAGAAAAATAATTATAGTGTTTTAGATAAAACACCTCATTTTAATTAATTTAATTAATTTTTTTAATCTAATCAAATTAATTAAATGTCTTATATAGTAAGGACACGGAGTATATTTTACTAATGAATTTTTTGGGGAACTACACAATCAATGTGTATATTTATTATATTACATTTACAATAACAACAACAAACATTATTTTGCAACTGAGATTAATTGTCTATATAAATGACACAATATCATTATACTTTATAACTTCAAATATATCATTTATTTTGTATGGAAAACCTTCAAATTTTACTTTCAGAAGCACTTTTATGCTAAATTCTCTCTCACATATTTATCTAAAATCACTTTTAAAAAGCTAATATCCAAACACCCTCTATCTCATTTGATAACTTAAAAGTGACAATGATATATCAATTATTGCCAAATATATGTAATTAAGAAAATAATGAACACCTTGTTCTGAACACATTATTCCATGCACTAAAATATCCCAAATTTCAATCTTCCAACTCATCAGAGACATAAAGGAAAGAATTAAGAGAACATAATTACTACACACCCACCATAATCTCATAAATCCAAATGCTTACTTACGAATCAAGACAAAAATATATTCCACGAAAATTGTATCTGCTGTAAGCTATTGAACGAGATTCACAGCATTGCTCATATATCTTTTTCAGGCATTGCATAATCACAGGCAAAGCCTTTGTTGGATCCTTGCGTAATTCCTCCAGAATTTCAAGACCTTCTTCTCCAAAAATCTGCTTAATGCAACACAAATATATATCAATAAAATGTTGTTCAATTTGAAACAGTGCACCCTCCTGAAGAATAATTCTCCCTTGAATAATGTCGTCTTGAACTTCAAAGCAACGTTCATATGCTCCTAACAGTACCTCTATGACCTGCTTCATCTCCAGAACAATCTTCATCTCATCCTGATCATTATTATTGTTATTGTTGCAGTTTCGTTTGTAATTAATGTATAAACTTGTCCTCTCTACATGAAGCGGTTCATCTCCAGCAAAAAAATTCTCCAAGCTTATTGAATCGTTTAGAGCATAGTGAAGACGGTATTCAATGCGTCGTGCTGCTTCACCTTCTTCGTTTCCACCTGCAGGTTCTTGATGAACGGGTACTTGATGATCATCTTCGTTTCCACCTGCATGTTCTTGATGAATGGGTTCTTGATGATCACCTTCGTTTCCACCTGCATGTTCTTGATGAAGGGGTTCTTGATGATCACCTTCGTTTTCACCTGCAGGTTCTTGAAGAACGGGTACTTGATGATCACATTCGTTTCCACCTGCAGGTTCTTGGTGAACGGCTTCTTGATGATCATCACCTTCGTTTCCATCTTCAGGTTCTTGATGAATGAGTTCTTGATGATCAATTTCCTGTCCAGCTTCTTCATCATTAGGAATCTCGTCTCTATCATCTTCTTTGTCGTCGAGATCATCAGTATTATTATTAACAGAGTGCAAGTTTGAATCATCATCATCACTCTTATTTTCAGAATACAGATCTATATTATTACCTTCATTGCCGCCATGCTCTTGAATGGATTCTTGATGATGATGATCACTTTCTTCTTGCGCAGCTTCATTGTCCATCTCAGGATTTTCATCATCTTCTATATCTTCGCTTGGTGGATTATTATTCTCTGCATATCTCGCGCTAGGGATAGAAGAAACTGGATCAACTTCATCACTGGGATTTGGATTATCTTCAGCATTATCTTTCTCATTCTGATCGTGATGATGATGAAGAATTCTACTATTGTCACTGAGCTCAGGTTGTTGAATGGATTCATCATCATCATCATGATCACCAGATCTTTCAGTACTCTGATATTTTGCTCCGTCGTCCATCTCAGTCTTCACTTTAATTTACTTCCTATATGGCTATTAAGATCCTCAGCTTCTTTGTAGGTTTCTTTCACTTTTTCATGAACATCGATGCTAATGATTGTGCAGATCTCTCTATCTAGTTTCTGTTTGTTTTACAGCCTTCTTCAGTATTTGTTTCTTATATATATATATATATATATATATATATATATATATACACACACACACACATATATGCGCGCGCGCGTGACTTTTCTCCGTTAGTAGCTAGATACCTATTATGTTTTCTTTTCTTTTGAACTTTTTATGTGTTAAACTCGTATTGTCTAATTTCTCAAATAATAAAAAGAAAAGCAGTGTCACGCAATAAAAAAGCGTTTATTTTTATTATATAGTCTTAATTCCCCAAAACGATTATATATATTTGTCTTTATTTTAATTATTTATTTATTTATTGTTAGTGAGACTAATATATTTATGAGAGAAAGATAAAGAAAAAAAAAACAAATCTACAAATCTCAATTCAAAACGACCAATTCAATTTGAAATCTCTAGGGACTGGTTTGAAATTAAATTTTGTAATAAAATTATCTTAATATTTTAAATTTGGAAAAACGAAATGACAATAACAATATGTAATTTAACAAGTAACAACTATAAATGACAGCACCAAATAAGGCAGTAACAACTAATTATGGTAAATTTTCTTATTAAATATTAATGACAACCATAATTTAACAAATAATAATTTTAACTTATTAAATGATAACAGCAATTAAAGTAACGAAAATTAATTTTATTGAGGGCAATTAAAAGGTATTTTTATAAGAAAAACTTAATTTCAGTGTAGTTTTTGAAGATTTTGTAGGAATTAACCATTTCAAGGGATATTTTGATATTCTCATTTTTTTTAACCAACCATTTTGAGATTCTCATATTTCAATATATACTTCTATGTCTTTCTCCATATATAACTATGCTTTACTCGTGCTTCCCAATCTCTTTTCAGCATCTCCTATAGTTTAATTTCTTGTTAAATATTAATAACAACCATAGTTTAATAAATAACAACTTTAACTTATGAAATGATAACTATAATTAAAATAATGACAACTAAAATTTCTTTAAGAGCAATTGTCATTTCTTAAAAAACTTAATTTCAGTGTAATCTCTAAAGATTTCGTATGAATTAAATCATTTCAAGGGATATTTTGAGATTCTCATATTTTAATAGTACTTGTATGCAGCAGTCGACTCTTCGAGTTTACCCTTTTTATAATTTTAGCTTATAAAAATGTGTCAACTCACTAATTAGAAAAAATTATTTTATCCCCTTTTAATAAATTAATACGTGCTTTCACTATCTTATCATTCATTAATTTTAGGTGGCTCATCTTTCAGACTAGTGGATCCAAACATAATTAATTATTTTACTCTTTTTCCTGAAAAAATGAAAATAACTTTGTACATATAAGTGTGATTAAGAAAATAATAAAATTAGTAAAAACACAATTAAGTGACATTTTTAGTTATTTAATTCATATAGTCATTAAAGTACAAAATGAGTAAAACTTCCACAATAATGCCCACTAAACATGATAAATTCTATCAAATAGATATAAAATAATATAATAAAATAGGAATTCATCACTCACACTTAAACTCGTAATAATAGCAAACTTGATTAAATTTATGAGTTCACTCGTCGAGTTTACCGTTTTTATATTTTTAAGGTGATTTATATTTTGGACTAAAGAACTTTTGTATAAGCGACTTTTATTATGGGGCAGAACAAGTAACCTATATTACATGTTCTCCAAAAAAAACTTATTAATGTAGGACATATATTTTACTAATGAATTTTTGGTGAATTATTAACTTATTAACTTATTAATCAATATATGACTTAATTAAAAAATTAATCTTAAAAGAGAAAGGGAGTGAGTTAAGAGAGATGATTAGGGTATTTAAGAAAAAAATATATTATATAAAATAATTTAATTAACTTCTTTAATATAATTAAATTAGTTAAATAAATCATATATTAAAGACTGAGAAGTACAATAACAACAACAAAAATTATTTTGCAAGTGAGATTGTCTACATAAATAAATGGCACCATGTCATTATACGTTATATCTTCAAATACATAATTTATTAAGAAATCTCATTTAATAACTTAAAAGTGACGCTGATATCAATTATTGCCTAATATATGTAATTAAGAAAATGAACACCTTGTTCTGAACACATTCCATTCAGTACTACAAATATCCCAAATTTCATTCAATCTTCCAACTCAGAACATAAAGGAAATTAAAGAAGAGAAAATAATTAATACACAACTGTGTAAGCTCATAAATCCAAATGCTTATTATTGTTATTGCAGTTTCGTTTGTAATTAATGTATAGACTTTGCCTCTCTATATGAAGTGGATCACCTCCAAGAAGAAAATTCTGCAAGCTTATTGAATCGTTTACACCATATTCAAGACGATATTCAAAGCGTTCTACTTCCTCACCTTCGTTTCCACTAGTAAGTTCTTGATAATCACTTTTGTATTTATTGTATAAGATATATTTTTTATATTTATTAATTTTTTTAAATAACTTTTATTAATATTTTCTTATCAAGAATTAAATAAGAGAGAGTGAGGGGAGTTAAATAAAAAGATTAGCTAGAGTGGTTTTAAAAAAATATTAATTAACTTAACTAAATACTTTAATATAATTAAATTAATTAAATATATTATATATTAAAAATCGGAGGAATATATTATAATAACAACAATAAAAAACATTTTTTCCAATAACAAACATTATTTTGCAAATGAGATTGTCTACATAAATGTGGCACCGTGTCATTGTACATTTATACTTTATACGCAATTAAATCTTCAAACACATCATTTATTAAGAGATCTCATTAAAGTGACACTGATATCAATTATTGCCTGGCTAATATATGTAATTAAGAAAATGAACACCTTGTTCTGAACACAATATTCGATCCACAACAAATATCCCAAATTATTTCAATCTTCCAACTCATGAGACATAAAGGAAAGAGAAAAATGAACAACATTGCTCATATATTTGTTTCATGCTTCACCTTCTTCGTTTCCACCTGCTGGTTCTTGATGAATAGGTTCTTGATGATCATCACCTTCGTTTCCACCTGCTGGTTATTGATGAACAGGTACTTGATAATCATCACCTAAGTTTCCACCTGCAGGTTCTTGGTAAATGGGTACTTGATAATCATCACCTTCGTTTCCTCCTGTAGGTTCTTGATAAATGGGTATACCCACTACAAAAAAATTAATTTTCAGCGGCGACTTTTGTCACCGCTGAAAGGTCAAAAGTCGTCGCTGAATACATTTAGCGGCGACATTCTGTCGCCGCCTATGAGACTGTTGCCTTACGTCGCCGCTGAAAGTTCATAATCAGCGGCGACAATGTGTCGCTGCTAAATTCCAGAATCAGCTGCGACCTTACGTCGCCGCTGAAAGTAATGGGTTCGTGATATTTTTTTTAATTTTTTATATAATTTCTGTAAAAAAAATACAATTTAATAATAAATAATAAATAACTAAAAATCTAATAACATTGATAAATATTTTGATCATCGTATACAATATCAAATTAGTTCAATTACTTAAACATATTTAGTTTATACATAAATTTTATATAGAAGGACCAATACTATGACTAGAAGAAGTAGGAGCATGTTGTTGCCCCTTCTGCATCAAGGCAGCGAATTGAGCTTGTATCCTTTGCTCCATTTGTTCCATTAGTCTTTGCTCGAATTGCACACGCTCTTGTTGCATCTTTTCACGCTCTTCTTCCATCTTTACACGCTCAGCCTCCATTTTTTCTCTCTCCTCTTCAATTTTTTTATCAAACTCTTCCTGTAATTGGGCACGCACACTCTCAACAACTGAACTATCTGTAGATTGAGGGCGATTTCTCTTCCTTGAAGGCTCCGCTCCATACCCTTTACCTTTTACATACCCTGACCTCTCACCAAGAACTGTCGCCAATATTTCTTCTGACATCATTCGAGCATCACTCTCTAAATCTTGGTCTTGTCGTTGAGAAAGATCGTGCATACGACTCTATAATAAAAACATTTAAAACTATTAAATAAAAAATAAAACTAAATCAAAATAAAATATTAAACAACAATACGTACATGAAGCTTTTCAGAGTGTGCGTCAGCCCATACTACTTGTCCATCTAATGTCTTCCTAGTATGCGTTATCTCCCACAGCTGGTCAGGAGGGATAGGTTATCCAATAGTAGGATCTCTCTACAAAATAATAACATATAAGAAAATGCAAAGAATAGATTTTACAATAAAAAAAAAAGGATTGAAAATTTAAATTATAGTAGTGATAGATTGAATTTACTGTAGCATACTCAATCTCTGCAAATGATCGAGGACCACAAGTATGTTTAGTCATTTGTTTTTCTTGATTTATCGTGTTTCTTGCACTTTTATTCTACAACAAAATGTAGTAAGTAATAAGAATTTAATAATTGAAATAAAAAATATAATTTATTGAGAAAGATAGTAAGATACCTTAAACATGTGAGACTTAAAGTATATTAATAACCACTCATAATCTTAAAAACTAATAGTTTGAGGAGGATCAGCCAACCTATCCTCATCAGTCTCATATTTCTTGTAGTGAGAGTGCAGATTGTTCTTCCAATTTCTGAATGCATTTTGTAAAATAATTGATATAGCAATATGAAACTTTTTTTCAGTAATTGCATCAGCAGGTTCAAATTTATCCTAAAACAAATAATCATAAACACTTGATACAATGAAATAAATAAACTAAAATAAGTATAAAAAGTTGACATAAATAATACCTTTAATTTTAAAATCATATCAGGACCATATTTTTCAAAAATATTCTTCCAGCTACCTCCACATCCCTGAAAGAGACTGTGGTTCTAAGAGTTAAACCACAATAATTAGAAAAGTCTCTTGCTTCTGCACCGATTGCTCTTGACATGGAATCTAAAAATTTGACTCGAGTCTTTGCTCCTTGTGCAGTCCTCAAATTAACGTTAATAGACTTATAAACTCCTCTGCCCTTGTTGATTGCAGTAGAAGAGCCTATCATTAAAATTAAATTGCAACAATTAAATGTTACATGCGATGTAAATCAATTATTATAAATTTGAAACAAACTTACTTGCACTACTATTTTGAGTAGGACTTGCATTGTAAACATTTAAGTCTACCACCAACTGTTGATAAGGTTCTGTGTCAACCTTAGGATCATGGACCCCACTGTCATCAATATCACTGTCAGCTGGTACATTAAACAAGTTGCGTGGGTTTGTTTTGACAACAACGAGCCAACCGGGTGCAACAATGTCATCCACATAGAAAACTTGCTCAGCTTGAGATGCTAGAATAAATGGTTCATCTGTTTGTAATGAATATCGCGTGTTGATACTTATGAACCCGTACTTATCAACCTTATATCCTTTGTCATAATGAGCAACATCCCACCAATGGCACTTAAAAAAATATACTTTTCGGTTGCCTATGTAAAATAACTCATAAATATCCTCTAACACCCCATAATATTCTTTGTCAGCATTAGTGTCATCACCCTTAGCCAGGATACCGCTGTTTTGAGTTTTTTTTTCCTGTTGCACGGTCTTTTGTGTGAAAATGAAATCCATTGCCTATGAACATGGAATAACGATTCACAATCGTCAATGGACCAATTGATAAACTGATGAGTTCATCACTAACATGGCTCTGCGTAGATAATGATGTCACATTTGAGGACAAAAGTCATGTGTTAGATAAATTACATATAAATGTAATTGCTAAAAATACTAAGGCTGAAAATGTTATAACTTACTCGTGAACGAAACCATTGAGGAAACTCATATTGGCTTTGCTCACTCCTTGATCCATGGGCTTCAAGCTCTGTTGTATATTCCCTACAAATTTTCATAGCAATAAAAAAAATGACATTATGACAAATAAATTTTCTCTTTAAGTCAGGCAACTTACTCCATAAATGGCCAAACTTCTTCATAATTTTGTAGCACATACATTCTTGCTTGACAGTATTCTTCATAGGGAAGAGAAATTGACTCACAATGTCCCCTAGCTTGACCATTTTTCTTAAATATTGTCAACTCAAGGTTGACATCATCATTGGTATCATCATTCCTACGTGGCACATTAAATTTTGTAGGAAAATCTTTCAAATATCTTGAGCAGAACGTGAGACTTTCATCTGCCAAGTATCCTTCTGCAATTGATCCTTCAGGCCGAGCTTTGTTGCGAACATACGATTTTAGTGTCCGCAAATACCTAATGCATTAAAATTAGTTAACCTTCTATAATTATGAATTATAAATATACAATGATATTGATGCATGTTACTTTTCTATTGGATACATCCAACGATATTGAACTGGTCCAGCAACTTTTGCCTCCCCTGCCAAGTGTATTGGCAAGCGAACCATCACATAAAAAAAATAGGTGGGAAGATCGTCTCCAACTTGCATAATGTCAATATTATCTGACTTTGGAGTTTGTCAAGTAGTTCACACGTCAAAGACTTCGAACAAAGATTTTTGAAAAATCTTCCCAACTCTATAATTGGTTCACACACTTTAGAAGGTAATAACCCACGTATTGCAATTGGAAATATCTCTTGCAACAACACATGGTGATCATGACACTTCAAACCAAACAACTTTCGCTCCTGAATGTTGACACATCTTGAAATATTAGATGAAAATGCATCAGGGACTTTTAAGTTAGCCAAGAATTGTAAACAGGATTGTTTATTTTTAGGGGACAATGTGCAAGGAGCAAGAGGAATAGAAATACTATTACCATCTTCAACTGGGTGCATATCACTCCTAATACCCAAGTCCATCAAGTTGTATCTACTTTTAGTTGTAACCTTCGTCTTTCCAACCAAATCCATCACCGTGCACACAATGTTATGAGAAACATTTCTTTCTATATGCATCACATCAAGATTATGTCATATTAACAAGTTCTTCCAATAAGGCAATTGAAAAAAAATACTTTTTTCCCTCCAATTGTAAGCATAATTATGTGTATGACACTTTCGCTTTGTACCCTTCCCAAATGACACATCACCCAAGTGTTCTAGTTGCGTAAGTACTTCATCTCCGGCCAATGGAACTGGTGGATCCATATGCTCTTCCTTACCGTCAAATGATACCTTATTTTTACGCCATGGGTGATTTTGTGGAAGAAAGCGATTATGGCCCATGTAAGATAACTTGCTCCTTATCGAAGTACAATACGTGTCCTTGTGACAACATGGATATGCAAGTTTACCTTTAGTTGACCACCCTGAAAGGTTTCCATATGCGAGAAAATCATTTATAGTCTACAAGATTGCTGCATGCATGATAAAATTTGATTCAGAATAGGCATCATACGTCTGTATCCCTACCTCCCACAACTGTTTCAGCTCCTCAATCATTGGTTGGAGGTAAACATCTATTTCATCACCTGGACACTTTGGACCAGGAATAAGAAGTGTCATCATGAAGTATGGGCTTTTCATATAAAGCCATGGTGGCAAGTTATACGGCAGCAAGACAACAGGCCATATACTATGATTAGCACTCATATTCCCAAAAGGTTGAAATCCATCACTTGCTAAACCCAATCGAACACTTCTTGGATCAACAGAGAAGTTAGGGTATTGGTGGTCAAAGTGTTTCCAATCTAAAGAATCAACTGGATGTCTCAGTACATCATCATTTGAGTGTTTCTCCTTATGCCACCTCATTTCTTTAGCTGTATCTCTTGACATATAAAGTCTTTGTAGCCTAGGTGATATGGGAAAATGCCTCAAGACTTTATGTGGAACCTTCTTCCCTTTCTGTTTGTTTAACTTCCATCTAGGCATCTGACACTTAGGACATGATTCTGCATTTGTGTGCTCTCCCCAATACAGTATGCAATCATTCTCACAAGCATCAATTTTATGGTAATGTAAACCCAGATCGCGAATTATCTTCTTAGCTTCATAGAATGAGTCTAGCACTAAAGCCCCTTCTGGGAGAACTTCTTTTAACAAGCCCAACAACACATCCATAGATTTATTACTCCAATGGTTAAGGCACTTCACTTGAAGCAACTTTACAATAAAAGAAAGTTTAGACATCTTCACACAACCTGGATAAAGTGCAGTTTCAGCATCTTTTAATAAGTCAAAGAACCTTCTAGCCTGAACATTAGGCTCTTCCCTCTCGTTGTCGCTAGTATTGCTATAATCCACACATGGAACTCCATATGCATCACATACCATCCTGATAAAGTTTTCATTATCAGTATCATTTTGTAGGTCATGACTGGAAGTTCCACAATCTGTCTTAAATGTTCTAATTTCCCCATGCAACTCCCACACGTTGTAACTATTCCAGAAACCCTTGCTCAATAAGTCTATCCTAACATCTCTTCTCGCTTTAAATATAACATTCATGCATCTTTTACAAGGGCAATGTATTTGATTTACCACGCCAGGTTGACTAAATGCCCATTCTAGAAAAGCATCCACTCCTCTAATATATGCTAGGTTACCTCTGTCTTTAATATGTAGCCAACTTTTATCCATCTATATTCCCTAAAAATTTCAAATTTCAAATCAGATTAAAAGGGTGACATAAAAGGGTCTAAATTGAAATTTCAAATTTCAAATCAGATTAAAAGGGTGACATAAAAATTTCAAATTTCAGAGAAAAAGAAGGGTCAGAATTGGTTTCATAGACAGTTCATAAAGAAAATGAATAGGGATTATGAATTTGGAGACATGGAACATGTCACTGCTATAGCAGCGTTGCATTTGCAGCTAGCAACAAAGAGATTTCAGAAGTCCCACAACAGAAGAAGATAGAGAGATCAGTAACAAAGTCCAGAAGTAAAAAGGATGGCTCAAAATCTCCAATTTCTCAAACTGGTGGATCCAAGAGATTTTCAGGTAATAGATATGGATAAACAATAATGAACACAAATAATTAAAGATAGTTTCAATTAAAGATAGTTCAAATGCATATGTTTAAAGGGGCATTTTAGAAAAATCAACACAAATAATTAACTTAACAAATTTCATCATAATACATAAATTAGTTACATAAATTAGTAATATATAATATATAGCATGTATATATAACTATAAAGGTAGATTTTGAGTTTAAAAGAATTATTCTCTCTTTATAATATATAGCATGTATATATAACCATCCCAACACTTGACGCTCCATACTTTTTTCTGGCTTTTTTAATCTTTTCTTTTACTCACTCTCACTCCCACTCACACCAACCACCCACTTGCGTTCCACGTTTAAACTCAGCCCAATCGCGTCCCCAGCTATTTCAAAAGCAACTATAAATCTGAGTTAGAGCATATAATACAACTATTTTGCGGACCCATTATATTTGCTTTCTCCAGATCCCACCGCATTCCCATTTTGCAATATACTATTCTCCAAAATCAGGACCTTGTACTCCGTTTTCCTCAGGGCGCTTCCCTTTCCTCAACACAAGTTATCGGAAACTCCTATTAATGAAAATGTGAGTGATCTATGGATGCTTGTTTAATCTAATTAACAAGGTCAAAACAAGAAAAGTGTGTTCTAAACCGCAGAGGTGATGAGAGGGGCTAAATATGATTTTGGTCATGAAATTAAATAATGGGGCACCATCTGATCCCCACTAGCCCTAATAAGAAAGATACTAGGAACCCAATAAAACAAAGTTGGCTGGGATAAGGTCCCCACCCGTGGGCATATTATCAAGGACACACAAGATATAGTCTCTAAAAGGTTCTTTAAGAAAAGCTAATTAAATCGAACTTGTGATTTTTAATTTTAGAAAAATGATAAAATGTGCATGCAGATACAAGCATACACACATATATATAATCAAAGGAATAAAAATCAAAACTTTAATTTTTGAGTTTGCCTGAACCAAGTCACTTCTGATTGCATAAGTTTCAACGGCATTCTTTACATTCTTTCTTTGGAAAACAAAAATGTCAGAGTGAGCTGGGGCAAAGAAGGATGAAAGCCATGGACAAATTTAGAGATGATGTGGACCACATTGATCAGATAGCAAGAGGAGCAAGAGAACAAGCAGATGCAAAATGAAGACAGGAAGAACAAAAAAGCAAGAGAAAAGGCAAATAGAATCAGAACAATAGGAAATACTCAGAAGTACAATGAATTTTCAGCAAACAGAAGCTCCCCTGTTCGGTAACATTCTTCAGAAATGTGACATAGCATACAGCAACCACATTTGGAGATTAAAGCTTCATTCCACGTTTTTAAGCTTCATTGATTACTTAATCAGAGATTTAATCCCAAAAAACCCAAATTTAAACATTTACAAACCCTAAAACGCATCGGCACAGTAAAGCTACATCCAACCCCACCGTCGAACGATTTTGGTTCGGTTTGAAGTCAGAAAAGTCAAATACTTACTCATTTTCACTCAATCAACAAAAATCTACTCAAAATCTTGACTTCAATCGGTGACCCACCCCACAATCGAAAGAAAACAGACGAGACAAATTGAAGATGAACTCGGAGAACTCACCTCTGATGGCCGACGACGTCACAAGCTCGATCTTCGACCTCCAGTCACTCCTCCAACGTCATAATCCTCTGGTCCTTCCCTCGTGCTCTCCCTCTCGCTCCCGCTCTCGATGTTTTGTGTGTTCTTTGAAGCAGGACCCTCTGCGACGGTGAGGAATGAAGAAGAGAAGGGGAACCTAGCAAAATATTAAAACGTATCAGTGGCGACAAAATAAAGTCGCCGCTGAAACAAGTTTAAGCGGCGACAAAACAAAGTCGCCCTTAAAGATTTTTCAGCAGCGACTCTATCTTGTCGCCGCTGAAAGTCCAGTTTCAGCGGCGACTCCCTTGTCGCCGTTGAAAGTTTAACTTTAACCTAATAATTTTTACAAATAATCCTCTTAAAATATTAATCATATTTTTCCTCCAATAGCTTCTTCAACTCATTATAGAATTTTTATAAAATTTTCTGGCCAAATAATAACCTCTAACTATTTTTCTTCAATTTTCTAAAAAAATAAGTCTTTAATTCCCAAAAAATAGATATGAAATCATTTGGGTCTCTTTTGGGAAAATAAACTCTTTCATTACTCCTATGCCCCCAAAATACTTATTTTATATATTTTTCTTAACCCAAAAATATTTTTAATGATTATTCTTTCCTTTATTATTTTTCTAAAATTTCACTTTTAAGACTTTTTAATTTCAGAAAAATATTCTTAAACTTAATAATACCTTACAAATTCTTTTTATACAAGTTAGGATGTTATATAAAATGTAGTAATATAGGCATATGTAATAGTAACTAAAAATATATATACGCTCGTATTTTACGTATATTATTTCTCCTTATCTCTCACACACACATCTACCTCTCTCTATCTCCTCTCCCATATTATCTCTAACACACATATTCACTCTCACTCTTATTGACCCACATTTACAATATCTCTCTCATAGACATATCCTTGTCTCATTTACTTCTTTTTACAAGCATCACATTATTATTTATATAATATTTCTTTACTATAATAACATGTAAAATTCTTTGATTTATTATTTAAAATTGACATTATTCAATAATTTAATTTTATATATTATATAGTTATTTGAAATAAATTCAAATGGAAAAAAATTGTATCACTACTTTTAGCAGAGATAAACTATCTAATACATTAATGCTACTTAAAATTATAAATTTTAAACTTCAGCGGCGACTTTGATTTGTCGCCGCTGAAAGTATGGCCTTCAGCGGTGACTTTAATTTATCACCGCTGAAAGTCTGCCTTTCAGGGGCGACTTTCATTTGTCGCCGCTAAAAGTAGGACTTTCAGCGGCGACTCCCTTGTCGCCGTTGAAAGTTTAACTTTAACCTAATAATTTTTACAAATAATCCTCTTAAAATATTAATCATATTTTTTCTCTAATAGCTTCTTCAACTCATTATATAATTTTTATAAAAGTTTCTGGGCAAATAATAACCTCTAACTATTTTTCTTCAATTTTTTAAAAAAATAAGTCTTTAATTCTTGAAAAATAGGTATGAAATCATTTGGGTTTGTTTTGGAAAAATAAACTCTTTCACAACTCCTATGCCCCTAAAATACTTATTTTATATATTTTTCTTAACCCAAAAATATTTTTAATGATTATTCTTTTCTTTATTATTTTTCTAAAATTTCACTTTTGAGACTTTTTAATTGTCAAAAAAATATTCTTAAACTTAATAATACCTTACAAGTTCTTTTTATACAAGTTAGGATGTTATATAAAATGTAGTAATATAGAGCATATGTAACAGTAACTAAAAATATATATACGTTCGTATTTTACGTATATTATTTCTCCTTATCTCTCACACTCACATCTCCCTCTCTCTATCTCCTCCCCCACATTATCTCTAACACACACATATAGATGATGAACTCACATTGACACATATGTACAATATTTTTCTCATGAACATATCCCTATTTCATCTCCTTTTTTCACATGCATCATATTAAAAATGAAAGTTGCTGAAAGTAGGACTTTCAGCGGCTACTTTAGTTTGTCGCCGCTAAAAATAGACTTTCATAGGCGACAAGGAAGTCACCGCTGAAAGTCTATTTTCAGCGACGACTTTTTGTGTCGTCGCGGAAAAGTCGTCACCAAATGTATATTTTTTTGTAGTACTTGATGATCATCACCTTCGTTTCCACCTGCAAGTTCTTGATGAACTGGTACTTGATGATCACCACCTTCGTTTCCTCCTGCAGGTTCTTGATGAACGGGTACTTGATGATCACATTCGTTTCCACCTGCAGGTTCTTGATGATCACTCTCGTGTCCAGCTTCTTCATCATCAGGAATTTTGTCTCTATCTTCTTCTATGTCATTGAGATCATCAGAATTATTAACAGAGTGAAAGTTTGAATCATCATCATCATCACTTTTATTTTTATCATTCAGATCTTTATTTTTACCTTCATTGCCTCCATGTTCTTGAATAGATTCTTGATGATGATCACTTTCTTCGAGTCCAGCTTCATCATCATCCATCTCATCAGGATTTTTGTCTCTATCATCTTCGCTTGGTGGATTACTAGAAGAAACTGGATCAACTTCATCACTGGGATTTGGATTATCTTCAGCATTATCTTTCTCATTCTGATCGTGATGAAGAATTCTACCATGGTCACTGAGCTCAGGTTGTTCTTGAATGGATTCATCATCATCATGATCACCAGATCTTTCAGTACTCTGATCTTTTGCTCCGTCCATCTCAGTGATCTTCAGTTTCTTTCCTCTATGGCTATCAAGGTCATCAACTTCTTCCTCCGCTTCTTCGTTGGTTTCTTTCACGTTTTCATGAACATCGATGCTAATGATTGTACAGATCTCTTTATCTAGTTTCTGTTTGTATTTCGGCCCTCTTAAGTATCTGTTTCTCCGTTAGTTGCTAGATACCTATTTTGTTTTTTTTTCTTTTGAATTTTTTAGGTGTTACACTCGTTTCGTCTAATTTCTCAAATAATAAAAAAGGCAGTGTAACGCAATAAAAGACTAATGTTTATTTTTATTATATAGTCTCAAATTCTCAATGTACCATAACAATTATATATTTGTCTTTATTTTTATAATTTTTTTATTAATGAGACTAATAAATTTTCATAGGAATTAATTTGAAGTCTTTAGGCACTTCTTTGAAATTAAATTTTATAACAAGTAACACCTTTAACATACAAATGACAACCACAGTAACAACTAATTTTGGTAAAATTTTTTATTAAATATTGATGAAATCCACAGTTTCATAAATAACAACTTTTTTATACTATAATAAATAATAATTTTAACTTATCAAATGATAACATACAATTAAAATAATGACAACTAATTTCATTAAGAAAATGAAAAAAAAACTTAATTCCAGTGTAGGAATTAAACCATTTCATGGGATTATTTTGAGATTCTCTCATTTCAATAGTATTTGTGTGTTTTTCTAATATTATGTGGAATTGTAGCAAAAAATAAAGATATGCCATCTTCCTTTACTCCTTTGGTATATTCCTTCAAATATTTCCATCGAAAATCACTTCCAGCTCTCTCCCAAGTGCTTTTTTTGGCACCAACGGGATTGATCAGAGTGATAAGCGGCTCAGTATTGTTGAAGCAAGGTCTCGAGTTTGAGCCTTGGCATATGCAGAAAATTCCTGTTGGGAGACTTACCCACCATAATTAGGTGCGCGACGCGAGTCAGATCCAGATGTAGTCGGGGCAAAGCTCCGATGAACTAGGTGGGCAACCAAAAACAAAGTGCTTTTTTTGGCAAAAAAGAAAAAAAGGTCCCAAGTGATTTGGAAAGATAAGAAATAACCAAATTTCTCATGGGAAAAAAAATATTTCGTTTTGCTAAGTATAGTGATTTTAGGCTTAAGACTAATGATATCTGGGCTAAAGCCCAATCATAGAATATAGCTCCTTTGCTTTTTGTTGGGCCGGATGGAATACAACTTCACAGCATGAATTTACGACTTTTATTTGCACATATGGTAATGAATGAACTCATATCTTATAAGAACGCAAGTTCAATTTCCGCTGTCATTGTGAGGATTATTTTGGTGAGAGATCTCGTAAGTCCCTTATTAGTGCTCTTTGAGTTTTGAGGTTGTGCCTTGACCTTGGTGGGGGACCGGTGCTGAACCTATCTAAACTTTTTTGTACCTAAAAAATAAAAGAAGAGTCAAAATCCAATGAGAGTTGACATAAATGGTAATAAACGAGCTTGTATTTCACAAGGATGCAAGTTCGATTCCCTATGTCGTTGTGAGGGTTCTTTTAGTAGGCAATCTCGTAAATCTCTTGTAAGTACTCTTTGAGCTCTAGGGCTATACCCTGACCTTAGTGGGGGACTGATGTCAAACTCACCTAAACTTTTTGTATTACTTTGGTGATTTCTATATCTTAGGAGGATTAGTCTCTCTAGTAATATGATTGGGGAATACCGCCTAAACTCTATAGAAAAAAAGACTATTATGTTACCAATATTACCAATATAGAGAGGTTAATCCCTCACAACGCGATAAGTCAAGATTCATATCCCTATTAGGAGAGATGTCAACATTTAGTATCTAATAGTGCCTCTAATAAGAGGATATCTATACTTAGCACGATGAGTCACTCTTCAAATATTTCAGGCAAACTTTTGGCACAACTTTTTATATTTACATTCAGAAGGGAAACTTTACCCTATCTTTAGATTGTACGTCAGTCTAACCCCTTTCCAAACATTTTGTAACAAAAAAAAAGAATATTTGTTCTTCCTGGACTGATAATAAAATAAAGCAATAAATGTTCTCCTTCGTTATCAATTAACTATATTGCATGTTTAGAAAAAATAGTCGCCGCTTGGGTTTAGGGAGAGTTTGGTGTCTCTTGATCGGCGCCATCGTTTGCGCTTTCCGGCGTCCATGTGATGCTCCACCGGTGTCTTTTAACACTATAATCGATCTCTTCGATGTCCTTCGCTCGTTTCCTTCACTCCCACGGCGTCTTCTAGTTTTTGTTCACCATCTCTCCGCCTTTGTTTCTTTGTTTTTTCTTTTCAGTTTTGCTCCACTGACCTTTTTTCTTCCATCCACTTCATCGTCGACTCCTTTCTCTTCATCACCGTCTTAATCTTTCTCTCATAGCCCAAATCTTTCTCCTCCCCATTCCCTGTCTATTTTCTACTATTTTTCTTCCTTGTTGATCGTTGTTGTTTGTTTTTTTTCCCTTTCTCTTCTTTAACGTTGCTTTTCTATTTTTGGGGCTTTATTTAATAGGTGTCTTAAAACTGGAGAGCTTGGTTTTTTTGGTTCCTTATTCCTTTTCCAATTTGGTGGTCTTTGCTTTGCAATGTTGGACTAGCAGTAGGAAAATCCTTTTATTGGGCAGCCATCCTTTGCTGTAACGGTTTTTCTATGGTTGCCATGGAATGGGAAGTGCTATGGCAACTTTTTAGTTCTCCAGACTTCTCAAATTTGATGATTTATATTTGCCTTATTTTCAATTTAGTTTGTTTTTTATTATCCCTATGCTCTGTTTTTGTTTTTTGTCAACTACTTGCATTAGCTTTGGTTAAAGCTTTGGAGGATCATGCGGAAGTTACTCTTTCCTTGTCAGAGTTGTGCTCTATGGAGTACACGTTCAAGGAAGGATTCACTACCAAGGTTTCTACATCGTGGGGCTTTGCTTTGTTCTAAGGTTTCATTATGGCATGCCCTTTTTTCGGTTCCAAGCTCTCCTTCGACTGTTAGAGATTTCTGATAGCCCCCTCTATATGGTTCTTGCAAGTTATGATGTATGGTATGTTTTTATTTTAGTTTCATGTTCAATATACAAGCCTCCTTTCTCCGCCATCTATTCAGTTTTGACGGAGGCCTTTGTTTTCCTTATATAATATATTATCGTGTTTAATGAAAGTTGACTATTTAAAAAAAAAAAAACTACATTGCATGTTATCAAACAAAATAACTATATCGTAGAATATATTTTACTAATGAATTGTTTTGGTAAACTATGCTCCATGAATGTTTATTTCTTATTTATTTTACAAGTGAGATTATCTACGTAAACACAATATCATTATATTATATACAATTAAATCAAATACATTGTTTAATTAAGAGATCTCATTTAATAACTTCTTTGAGTGTCTTTTTTCTAATCAATCTTTGTATCTCTTTATATGACTAAAGAACACCTAATCGACTTTTATCATTGATATCCTTATTAGCTTTCTTTGTTCATGTTTATACTATTATTAACAATTTTCTTCTCTCTTTATTTCTTTTTCATTGGATTTCATATTATCTTTCTCCTTTTTTTTCTATCAAATAATAACTTTCTCTTATCAAGACATCTTTTAGAAGTTTTTTTATAAGAAGACAATTTATTAAAAATAATAGGTAAAATGATACATTAAAAGAATGGGCTTCCTTATAGAAAAAAAAGGGCTTCCTTATAACAAGATTATAAAATTGGAGCACCACAAAGCCCAAACAAAACTAAAACAATAACATACAATCAACCACATAGGTGTAACCACCAATGGGGGTTGGTCCGAGTGATAAGCGGCTCGGTATCATTTAAGTGAGGTCTCGAGTTCGAGCCTTGACGTAAGCAGAAAATTCCCGTTGGGAGACTCACCCACCATAGCCAGGTGTGCGACGCGGGTCTGATCCGGATATAGTGGGGGCAAAGCTCTGGTGAACCGGGTGGGCAACCAAAAAAAAAAAACCACATAGGTGTAGCCAAGTGGTTACCTCACTTGATTCATTAGCCAAGTGGTAGGGGTTTGAATCCCACCCTTAGACATAGAAAATATCTTGTGGCTAGTTGTTTATCATTTAGTGAAAGCCCTATGGTGAGGGGATCATTCATTGCTATTAGCAGTAGATACTCTTATCTATATAAAAGCACACATGAATACAACCATCAAGTCCAAACAAGCAAACACACAACTAAAACAAACCAAATTGACCAACAAAACCCGACATAGTTGATAGATGGTAGGATTCAAATCAGGTTGTGTGTGTAGAAAATATTTTGTTGAGAGGCAAAACCCATTTCGGTGATTTATACGTCTGGGGAAGATTAGTTCTAGCTATCGGTTGCTGATACCGCTTGACCTATAAAAAAATAACAAACCAAACCGCACATATAACCAACGTTGTTAGGTCTAGGCGTCTAGCATAAGGGTCAGTCACATATAATGCGGTAAATTAAGGTTTAAATTTCTACTAAAGGGGTGTTCGGTTCGAAGGAAGTAGAGAGAAAGTAATGAAGGGGAAGGGAGGGATGAAAGTTACCTTGTTTTGTTTGATTGGAAGGGAAGGGAAGGAATTTGTTTTCAACGATCCTTTGTTTGGTTAAAAGAAGGAAGGGGAGAGAAAGATATGATTAATTTATCATTATACCCTTATTATAAAACTGACAAACTTGTATGGAAAGGGAGACTTTTTTACGAAACTCGAGTTGTGTAACAAGAACAAAATCGAGTCATGGTAAAAAATAGAGTTTTACGAACTTGTGTAACAACTTGATTTTGATTAAAAAAACTCGAGTTTTGACATTGTGATGCATATGCAATTAAATCAAGTTTTCATGTAAAAAGTTGTGTTTTTCTTAGAAAATAGATTTATCCAGATCAGGTTACCGTGTTTTTAAACCCTATAACTAGATCATCATTTCAAAACTTGAACCATCTGCCCTCTTTATACTATGATCCTCTTTTCTCTGAACCCACGCTCAGCCCTCCCCTTCAACTAAGAATTGTGTAAACTATTGGATTCACCATTTTCAATAAACTAACTCTATAATGGCTCGAATAAAAGTGCCTGCGGTAAATACAGCATCTGAAGTGAATACTTAGTCTGAAAAGTCAAGGAAAAGTCAGACTGAGGAAGGATATAGTTCAACCTGAAGGGGCGTAGAAGAAAAAAGAGACCATTCAGGAGAAAGAGAAGCAGAAAAAGGGGATGATTTCTTCGCGACGAAGGTTTAAGTCTTCACAAGGGCATACACATGTGTCTAGTCCTACTACTCGAAAAAGAAAAGTTGAGGAAGTTGGAAAAGGGAAGCATGTGGCTGGAACTGAATCTATTGAGACCTCTCCGATGGCTCCCACCACATAAAGTACAAGCTATGAACACACCTTTTCTTCTGATCCACATTCTGAAGCTTCTGTCAGAGCAAGACTGATGAAGAGACATAAAAGCCAGGAAGCTCAAAATATCATAGATAGGAAAGAAGATTTTTCCCCTGGTCCACTTGAAGATGTAAAGTCAATTTTCTGACAGAGAAAGTTCAACCCAGGGGTTAAGGTAGATATTTGAAAATTTGTATCTAATTACAACTTTGATTTATTGGATATCTCACTACTATGTGAGCACTTGCTAAAATTGAGTCTACTGTATAGTGAATAAGTAGTTAAAGTCTTTTATGGAAACTTGAAAGTAGATAAGAAATCCAAGTCTGTGAAAACCAAAGTCAAAGGAAAACAAATAAAGATAACGTAGAAGGGTATTATGGATTTGCTTCATATTGATTTCCCTGTGCACATTGAGCCATCATACTTTGACATAGATATCTTCCTTACCCTTGTGAATTCTACTAATGTCCCACAGAAGCCCACCCTAAAACCTTATGAATGACTTGATCAGTATAGGATTATGCACTATATATATATAGTAGGATTTTTGTAAATAAGGGTGAAAATTTCTCCACTCAGACTTCCAAGGACATGCAGCTACTCACATAAATGGTTATGATGGAGCCATTGAATGTAGGGAAAATAATAGTTGATGAAATGCTGCGAGTAGCTATCCCTACCAAAAGATAGACCTATCTGCCCTATCCTTCACTCATCTCTTTGATCCTCAAAGCCAACAAGATCTAGTAGCTGGAAGATGGTGAGAAGTCAAATGGACAAACAAGTTTGGGAAGAAGCAATTGCACTATATACATATTGGTAGTAAGGGCAAACCTTGTGCTAGTTCCCAGTCTAAAGGCAAATGAAAGGGTATGGAAGCTGAGTCAACAAAAGGTCAAGATGAAGCATATTCTGATGCACATGGCATTACTCAACCATAATTCCTTAACAATAGCTTAAATATGATCCTCAAGGAATGTATTGCACAAGAGTTTCAAAAATTCAAGGCTTCAGTGCTAGTTGGACTAGAAAGTGTGGGGAAGTAATGGATGTTAGATTCAACCATTTTAGGTAGAAGATTGATTATTTGGAGTAGAGAGTTGTTGAACTTTAGAGTTTGGCTAAGCAGACACATGCTTCTACTTCATCCCCTCAGGCTCATTCTAGTCCTTTTTTTATCCTCCTGAGACACATTTACCTGAGTCTCCCATCTTGTCTCCTAGCCACTGTCCTGGTTACTCACTTGAACACCCATCTAACTATCCTACTTCATCTATTCCTAGTCTCATTATTGACTTGGATCCTCTCTTGGATCCTGTCACACCTGGTTCTTTGATTCTACATTATACCCTATCTCAACCACAAGCAACTCCTGTAAGACAATCCCTTCCTTCTCCTATTCCTGTGTCTTACTTGTCTAATCTTGAGTTTATGAGTGACCTTCGCATGCACAGCTTGTATGACATATTTTATGCCCCTCCAATCCCTCTAATCATTACTTTGTTTGTCCTTGTTTAGCTACCCCTTTTTGATGTTGCCTTTTAATTTCTTGGTTAATTCCAATGTACTACTTCTTAATGTGTACCAATTGCTTTCTAGTGTGTATCAACTATTTAGCTACCTCTTGTTGATGTATATGATATTTGTGTAGTTGCATTTCTTTCTGTGTACGTGTTTAACTATCTTCATCCAATTTATAATGATATGAACAATAACAAAAGCCAAAAAATGGAGGTCATTTTGTTTAAAATTGGAGTTTCTCCATCAAACACCTACGTTTTACACTAAAAGTTGAGTGTTGAAACATCCTTACTTTCGTATGCCTTAGGGACCATTTGGTAGCATTTAGAACCACTTACAAGGTCATTGAAGTCCAATTTCTCAATCTGGAGTTTTACTCTTATCGAGTACTGTTCACTTAAAAATTCCAGATGAGTGACCTAACTTTGAAAAATCATAACTAATTCTAGAAAAATCTAAATGAAGGGGTTCAAATTGATACTTGAAGCTAACTCAATTATCTTTCAGGGAAAAATAACTCGTTGACCATTCATTGACCAAGTCAACGTCAGTCAACGTGTCAACTTTACTGTTCATCCTACGTTTTCCTCCCTGAATCCAGCATTCTGGTCCCAACTTTGATAATTTATATCTCCTTGTGTAGACATCCAAATGAGTCATACTATATATCAAATCGAATCTTGGTATGTCTACTATTTACCTTAAAAATATCATACATTTATTCATCCATTTACTATTTTTAATTATGGGTCAAACATCCTCATGTCCCCACAGGTTACTATTTATAGTGTTAATTTTCAGCAACCAACATTACATATATAAGCATACATCCATCATATATCAGTCAAACATGCCAAACAACAATTATTATTAATTAATAAGTTGTTTTACATCTGGACATGTACATAAATTCTTATATCTCTATTGCATCTTTTTCCTGCCTGAAATCTGGCAGCATAATCGCTACGCTTCATCTTCAGAAAGTAACTGATCTTGTACTGATTCGGTAATTCCCGTGAGAACTACCATTCTATGTAAGTACCCAGGAAAGACTGGATGAACCAGCTAGGTCCACTCACTTCCAGCCTCCTTAGACAGTACCTACGTACACAGTACGTATCAGCTGCTCTCTTTATCTTGTCATAATTTCGGCAGCATAACGGCGTCTCTTAAAATTCCTAAAATTCACTTTGACATAACCTCCCCTGTAATAGTTATTTATTGGGATGAGATTCGGGGGAATCTCAGTAGAAACAATCATAACAATATATGTAATGCAGAGTGACAGTGCTTGCTTGTGATTGGGTACAGATAAGTATGCCGCATGCTTCCATGCTTAATAACATATGATCATAGCATTACAGCATAGCTTCAGACATAACATATAAGACAACAATCCAACCAAACAATAGCACAACAAATCACAAAGCCATTACATAAAAGATAGGATTAGTTACTACCTCAAGAGCTTAGCAGAACTCTACTATCTCTATACTGCTTCCAGCTCCGCCAGAACTTCCTTTCTTTCTTCCTCTCACTTTCTCTCTCTAGTACTTCCTCCTCTCTCTTATTCTTGCTTGGCCGTGCATAATGAAGAGCAAGGGGGGTATTTATAGTTTTGGTCAATGGCATTCTTGTAATTTTGAAGCCATCTGATCCTGTGGTCCTGGTTTTTTCGGAATTTCCTATTTTTCTTTATTCCTTTTACTGCATCATGCATGACATCATCGTGGACACCTCAGTGGACACCTAATCAATCACATGTCTCATATGGCAAAATTGAGGCCTTCTTGAAGCTTTCCAGTCCAATCCGGTACCGGTCCGGTCCGATTTCCCACAAACTGGACTCACCGACTAAGATTGTGCCACGTGTCCTCAACTTTTCCTTCCTCCTCTATATTGGCGCCATGTGGCATCTTACTGGCACCTGTCATGCCTTCCAATGCTATCCAAATAAGTCCATGACTTTATCTGATCACCTTCTCGGTTATCGTGCCGACCGAGTAACTTTACTTTATTGAAACAGCATTAAAATAGTGTTTTAATGCCACTTTTTTCCCACATACTTCATGGGCTACGTTTTTGGGCCTTGGAATATTATCCTGGGTCTCTGATCAAGCTCAAGTACTCTGATGGCTCGATTCCCAAGAAACAACCCTTGGCAAATTACCAAAATACCCCTGAGTGCCCTTTCTTGCGCTATCTTTGTCCTAAGGGTAAAATCGTTATTTTACACCTTTCTGTACCCTATCAGGGTATATACTGACTCTAGGTAACTTTATCTGTATGTACCTTGGCTCCTGGGCCTGTCCAGAATGACCAAAATGCCCTCCATTCATCTATTACTCTTTAGTACAACACATGGGCATTTTCGTAATTTCGCACTTTTTCAGGGTTCTGCTGGACATTGGCCCACCTATCAGTCCAAGGGTCTTACTGGGCCTTTGTTGGCGCCATTATTAGGCCTTTCAGGGTCCATTACCTTTATGGCACGTATTACGAGGAATCCTCCCTTGTCAATGATTATTGAATATTTTATCTATTATTCACCGTTTATACACATATCCGGACACCGGCTCCTTCTGTCCGATACACTGGCCTGCAGTGTTCAGGCATCCCTGTGAGTCATATCAGTCATCTGACTGAGGTCATCCGAACTCATTCAGTCCCTTTTTAAATACCAATAAATCTCCCTATCGGATACCCGGAGGCCATATACTCCCGTCTGGATTTTCTGATTTGTGAATAACTTTTTCTACAGGCCTCCTATCGGTATTTTGTCAGTTTCCTGACATCTTCCCCATAAGGACGCATCATCCTGTATTTTCTCACTTATATCTGAAATCTAGGATATCTGGTATGAATTTTTATAACTTTTGGACGATCAGTCCATTTCTGGCTATCTGGAGTCTCCAAAAATTCCTGTATTAAGCCAGATTACCGAGCGTCACTTGCTCTCTCTACCGGTGAAATCTGGGACTGAAATGCTTTCGGACAGTCCAAAACCACTTCCGGCCTGACTTTCTTTAATTACAATTTAGCCCCAGGGAACTTTTCTTCTTTTCATTTAAGTCCCTTTCTATTTGGCTAAAATTACACTTAAGGACCCCACACTTTTGTCTACTTTTCCTTTTTGGCTTTAAACTTTCCATAATTGCACTTAAGTCATTTCATTTCCTTTCTTTACCTTACTAGGTCTAGGGGCATTATTGTCTTTTCATATCTTACCAGAGTATTCTCTGACCCTGGTCAACTATCGAGATACCCTTTCTTGACTGTCTAACCTTAGCCAAATGACCAAAATACCCTTTACTCATTCTTCAGTTATTCTATAACATAAGGGCATTTTTGTCATTTTGCACATTTTTCCCGGACACCGGCCCCTCTTACCACTGAACTGATATTATGGGCTTGGGCCTTCCCTGGTGTCACTACGGGCCTTAGAAAACACTGTATGGCCTCTGGCCATAGTCCGATCATCTCTATTCGGACTGCTCTTCCTTTACCGATTATAACTGTAAATTCCTATCTTCGAGAATTTTTACAGAAAAATCGGGACCTCAAATCAAAATTCCGTGTTGCGTCATTTGTAATATCCTTAATTTTCTGTACTGGTTCCTATGTACAGATTAAACGGAATATATGAGCTCTGTTTCAGGAAAAACATGTGGTCCTTTATGTAAAGAAAATGATTAAATTGCAAAAGAAAGGAAATTAAGGGATCTAAATGCAATTATGGAAAGTTTAAAGTTAGGAATGAAAGGTAGACAAAAATGTGGGGTCTTAAAGTGTAATTTTAGCCAAATTAAGGGACTTAATTATAAAGAAGGAAAAGTTCCCTGGGGCTAAAGTATAATTAAAGAAAATAGGCCAGAAGTGGTTTGCACTGCCCGACAGCATTTCAGTCCCAAATTCTACCAGAAGGTAGGGCAGGTGACGCCGGGTAACCAAGCCTAATACCGGAATTTTTGAAGACTCCAGATAGCCAGAAATGGACTGATCGTCCAAAAGTTATAAAAATTTATACCGGATACCCTAGATTTCAGATATAAGTGGGAAAATACAGGATGATGCGCCTTTATGGGGAGGATGTCGGGAAACTGACAGGATACCGAAAGGAGGTCTGTAGGAAAAGTTATTCGCAAAATAAAAAATCCAGACGGGAGTGTGAGGCCTCCGGGGATCCGGGTTGGAGATTTATCGGTATTTTTAAAGGGGCTAAATGCGATCGAATGACTTCGGTCAGATGACCGTTATAACCCCCAAGGATGCCTGAACACAGTAGGACACTGTATCTGGGAAAAAGAGCCGGTGTCCGGAAAAGGTGTATAATCGGTGAATAATAGTTAAAATATTCAATGAACTGTGTTAAAGGAAGATTCCTCGTAATGCGTGCCATACAGGTAATGGACCCAGGAAGCCCAAAAATGGCGCCATTAGAGGCCCAATAAGACTCTTGGACTGATAGGTGGGCCAGTGTCCAGCAGAACCCCGGAAAAGTGCGAAATTACGAAAATGCCCCTATGTTGTACAAAAAGGGCAGCAGATGAATAAAGGGTATTCTGGTCATTTTGGACAGACCCAGAGGTCAAGACATGTATAAATAAGGTTGACTAGAGCCAGTATAAGCTTTGACCGGGTCCAGAAAGGTGTGAAATGATGATTTTGCCCTTAGGGTTAAAATAGGACAAGATAGGGCACCAAGGGCATTTTGGTCATTTCCCAGGGGATCTGTAATTGAGTCTGGACCCAGTATTAAAAAGTTAATGATATAAAGGGTCTAGATACTAAATGTGAGGTCAGTAGACATAAAAATGATCTTCAGAAACATCAGATTCAGAAAACGGCACGTTTTTCGAGGCGATGGACCGGGCCGGTACCGGATTGGACCGGAAAGCTTCCAGAACCTCCAAATTTCGTCACATGAAGAATATGGGTGGTGAGGTGTCCTATGAGGTGTCCCATGAGGTGTCCAGGGTGATGCAGTAAAAAGGAATTAAAGAAAATAGGAAATTCCAGGAAAAAACAGGACCACAGGATCATAAGTCTTCCTAATTACAAGATTGCCATTGCTCAACACTATAAATACCCCCACCTAGCCCCTTATTTCGGCATGAGCAAGGAAGAAGGGAAGAGAGAAGTTCTTGAGAGAGAAAGTGTGAGAAAGAAAGAAGTAAGGAAGTTCTGGTGAAGTTGGAAGTAGTAGGGAAGTTCTAAAGCACTGCTTTTGAGGTAACAACTAATCCTAGCTCTTATGTAATGTCTTTGTGATGTGTTGTTTTGTTTGGTTGATTGTTGTCCTATATGTTATGCTTGAAGCTCTATTCCAATGCTATGATCATATGTTATTGAATATGGAAGCATGCAGCATACTTATCTGTACACAGTCACAAGCAAGCACCGTCACTCTGCATTACATATTTTGTTATGATTATTGTTACTGGGATTCTTTTGAATCTCATTCCCAAACATAACATTACAGGGGAGGTTTTGTCAAAATAAAATTTGGAAATCTTAAGAGACGCCGGTAGGCTGCCGAAATTCCGGCAACGAAGACGGAACAAAGAAAGGAACTGATACGTACTGTGTACGTAGTGCTGTCTAAGGAGGCTAGAAGTGAGTGGACCCAGCAGGTTCATCCAGTCTTTCCTGGGTACTACGTAGAATGGTAGTTCTCATAAGGGAATTACCAAATCGGTACAACATCGGTTACTTTCTAAAGAAGAATTGTAGCAGTTATGCTGCCGGATTTTAGACAGAGAAGGATGTAATAAAATATGAGGGAGTTAATCATGCACTGAGATATAACAGTTGATTATTTGATATTAATTGTTATCTGGCCTGTATGACTGATATGTGTTGGTTGTATGCTTGGGTATGTAAAGACTAAATGCTGAAAATAGGCTCAGTGAACAGTAACTCGTGAAGACCCATTCATGTTTGATAAATCATTAAAAATAGTAAATGATTGAATTAATGTACGAAATTTTTAGGGTAAAAAGTAGACATACTAAGATTTAATTTGATATATAGAATGTCTAATTTGGATGTATACACGAAAAGATATAAATTGTTAAATTTGGGACCAGAATGCTGGATTCAGGAGAAAGTCATTGGATGAACAGTAAGATTGAAACATTGACCCACGTTAAATTTGTCAAGGATTGGTCAACCAATGATTTTTTCCTGAAATATATTTGAGTTAGCTTCATGTAGCAATTTTAACCACTTCATTTCGATTTTTCTAGAATTAGTTATGAATTTTCAAAATCAGGTCACTCATCTGGAATTTGCCACAGTGAACAGTACTCGATATGAATAAAATTCCAGATTAAGTGTTTAGACTTCAATGACCCTGAAAGTGGTTTAAGTGCTACTGAATGGTCCCTAAGATGTATAAAAATAATGATGTGACATTTGGTATCAGAGCAAAGGATTCTGGCTTAAGGAAATGCTCTGAGTAGATGATTTATAGAAAGATATACCATGATAAAGCCGTCATAATTGACACTAAGTTAGTGTTTGCAGGATGGCTAGACATAGATTTGGGTCTGAAACTACAGTAAACCAATGGAAATTAAGACCAGAGGTCTCTAGTTCAGATAGTTCAGAAGAAGAGATAGTAAGCAATGATTCTGACCTCTGGACACCTCCAGTAGCTGGTGATTCTGAGGAGGATAGTTCCTCGGTAGGATCAAACTTTCCAATTGATGATCAGGAGGTGATGATAACAGAAGGCCCTATTCCTGCCATTCCCATAAGTGCGGTACCCTTGAATATAACAGACAGTTCAGGATCCAGCCAAGTACGTGTTCAGAGTAATGCGCCAGGTCCCAGTAGGCCCGAAGTGATTCTAGTAGAAATGTATTTGGGAGGTTTAATCGTAAGAATGGTCCCAGGGAGGAACCTGAGTAGAGAGCAACTTGAGAGCTCGGTAGCATTAGCCCGACAACTATACGAGTTGAGGCAGACCCTGTTCGAAAACATAGATCAAGATTATTCGGTCTACCAGGAGTTTATCACAAGGGTGAAAGCCATATATCAAGCATGGGATCCAAATGTGTTAACCATGGGGCTTTGGCTAGAAATTATGAATGACGTATTGCCGAAGACTCCTACCTGGAGATCGGAGTTGGACCAGTATTTTGATAGAGAATCATATTGTACCATATCCGACTGGATCTACCTAGTAGGAGAATATATTAGAATGAAGTTTAAGAAAAATTAGAGTAATATTTCTAATGTATAAAAGACTAGAATGGTACTGTGATATGTACATATACTCTGTATGTATATTATGTGTGAAATGAAATGAAAAGGAATTATGTTATTTATCGTATTCCCTTCTGTTTTTAAGTATAACAAAATGGTACGAACGAGGAGAACTATTCCAGCTGAGGAACCCCGAGAGGCTGGAAACCTTAATCAAATGATTCTAGAACGACTAGAACAGCAACAAAAGATGATAGAAGAAATGAGAGCTGCTCAAGCACGAAATGAACAAGAAAGAGATGCTGTCATAGTCGCGGCAGTAGCAGCAGCTGTAAATAATTTAAGACCGCCAGAGCCTTCAGGAGCAACTAGTAGAGAACCTGAAGAAGTACCACAGCAGGCGGAACAGCCCCAGAGAAGGAACAAAGACGGAACAAAGAAAGGAACTGATACGTACTGTGTACGTAGTGCTGTCTAAGGAGGCTGGAAGTGAGTGGACCCAGCAGGTTCATCCAGTCTTTCCTGGGTACTACGTAGAATGGTAGTTCTCATAAGGGAATTACCAAATCGGTACAACATCGGTTACTTTCTAAAGAAGAATTGTAGCAGTTATGCTGCCGAATTTTAGACAGAGAAGGATGTAATAAAATATGAGGGAGTTAATCATGCACTGAGATATAACAGTTGATTATTTGATATTAATTGTTATCTGGCCTGTATGACTGATATGTGTTGGTTGTATGCTTGGGTATGTAAAGACTAAATGCTGAAAATAGGCTCAGTGAACAGTAACTCGTGAAGACCCATTCATGTTTGATAAATCATTAAAAATAGTAAATGATTGAATTAATGTACGAAATTTTTAGGGTAAAAAGTAGACATACTAAGATTTAATTTGATATATAGAATGTCTAATTTGGATGTATACACGAAAAGATATAAATTGTTAAAGTTGGGACCAGAATGCTGGATTCAGGAGAAAGTCATTGGATGAACAGTAAGATTGAAACGTTGACCCAAGTTACATTTGTCAAGGATTGGTCAACCAATGATTTTTCCCTGAAATATATTTGAGTTAGCTTCATGTAGCAATTTGAACCACTTCATTTCGATTTTTTTAGAATTAGTTATGAATTTTCAAAATCAGGTCACTCATCTGGAATTTGCCACAGTGAACAGTACTCGATATGAATAAAATTCCAGATTAAGTGTTTAGACTTCAATGACCCTGAAAGTGGTTTAAGTGCTACTGAATGGTCCCTAAGATGTATAAAAATAAGGATGTGACATCATTCAACCCGGAATCCTTTTCTCTATCTCCTAGTATTTTCAGATATTTTATCCGGACCGGGCTATTTTTGCCTGAAAGTACGCTCCCGCGCATACTTTTCAAAAATGACCATTCTACCCTTGGTCACATTTCTAATTCTTTCATACACATAGAGACCTCATATGCATATTTCACAGTTCAGTGAAATGATCAGCATAATTTTCTCTATTTTCTGGCAAAATATGGTACTCATCGGCTACCAGCCTGATCTTTCCCATAATTACGATTATGCCCTTGAATTCTCTTTCTGGCATCTCTAGGCCTAAAAATTGGGGTGTTACAAGTATCACCGTTAATCAATTCGAGTTAGTTTACAACGCTTCTTAGTGGTAAAACTCAATTTTCGTGTGCATAATTGAGTTTAGGTGGTTACATATGTTTTAGAAATACAGTTTTCGTGTAAAAATATAGTCCAATTAGTTCCCCTTGTGTAATCAAGTTTCAGTGTGATGAGTTGTACAACTAGATTTTAACATCTGAAACAAGTCAAACTCAAGTTCACATTGTATAATCGAGTTTAGATGGTTAGGAGATGTACAACTAGAGTTTAACATCTTAAACTCGAGTATTATCACTGGTACACTCGAGTTCCCTTTACGAAATAGAGTTTATATAGTTAGGAGTTGTACAACTAGAGTTTAACATCTAAAACTCGAGTGCTATCACTGGTAAAACTCGAGTGCTATTTATGAAATCAAGTTTATCTAGTTAGGAGTTGTGCAACTAGAGTTTAACTGGTAAAACTCGAGTTCTGTCATCGTAAAACTCAAATTCCCCTTATGTAACTCAAGTTATGTCACATCAACGATGTAATACCTAACTTTAGAAACTCCAGTTTGCTAGCCAAAATGGAGTTTGAGCACTTACATGCAATGCACAACTCGATTTTCTATCTGAAACTCGAGTGTTGTTACCATAAAACTCGTGTTATGAGCAAAAGTCGATTGCAATGAAATGATAAATCCTTTTTACCCTAAAAACACGTGTATTAAGCTACATACTATGTACAAGTCATCACTAATACTAAAAATACATCACTTCAAAAGGCATACTTGTTTTGAGAATCTACCCATTTGTACAAAAATTAGACATTATGCTCAAAACATATTTTTTAGCATATTCCAAAACATACAAAGTCAGCAAGGCTTCAACGACCATATAATGAGAAAGCAATATATTTCATATATTCTTCCACCATTAAATCCACATTCTTTAAGCATTTTTCATACTTTTTCACCGAATAATTGTGACACTGACAACTTGGTTGTGGCTAATTTTTGAAGAGATATATTTTCTTATACAATTAAATCATTCCCTTTACTAATTGCCTCAGCCACTGCATACATAGCCCCTATTAGATCCTTGAAGTTATTTCCATGCTCTTTATTATGCACCCTTTTGGTCCTCTTGCTAGAAGCATTATAAGCAACAACAGGAGAGTGATCTTCCTCCAGTGATTCACCCTATCCATCAAGATCAACGTCATTATCATTGTTCATTGCATGTCTACCTTCTGAATCAAGGTTTTCTATGTCATCCATAGTTTGAGTGTCATCTGCTTCAATACGACGTCTCTTCAACCACTCACATATTGTCTCCCCATCATCTCCACTAGCTCTTTCTACTCCATACAATATCATCATCTTTTTATAATATGGGTAATGCTTACTCCTCCATTCTGCTGCTTTAGGTTTGGCCTTAAGAGGAAGACATAAAGGTAGCATAGATCAACAAATGAAGTGGAGGTCAAGGCACAAAAGTCAAATTAGCATCTAAGATAGTTACCTCAATCAAAGCATTCCAAACTTCAGGTTTAGCATTGCACAATTGAGTTGTTGGGTACCAATTAAGCAAAGCCACTTAGATGTTTAAAAATATCATTCACATCCGAGAAGTTTCTCTTCAAAGTCTTTTATCGATTCTTCACCTTGTCCTTATCAATTTGTTCACCAAATAACGCACGTAAGTATTTAACTATATTGTCATAAGCCCTAGGTGTGAAATTGCCATTAACTTTGCTGCTCTCATTAGGTTCAGTCATAAAACATCAATGAGTGCATCGTCCATGATTGTTGTCCAATTTAGTGCCTCCATATTTTTATTTGGTGTCATCCTATAATATTATACCATAATAACATAACTGAATTTATTTTCAAATCCATGTAAACAAGTCATGCATAGCATAGTGTACACTGAATACATCAAACTCAATAACTAATATAGCAATCTCATGAACATAGGAAAACCATGAAAGTAACATGTCTTGTTGTCAAACTAATACAGCAATTTAATAAGTACTACACATAACATAAAAAGTCCTCATTCATCTTGGAAAAAGAAGAAGAAGAAAACTCAATTCTCAAGACCATCTTCAACCCCATCCCCAACAACATCCTCAAGTTCATCCTGAATAGCATCCTGAAGAGAATTATGATAATTTGTCCACATTTGAGTGGCTATATTTTCTCTAATAAGTTCACCTCCAGCAGCTTTATTTTGGTCCCTTCTTAGAGCATGGACATTGTTATCTGATACATTTTGTTGTTGGATAGACGATCAACTTCTCTTGTGAGATATTTATCAGGGTCAACACTCATAAGGAAGTTATGAAGAATGGTACGTGCATATATTATCATTTTTTGAGCTTTGATCCCATATGTAGGTTCAGCTCCATTGGACAAAATTGTGAGCCTTTCCTCAGAACACCAAAAACTCTTTTAATTGTATTACACAACTTTACATGTCTTAGGTTAAATAACTCCTTATAGTTTAAAGGTGGATTTCTTCTCGAATACTATTTCAAATGATACCAAACTCCTCGATAAAGTGTTATAAGTCTGCTTTTTAACATGAATCCAGCATCCACAAGGAAATATTTACCTATTATGAATGAAGATGATTACTATGTGAACTCCACTAATGTAAACTCTATCGAAATTGGTAAAATATTTACCTTAAGGAATTTCAAAGTTATCGCATTCTTAATGATCATTGAGTCTGACGGAGTGCCTTCCCATCCAGGGAGTACATAAGTGAACTTCAAATCAAATGTACATGTGTTAACACATTTTGTGTAGGGAATTTCTTTCGACCACGATATCTAGGAGCATCTATAGGAGATACTTTGACTCGTATATATATTCTATCTATAGCACATACAGAATCTTTAAAGTATGGGAAGAACTTTCTCTCATTCTAAATCTCAGGAAGGAGAATAAACCCATAAGGTTGCAATATAAATTTTTTTCTTAATCCAATGATAGTTGCCAAAAATTTATGAAGATGACGACTAATTGAACCAAAACTTGACTTCCCGATTTCTCACATTATGTGTTAGTATGTAAAGACTTTTTGCAACTTGTTCATCCACACTTGACCAATGAGTGGCCTGCAGACCACTCTCTCTTTCTAACATGCCACATAATTCTAGGAAAGCTCTAGGAGTCATTCTAATGATATTTCAACTAGAAGGACAATTACTTATATATCCTGCTTATTATTTCATCACGAACCCTCTCCCTCTTGCCACTCAAACTATAACATATTCTTTTAGGACAAAACTATATATACTTGTGCAACAATGCCTGCAAGTAGAGTTATTGCTCTCTGATGCAATTCAAGCCATCGACACACCAGTATAAAGTATTCAGTTATGAAGTCTATGTAATACAGCAAGGCAAAAATCATATATCAAGAAATCAGCATTTAATGGAAAATAATTATATAAACTATAATGCTTAGTCGTTAAGTATGGAAGTAATGTCAGGCTAAAATGCTGAAATCTAAACAAAATGTTAGGTGTCGGGCATAAAATCTGGACAAAATGCAGCTCAAAATTAACAAGACAAGGATATAGTTGAAGAAACATTTACCTTTTGGAGAAGGCACACGCAACGGCGAGTAGTAACAACCAACCACAGACCGGTGTGTCAAGACACAGGTGATGCCGGTAAGTCAACAGTTACAATGGTGTGAAAATGAAAGATGATCTTCGGATACAGAGGAGAGTTGCATGCACGCGGGATATAATTGTCTTAAAATTTGGCATCCCTTTGAAAAACTCTGACTTGGAGGGACGCAAAAACTAAGGGAATGAAGGGATGAGTACCAAAATTTTGGCACCTTTTCTCTTGAAAATTATAAACCGAATGAGGGAAAGGGGTTCATTTTCACTGTCCTTCCCTCCCATTCCTTCAAATTGAACACCCCCTAAGAGAGATGTCTATATTGAGTGCTCGACAATATCTCTAATAAGATTGTCTCTTTGATGAGAGGATCCATGTGGTTAAAAAAAACCAACAATATAACCAAATGACAAAAAAGAAACACAACACCAAATGCGAATAATGAGGAAAAGTTGTCCCAAATATATTTTATATTAAAAAATCATAATTTCAAATCAATTTAGTTGTCTCTTTTGATTCTTTTAGTATTTTCTCCGCTTTTGCTCCAAGCACCAAATCTCGAAGACCACAAGCATACGTTTCTTTCTCTTACTTTCTTTCCTTTTCAAGTCTCTGTTTCTTCTGCTCCTTTTCCAGACTCAAGTAGGAAAATAATATTCACTATGTGCAGCGCGGTACTATTTTTTTCATTAATTAATTAATCACCCCCACCCTTTTATGGGGGACCATATCTCTGCGGCCCCTGTTTTCTTCTTTTTTCCTGTCTGGTCATTAAACTCCATATCCCTACCTCCACAAATAAACTTAAGAGGTTCTGTTGCTCATGTTCATCCACATATTTCAAATTTATCCTATAGTAAAAATCATCATGAATATTTTACTTACATATGTTACTTATCTCTTATTCTTAATATTAATATTAGAGTTACATAATTAATTTAAATATATTAAAAAATTAGTTAAATTAATTATTTATAAAAAATATGAGTTAATTTTTATTTTTTTAATTATAACATCCTTAAATAGAAAACTCATGTAATTAATAAAAATAATTTAAAAGATGAATTATACTCATCCAGATTAACATATGACATATTTAAATAATTTAATTATATTAAAAAAATTAATTAAATTAATATAACATATTTTTTTAAAATATTCTCCTTCTACTATTTGATTATTATTAAAAAAGTATTAATATAAATAATTTAGTATAAAATTAATAAATATAAAAAATAAATCTTATATTTAAAATTAAGATTAATCAACTCCTAAATTAGATTATGTATTAAAGACTCTATAAATAAATTTAAAAAATAAAAATAAATTAATATCTTATATATTTGACTAAATCTAATTTCTAACTACCTTGCGTTAAAGACGAGAAGTAATATCTCTTAATTATCGTTTAAATTAAGATTGTTTGTGGACTGTGACATGGGAAATCCACTACAACTAGATTCGGTCATGATTTTCAGGCCGAAAGCAAATTCACATTTTTTTTTAGGGGGGGGGGGGGTGTTTGAAAGGAATAATATCAAAAGCAGAACGCCCAAATCATGGCCCTTGAACTAAGAAGAAGCCTTGAAGTGGAAAATCAAGATCTGTTACATTAAAGTAAAACACTGAACTAAGAAACAATCCTTGAAGTGGAAGATCTGTTCCATGAAAGTATAACAGAGAACATCACAAACAACAACAGAACACGCACACATGAAACAGGGCACAAACCTTAAAAGCATTTCAACCTAAGTTTAAAGCTCATATATATAAATATACAACACAAAGGCCAAATCTAGATTCCCACAAAAAATGAAAAGTTAATTAACTACGATGCCTTGAAGCGAAGCGATTAACCAAAGCAAGAGCATTACTAGTAACTTGAGCAACATTCAAAACTCTCTTCCTAATATCAGCCTTAAGGTTTTCATCTGAACCAGAACCGGAGAACCCATCGAGACATGTGTCTTGATCTGTAAGAGCAGCACTAACCCAAGTCTGAACATTGCTCATATGCCACTCAAAATCCTGACCAACGGCCCGACCGGTTCGGCCCAGCTCCTGAACCGATTGGTGAAGCCGGTCAAAGCTATCAGCCATGTTCTCTATGCAGTCTTGAACAGCTCTGTGTTCTCTGGGGTTTTTTATTCTTGTTGCTTGGCCAAGGTTGTGGACGAAGAAGGAACATGATCGAGTTCTTGAGATGCTGACGGAGAGAGCAGTGATGGCTATTTGTCTCTGGCTTTGATGAATCACGCTTGCGTAGCTTGATAGGGACTGAACGCATAGAACAGGGTAGCGCGTGGCTCTGCAAGAGGACTTTATGAAATCTGTTGGGTTTGAAGGTTTGGCTATGGCGGATTCTGGTGTGTAAATGAGGAGGTCTAGCAGTAATAACAAAGAAATCCCAAGTCTCGCCATGTCTGAGAAATGCACACGGATTGAGATTTCACCCTGTCTTGTTTTGAGTTGATTGCTCCTGTATATAAAGGAAAGTATGGTGAGGGTCGTAGTTCTCGTTTATTAATTTACCTTTTCGGTAATATAACATCATTTATTGTTTTTAGTACTACTTAATTAATTTAAATAAAATTTAATTAATTTAATTATTTATAATAATTATATAATAATTTTTAAAATATTTTTTAATTATGTATATTTAAATTACTATTAATTGAAACTGTCATGATATATATATATAATTATATAGCAATATTTTGTGAGTTTAGAGGAAAATTATAATTTTAGGAGATAATAAACTGAGGTCTTATATTTAGAATCAAAATAAATTCTCTATCTAACTCTTATATTTAAAATCAGCGTAATAGCTAATAAGCCACCTATTTGTTTGGATTAGAATTTATAAAAATAGCTTCTTCTCCTTGTTTTTTTATAACCTTTTGTGTTACCCAGTATTTAACATTTTTCTAAATCCTACTATCATGCATTTTAACACCCGACTAATTTGGATTAAAGTTTTGCAACTGGATGCCTCTCCTTTGGGATCTTTTTATAATAAGATAAAATTTAAACATCAATTCTCTACTTTATAATCTAATTGATATTCTATTAGATCAAGTACCTTGGATAAAGTGACTTTTATACTATCCGATTTTTATAAAATGAAATTAAGGTAAAAGTTAATTAATATAATTAGTATAATATGATTTATTTTTAGATAAATTTTGTATATAAAAAATTAAATAATATAAATTTTGGATGATATATTAATCTACTTTTTCTAAGTAATAATAGGCATTATCATTACTACAAAATAAATTTTCTAAAGCTTCATTTTTAAACAGGTTCTTGCGGAAATGATTTAAAAAAAATGACCGATGACATTTTTGTAAATAAGATGAAATATTTACACCGGAGTTATACATGACTGGTGTAAAAGAAATTAGTGGTGACATTTTTATAAATAAGGGTAAAATATTTATACCTGATGTACACATGACCGATGTAAATAAAACTGCAAAATATACTTTCTAAAGCCCCATTTCTAAACCGGTCCTTACGGAGATGATTTAAAAAAAATGACCGGTGGCATTTTTGTAAATAAGATGAAATATTTACACCGGAATTACATTTAACCGGTGTAAAATATCTATAATAGGTGTTAAATATACTTTCTATTTAGACTCTTCGATATTTTCGGTTCCCAACGTTTGTAGTCATTATAATAGAAGGCCAATTGCATTCTTCGATATTCTTTTCTAAAACCTTATTCCTCAACCATATGTATACTATTCCTATGATCAATACTTTTTGTCTCATCACTTTATCTCTGTTTTCTTTTCTTTTCTTCTATCTGAACCCTCCAATGGCTTCTTTCTCACACACACCTCCTTCTCCGCAGCACAAAAAAACATAGACGAATTTGAAGACAAACATCCTGACCCTCACCCTTTAGTTCCTTCCCCGCCTCCCCTGGTTGTCAATCTGATAGAATGCCTTGAGGAACTCATCATGCACTTCAATGGCCTGGAGGATTCCGTGGAAGAACTGACTCAAAAAGTTAACAGATTGAAAGACAGTTTCAGAGCTTTCCGCTCAGAAGTTTGTGGCCATCAACAGAATAATATCTTCTATAATCCTGTTGATCTTACCCACTCTATGAATCCCAAAACTTTGAGTCTAATGAGGAGTGAAAGCCTGCAACCTTTATCTTCCCCTCCTATTTTATATTTTTTACGTAATGACAAAAAGAGAGAATATATTATATATTCTGATAGATATTTTTTTTGAAAATTTTAAACTTTTGATGTAAAGTTATTAGTAAAGTTGAATAAATGAAGTTTCTTGTTATGATGATATGGTGTTCTTTTATTTTTTTTTTAAAAAAATACAATAGATTGAAACCGGACATATCAATGTCAGTTGTAGATTATCATATTTTCTACACCATGAGGGCAATTTCATCAGGTGTAGATTAATATTTTACACCGGTTGTAAAAGTGACAGGTGTAGAATATAATGTTCGATTTAGAAAAAGTTATTTCTACACAGGTGTTCCATTTCATCTGGTGTATTTGTGTAATTTATAATATTTTACACCGTTATAAAAGTGACGGTGTAGAATATAATGTCAGGTTTGGAAAAGTTATTTCTACACCGGTGTTCCATTTCATCTGGTGTAAATTTGCTTACAAAATATACTTTAATTTAATCAAAAACCCCTTCGCGCCTCCCATCTCTCATTTTTAACTGGTTCACGCGTTTAAGTCTTCTCAACCCTTCACAGTCGGTGAGTTTTGTTTTGAACTCCTTGTCTCGAGAACTGAAAATTTATGCACTACTAGCGGTATCTTTTGTGGTTATTTGCTGGATTCATTGCTATCATTTACTTGTTTTATTTGGTGAGTTCTTCCACTTGTGCGTAATATATTCTCTCCCATAATTAGCTGCAAGTTAGGTTTTCTTATTTTCTATTTTTTTAGTTTTTTAGTCTTCCACAAATATAGATCGTAGTTGGATAAATGCTAAACGAACAAGTGTTGAGCATATTGAGGGGGTGAAGGAGTTTTTGGATTTTGCTAAACGAAATGGTGATGATGACAATGGAAGGTTTTATTGTCCTTGTGTGAGTTATTTGAATGTGAGGAAACAAAGTCCTGCAGATATGTATACTCATCTAATTTGTGAGGAATTTTATCAAAGTTACACAGTATGTGTATGGCATGGTGAAAATGTGGAAAGGTCGACTGCATCTGAATAGTTGGAACAGACATTTGATGATAACATGGATATTGATGATCGAGTAGAGGACATGATACGTGATATTGGAGAAGATGCTTTTATGTGGTCACATTCATATGGTAATATGTGCAATGATACAGAAAAATCTCTATACCCAGGGTGTAGAAAATACAACCTGTTGAATGTGGTGTTGAGATTGGTAATTATAAAAGTAAGGCATGGGTGGTGTAATATCCCAATTTTCAGGCCCAGAGACTTAGAAAGTAGCCTGAAATAGATAGGCTACCGACCCCTTTGAGCAGAAGTCCTAGAAACATACATAGGATTTTTATGGACTAAACTACAAATAAGTGAAAGTACAAGTACTTATGTGTAAATAGTGAAAGTCCCTAAGGGCATATGGTCATTTTTAAAAGAAAGGGACTAAAGTGAAAGTTTAAAAGTTCCATGGTGCCAAGATGAAAGTAGACACAAGTTGTGGGCCATTAAGTATAATTATGAAAAGTTAAGGGACTTAATTGAAAAGAGAAAAAGTTTCTAGGAGCAAAATGGTAATTATAGAAAGTTGAGCCGGAAGTGGCTTAGAACTGCCTGGAAGCATTTTAATTCCAAATTTTATCAGTAGATAGAGAAAATGATGCTAGTTAATCTAGCTTAATACGAAAATTTTATTAGAGTTTCAGATAGCTGAAATTTATATGATAATCTGAAATTTCTATCAGATCTCCTGGACCTCATATATCAGTGAAAAGTTACAGGAAGATGCGTCCTGTGAAGATAGAGATCAGGGAACTGACGGAATCCCGAAAGGAGATCTGTAAGAAAAGTTATTCACTTTTTAGTAAATTTTGACGGGAGTTCGTGAACGCCCGATATCCGATTGAGAAATTAATCGGTAAGCAAACTGGGACTGAATGAGCCTAGATGACATCACATAAAGGCCCATGATGACGCTAAGGGAGGCCCAGACCCATGATATAAGTTCATCGGGTAAAAGGGGCCAGTGTCCAAACAATGTGCGAAATAACGAAAATACCCCCGTGTTATAATATAAGTAAAGAATGAGTAAAGGGTATTTTGGTTATTTTACTAAGGTTAGACAGTCAAGAAAGGTTATCTGGATAGTTGACCAGGGTCAGGGGATTCTCTGGTAAGGTGTGAAAAGATAACAATGCCCCTAGACTCATTAAAGTAAATAAAGAGGAACCAAGGGCATTTTGGTAATTTACCAAGGGATGTTTCTTGGGAATTGAGCCATCAGAGTACTTGAGCTTGATCAGAGACCCAAGATGACATTCCAAGAGTCCAAAAATGTAGCCCAAGAATTATGTGGGTTAAAGTGGCATTAAAATAATATTTTAGTGGTTTTTTAATAAAGTTACTCGGTTGAAGTGATAACCGGGGAATTAGATAAAGCTTGAGACTTATCCGGAAACCATGAGGTGGTGTGAAAGGTACCCATCAAGATGCCACATGGCACTAATATATAGGAAGGAGAAAAAGCTAAGGACACGTGGCATGATCTCAGCCGTTCATTCCTGGATAAGACTCTGGAATTCTTTAGAAGCGTTGAGTCAGCTAGTGAGGTATCCCGAGGGTCCCACCATTGCGCCACCTAAGCATGTGAGGTGTCTATGGATGATGTCATTATTGATGAGTCATCTAGGATGGTGATGTCATCACGATGACGCAGGCGAAGCTTCTTGAGGAAGCTAAGCGATTTGAGTTGTTCATCGTGATTCGATCCGAGCCATCCATTCCACCTTGCTCCACCTATAAATACCCCACCCCTCCCTCCATTCCATTCACGGCCAAGAAGAGAAAGGAAGAGAGAGAAAGAGAGAAAGAAAGAGAAAGAAAGGAAGAGAAAGAAGGAGTTCTGGCTGAGCTAGGAGCAATCCAAAGAGCTTAAGGACTTGGTAAGCTTAGGAATAAGGCTCTAACCTCTATAAAGAATGGATCTCAGAGCGAAGGCTAAGGACTTAAGGAAAGGTTGCATGCCAGGTAGTGAACTTACACATTCTTGTATGCTTGATGAACATGCTTATGTGTTAATATGATTATGATATGTGATGATGATGTATGATGAATGATATAGGCTCTACCTTTTATGAGGTTATAGTCATGCATGATAGAAATAGGCATAGAGCATGATAGGATACAAATGGAAGCTAAAGGAAGATAAAGGGACATGTCATGCACTTGCATTCATCTTGTATGCTTTGAATGGTACCGTTTACTACTGAGATTTCTCCCAAAATCTCACCCCTACTTTTTCCAAACATAACAGGGTACTGGTTTGGAGAAGATGAAGCTAGAAAAGTGAGGATGTGACAGGTCGAGTGATAGAGATTTTTTAGAATTGCTTGAGTTGTTGCAAGACATGTTTCTAGAAGAAAATGTGTTACCCAAATGCTACTATGATGCTAAAAAATAATATGTCCTTTAGGCATACAGTATATAAAGATTCATGCATTGCTTAAATGATTGCATATTGTACAGGAAGGATTTTGAAGATGAGGAGAAGTGTCCAATAGGTAAGACACCAAGGTACAGATCAAACAAGTCTCCTGCAAAAGTGTTATGGTATCTTCCAATTATACCAAGGTTTAAGCGGTTTTTTGCTAATGAAGATGATGCAAAAAAAATGTTATGGCATGCGACTGAAAGGATTTATGATGGAAAGCTTCGTCATCCTGCTGATTCTTTGTAGTGGAAGAAGATTGATGACTTATTTTCCGAGTTTGGCAATAAACCACGAAACCTAAGGCTTGGACTTAGTACAGATGGCATGAACCCTTATGGTAGTCTTAGTAGTATACATAGTTATGGCCCATCTTCTTAGTGATTTACAACCTATCTCCCTTGCTGTGTGTATAAAATACAAGTATGTAATGTTGTCTATATTGATCTCAGGACTGAAACAACTGGGAAATGACATAGACGTTTACCTAATACCTTTGTTTGAAGATTTAAAGAAGCTATGGGAAGGTGTGGATTTTTTTATGCGATTAAGAAGGAGGTCTTCAATATGTGGGCTATGATCTTTTGTACAATTAATGACTTTCCTGCATACAGAAATTTGTCAGTGCATAGTATTAAGGGCCATAAAGCATGTCCAATTTGTGAGGAAGGGACTTACTACTATCAACTTCATCATGGAAGAAAGATAGTCTACCTAGGTTATAGGAGATTTCTAAAACAAGACCACCCATACTATCAGCCAGAATTTGAAAATGCTCCGGAGCCATTGACTGGAGAACAAGTTTATGAAAAGGTGAAAGACATCAACGTTACTTTCGGTAAGACTACCAAGACAAGTGAGAAAAATGTATGGAAAAAAAGATATGTCTCCTTTGAGCTTCCGTATTGGCAACATCTTCATGTAAGGAACTGTATTGATGTCATGCATGTGGAGAAAAATATGTATGACAGCATTGTTGGAACACTTCTCAACATAGATAGTAGTTCCAAAGATGCTTTGAAGGCAGGATTAGATTTGCAAGAAATGGGAATACGTGAGGATTTACATCCAAGGGCAGATAGGGAGGGGAGTTATTGTGTTGAAAAGATTAATATTTTGTCCAAAGATGAGAGAAGAAGTATTTGTGAATGTTTGCAAGGAATCAAAGTTCCCTCTAGGTACTCATCTAATCTTAAGAAGATTGTGTCGATGAAGGATTTGAAATTAACAAAAGTCTCATGATTGTTATGTCTTGATGCAATAATTACTCCCAGTAGTTGTTCGAGAATCCTTTAAGATGATTTGAGACACATTATAACCCGACTTTGCTTATTCTTCAATGCTATATGTGGCAAAGTCTTTGAGACTAAAAAGTTGAATGAATTGGAGCACGAGGGTAATGTTATTTTATGCCATCTTGAAAAACTGTTTCTTCTTGGCTTTATTGACATCATGGTACACCTCATCGTTCATCTAGTGTGAGAGATAAAATTGTGTGGCTCTGTATACTTACAATGGATGTACCTATAATCCTTAAAGGGTATATGAAGAATCCAAATCGACCCGAGGCATCCATTGTTCAAAAATATGTTTTCAAAGAAGCTATGGATTTTTGTCAACACTACCAGTCTAAAGTAAAACTTACCAGTTTCCCTAAACCCTATGTCAAACAAGGGGGTCAATGCATAATATCTGTGAAGAGTGTTGATCGTAATGAATTGCAGCAAATACACTTACATATCTTGAATAATATTGATGAAGTTCAAGACTATATAGTTGTTCATAAAGAGCTTGTCTGGAAACAAAATAATAGAATGACAGAGCAAAATCTGATTAAATAACACAACAAATCTTTTGCACATTAGTTCAAACAGAAGTTTGAAAATAAGTATTGTGTATTTGATTCAGTTAGATGGTTAGCATATGGTCCAAAATTTAATGTGATATGTTAGAATTCATTTGATATCAACGGGTATTCCTTTTATACGAAGTCCCTAGATGATAAAAGTAGAGTGCATAATAGTGGTGTTATGTTAGTGGCTGAAGCTATGCACTTATCTAGTTCAAAAGACAAATATCCTGAATTAGCAGCCATCCCTTATTATGGTGTTGTTGAAGAGATTTGGGAGCTGAACTACACTAAATTCAAAATTCCCGTGTTCAAATGCAAGTGGGCTAATATAAACAACGGCTTTATGGTGGATCGGTTAGGATTTATACTAGTTTATTTGAATAGTACAAGTTTTAGGGATGAGCCTTTCATTATGGCAGACCCCGCAAAGCAAGTATTCTATATCACTGATCCGGTAAATAAAAGATGGTTTGTCACTCTCCAAGGAAAAAGGGTTGTTGACGTTGATTATTCGATTTGTGAAACCTCTTCTTTTTCAGTAGGTTTACCAAAATTAAATGAAGAATAAGTGGATTATGATTGATTTGTATGTGAGTGTTTTATGTTTTTGAGGCACTAATGCAATTAAGTTTCTTGTTCTGATTGCATATATATGTTGTAACTTCATGGGATGGGGTAATATAAAGGTTGGAGTGAAAAAAAATAACTCCAATATTTAAACCGGTTGTACATGTTATCCGGTGTAAAAAGTGATCTGAATTTTTTTTTTGTAAATAAATTAAATCTTTTTTACACCGGATTTATATATTATCCGGTGTAGAAAGTCTTCAGAAATTCAAAATATTAGTCGTGACATTTTTGAAAATAAGTAGACACCTTTTTAAACCGGTTATTGTGTTAGTCAGGTTTAGAAATATGATTTACTGAAGGAAATTGGAAGACACGCAGCGGAAATTAACTTAAAAAAATTTTCCATTCCTTGCCCGGATATACCGAGTATGTTTAAGTCAAGGAGAAAGAAGTGTTACCTTCGGTATTCGAGCTTATTTGCGACCTCCGTATCCACTGTCATGACTCTTCGCCTCTAGAGTTTTAAGTCGCGACCTACTCAGCTTCTACTCTCGACCTATCGCCTCTGGAGTTTTCTGTCGTGATCTCCTCAACTTCTAGTCGCGACCTGTCGCCTCTGGAGTTTTCTGTCTCGACTTCCTAAGCTTATAGTCGCGACCTGTCGTCTCTTTCGGTTTTCTGACGTTCAGGACGCCGTATGGTCGCAACCTAAGTCTCTACGCGTCGTGACTTGTCGTCGTACCTGGTGCTCTCTCCTCGATCGCAAGAAGTCGACAACTCAGATCGGCTTCCTCTACCGGTATCCACATGAACAGCGTTCCATGAAACATCCTTCCCTAGACTCCTCAGAGTACACTTGCGGAAGCAATATTAGCTTAATTATATCTTAACTTAAGCCCAGAAATTCAAAATTTCACTCTTAAGTTCCTTATTCTGAACCTTTAATTTGAAAATTAATTAATCTCATTCTACACAACCAAATGTGGCTTATTACCTATCCACATAATGCCCCAGATGTGTACGACTGGCCTGCCAAATTTCATGGCCAAACCCCTTCGTTTACTAGGTCAATCTGAGGTCAAAACACTGCTACCTCAGGACCTGCGAATTTCTCCCTTAATTCACCATACATAAATTGAATATGCCAAACAATACTTATCATTGAATAACATAATGTCATACAGCATGGCATACACAACAAGACATATACATAATCTTGCTATCTCTATTACATCTCTTTCTGCCTAAACTCCGGCAGCATAACCGCTACGCTTCATCTGTACAAAGAACTGAACTGTACTGATTCGATAATCCCCTCATGAGAACTACCATTCTACGTAGTACCCAGGAAAGACTAGATGAACCGGCTAGGTCCACTCACTTCTAGCCTCCTTAGACAGCACTACGTACACAGTACTTATCATATACTGATGTTCAGTCTTTACTTCGGCAGCATAACGGCGTCTCATAGGATTCTCAAAATCCACTTCAGCATAACCTCCCTGTAATGGGTTATGGATGGGGATGAGATTCGGGGGAATCTCAGTAGCAACAATCATAACAATATATGTAATGCAGAGTGACAGTGCTTGCTTGTGATTGTGTACAGATAGGTATGCTGCGTGCTTCCATACTCAATAACATATGATCATAGCATTGCAGTAGAGCTTCAAGCATAACATATAAGACAACAATCCAACCAAACAATAGCACAACAAAATCACAAAGCCATTACATAAAAGCTAGGATTAGTTACTACCTCAAAAGCTTAGCAGAGCTCTACTATCTCTATTCTGCTTCCAGCTCCGCCAGAACTTCCTTTCTTTCTTTCTTCCTCTCACTTTCTCTCTCTAGCACCTCCTCCTCTCTCTAAAAGGCTCAAAACCTTGGGATGCATGAAATGGGAGGGGGAGGGGGTATTTATAGTTTCCTTCAATGGCATTCCTGTAATTTTGAAGCCATATGAACTTGTGGTCCTGGTTTTTCCTGGAATTTCCTATTTTCTTTAATTCCTCAATTACTGCATCATGCATGACATCATCCAAGACACCTCACCGGGACACCTCAGCGCCACATTTATCACATGTCTAAAACCCGGGACACCTCATCAGCTGACTCAGCAGGCTGACTCACCGGTCCAGTCTCTTGCCTCGTAAAGCGTGTCCTCAGCTTTATCTGCTTTCTCCAGACTAATGCCATGTGGCGCCTGGAAGAGACCTTTCACGCCTTCCAATGCTATCCAGATAAGTCCCAGACTTAATCTGATCACCTCCTCGGTTATCGTGCCAACCGAGTAACTTTACTTTACTGAAAAGTCCTTAAATCATTATTTTAATGACACTTTTCCTCACATAACTATTGGGCCACGTTTTTGGGCCTGAGAATATCATCTTGGGTCTCTGATCCAACCCAAGTACTCTGATGGCACGCTTCCCAAGAAACACCCCTTGGCAAATTACCAAAATGCCCTTAGTCTCTCTCTCTTTAGTTTATTAGGTCTAGGGGCATTATTGTCTTTTCCCATCTTACCAGAGTATTCTTTGACCCTGGTCAACTATCCAGATAACTTCCCTGGACTGTCTAACCTTAGGCAAATGACCAAAATACCCTTTACTCATTCTTCATCTGTTCTATAACATAGGGGCATTTTTGTCATTTCGCACCTTTTTCCCGGACACCGGCCCCTTTTATCACTGGACTGATCTAATGGGCCTGGGCCTTCCCTGGTGTCACTAAAGGCCTTAGAAACACTATACGCCCCCTGGCCATAGTCCGATCATCCCTATCGGAACTGCCTTTCCTTTACCGATTATAACTGTAAATTCCCATCTTCCGGAATTTTTACAGAAAAATCGGGACCTCAAATCAAAATTCCGTGACTCCTCATTCAACCCGGAATCCTTTTCTCTATCTCCCGGTATTTTCAGATATTTTATCCGGACCGGGCTGTTTTGGCCTGAAAAAGCACTAACGCGCACACTTTTCCAAAATGACCATTTTACCCCTGGTCATATTTCTAATTCTTTCATACACATAGAGACCTCATATGCATATTTCACAGTTCAGTGAAATGATCAGCATAATTTTCTCTATTTTCTGGCAAAATATGGTACTCATCGGCTACCGGCCCGATCTTTCCCATAATTACGATTTTGCCCCTACATTCTCTTTCTGGCATCTATTCTCATCTTCTTATCCTTCATCTTAAGTTCTAGAAATTCTCTTTCAATAACTCATCCCCTAAACTCTTCGGGAGTCATCGTTAATTGAAAAGCTCGACAACCCGCCCAAATCAGGTTATCTTACACAGGAGCCAGCCCATATCAAGCTTCCTGCAGAATTCCTAGGCTTAAGACTTAGGATATACATCACATTCCTCATTTTGAACCTAGGCGAACTAGACCCAAAAATTGGGATGTTACATTCCAACCATGAACAACATGCTAGCGCCTCTTATCCCTCTAGGGCTTTCTCAAAAATTCGTTCTCACCGTCTCTATTTTGGCCGTTTCTTATTTGCATACCTTTTGCACTCTCCTTGCCCCTTTTTGTCTCTCAAGAACCCTAGTCCCTAATGTCAAATATATAGGATGCTATTGGTGTTATGATTGGGTTGGATTTCAGAATTAATCTTATATTAATTCTAAAATTAATATAATATCATATATTGCATAATTTGATAAGAAACTAATTAAATAAATATGGTTTATATTAAATCCGTCCCACAGATTTAATTCACCTACTCATTTAATTTAAAATAAAGATAAGACAGAGTTATATTTAATTTATTCTCATAAATCAAATTTGAGATATCATATCAATTTAAATTCAAATTTAAAAGTGATAGAGATTTAATTTATCCTCATAAATTAAATCTTGCAAATATCTCTTATATTATATATAATATATATACAAATTTATAAATATATAAATATATAAATTCACCCTAGATTATTCATTGAATCAAGACATGTCTTAGATTCAATGAATCTGGACATCACAGCTCGTGTTGGGCTATTTTGTTTGCGACCCTGTAGGCCCATATGAAGTTGGCAGTGGGCTAGTTACTATACTGACCCACAAGTCGTAAGCGGTCTCTAGCAAGACATTACGACTACCTAAATCATATGAGGATCGATGAATGATGTAACCTTTCATACAACCACATCGCGTCCCTTTTGTCACACGATATTTTGGTTATGGATGAGGCATGGAGAACGTCATCCTCCTGTTCCTGACTGTTACTTTCTCGATCCCTGAGTAGTCTGACTATAGAAATGGAACTACCTTTCCATTACAGTATGGCCATACATTTTTCAGACTCACTCATCGAGGGGCCCAGTAATATCTCTCTACGAATATGAGGGACAAATTTCATCTTGACCATTTACATTCCTCCGCATGAAAAACCACTGAGCCCGAACATAGTCTTTATGATCACTCGGTCAAAAGTGATTTTTGACTAGGTCAAAGCTGAGCATTTGTCATGTAGGAATCCATGATGATCTCAGGTCAAATGGTGTAATATCCTTAATTTTCTATACTGGTTCCTATGTACAGATTAAACGGAATATATGAGCTCTGTTTTAGGAAAAACATGTGGACCTTTATGTAAAGAAAAGGATTAAATTGCAAAAGAAAGGAAATTAAGGGACCTAAATGCAATTATGGAAAGTTTAAAGTTAGGAATGAAAGGTAGACAAAAATGTGGGGTCTTAAAGTGTAATTTTAGCCAAATTAAGGGACTTAATTATAAAGAAGGAAAAGTTCCATGGGGCTAAAGTGTAATTAAAGAAAAATAGGCCAGAAGTGGTTTGCACCGCCCGACAGCATTTCAGTCCCAGATTCTACCAGAAGGTAGGGCAGGTGACGCCGGGTAACCAAGCCTAATACCGGAATTTTTGAAGACTCCAGATAGCCAGAAATGGACTGATCGTCCGAAAGTTATAAAAATTTATACCAGATACCCTAGATTTCAGATATAAGTGGGAAAATACAGGATGATGCGCCTTTATGGGGCGGATGTCGGGAAACTGACAGGATACCGATAGGAGGTCTGTAGGAAAAGTTATTCACAAAATAAAAAATCCAGACGGGAGTGTGAGGCCTCCGGGGATCCGGGTAGGAGATTTATCGGTATTTTTAAAGGGGCTGAATGCGATCGGATGACTTCGGTCAGATGACCGTTATAACCCCCAACGATGTCTGAACACAGTAGGACACTATATCTGGGAAAAAGAGCCGGTGTCCGGAAAAGGTGTATAATCGGTAAATAATAGTTAAAATATTCAATGAACTGTGTTAAAGGAAGATTCCTCGTAATGCGTGCCATACAGGTAATGGACCCAGGAAGCCCAAAAATGGCGCCATTAGAGGCCCAATAAGACTCTTGGACTGATAGGTGGGCCAGTGTCCAGCAGAACCCCGGAAAAGTGCGAAATTACGAAAATGCCCCTATGTTGTACAAAAAGGGCAGCAGATGAATAAAGGGTATTCTGGTCATTTTGGACAGACCCAGAGGGCAAGACATGTCTAAATAAGGTTGACTAGAGCCAGTATAAGCTTTGACCTGGTCCAGAAAGGTGTGAAATGAAGATTTTGCCCTTAGGGTTAAAATAGGACAAGATAGGGCACCAAGGGCATTTTGGTCATTTCGCAGGGGATCTGTAACTGAGTCTGGACCCAGTATTAAAAAGTTAATGATATAAAGGGTCTAGATACTAAATGTGAGGTCAGTAGACATAAAAAGGATCTTCAGAAACATCAGATTCAGAAAACGGCACGTTTTTCGAGGCAATGGACCGGGCCGGTACCGGATTGGACCGGAAAGCTTCCAGAACCTCCAAATTTCATCCCATGAGGTGTCCAGGGTGATGCAGTAAAAAAGAATTAAAGAAAATAGGAAATTCCAGGAAAAACCAGGACCACAGGATCATAAGTCTTCCTAATTACAAGATTGCCATTGCTCAACACTATAAATACCCCCACCTAGCCCCTCATTTCGGCATGAGCAAGGAAGAAGGGAAGAGAGAAGTTCTTGAGAGAGAAAGTGTGAGAAAGAAAGAAGTAAGGAAGTTCTGGTGAAGTTGGAAGTAGTAGGGAAGTTCTGAAGCACTGCTTTTGAGGTAACAACTAATCCTAGCTCTTATGTAATGTCTTTGTGATGTGTTGTTTTGTTTGGTTGATTGTTGTCCTATATGTTATGCTTGAAGCTCTATTCCAATGCTATGATCATATGTTATTGAATATGGAAGCATGCAGCATACTTATCTGTACACAGTCACAAGCAAGCACCGTCACTCTGCATTACATATTTTGTTATGATTATTGTTACTGGGATTCTTTTGAATCTCATTCCCAAACATAATATTACAGGGGAGGTTCTGTCAAAATAAAATTTGGAAATCTTAAGAGACGCCGGTAGGCTGCCGAAATTCCGGCAACGAAGACGGAACAAAGAAAGGAACTGATACGTACTGTGTACGTAGTGCTGTCTAAGGAAGCTGGAAGTGAGTGGACCCAGCAGGTTCATCCAGTCTTTCCTGGGTACTACGTAGAATGGTAGTTCTCATAAGGGAATTACCGAATCGGTACAACATCGGTTACTTTCTAAAGAAGAATTGTAGCAGTTATGCTGCCGGATTTTAGACAGAGAAGGATGTAAAAAAAAATATGAGGGAGTTAATCATGCACTGATATATAACAGTTGATTATTTGATATTAATTGTTATCTGGCCTGTATGACTGATATGTGTTGGTTGTATACTTGGGTATGTAAAGACTAAATGCTGAAAATAGGCTCAGTGAACAGTAACTCGTGAAGACCCATTCATGTTTGATAAATCATTAAAAATAGTAAATGATTGAATTAATATACGAAATTTTTAGGATAAAAAGTAGACATACTAAGATTTAATTTGATATATATAATGTCTAATTTGGATGTATACACGAAAAGATATAAATTGTTAAAGTTGGGACCAGAATGCTGGATTCAGGAGAAAGTCATTGGATGAACAGTAAGATTGAAACGTTGACCCACGTTAACTTTGTCAAGGATTGGTCAACCAATGATTTTTCCCTGAAATATATTTGAGTTATCTTCATGTAGCAATTTTAACCACTTCATTTCGATTTTTCTAGAATTAGTTATGAATTTTCAAAATCAGGTCACTCATCTGGAATTTGCCACAGTGAACAGTACTCGATATGAATAAAATTCCAGATTAAGTGTTTAGACTTCAATGACCCTGAAAGTGGTTTAAGTGCTACTGAATGGTCCCTAAGATGTATAAAAATAAGGATGTGACAAAGGGCATAGTGACATGGTTTATATATGAGAGAAGCTTATGACTTAACCCATGCAGCTTTCTCACAGCGGGTCAATCCAACACCTTCTACTCTTACATATGCCTATGACTTTGATTTATATCTCTATATATCTTCAAAGTCATACTGGTCTTATTTCATCTCTGCTCTCGTATAGATGACCGACCAGGGACATTTAGGATAAGATCATAAGTTATCCAAGGATTGTCAGTGCAGTAAACATGTAAATAATGTAATAATATAATTAAGAAATTCATAAAATAACAATGTTCATAATGCAATGATTGGCCCCTATGGCATAATTTCCAACATTTACTACACTGGATTTATATGTTAACTGGTGTAAAAAATGGATTTTGAAAATATATTTTCGAAGCCCACCCCTTGGTGCGTCTCTGATCATTTCTCATTTCTCAGGTTTTCTTTAGTCTTATTTCTTACTTCTATCATTACTCTGCTCGTCTTGCTCTATGATTTTCGTGGGGCTTTGCCGTGCCCAATCGTTCTTCGCTGTTCTCGCTCTCTTTGTGCTTTGCCGTATACGTATTCTCGACACTTATTTTCTCTTGTACGTGCTTCGTCGTTTACGTGTTCAGTTAATATAGGTTTTGTAGTTTTCCTGTGATAAATGCTTGCACTTCTTTCCATGGATAAATGCTAAAGGAACAAGTTTTGTGTATTCTGACGAAAGAAAAAAGTGTTAAATATGTTTACTATATTTGATTTTGTTATTGCGAATATAGGAATATAGGGGGTAGTATTAATCAGAATGAGGCTAGCGATGCTCCAAGCGACTCTTCGCAAAGGAAGGGTAGAAGTGCGATGCGATTGAAAGATATTTTGAAAGACATGAAGGAAGAGAAATTACTATCGATTGAGTTTGACACACATTAGAACCCAATTGGTGAACACAGGACCAAGTACATAAGTTATGTAGCCTCCTAGCACGCAACAAGCCTAACATCACCATACAGACTTGGGATGCTGTTGATAATTGGGTGAAGGATCAAATTTGGGACTCTATCTGGGTATAGGAACTAACTATTGTATATTGTATGCATAGCAATATCAAAAAATACAACTATTTGTTAATAACTCTGCTTTTAATGGCAATTATTGTAACTCACGATATTCCCAACAATGAAGTCTTGAAGAAGAAGACGTTGTCTTATTACCCTAAGCGTTGGAGGGCATTCAAGACACAACTAGCTCGTCAGTATGTGCATGGCCAGGACAAAGATGGTCAGCCTCATCCTTTTCCATGCAGCAAGTATCAATTCATTGACGAAGCTACTTGGGAAGAATTTATTAGGGTTCAGACTACGCCAATAGCTATGATGAGTTTCCCATGTTGCATTTCCCATGTTTCTTACATTTGTATGTGTTGGCAGTAAAAGCAAGCGTATCGGATTATCATATGTATTTATTTTAACTACTTCAAGTCTTGTAAGAAAAAAGAGCAAAAGCGATTGACCAGCTCTTAAGAATGATTGCCCCCACACAATGTCTCAAGGGGTTACGCGAAGGCTGAAAGAGACTTGTTGGGGGCCAAGAGGATAAGTTTATAAGAAAATGCTAGTTTGATCCTAGTATTACTCTTTCTCCCCCATCTCCAATACGTCGCAAAGATAAATGGTTGTACGTTCACCAAACAAGGAGCGGATCATTTACAAGTGATCACGCTAGCATGATTGCGAAAAAAATTGTAAGTATTACTTATATTATTTTGTTTTATTAGACTAATTATATTATTTCTTATGTTTTCTCTTTATATGTTATAGGCTTATCTTAAACAACAAGAGGCCCATGGCTCCTTCAAGTCAGATAGTAGGAATGACATCTTGACTGATGCTACAGCCAATTAAGAGCATGGGGGCCGTGTCAGGGGAGTTGGAAGAGGCGTCGGTATAAGAGATTATTTTGGAGCATCTCCACGACATTCTCCATACGTGGTACTGAGGGCAGAGTTAGAATTGTTGTTATCCACCATGAGGATGGAGGCTAGGGCACAGGCAAAAGCTTCAATTGAGGCACGATTACAAGAGGGTTGGCAAAGCTCAAGGAAAAAATGTTGTCCATGATGACATCAAGGCAACAGGAGTCAAGTGCCTCCCAAATACTCTCAAATGCAGCCCGTCATAGCACTAAAGGGAGCTATTGCATGGTTGGGCCGGTGTCAGAGGATGCTAAACCTTGTATTCTATATGTGGAGTATCCTCTCAAAAGGTTAGTGGCACATAGTTCCATCCATAGCTTAGGGGCAACTGCCCACCACATCCAAATTCAGGACGATCAGTTAAGGGTGATAGTTGAAGACGTGATAATTGAAGATGTTCTTGTCCCAATTCCCACTGATGAGGTGAAGACAGTGAGTCAGGCAAAGGGGACTTTCATATTATGGCCAAAGCATCTTGTTTTAGATCATGTCGCGTAATCCCTAAGCGAACTTCCCACACCTCCCACTTTGAGTGACATGTAACGTGTGATCCTATTGGCATATGAAAAAACGTTCCATATGGATGCGTTGCCTATGGATTCAGTTGTGGGCGATATGGGGGCACCAGCCTTTGTTGACCATACGGATGTGAAATCTCTTATCACTCTTAGGATGAACTGACCTCCTCGTCAGTCCAAGTGTTTTTTATGTAAGTCTAATTTAAATGCAAATATATGTAATAACAAAATTCATGCAAGCTGAGTGTTTGAATTAATTAATGTCGTGTTTGCATTAACTGTAGGTACATGCACGCTGAGTTGGTTTCCAAGGGCAAACAAGGTCAGTTCGGATTCCTATGCCCAATTAACATTTATGCAAAAGGGACCTCCCAATCTTTGAGACTTTAATACATTTCAAGGAGGCTTGGTGAAACCGATATTGATTATTTCTTCGTACCATATATGCAGGAGTAAGAATAATAATATTTTATTTTATTTCATATTAGTATAGTTTTGTATTTGCTTAATGATAATACTCATTATTGCTTAATTAATTTCTATAGCAATCATTGGCAATTGATCATACTATGTAAGCACACTTATAAAGTTTTCTTCTTATGCTCCCTCCATTACTAGCCATCGGTTGATGCCAAGAAGATTATGAACATGTGAGTTTTCTTCTATACAGAACAATGGTCTTTGTAATAAATATGGTCTTTGTAATAAATGTGTTACTAACTTCATAACTTTAGTCATAGGGCTATGAGGATGTTTGCAATTGCAAGGGGTCTTAAGCACATCAACTTTATGAGGGACCCTGAATGGATCACACCAAAGGTAATAAAAGTATTAAGTCTTATGTTCCATGATTTTTTGCTGATCACAAATAATTTTTTTCATGTTAATATTACAGACTCGAAGGCAACCCAAAGAAAGTAACTTTTACGGCTTCTACATTGTTAGATACATGATCAATATCATCTTGTCAAATAGGACTGGCCTAACTAAGGAGGTAAATTGTGTTTTTAATGATTTCATATTTCTTGTCATTTTAATATATATTACTAATGCCTTAATTTCTTTTATTTAATTTGATATTTCAGATGTTTGATCAATCTTACCCATTTCCTAAACAAGATATTGAGGACTTGCGTAATCTTTGGGCTGACTTTTTTGTTCAATTTATTCCTTAATAGTATTTGTCATTAACTGAATACATTTTTTATATTTCTTTTCAAATTGTTGCATTTTTGTATTGAACTTTATTAAATGAATAATATAGTGAGCAATTTAAGATCTATCTCTGCCATCTTGAACTCTGTCTCTGTTGTAATCTGTTTGAGTCGTATATTTGGCCAGTTTATTCATGAAGCTTCAGGGGTTGGGGTTGATGAAACATTGAAGGGGTCATTTTTTAAAAATATATTTAAATCGGATAAAGAATACCAGCAGGTGTAGAAACAATATGTAAATATTATAACATCTATACCGGTTGTCTTTATTGTGAGGTGTAAAAAATATATTAATCTACACCTGGCTTAAACACAACCGGTGTAAAAAAATCATTAATCTACAGCTGACGTTCACATAACCGGTGTAGAAAATGCATCATCTACACCGGATGTCCTTATAACCTATGTAGATATTAGTAAATTCTACACTTGATTTCAAAAGGGACCGGTTTAAACTCTACTCCTTCTACACTGGTGAACTGCCCGGTTTAAAAAGTGTACACTTTCTACACGGTCTGTTTGTACACCGGATCGTTGTCCGGTGTAGAATACCATTTTCAATTGATTTAGAAAGCTTTTTTTGCAGTAGTGTATATTGCCATTAAAGCAAGTACTTGTACATTATATTTTTCAAGAAATGACAATTACAAACCTATAAGATTGATAATTACAATTAAAGGAATCAAACTAGTAAAGTTTTTTTAAAGAATCAGGTTTTCGTCAAAATAAAAACAAAATGGCCAAATTTTATGCCACTAACTTTTATTATCAATATTTTTAATTTATTCTTATTAATATAATCTTTTGTCCCTTACATTTACACTAGTTTTAGTTTTATTCCATCAAATTTTAAAACATGGGTTTTGAGCCTCTTAAAGGATATAATAGTCTAAATTTTTATTAAATTATAGTAACAAATTTTTATACGAGAAGAAATTTAAAGGACTAAAATTTATTTTGAGAGACCAAAATTAAGAGTGTATTAACCCTTTATTTTTAAACTTTAAAGTATACCTATTTTAGTTTGATTAGATAAAACTTAAAAGTACATTAAATATAATTTATTGGCTTAAATATTTTGTACATCTATACACCGATTTTCCCCCCATATGAAAAGTCAAATACACACAACATTGTCACTATATACAAGTTAAAGGTTTTTAAAGGTTTTTTTTTGTACTTTGCTTGAAACATCCTTCATTAGACCCTTCAGAGTACACTTACAGAAGCAGTCTAAACTTTATTAATTCTCTCCTGCCAAAAATCCTGGCAGAAAGTAATTGTACTGATTCGGTAATTCCCATGAGAACTGCCATTCTACGTAAGTACCCAGGAAAGACTGGATGAACCGGATAGGTCCACTCACTTCCAGCTTTCTTAGACAGCACCTACGTACACAGTACTTCCATATTCTGCCAATACAACGGCCTCTTTTAATCAACATCCTTAAATTTCAACGACATCTTCTAGTAAACATCCTTACATCATATTCTTACATATACTTAATTGGAAGTATCTTAGATCATTGGAATACCTCTTAACATTAAAAACATGAATTTCTAAAAGTTAGGCTTACCGTACTGTTCATCGTCACTGTTTACTTGGTAATTCCATATTACAACCTGAATTTTGGAAATTCATAATTAAATCTAAAACAATTGAAATGAGGTCATTCCAATTTCTAATGAAATATCTTTCATTTAAATTTGTTAGAAAAATATGAAACTGAGGTTTCCTTGTCCAAATGAAATCAGTTTATTCGTTGAAGAATACTGTTCATTTGGTAAATCTGAAAGTTCCAGTTTTCTTACCTCATTTTCAAAAATTCATTTCTCTTTGGTTACTTATCCAAATGAGTCGTGTTACATATGGATTTAAAGCTCCATATTTTTACTTTAAGCTCATAAAATTTCGTGGAAAAACTAATTCATTTACCATATGAAATTAGCGCATGAACCTCTCTGCCTCTGAGTAGTCGTATTATCTTATTCCAGATGTTAAGTCCCGACTTTGAAAAATCATAACAATTCGAGTTCTTAACCAAATGAGGCTTTCTTGGTGTCCATTTAAATCTCTAGATCTTAGCTATGTTCATGCCAAATTTCATGTGAAAACTCGTCGGATAAGTCACTTAAACTATCGATGGAAACGTTCTGCCTCGGATCTGATCCAGTGAGTGAATGCGTTTTACATACCAATATATCATCATCTAAGTTAAAGGCATGCTTTTCAAATCATATACACATTGTTCATTCCCATTTACCTTCCTCCTTGTGAAGTTCCAGCACCTAGAGTAATATTTATTGACATGGAAGGAATGAGATTTCATCTCAATAGCAAGTCATACAAACTATAAGGTCATGCATGCTTGATTAAATGCCTAACATGTTATCATGCAATGGGAGCTAATTCATGATCATACATGAGCAAACTCTAACATGCATATTGTCATGACATAGATTGCAAGGAGTTGCACATATTCATAGCTCATCATCATCATAAAGATCATCATATAACATACTAAGCTCAACCAAACTTCATGCATAACAAGTAAGCATATCAATCACAACATAACATAAGTTTATAGTAAAGTATTCTTGCTACCTCTTATGAGTCCTTGTTCTTTCCTTCTTGAATTGATCTTTCCTTCCCACAAATGTCAAAATCTAGATATAACAAGACAATTATCAAATTATAACTTCATTTCAATTAAATTCCAAGTCCAGGTTTCATTAAGTCCCTTTCTTTCTCTACTTTGTAACATATATTTACATCTTTCTAAACTAAACTCTCATGGTTCATTTCCACATAATTTTTCATTTATAATCCAAATATGTAATCAAAAATTCTAGAATTCAATTGCTTCCCCATGGTGCTGTACAGAACTGAAAAGCTATACCAATTTTCCAAAAATTCTCATTATGATTCCAATGCTTCCAATACTTGTTTTCCTACTATAACCCCACATAATTTTTCATTCTAAAGTCATTGGAAGCATCAAAACCATGAAAATCCAACATATGAACACTGAACTCATACTGTACAGAACAGAACATCCTCTTGGATTCACAAGCACACATGGATTTTTAAGCCATTATCATGTGATTCAAGCTTGTTTAAGCTTGTCTAAACTATCCATAACATAAAACTCATGTTTCTTTCACATATACACAGAAATTACAGCAGCATTTTCCTAAGATTTAAGCCTCAAAAACCCACTTAAACTTAAGAACAAACCATGAGAACAAAGTGTAGAAGTAAGGAGGAAACTTACCTTACTAGTTTCTTCAAGATCCTTGCTTCCTCTAAGCTTGTGAGAAAATTTTGCAAGAGGTTCCCCAAGGTTTCTTGCTCACGGTTTGTGCAGAAATGTGGGGGGTATTTATAGAAAAATCTTGGGAAAATTGAAGGCCAAGATCATCTTGGGAACTATTTAATCTAAAGGTTTAAGATTTAATCTTGGAATTTCTTTTCTTTTTCCATTTATGACATCACCACCATGACATCATCCAAGGGACACCTCATGGGACACTTGGCACCATTTCCATGGTGGGAGTCTCCAAGAAAAATTTCAGTCCAATCCAGTACCGGCCCAATCCGATTTATCGTAAACCAGACTGTTTTCTTAATCTAATTTTTCTGAGACTTCATAATATATTTTATTCAATATTTAAATCCCTCATATCATTGACATTCTTATACTGGGTTTAAATTTAATTCCAGATACCTTGGAAAATGACCAAAATACCCTTAGTGCTTTTCCTTGCACTATATTAAATCTAAGGCCATAATTGTTATTTCACACTTCTTTGAACCTTGTCAGAATATATACTGACTCCGACTAACCTCTCTTGTACTTGCATTGGCGTTTTGGCCTATCCAAAATGATCAAAATGCCCTCCATTCACTTCTGTTTCCTTAGGACAACACAGGGGCATTTTCGTAATTTCGTACTTTTCCGGGGTTTCCCTGTACACTGATCCACCTATCAGTCCAAGTGTCTTATTGGGCCTTGGGTGGCGCCATTTTTGGGCTTTTACAGGGTCCACCACCTTTATGGCATGAATCCCGAGAAATCTCTTCCGGCGATATTCATCAGTATTTTATTCCACAATAAATTTCATTAAAAATTCTACAGGATTCCTTTTCTGATCCTGTCAATTTTAAAAATTTTCATATTAATTCTAGGAATTTACTGGAAAATCTCATCTGATTCTGAGATCCAAAAAATATTGTAATAAGTTTATCTAACTTCAGAAATTTATATCAATTTTTCGGGATCTCAAATCAAAATTCTATGTTGCGTCAAACAACCCGGAATAATTTTCTTTATCCACTGGAAAAATTTGGGTCCGATCAAAACATGGTCATTTTTTGTCTGTTTTCGGTCTAAATTTCCCATAATTACACCTTTGCCCCTTGATTTACCATAAATCACCTTTATGTCCTTAACTTTTTAAAATTACACTTAAAGACCCAACATTTTTGTCTACCTTTCTTTTTGGCCTTAAAACCTTTTTATATTTTCACTTTAGTCCTTGCCTTTTCTTCCTTTTTCAATTTAATCATTTTCTTTGTATAAATGGCCATATATTTTCCTGAAAAATCTCACATATATTTTATTCAATCTGTACATACAAATCAGTATAAAAAATTTGGGATATTACATTGCTCACATACAATAACAATAAATTATGGTAGTCTAGAATGAACTTTTTTTTTTGTTCTACGGCATACCCATGCATGCAGTACAACGACATGTTTGGGATCAATTTATTTCAAGTTAGTTATCAAGAGGTTTACATGCACATATCGATAGACCTATTCCACAATAAGCAATGATCCGATTTTTTTTGTTGATTATTCCTATATTTTCAAGCAAGTTAAAAATAAAACGCAAAAAAAAAATCATTTGTATAAGGCTCTAATACCGGGTTCAGATATTTTTAAAGAATGCATAAGTCAAGATATGGGTGGATCTATACGATATGTTTTGACACACCATACTGATGTATCCATCTTCTCCCCATTTAGGTTCATAATAATTTCTTACTATCCAATATGGTACAACATGTAATACCCCAATTTTCAAGCCCAGAGACTCAGAAAGTGAGCCTGAAATAGATAGACTATCAGACTCCTTTGAACAGAAGTCCTAAAAACATACAGAGGGTTTTTAGGGACTAAACTGCAAATAAGTCAAAGATCAAGGACTTATAGGTAAATAGTGAAAGTCCCTAAAGATATAGTGGCTATTTATGCAAGGAAAGGGGTTAAATTACAAAAGAAAGAAAATGTAGGGACTTAGATATAATTATGAAAAAGTTTAAGGCCAAAAAGAAAAGTAGACAAAAAGGTGGGGTCCTTAAGTGTAATTTTTGCCAAATAAAAAGGGATTTAATTATAAAGAAGAAAAGTTTCCTGGGGCTAAAGTATAATTAAAGAAAGTCAGGCCGGAAGTGGTTTGCACTGCCCGATAGTATTTCAGTCCCAAATTCTACCAGAAGGTAGGGCAGGGGACGCTGGGTAACCCAGCCTAATACCGGAATTTTTGAAGACTCCAGATAGCCAGTCCTACCGGATATCCTAGATCTCAGATATAAGTGAGAAAATACAGGATGATGCGCCTTTATGGGGCGGATGTCAGAAAACTGACAGAATACCGATAGGAGGTATGTAGAAAGATTTATTCACAAAATAGCAAATACAGACGGGAGTGTGAGGCCTCCGGGGATCCGGGTAGGAGATTTATCGGTATTTTTAAAGGGGCTGAATGGGATCGGATGACCTCGGTCAGATGACCGTTATGACCCACAGGGATGCCTGAACACAGTAGGACACTGTATATGGGAAAAGGAGCCGGTGTCCGGAAAAGTGTATAATCGGTAAATAAAAATTAAAATATTTGGTGAACTGTGACAGAGGAAGATTCCTCGTAATACGTGCCATATAGTTAATGGACCCAGGAAGCCCAAAAAATGGCGCCATTAGAGTCCCAATAAGGCTCTTGGACTGATAGGTGGGCCAGTGTCCAGCAGAACCCCGAAAAAGTGCGAAATTACGAAAATGCCCCTGTGTTGTACAAAAAGGGCAGTAGATGAATGAAGGGCATTCTGGTCATTCTGGACAGGCCCAGAGGTCAAGACATGTCTAAATAAGGTTGGCTAGAGCCAGTATAAGCTTTGACCAGGTCCAGAAAGGTGTGAAATGACGATTTTGCCCTTAGGGTTAAAATAGGACAAGATAAGGCACCAAGGGCATTTTGGTCATTTCGCAGGGGATCTGCAACTGAGTCTGGACCCAGTATTAAAAAGTTAATGATATAAAGGGTCTAGATACTAAATGTGAGGTCAGTAGACATAAAAAGGATCTTCAGAAACATCAGATTCAGAAAACGGCACGTTTTTCGAGGCGATGGACCGGGCCGGTACCGGATTGGACCGAAAAGCTTCCAGAACCTCCAAATTTCGTCACATGAAGCATATGGGTGGTGAGGTGTCCTATGAGGTGTCCCATGAGGTGTCCAGGGTGATGCAGTAAAAGGAAATTAAAGAAAATAGGAAATTCCAGGAAAAACCAGGACCACAGGATCATAAGTCTTCCTAATTACAAGATTGCCATTGCTCAACACTATAAATACCCCCTAGCTCTTCATTTTCACGCCAAGAAGCATTCTTAGAGGTAGACAGAAGTTCTTGAGAGAGAAAGTGTGAGGAAGAAAGAAGTAAGGAAGTTTTGGTGAAGTTGGAAGTAGTAGGGAAGTTCTGAAGCTCTGCTTTTGAGGTAGTAACTAATCCTAGCTCTTATGTAATGTCTTTGTGATGTGTTGTTTTGTTTGGTTGGATTGTTGTCTTATATGTTATGCTTGAAGCTCTATTCCAATGCTATGATCATATGTTATTGAATATGGAAGCATGCAGCATACTTATCTGTACACAATCACAAGCAAGCACCGTCACTCTGCATTACATATATTGTTATGATTGTTGCTACTGGGATTCTTTTGAATCTCATTCCCATACATAACATTACAGGGGAGGTTCTATCAAAATGAAATTTGGAAATTTTAAGAGACGCCGTTATGCTGCCAAAATTCCGGCAAGAAAGTAGGAACAGGGAAAGGAACTGATACGTACTGTGTACGTAGTGCTGTCTAAGGAGGCTGGAAGTGAGTGGACCCAGCAGGTTCATCCAGTCTTTCCTGGGTACTACGTAGAATGGTAGTTCTCATGAGGGAATTACCGAATCGGTACAACATCGGTTACTTTCTAAAGAAGAATTGTAGCAGTTATGCTGCCGGATTTTAGACAGTGAAAAGATGTAATAGAAATTTGAGGGGATTGATCATACACTGATATACAACAGTTGATTATCTAATAATAATTGTTATCTGGCATGTATGACTAATATGTGATGGTTGTATGCATGTGTATGTGAAGATTGAATGCTGAAAATAGGTTCAGTGAACAGTAACTCGTGAGGACCTATGCATGTTTGATAAATCATTAAAAATAGTAAATGATTGAATTAATGCACTAAATTTTTATGGTAAAAGTTAGATATACTAAGCTTTAATTTTATATATATAATGCCCCATTTGGATGTCTGTACGAAAGGATATAAATTACCAAAGATGAAACCAGAATGCTGGATTCAGGAGAAAATCACTGGATGAACAGTAAATTTGAAACGTTTACCCACGATGAATTGGTCAAGTAATGGTCAACCAATGATTTTTCCCTGAAATATAATTGAGTTATCTTCATGTAGAACTTTGAACCACTTCTTTTTGAGTTTTCTAGAATTAGTTATGATTTTTCAAAGTCAAGTCGCTCATCTGGAATTTGCCACAGTGAACAGTACCGAAAGAGTAGAATTCCAGATTGATAGTTTGGACTTCTATAACCCTGAAAGTGGTTCCAAATGCTACTGAATAGTTCCTAAGATGTATAAAAATAAGGATATTTCACAACATACTCATCCGTGCCATATCCCACAATTGTTACAGCATGGGCTAACATCATCTACATAAATAGCGATTATAGCAAAGTCATTTTTAGATCTTTTGATAAAAATGCGTGGACATATCTGATCATTCTTATATCCTTCTTGTTGGGAATTGGAAGACACGCAGCGGAAACTAACTTTAAAAATTTTTTCCATTCCCAGCCAGGATCTACCGAATGTGTTTAAGTCAAGGAGAAAGAAATGTTACCTTCATATTCAAGCTTTAGTCGCGACTCCTCGCCTCTGGAACTTTTAGTCGCGACCTACTCATCTTCCAGTCGCGACCTATCGCCTCTGGAGTTTTTAGTCGCGACCTCCTAAGCTTCTCGTCGCGACCGGACGTCTCTGGAGTTTGTAGTCGCGACCTCTTCGGCTTCAAGTCGCGACCGATATCCTCTTTTCGAATTTCTGACGTTCAGATGCCCGTATGGTCGCGACCTCAGTGTCAATAGGTTGCGACCTGTCTTCATGTCTGGTTTCTTTTCTCGATCGCAAGAAGTCGACAGCTTAGATCGGCTTCCTCTATCGGTATCCACACGAACAGCGTTCCAACCACGAACGACGTGCTAGTGCCTCTTGTCCCTATAGGGTTTTCTCAAGATTTCGTTCTCACCGTCTCTATTCTGGCAGTCTCTTATCTGCAAACCTTTTGCACTCTCCTACCCCTTTTTCTCTTGTGAGTTGTGTTGTGTATTGTGTGTAGAACCCTAGCTCCTAATGTCAAATATATAGGATGCCATCGGGCTTCTAATTGGGCCGGGCTTCAGAATTAATCTTATATTAATTCTGAAATTAATACAATATCATATATTGCATAATTTAATAAGAAACTAATTAAATAAATACGGTTTTTATTAAATCTGTCTCACAGATTTAATTCACCTATTTATTTAATTTAAAATAAAGATAAGACGGAATTATATTTGATTTATTCTTATAAATCAAATTTGAGATATCTTATCAATTTGAATTTCAAATTCAAATAGATCATATTCACTTAAATTCAAATTCAAAAGTGATAAAAATTTAATTTATCCTTATAAATTAAATCTTGCAAATATCTCTTATATTATATATATAATATATATATATATACAAATTTATATATATAAAATATATAAATCCACCCTAGACTATTCATTGAATCTAAACATCTCTTAGATTCAAGGAATCTGGACATCATAGCTCGCATTGGACTATTTTGTGTGCGACCCTGTAGGCCCATATGAAGTTGGCAGTGGGCCAGTTACTATACTAACCCACAAGTCGTAAGCGGCCTCTAGCAAGACATTACGACTACCCAAAACATATGAGGATCGATGAACGATGTTACCTTTCATACAACCATATCACGTCCCTTTTGTCACACGATATTTCGGTCATGGATGAGGCATGGTGAACGTCATCCTCCTATTCATGACCGTTACTTTCTCGATCCCTGAGTAGTCTGAATATAGAAATGGAACTACCCTTCCATTCCAGTATGGCCATACATTTCTCAGACTCACTCATCAAGGGGCCCAGTAATATCTCTCTACGAATGTGAGGGACAAATTCCATCTTGACCATTCACATTCCTCCGCATGAAAAACCACTGAGCCCGAACATAGCCTTTATGATCACTCGGTCAAAAGTAATTTTTGACTAGGTCAAATCTGAGCGTTTGTCATGTAGGAATCCATGATGATCTCAGGTCAAAGGGCATAGTGACATGGCTTGTATATGAGAGAAGCTTATGACTTAACCCATGCAGCTCTCTCATAGCGGGTCGGTCCAGCACCTTGTACTCTTACATGTGCCTATGACTTTGATTTATATCTCTATATATCTTCAAAGTCATACTGGTCTTATTTCATCTCTGCTCCCGCATAGATGACCGACCAGGGACATTTAGGATAAGATCATGAGTTATCCAAGGATGGTCATCATAGTAAACATGCAAATAATATGATAACCTGATACAATGATTGGCCCCTAGGGCACAATTTCCAACATCCTCCCACTTGCCCTAGGAACAATCATTAATTTGTCTCAATCCTATTGACCTAACATGACGCTCATGTTTTGCCTGGACAAGCGGTTTTGTTAGAGGATCAGCATCATTGTCTTCTCTTGCTACCTTGCATATTTTTATATCACCTCTATCATTGATTTCTCTGATGAGATGAAATCGCCTGAGTATATGCTTGGTCCTTTGATATGACCTAGGTTCTTTGGCCTGTGTAATGGTACCACTATTGTCACAGAACAAAGTTATTGGATCTAAGATGGTCGGCACCACCCCTAGTTCAGTAATAAACTTCCAGATCCAAACAGCCTCTTTAGCTGCATCGGATGCTGCTATATACTCGGCTTCTATTACAGAATCTGCTACAGTGCTCTGCTTAGAGCTCTTTCGACTTACTGCTCCATTATTCAAGAGGAATATGTATCCAGATTGCGATTTCTGGTCGTCCTGGTCAGTTTGTAAACTTGCATATGTGTAACCAGTTATACAGAGCTCGTCATCCAATCCACCATAGACCAAGAATAAGTCCTTAGTCCTTCTTAAGTACTTAAGGATATTCTTGACAGCAGTCCAATGGCCCTCACCGGGGTCCTGTTGATATCTGCTAGCCATACTTAAGGCAAACGAGATATCCGGTCAAGTACATAACATGGCGCACATGATAGATCCTATGGCCGAGGCATATGGAACCTTACTCATGCGACCTCGCTGATCTGGTGTGCTAGGACACAAATCCTTGCTGAGGTGAATACCATGAAACATGGGTATGAAACCCCTCTTTGATTCCTGCATACTGAACCTATGCAGTATCTTGTCTATATATGTGCTCTGACTCAGTCCTAGAAGTCTTTTAGATCTATCTCTACCTAGGATGTAGGTGGTTTCACCCAAGTCTTTCATCGAGAAAGACTTTCCTAACCAAGACTTGACAATCTGTAAGGTAGGAATGTCATTCCCAATAAGTAGGATGTCATCGACATAGAGTACCAAAAACATAACTGTGCTCCCACTATCCTTCTTGTACACACAAGGTTCATCAATGTTTTGAAGAAATCCAAACTCTTTGACTACTTCATCAAAACGATGATTCCAACTCCGAGATGCTTGCTTCAGTCCATACCTTTGAAGCTTGCACACCTTACCAGAGTCCTCGGAACGCACAAACCCTTCAGGTTGTGTCATGTACACATCCTCAAGGAGCTTTCCATTAAGGAAGACTGTCTTGACGTCCATCTGCCATATTTCATAGTCATAATATGCTGCAATGGCAAGGAGGATTTTGATTGATTTGGCCATTGCAACTGGGGAAAAGGTCTCATCATAGTCCACACCATAAGTTTGAGTAAATCCTTTTGCAACCAGTCGTGCCTTGAAGACATTTACATTGCCATCCATGTCAGTTTTCTCTTTAAAAACCCACTTGCACCCTACGATTTTTACACCTTCAGGCGGATCGACTAAGGTCCATACCTTATTGTTGTACATGGATTGCATCTCAGACTTCATGGCACTAAGCCATTTTTTAGAGTTTGGTCCCACTATAGCTTCTCGATAGGTAGTTGGCTCATTATGCTCAATGAGCAACACATCACGATTATCAGCAATCAGAAATCCATATCTCTGAGGCTGAAGTCGTGCCCTATTAGATCGCCGTGGGCCTTGCGTGACTTGAGGAGTCTCAACAACTTGTTGTGAGTCTTCTCCATTTTCCATCTCTAATTTTGTGGTGTCTTGTGGCTCTCGAACTTCTTCGAGATGTACCTTACTCCCACTGGTTCTTTTAGAGATAAATTCTCGTTCGAGAAAGATACCATTTCTGACAATAAACACTTTGTTATCAGTGGGGTTGTAGACATAATATCCCTTAGTTTCCTTAGGATATCCCACAAAAAGGCACTTTGAAGATTTGGGCACTAACTTATCTGAGGCTTGTTACTTAACATAGACCTCACATCCCCAAATCTTGAGAAAAGACAAACTAGGTTTCCTCACAGTCTATATCTCATATGGAGTCTTTTCAACTGCCTTAGATGGAACACGATTCAGTGTGAACGCAGCTGTCTCTAAGGCGTGGCCCCAAAAGGACGGTGGAAGATCTGTTCGACTCATCATGGATCGAACCATATCTAATAGTGTTCGATTCCTCCGTTCAGAAATGTCATTCCATTATGGTGTTCCTGGAGGAGTCAATTGTGAGACTATCCCACAATTCCTAAGATGATCGATAAACTCTTGGCTCACATATTCACCACCTCGATCAGATCGAAGGGCTTTAATTGTTTTACCAAGCTGGTTTTGTACTTCATTTTGAAATATCTTGAACATTTCAAAAGATTCGGATTTATGTTTCATCAGATAGACGTAGCCATATCTACTTAAATCATCTATGAATGTGATGAAGTACGAATAACCTCCTCTAGCATTTGTATTCATCGGTCCACACACATCTGTATGTATGAGACCCAACAAATCAGTGGCCCTCTCACTGTGCCCAGTGAAAGGTGACTTTGTCATCTTACCTAACAAACAAGATTCGCAAGTATCATATGATTCAAAATCAAATGAGTTGAGAAATCCATCTTGATGGAGTTTAGAAATACGTTTCTCATTTATGTGGCCCAGACGACAGTGCCAGAGGTATGTCATATTCAAATCATTTGGTTTGACCCTTTTGGCGGTTATGTTATAGATATTTCCATGATTGGGTTGCTCCAAGTTCAAGATGTAATGATCAACATGCAAATCACCATGAGCATAGAAAATATCATTACGATAAATGGAACATCTACCATTCCCAGAAATGGAAGTGTAACCTTCCTTATCCAAATAAGAAAGAGAAATAATGTTACTACTCAAAGCAGGAACATAATAGCAATTGTTCAAAACTAACAAAAGCCCAGTGGGCAGAACTAATTCATAAGTGCCTACAGCTAAAGCAGCAACCTTTGCTCTATTTCCAACTCGTAGGTCAACTTCGCCCTTTTTCAGCTTTCTACTGTCCTTTAGGCCCTACACATTTGTACAAATGTGAGAACCACATGCAGTATCTAATACCCATGTAGTGGAAGTAGAGAGATGAATGTTTATAACATAAATACCTGAAGCGATAGCCCCGCTATCCTTCTTGTTCTTTTTCAGATCTTCAAGGTAGAGTTTGCAATTCCTCTTCCAATGACCCGGTTCATTGCAGAAGAAACAAACTCCTTCCTTTGGAGGCTTTGCCTTCTTTGGTACAGGCTTGGTTTCGGGCTTGCCTAACTCTTTGGTCTTACCAGATGAGCCATGACCCTTCCCCTTGCCCTTGCCTTTCTTTTTCATACCCTTTCCTTTCTGAACCATCAAAATCGTGTTGGGCTTCTTCTTAACAGTCGGCTCAGCAGTTTTAAGCATCCCATACAGTTCAGAAATAGATTTCTCCATGTTGTTCATGTTGTAGTTCATGACAAACTGGTCATAACTTTCTGGGAGTGAGTTCAAGATCAAATCTGTAGCTAACTCCTGGCTCATGGGAAATCCAAGCCTCTCAAGGTGATCAATGTACCCTTTCATCTTTAATACATGAGTACTCACTGATGCACCTTCAGCCATCTTGCAGGAATGTAAGGCCTTAGTGGTCTCATACCTCTCTTGCCTTGCCTGTTGCTGGAACATTTTCTTAAGATGCACAATCATCTCATAAGCCTCCATGTGTTCCAGATCTCTTTGGAGCTCCAGAACCATGGTGGCAAGCATCAAGCATCCCACATCAACAGAGTCTTCCTTATGCTTCGCATAAGAATCTCTCTGAGCTCTAGGAGCATTGGCTGCTGGCTCCTCAGGAATGGGTTGATCTAGGACATATACTTTTCTTTCCTGCTTGAGAACAATTCTCAAGTTCCTGAACCAGTCAAGAAAGTTTGTCCCATTGAGTTTGTCCTTCTCAAGGACAGATCGCAACGATAATATAGCAGTATTACTAGTCATCATAATTCTACAATTAAAATATGCAAGCGAATTAGCAATCTTCCACTGAATAAAACAACCCTCAATGTAATAATTAGTGGGCTAAGATCTATATTTGGCTTAAACTTGAGTCTGCTTTGGCAAGACGCTCAACTTTAAGTTATTTAGGTAGGTAACAACTTTACCAATTACATCAAATGTAACTCTTAGATATTTATGGGATTCCATCATCATATGATCCGGCATATTTTAATCCCATCTAATGCCTTGAGACCCAAAACCGTTTTGATAATCTCAATTAAGTCAAACAATAACAAACATAAGAGTAGCACCATTACTCTTGCTTATTTCCCCAAGATAACTCAAATGCACCCACTTTGGTGGAGCCTACAAATGAGCGATCAAGGTTTTGATAAGTGTTCATTAATTGACGGCATATGACTTAAGATTTCTTTTAGAGGGTTTAATTAACTATTCGGTTTGCATGTATCTCGATTGTATCTCGTACCAGTATTATGCATATAAAACATACATGCAGTGATATAATCATAAGGTGCATAATCTTAAACATGATACAATATGGCTCACCTATCCTAAGTCCCCTCAAGCCAATGAGAGAAGCTGCCTAATTAGAATAGGAAAATTACATAAGGAAACCTCGTTTTAACATTTGAGGGGAGTGAGATGAGAAGAGAATATACAACGAGAGTCATTAGAGGAAGGCACGACACGCAAGCCGTATTTAGAAAAATTACAACACTTGTAATCTAGAGCCATATTGTTCACCATACCCAAACATTCAAGAATCAAAATTCATACTATTTGAAGGGCAATAAATGTTTCAAAACATTCATACATCAAGAAAGCCAGTATATCTTACGATTATGTTGCGCTACGAACAAGTAGCCACGGCAGTCCCGCTAGCCGGTTAGAGGGCGGGGTATGGGGCAGCGCTACAATAATTTTTTTTTTTGATATAGAATCTTAATTCTATTTCCTTAGACCCCATTAATATTAATTGATCAAATCAATTAACATACACCACCAATTTCAGTTTCCTTTCGGATTCCGTATATGTCATACATAAACAGATTTCATATATGTCATACATGTCTCGCATGTTATCATATAATTAGCTAAGAAGTCTAACCTACATCACATGTATCAACAATCAAACCTAACTTAAACACAAAACAACATGGCTCTGATACCACTGTTGGGAATTGGAAGACAAGCAGATGAAATTAACTTAAATTTTTTTCCCATTCCCAGCCAGGATCTACCGAATGTGTTTAAGTCAAGGAGAAAGAAATGTTACCTTCGTATTCAAGCTTTAGTCGCGACCTCCGTATCCACTAGTCGCGACTCCTCGCCTCTGGAACTTTTAGTCGCGACCTACTCATCTTCCAGTCGCGACCTATCGCCTCTGGAGTTTTTAGTCGCGACCTCCTAAGCTTCTCATCGCGACCGGACGTCTCTGGAGTTTGTAGTCGCGACCTCTTCGCTTCAAGTCGTGACCGATATCCTCTTTTCGAATTTCTGACGTTCAGATGCCCGTATGGTCGCGACCTCAGTGTCAATAGGTCGCGACCTGTCTTCGTGTCTGGTTTCTTTTCTCGATCGCAAGAAGTCGACAGCTCAGATCAGCTTCCTCTACCGGTATCCACATGAACAGCGTTCCAACCATGAACGACGTGCTAGCGCCTCTTGTCCCTCTAGGGTTTTCTCAAGATTCCGTCCTCACCGTCTCTATTCTGACAGTTTCTTATCTGCAAACCTTTTGCACTCTCCTGCCCCTTTTTCTCTTGTGAGTTGTGTTGTGTATTGTGTGTAGAACCCTAGCTCCTAATGTCAAATATATAGGATGTCATCGGGCTTCTAATTGGGCCGGGCTTCAGAATTAATCTTATATTAATTTTGAAATTAATACAATATCATATATTGTATAATTTAATAAGAAACTAATTAAATAAATACGATTTTTATTAAATCCGTCTCACAGATTTAATTTACCTATTTATTTAATTTAAAATAAAGATAAGACGGAATTATATTTGATTTATTCTTATAAATCAAATTTGAGATATCTTATCAATTTGAATTTCAAATTCAAATAGATCATATCCATTTAAATTCAAATTGAAAAGTGATAAAAATTTAATTTTTCCTTATAAATTAAATCTTACAAATATCTCTTATATTATATATATAATATATATATACAAATTTATATATATATAAAATATATAAATCCACCCTAGACTATTCATTGAATCTAAACATCTCTTAGATTCAATGAATCTGGACATCATAGCTCGCATTGGGCTGTTTTGTGTGCGACCCTGTAGGCCATATGAAGTTGGCAGTGGGCTAGTTACTATACTAACCCACAAGTCGTAAGCGGCCTCTAGCAAGACATTACGACTACCCAAAACATATGAGGATCGATGAACGATGTTACCTTTCATACAACCATATCACGTCCCTTTTGTCACACGATATTTCGGTCATGGATGAGGCATGGTGAACGTCATCCTCCTATTCATGACCGTTACTTTCTCGATCCCTGAGTAGTCTGAATATAGAAATGGAACTACCCTTCCATTCCAGTATGGCCATACATTTCTCAGACTCACTCATAAAGGGGCCCAGTAATATCTCTCTACGAATGTGAGGGACAAATTCCATTTTGACCATTCATATTCCTCCGCATGAAAAACCACTGAGCCCGAACATAGCCTTTATGATCACTCGGTCAAAAGTAACTTTTGACTAGGTCAAAGCTGAGCGTTTGTCATGTAGGAATCCATGATGATCTCAGGTCAAAGGGTATAGTGACATGGCTTGTATATGAGAGAAGCTTATGACTTAACCCATGTAGCTCTATCATAGCGGGTCGGTCCAGCACCTTGTACTCTTACATGTGCCTATGACTTTGATTTATATCTCTGTATATCTTCAAAGTCATACTGGTCTTATTTCATCTCTGCTCCCGCATAGATGACTGACCAGGGACATTTAGGATAAGATCATGAGTTATCCAAGGATGGTCATCATAGTAAACATGCAAATAATATGATAACCTGATACAATGATTGGCCCCTAGGGCACAATTTCCAACACTTCTTTCAACAGATATTCACTAAGTAGATTATACCACATGCACCCTGATTGCTTCAATCCATATAAAGACTTATTTAACTTAATTGAGTATCGTTCTCGAGAGCTTGAATTATATATTTTTGGTAACTCAAATCCATCAAGGAGACTCATATAAATGTCATTGTCAAGTGAACCATATAAATAGGCTGTAACAACGTCCATTAGACGTAAATTGAGGCCTTATTTTACTGCCAGACTAATTAGATATCGAAAAGTAGTTGCATCCACCATTGGTGAGTATGTTTCTATAAAATCAATACCAGGTCTTTGTGTAAACCCTTGAGCAACAAGTCATGCTTTATATCTTACTACTTCACCATTTTCATTTTGTTTTCTCACAAAAACCCATTTATATCCAACTAGTTTTACATCTTCAGGTGTAAGAACCACGGGACTAAAAACTTTTTATTTTTCTAATGATTTTAATTCAGCCTCAATTGCGTCTTTCCATTTTGACCAATCATCTCTTTGTTTGCATTCGCTAATAGATCTTGGTTCATGATCCTCATCATCATTTATTACATCAAGCGCTACATTATATGCAAAAATATCATCAACGTTGACTTTATCTCGATCCCATCGTATTCCATTGACAACATAATTTATTGAGATCTCATTATTTTCATATATTTTAGGTACCTGAATGTCTCTTGAAATTGAGACATTAGTGTTGTCAAAGGACTTTTCTGGAGTTACTAAATTTTGAATATCCTCGACCTGGCCATCTATATTTATGCTCCTTTTCTTTTTCGAGGATTTTTATCTTTGGATTCGATGGACCTGCCACGCTTCAAGCGTGCTTTTGATCCATTTGCATCAGTAGATTGTCCACTAGGGACATCAATTCTTATAGGAGCATTTACAGCTGGAACATGTGACTTGGTCACTTTCTTGGGGTCAGTGAATACGTCTGGCAATTGATTGGCTAAACTCTATAAATGAATTATCTTTTGAACTTCTATCTCACATTGTTTTGTACGAGGATCAAGATGAGATAATGATAATTCATTCCAACTAACTTTATTTTCCAGCAGTTTATTTTCTCCCCCTAATGTTGGAAAATTTGATTCGTCAAAATGACAATCAGCAAATTGAGCCGTAAATAAATCTTCTGTTGTTGGCTCTAAATATTTTATTATAGAAGGAGATTCAAATCTAACATATATTCCCATCCTTCTTTGAGGACCCATTTTAGTGCGTTGTGGTAGAGCAATCGGAACATATATCGCACATCCAAAAGTTCCTAGATGGGAAATATTTGGTTCCTGACCAAAAACCATTTGTAAATGGGAGACCTTAAGATAATTAGTTGGCCTGATACGAATTAACATCGCTGCATGTAAAATTGCATGTCCCCAAGTAGATATTGGGAGATTTGATTTCATGAGCAATGGTCTTTCAATTAACTGTAAACGTTTAATTAATGATTCTGCAAGACCATTTTGTGTATGAACATGTGCTACAGAATGTTCAACATCGATTCCCAGAGACATACAATACTCATTGAAAGCTTGTGAAGTAAATTCACCGGCATTATCTAGACTTATTTTCTTAAAGGGATAATCTGGAAAATGTGCTCTTAATCTAATTAGTTGAGCAAGTAATCTCGCAAACGCCAGGTTACGAGAAGATAATAAGCAAACATGTGACCATCTTGTTGATGTATCAATTAGAACCATAAAATATCTAAATGGTCCACATGGTGGGTGAATCGGCCCACAAATATCTCCCTGTATATGTTCTAGAAAAGTGTGAGACTCACTTTCTATTTTCATCGATGATGGTCTAATAATTAGTTTCCCTTCAGAACATGCAGCACATGAGAAAATATGGGATTGTGAAATTGATTCTCTTTTCAACGAATGTCCACATGAATTCTCAATTATTTTTCGCATCATTATTGTCCTAGGATGACCTAACCGATCATGCTAAATATTAAATTTATTCTAACTTGCAAACTTCTGGTTTGTAATAGCATATGTTTCAATTGTACTAATAAATGTGTAGTACATTCTAGAGGAAAGAGCAGGGAATTTTTTCAGTGTGTATTTTTTACCAGAAATCATATATGTGATAACAAGATATTCCTGATTTTCTCTATTTGTTGTTTCAATATGGTATCCATTTCTGTGTATATCCCTGAAACTCAACAAATTCCTGTTAGATTTGGAGGAATAAAATGTACTATCAATGTATAATTGTGTTCTTCCAAGTAACAATATATTAGCTCTTCCAAACCCCTCAATCATCTTTATACTTTCAGATATGGTCTGGACATTGGCTTCTCTCATTACCAAAGATGAAAAATATTTTACATTTCTGAATATTGTATGAGTTGTTGCACTATCAACGAGACATAAATCTTCTTTATTAATGTCAATGAGTGCCATTCTTCATTAACAGGAACATAGCAAAAGAAACACAAAAGAATTAATGAAAAGAAATACTCATAATTTTATTTATTGAGAGAAATAACTTCATTATATCAAAAAGAAAACACACATAATCATAAAACACACATAAAAGTTTAGTTTGTTTTTTGGACACTCCCATCACCAATTAGGTGATCAATTTTTCAGTTAGGATCGGCAAAGAAATCAGCAACATCTAAATGAGTCACATCCATGTTGCCGTAATCAAAATCGCTTTCTTCTCCAGCAAAATTTGTTTATATCTTTGGCTCTTTGCCTTTATTTTTATTTTTCCTTTTGAGTGATTCTTGATATAATTCAACCAAATGTCTTGGTGTACGACAAGTACGAGCCCAATGACCTTTGCCACCACAATGATTGCATAAATTTTTAATATAATTATCATTTCCACTAGTTTCTTTTTTGTGGTTATCATCATTGTTTGCCCACCTCAAGTGGGGACCACGACCACGTTGACCACGGCCGCGTCCACGTCCATATCCCCGACCACGGGATGATTCATTTGTTACTACATTCACTTCTGGGAATGCAGTAGAGCCAGTTGGACGAGATTCATGATTCCTCATTAAAAGCTCATTATTTTGTTCAGCCACCAAAAGGCAAGAAATCAGTTCAGAATACTTTTTGAAATCTTTTTCACGATATTGTTGTTGCAAGAGCACATTGGATGCATGAAATATAGAGAATATTCTTTCTAATATGTCATCATCAGTAATTTTCTCTCCACATAGTTTCAGTTGAGAACTAATTCTAAATAGTGCAGAATTATATTCACTGACTGATTTAAAATCTTGCAAACGTAAATGCATCCAGTCATAACGAGCTTTTGGAAGAATCACAGTTTTCTGGTGGTCTTACCTTTCTTTTATGTTGTTCCAAAGAACAAGTGGGTCCTTGACAGTTAAATACTCAGTTTTTAGTCCTTTATCTAGGTGGTGGCGGAGAAAAATCCTGGCTTTTGCTTTGTCTTTGTTAGATTCCTGATTGCCATCCTTGATAGTGTCTCCTAAACCCATAGCATCTAGATGGATTTCTGCATCTAGTATCTAGGATAGATAATTCTTTCTAGTAATGTTAAGAGCCACAAACTAAAGTTTTGTAAGATTCGATATGATGATACTATCATAAAATGTAACAAAAGTTAAATGGAGATTGAGATTAAGAAGGTTGAGTAATTAGAAAATAATCAAATATGAAACTATAATTCAACATAAGATCAGTAATATAGAAACTCACCTTCCAGTGATAGATCTTACAATAATATCAATTTCTAGAGCAGTCTTGCTGATAACGTATTATAAAAGTAGCAATAAGATTAGGAAGAGAGAAAATATGAAGACTAGAAAATGAGAGAAGTATATATTATATTCTTTCTCCTTAATCTTACAACACAAATGACATGCCCTATTTATAGGTATAGAAGTTGAAGATGATGAGTCTAGTAATTAATGGGGGAATAATGAAGAGTCTAGTAATTAATGGAGGAATAATGAAGAGTCTAGTAATTAATGGAGGAATAATGACCTAGGGAATTTGAAGAGGAAGAAGGAGATGGAGATTGACATCTATATTCTAATATTTATAACATAATAAGCATAAATATTTAATTAATTATAGCCTATGATTCCCATATGGAGAAATCTCTAGTTTACACTAAATCAAGGGGATTAAATGATCGTATAGTATAATATTTATATTAATTAAATATTTCTTAGTCATTTAATTTTTACAAATTATAAAATTCACTTATATTAATTGGAAACTCACTTTATAAGCACGTTAAACAATCCGTATGATCTATCTCAAAGATTTTTTCGTTTATTGAATTTGATTCGAAAGTTTTAAACAAACCCTATCAAAAATCTCTTATGTCGTTTAGCTTCGGCAACTATTCTTCGAACCCATATCTGGTTTCCTCAGCTTGATGAGATTTATATTTCTGATTCTGAATTTGTTCTTTTGCCAAAACCATGTCTGACTATTTTCCTCTAGATGTGTGGGTGAACATTCTTATAAGACTGGCCCTGAAGTCTATAGGGACGTGCATGTCTGTTTGTAAATCCTGGAAAATCCTAATCGCAGAGCCTTATTTCGTATTTCAACGTAGTACCCTTCAGATCAATCATGGTAATGGGTCTCTTTTAATAGGGCTCCATCCTCTGATAACAGAATATTACATCGGGGAAATGAAACGTTATTGCGTCCCACAATGTTACTTAGTGCGTCCAGATATTCATCGGGAAACTAAGTACCACGCACTCATATCATCAGAAATTACTACTGTCTCCTCCAAACTACGATCTAAGACTGATTGGATCTTGCAATGGTTTGATATGTTTTGTTGAACCATTTCATTATCATATGAATAATACTACTAATATTCTTATTTGGAACCCATCTATTCAAAGATATATCGACTTTACTACATCCACACCCAGTATCATATTTCACCCAGAGCGAAGGCGTGTGTCTCTTTTAGGGTTTGGTTATGATTCTAAGAACAATGATTTCAAGATAGTTAGAGTTTTGTGTTTGTTGGTTAAGGACGAACCCATTCCTCAAGTTGAGGTATATTCCCTTGCTTCTGACTCTTGCACTACAAAAAAAATATATCTTTGGCGATGACTTTTCAGCGGCGACACAAAAAGTCGCCGCTAAAAGTCCTACTTTCAGCGGCGACAGATTAATGTCGCCGCTGAAAGTCCTACTTTCAACAACGACTTCCTTGTCGCCGCAGAAGCTCAAAATTTTACAATTTTAAATTCAATTAATGTATTAGATAGATTGTCAACATTAAAAGTGATTATACATTTTTTCCTCATTTGAAATTATTTTAAACAACTATATAATATATAAAATTAAATTATTGAATAATGTCATTTTAAATAATAAATAAAAAAATTTCATATGTTATTATACTAAAGAAAGATTATACAAACAATAATGTGATGCATGTGAAAAGAGGAGATGAAACAGGGATATGTCCATGAGAGATATATTATAAATGTGTGTCAATGAGAGTGAGAGTTAATATGTGTGTGTTAGAGATAATGTAGAGGAGGAGATAGAGAGAGGGAGATGTGTGTGAGAGAGATAAGGGGAAATAATAGACGTAAAATACAAACGTATATATATTTTTAGTTACTGTTTCATATGCCCTATATTGTTACATTTTATATAATATCCTAACTTGTATAAAAAAAATTTACAAGGTATTATTGAGTTTAATAATATTTTTTTGAAATTAAAAAGTATCAAAAGTGAAACTTTAGAAAAATAATAAACTAATGAATAATCATTAAAAATATTTCCGGGTTAAAAAAATAAGAAAAAATTATAAAATAAGTATTTTGGGAGCATAGAAAATTATGAAAGAGCTTATTTACCCAAAAGAGATTTCATAGCTATTTTTCTAGAATGAAAGACTTATTTATTTAAAAAATTTAAGAAAAATAGTTAGAGGTTATTATTTGCTCAGAAAATTTTATAAAAATTCCCTAATGTTTTGAAGAAGATATTGGAGGGAAAATATCATTAATATTTTAAGAGGATTATTTCTAAAAATTATTAAGTTAAAGTAAACCTTTCAGCGGCGACAAAATATCGCCGCTGAAAGTATGTTTTAGCGGCGATAAAAAAGTCGCCGCTGAAAGTGTTTTCAGCGGCGACTTTATTTTGTCGCCGCTGATACGTTTTAATATTTTAGGTTTCTCCTTCTGTTCTTCATTTCTCACCGTCGTGATTCTGCTTCAGAGGAAAGGCGAAACATCGAAGAGAGGGAGAGCACGAGGGAATGACTTGAGGATTGTGACGTTGGAGGACCGACTGGAGGTCAGAGATCGAGCTTGGGATATCGTCAACCATCAGAGGTGAGTTCTCCGAGTCCATCTTCAATTTCTCGCGTCTGTTTTCTCCTCTGTTTTCTTTTGATTATGGGGTGGGTCACCGATTAAACTCAAGATTTTGAGTAGCTTTTGGTTGATTCAGTGAAAATGAGTAAATATTTGAGTTTTCTGACTTCAAACCGAACCAAAATCGTTGGACGCTGGGGTTGCTGGCAGATTTACTGTGTCGATACGTTTTAGGGTTTGTAAATGTTGAAATTTGGGTTTTTGAGATTAAATGTCTGATTAAGTAATTAATGAAGCTTAAAAATGTGGAATTAAGCTTTAATCTCCCAATGTCGCTGTTGTATGATGTCAAACATGTCTGAAGAATTTTATCGAAGGGGGAGCTTCTGTCTAGAAGCTGAAAATTCGTTCTTGCCTTCTAAATTTTCTTTATTCATCTATCTTCATTTGTCAGTTTAGCTCTTGTATCATGGTTTCTGTCCAATTTTGTTCTTCCCCTGGTTTTTCTGTTCAATTGATGTGGTCTGGCAGGAATGAAATGGTACTGTTATGGTATTCAAATTGGAATGGAGCTACTGTTATGTTATAGTAGTTCAATTATGTAGTTCTTATATTAAAGATTTGAGGACTAATAACTTTTGAATTATACCCAAAGAAATATATCATACATGCATATACACACACACTGTGTTTGATAAGCTTGATTAAGAGATAAACCATGTATATATATACTTAATATTTTCTGCTATATAGTTGAAGGATTTGATCTCAATTTTGATAAGTTTTTACATAAAAAAAGTATAAGATTTAAGTAATTCAGCAAGTAATTTAATCAAACGTCTAAACCACTTACAGTTCTCAACTTCTTATGTATGTGTTCTCAACTACTTATGTATGATCATGTCTTAATGACTTGGTTTCAATCTGTTTTGGGGTCCAGAGTACTAATGACTCCAAACATGTCATTTTAGCTGGGGGGAAATATTATTTCTAAGTGCTAACTGATTGTGTAGGCTTCTTTCCCTTGACTATTTATTTATATATATATTTCATTATGAGTGGTTAAATCAAAAGAAGTTAATGTATACATTTTATCATATTATATACATTCTTCTCTATCTTTATAAATAGAAACAAAAACAAAACATTCCTATTTATAATGATGATAAGCTATACCACTTGTTTAATATGCAACCTCTTGTCTGTTGAGGGAGATGAATGAAAGCTCTACTATGTAAGACCACCTACTTTGCGTTTGTCGACTATTACTTATGTTCATGGTATGAAAAGCTACTTAGTGATTGAGGCATTTGTAATATTTTCTTTCTACTTAATTACTCTATATAACTAAATATTATCTTTTTATGCCTTTATTCTATTTTTATTACTTATTTTCAATTTTTAATTTTTAAATTTAAATTTGAATGAAGTTGCTACTTATACAATTTATATTTATTGAGGTTTTAACTATGGATTAAAAATCTTAATGAATTAGTTAAGTCTTTTTGTAATTTTCTCTTTAAAGATATTTAATTTGTATTTTGAAATGTCTAAATCAAATACAACTAAAAATCCAAAGGGAATTTTGTAAATTTTGTTGAGAATGTCATCATACCAACTCGTTTAATACACTTTCTTCAGCTATTGATTATTATTGTTTTTGTAAGCCCACTTCAAAATTGCTCCTAATAAAAATTATTAGTAAAAAAGTTTTATATATAGTTGTGATCTTAGATAAAAAAATTAGTATATTGGATAGAACATGTTATAATTAATATCAATATGTAATTTTTAAAAGAAAGAACCCAGAAAAACAACTTGATATCCTATTCAAAATGATATTTCAATATTAAAAGTTATTATTCTCACTCCCTCTTTTCATAGCTTCTTTATGGTATTTCAATATTAAAAGTTATTATTCTCATTTAATGTTATAAATTGACTCCTGGTTTAACTTTTTAGGGAATATAAATGGATAAAAGTTTGTTACATATTAAAGATAGAGGCAACCTATCATATATTAGAAGAGTGGATGCTTTTCTAGAATGGGCATTTAGTCAACCTGGCGTGGTAAATCAAATACGTTGCCCTTGTAAAAGATGCATGAATGTTATATTTAAAGCGAGAAGAGATGTTAGGACAGACTTATTGAGCAAGGGTTTCTGGAATAGTTACGACGTGTGGGAGTTGCATGGGGAAATTAGAACATTTAAGACGGATTGTGGAAATTCCAGTCATGACATTCAAAATGATACTGATAATGACAACTTTGTGAGGATGGTTTGTGATGCATATGGAGTTCCATGTGTGGATTATACCAATACTAGCGACAACGAGAGGGAAGACCCTAATGTTCAGGCTAAAAGGTTCTTTGACTTATTAAAAGATGCTAAAACTGCACTTTATCCAGGTTGTGTGAAGATGTCTAAACTTTCTTTTATTGTAAAGTTGCTTCAAGTGAAGTGCCTTAACCATTGGAGTAATAAATCTATGGATGTGTTGTTGGGCTTGTTAAAAGAAGTTCTCCCAGAAGGGGCTTTAGTGCCAGACTCATTTTATGAAGCTAAGAAGATAATTCGCGATCTGGGTTTACATTACCATAAAATTGATGCTTGTGAGAATGATTGCATATTGTATTGGGGAGAGCACATAAATGCAGAATCATGTCCTAAGTGTCAGATGCCTAGATGGAAGTTAAACAAACAGAAAGGGAAGAAGGTTCCACATAAAGTGTTGAGGCATTTTCCCATATCACCCAGGTTATAAAGACTTTATATGTCAAGAGATACAGCTAAAGAAATGAGGTGGCATAAGGAGAAACACTCAAATGATCATGTACTGAGACATCCAGTTGATTCTTTAGCTTGGAAACACTTTGACCATCAATACCCTAACTTCTCTGTTGATCCAAGAAGTGTTCGATTGGGTTTAGCAAGTGATGAATTTCAACATTTTGGGAATATGAGTGCTAATCATAGTATATGGCCTATTGTCTTGCTACCGTATAACTTGCCACCATGGCTTTGTATGAAAAGCCCGTACTTCATGATGACACTTCTTATTCCTGGTCCAAAGTGTCCAGGTGATGAAATAGATGTTTACCTCCAACCAATGATTGAGGAGCTGAAACAATTGTGGGAAGTAGGGGTACAGACGTATGATGCATATTCTGAATCAAATTTTATCATGCATGCAGCAATCTTGTGGACTATAAATGATTTTCCCGCATATGGAAACTTTTCAGGATGGTCAACTAAAGATAAACTTGCATGTCCATGTTGCCACAAGGACACGCATTGTACTTCGATAAGGAGCAAGTTATCTTACATGGGCCATAGGCGCTTTCTTCCACAAAATCACCCATGGCGTAAAAATAAGGTATCATTTGATGGTAAGGAAGAGCATATGGATCCCCCAGTTCCATTGACCGGAGATGAAGTACTTACGCAACTAGAACACTTGGGTGATGTATCATTTGGGAAGGGTACAAAGCGAAAGCATCATACACATAATAATGCTTATAATTGAAGGAAAAAAAGTATTTTTTTTCAATTGCCTTATTGGAAGAACTTGCTAATACGACATAATCTTGATGTGATGCATATAGAAAGAAATATTTCTCATAACATTGTGTGCACGGTGATGGATTTGGTTGGAAAGATGAAGGATACAATTAAAAGTAGATACAACTTGATGGACTTGGGTATTAGGAGTGATATGCCCCCAATTGAAGATGGTAATAGTATTTCTATTCCTCTTGCTCCTTACACATTGTCCCTTGAAAATAAACAATCATGCTTACAATTCTTGGCTAACTTAAAAGTCCTTGATGCCTTTTCATCCAATATTTCAATATGTGTCAACATTCAGGAGCGAAAGTTATTTGGTTTGAAGTGTCATGATCACCATGTGTTATTGCAAGAGATATTTTCAATTGTAATACGTGGGTTATTACCTTCTAAAGTGTGTGAACCAATTATAGAGTTGGGAAGATTTTTCAAAAATCTTTGTTCGAAGTCTTTGACGTGTGAACTACTTGACAAACTCCAACAGTGGTATCCTGGCTAAGGGGGATGACACTAATGCTGACAAAGAATATTATGGTGTGTTAGAGCATATTTATGAGTTGTCTTATATAGGCAACCGAAAAGTATGTTTGTTTAAGTGCCATTGGTGGGATGTTGCTCATTATGACAAAGGATATAAGACTGATAAGTATGGGTTCATAAGTATCAACACGCGATATTCATTACAAACAGATGAACCATTTATTCTAGCATTTCAAGCTGAGCAAGTTTTCTATGTGGATGACATTGTTGCACCCAGTTGGTTCATTGTTGTCAAAACAAACCCACGCGACTTGTTTAATGTACCAGGTGACAGTGATATTGATGATAGTGGGGTCCATGATCCTATGGTTGACACAGAACCTTATCAACAGTTGGTGGTAGACTTAAATATTTACCATGCAAGTCCTACACAACTTGATGATATTATCATTAACTTATATGGAGAAGATGGACAAACGCAGCCCTTAGCTCAAGGAGAACCATCACAAATACATAAAAGTAATGCCATTAATACTGGATTTAGTGATGAAGAGGATCTTCTTGATGACTTTGATAGCGATACTGAAGAAGAAAGTGACATAGAAACTGAAATAGAAGAAACGGATGAATCAGAAGACATTAGTTTAAGTGATAGTGCGACAGAAGATTCAATTGAATGAAATTAATTGATATGGTACATTTTATTAATATCTACATTGATTCTTGTTTGATTGATTGCTATTTCTTAAATGAAATGTATATTTTTGTAGGATGTGTCAGTATTAAAGAGAGGTCGAGGTGGGAAAGGTATTTATGTTACATCTAATGACAACACAAATAGCCGAGGTACATGCTCTACAACTCAATCAAGACCTGTTATTTCACCGCTATCACTGTAACAACAACTTGAGGAAATGCCTATCAACTCTCCTGCTACTCCCTATACTCAAAATAGTAGTGCAGGTAAGTTTGTTTCAAATTTATAATAATTGATTTACATCGCATGTAACATTTAATTGTAATTAAATTTTAATGATAGGCTCTTCTACTGCAATCACAAGGGCAGAGGAGTTTATAAGTCTATTAACGTTAATTTGAGGACTGCACAAGGAGCAAAGATTCGAGTCAAATTTTCATATTCCATGTCAAGAGCAATCGGTGCAGAAGCAAGAGACTTTTCTAATTATTGTGGTCTAACTCTTAGAACCACAGTCTCTTCCAGGGATGGTGGAGGTAGCTGGAAGAATGTTTTTGAAAAATATGGTCATGATATGATTTTAAAAATAAAGGTATTATTTATGTCAACTTTTTATACTTATTTTACTTTATTTATGTCATTGTATAAAGTGTTTATGATTATTTGTTTCAGGATAAATTTGAACCTGCTGATGCAATTACTGAAGAAAAGTTTCATATTGCTATATCAATTATTTTACAAAATGCATTCAGAAATTGGAAGAATAATCTGCACTCTCACTACAAGAAATATGAGACTGATGAGGATAGGTTGGCTGATCCTCCTCAAACTATTAGTTTTGAAGATTGTGAGTGGTTATTAATGTACTTTAAGTCTGACATGTTTAAGGTATCTGACTATCCTTCTAAATAAATTATATTTTTTGTTTCAATTATTAAATTCTTATTGCTTACTACATTTTGTTGTAGAACAAAAGTGCAAGAAATACGATAAATCGAGAAAAACAAATGACTAAACATACTTGTGGTCCTCGATTATTTGCAGAGATTGAGTATGCTACAGTAAGTTCAATATATCACTATTATAATTTAAATTTTCAATCCTTTTTTTATTATAAAATCTATTCTTTGCATTTTTGTGTGTGTTATTATTTTGTAGAGAGATCCTACTATTGGACAACCTATCCCTCCTGACAGCTGTGGGAGATAACGCATACTAGGAAGACATTAGATGGACAAGTAGTATGGGCTGACGCACACTCTGAACAGCTTTATGTACGTATTGTTGTTTAATACTTTATTTTGATTTAGTTTTATTTTTAATTTAATAGTTTTATATGTTTTTATTATAGAGTCGTATGCACGAGCTTTCTTAACAACAAGACCAAGATTTAGAGAGTGATGCTCGAATGACGTCAGAAGAAATATTTGCGACAGTTCTTGGTGAGAGGTCAGGGTATGTAAGAGGGAAAGGGTATGGAGCGGAGCCTTCAAGGAAGAGAAATCGCCCTCAATCTACAGATAGTTCAGTTGTTGAGAGTGTGCGTGCCCAATTACAGGAAGAGTTTGATAAAAAATTTGAAGAGGAAAGAGAAAAAATGGAGGTTGAGCGTACAAAGATGGAAAAAGAACATGCAAAGATGGAAGAAGAGCGTGAAAAGATGCAACAAGAGCGTGTGCAATTCGAGCAGAAACTAATGGAACAAATGGAGCAAAGGATACAAGCTCAATTCGTTGCCTTGATGCAGAAGGAGTAACCACATGCGCCTACTTCTTCTAGTCATAGTATTGGTCCTTCTATATAAAATTTATGTATAAACTAAATAATTTTATTTTAATTTTAAATATGTTTAAGTAATTGAACTAATTTGATATTGTATATTTATCAATGTTATTAGATTCTGATTTATTTAGTTATTTATCATTTAATATTTGTTATTAAATTATATTTTTTTATATTACAGAAATTATATAAAAAAATTAAATAAATAATATTAAGAACTCCTTACTTTCGTTGATTATGAACTTTCAGCGGCGACTTAATGTCGCCGCTGATTATGTACTTCCAGCGGCGACAGTACGTTGCCGCTGATTCTGGACTTTCAGCGGCGACGTACTGTTGCCGCTGATTCTGAACTTTCAGCGGCGACAACATATTGTCGCCGCTAATGCGAATAGGCGACAGTCTCATAAGCGGCGACATGGCAGCGACAAAATATCGCCGCTAAATGTATTCAACGGCGACTTTTGCCCTTTCAGCGGCGACAAAAGTCTCCGCTGAAAATCAATTTTTTTGTAGTGTTGGAAACAGATATCTCATAGAGGGTTCCCATTTCTCCTTGTTGAGAAAACTTCCCAGACGATGTTTTTGAATGGTGCAATACATTGGCTTGTGAGGATTCGGAAGAGTAATGATGTTTACTATTCTATTTTATCATTTGATGTGGTCAAAGAGACACTTAGTGAGCTGATGTTAGGTCAATGTTTAAAGGAGACACCTGCGGACATAAATATTTTGCCAGGACTATTAGATTTGCTTGCTATTTCTAAATTTTATTTAGGGTCGTCTGGTCAAACATGTTTTAGTATTTGGGTGATGAAAGAGTATGGTGTTGTAGAATCATGGATTGAAATGGTTTTGCTTCATGTGATTATGGGAACATATCAAGGGTATTAGCAATTAAAAGCAACGAGCAGATAGTGCTAAGACGTGTTAAAGGAGACATAATTTTACTCGATTTGAAGAAAAATTTAGTAGAGGATGTGAAAATTAGGGCACTTGGAGGTGCTTTTTGTAGAATGCTATGTGGAGAATTTGTTCTTGATGGACAAAAAACCCTTACTAAGGCAAGGGGCATATTCCAAGAGAAGAAGAGTTTGTTGAAGAATACAGAGAATCATGTGGAGTTATTATGAAAGTTGCATTCATACTGGAGGAAAAAAATTATTATTGGCCAAGCAAGAAATATAACATGACACTCTAGAAGTAAGTACTAGTAATTTCTTGCTGATATGGTGTCCCAAATTACTTTTGGCGAGTATTCAATTACCACAGAAACTATTTGATTTTGGCAGTTATGAAAATTTTCAGGAGAAGCCTTTACTTTTCCATGCATTATATATATATATATATATATATATATATATATATAGTGTATGTACTCTTCCTGATAGCAGAATCTTCATCATCACCATTGATGCGTTAATTCATGATGAATTGTTTTTCTTTTAGGTATATGACTTATACTGTTAATATAAAAGACTCCTTTTCTGTATATTTGGGAAGCACTAATAATTATTTGTTGCTAGGAGAGAAGAATTTGGGAAGAACGTGAACCAAGATAAAGGAATTTGTTGTAGCTCATAATATTAGTTTTTCTCCTAATTAAACTTAATATCAAATTCGTTGTTTAAAAACTGATGATGTTGAAGCTAGAGTTTGAACCTTTTTCTAATTTAATGAACTAGAATTACTTCTCCCTAAAAAAATGAACAAAAGTATTTATGCCTTTTAAATAGTAGTTTATTTTTAAAGCCTCTTTTATCATAAAAATAATAACAACTTATTACATTATATCCCTTGTATGTAAATATTTTTTCAATTTTTATGTGGCTTAAAAAAAATTATTAGAAAATGATGGTTATAATGGCGGGCTTGTTTGTATAGAGCTTTACCGAAAGAATTATGATAAACTAATTTCAGAAATATATTTATAATTTGACCCACCTGTCTTTTGTTTGTTTGCTTTTTTCTTACCTTTCAAGATCCACCTATTCATTAGTATTACTGAGAAAAAGTAGACTGATCATTAATTTAAGCGAGACAATAATTCAAGGATTAGTGACCTATCAGTGGGTGAATTAAAATCAACCCATTCATATTTAAACTAATATAATTTAATTAAAAAATTTATGTATAAACTTCAGATAATAGCTGATTTTTAAAAAACTCAAAACCCAATATTTTTCTCTCTTATATCACACAGAAGTAAAATGTCTGATTTTTTAAATTTTATTAAGTCTTTGTTAATTATTATTGAAATCATTGTTCTTGAAACAAATTTAAATATCAATTTATATTTTTATGCTATTTTTAAAATAAAGCTAATAAAAAATTGAATTTTCCAAATTTCATCTCAACATTTAAATATATAAATATATATATATGCCATTGTTTTTTGAGGATATAAACGTATGGTATATAAGTTTTACTTCCCCTCCTCTTCCTTTTTAACACCATTATAGTCTTTAGACTTGTTTAGAATTAAGTTTTTTTTTACCAAATGACAATATTACCCTTGTATATTTAAAAAACTCCATTGGCAGCTGGCTGCCACCAGAGCTAGCGCCATGGAGCAGATAATTATTAGGAAGTGAGTGATCTTGAGATCAATAACTAATCATCAATAGATCCCTTAGAACGTATTGGTTAATCACCTGTTTTATCATTGGGCCATTATAAAACCATTCACATCGCTCCTTCATTTAAGAATGAAATTTGAAATTCAGATTTATTCTGAACAATAGCAATAGTGATCTGATGGTAGTCAAATTGCCCATTTTCATTAATGAATTTATTAATACATTTGGTGCCAACCAGAACTTTTCTTCCCAAGGTCTATAGCTATACAACAAATGTTCCATATATATTCCTGATTGGGTTGATATTTTTCTGCAAGATTTCTGAGGTTTTCTATTCTATTTCTATTTTACAGTATGTGGGTTCTTTTCAACTTTATTAGGGAAATTTGGTCATAGCTACTATTAGCCGCAAATATCTTATGTTTAGGTTCAGTGATATGCTTTCCAAAGGACATTGTTACGTTTTTTCTTAGATTCTCTGTTGAGGGTGGTATTAATATCATCAACCTACATTATAAAATCGTTCAATAGGGGTACTATCTTATTTCGAATTTGATCAAGTCTCCTTCTTTATTATTTCATTCCTTCTATGTGTTGGCTGCAACATCTATCCTTGCAAGACATGTATGTTGCAATTTAGAATGTTTTTTTCTATACAGCTGTTCTTGAAGTGGAAACATGAAAATGGTGAAAGATGAACATGGACAGTGTCAGAAATATGGGCATATACTAATGGTCTCAAAAATCAGTTCTAAATCCTTTTATCATCAATTCAAGATATAGAAATATAAAAGCCAATCTTGGTAACTTAATAAATAAATTAATAATTTTTTTAATGTTTCATTCTAAATTTTAGAAACTCAATTACACATCATTTTACAATCAATTATAAATCTAGATGGAATTACTTTATCATCAGATAATTCCTTAATCTTGAGATTTTAGGATTTTCCCTAGACGTGATGAGTGGAGACGCGGGACATGGTTGGTTTTTTTCTTTCTTTTGTATCAATAGAGGCCAAGACCAGTGTTGCTTCTGCCACCACTGCTTGCAGGGCTTCTTTGTTGATGCCGTTTTCATCCCAGAAAGAGTGGCGAGCCATTGGGATCATTGAGAGTGGGCTCCTTTTTTAATAAAAATCAATATCCCTGTTAATATACTTTCTATGATAAAATATTTGAGGATGTTAGATATATCGAAAATTAGTTTAGGAGGTATCCAGTATAATCCACAACAACATGTCAAAATTCATAAATTAAGATAAACATACCGGATAATCCTCGTAGGGAGTTTTGATTATGCTAGGAATGATTCTGATCAAGCTGGCAAGGTTGTCGCCTTTGACGTTAACCTTGATGTTAGAGGCCCCAACATCTTTATTGCAGTAGACTCTAGTGCAAGAATAAAAAGGAAAAGAAGAAACCCTATAAACTCTATGAGAACCTAATTTTGATACTTCATTTGCTTTTGTATGTACATATCATTATAATTTAATTTCTTAAGTTTTTTTACTATTCATTTCATTTTTTTTCCAAAACATTCTGAATTGCCTCATTTTAATTCTCTTTAATTTTTTGTTTATATTATCTATATGTGTATATTTTTATAATAAAGGAAACCACAAAATACCACATACACCTTGACAATTATTGAGCATTTCCACCATCTTGGCTTTATATTCTATGTCTCCATTGGCTGTTCAAATACCTTAGCTTTTATAATCTCACCAAATGGATACATTACCATTTAACCACTTGTCACATTCTTGAAGGTTAATCATCAAAAATTGATGAGCTTGTAACAGTCTGCTCAGCCTTCACAAATATTTGGTCTCAACTCTCACTTTAGTTAATGGTATTTGATCACAAATCCAGCTAGATAATTATTGTGCTACCATATATACCTACATTATACTCCTCCTATCATTAATATAGGATTTAATCTAGAGTTAATCTTGGTCTAAAATAGAAAATATATTTTTTATATTTTTTTTTAAATTACCCTTATTAATACATTTTCAACAATAATCAAGTAAGGAAGGGAAAGAGGGAATTAAAAAAGATTGTTACAGTATTTTAGAAAAAATATGTTATATTAACTAATTTAATAAAATTAATCTAATCAAATTAATTAAATATATCTTATATTAAAAATTAAATCAAAATATTAAATTAATTTATTTAGGGGAGGGCCCACTACAGTAGTTCTGGGCCCTCCCACGTCGTCTAGGCCTTGCAGTTATATTGATTATTAGGTTTGCTTGCTATTTCTACATGTTACTTAGGGTCGTCTCATCAAACATTTTTTAGTATTTGGGTGATGAAAGAATATGGTGTTGTAGAATCATGGACTGAAATGTTTCGTTTTCGTTGATGTGATTATGGAAGCATATTAAGGGTATTAGCTCCTAAAAGCAATAAGCAAATATTGCTAAGACGTGTTAAAGGAGAAATAATTTTAGTCAATTTGAAGAAAAAAATTTAGAAGAGGATTTGACAATTAGGGCACCCAGAGGTGCTTTTGTTGAATGCTATGTGGAGAGTTAATTTTTGATATACCAAATTTCCAACTATAAAGATGATTCTAGATTTTCTCCATCTGTCAATATGGTTGCACGCAGGAAATATGAATTCTAGATTTTTTTCATCAGTCAAATGTGCAGAGAAGGCAGAGGAATGGTAAGTGGATAGAGGAAGAAGAGGTAATAAATAATAACAATAAACTTTATTCTACTATGTAGAGTATTGTACGACATTATTATATTATAAAAAATTAAATTTTTAAATAAATTGTTGATAAAGATGTCTTACTTTATATTGTTTGATCTACCCTCATAAATCACAAGTGCATTTGAGGGCCTTTTTTATACCTGCTCAAACCAACTCCAATGATTTTTATCATTTTCTCTCTAGAAAATTTTGCAAGCTACTGTGAGAATCTTTTCAAGAAGATTTGATGAGGGATTGAAGTATGTTGATTGCTGTATAACTGGGGAGATGAACATGAGGTATTGATGGCACACGTGGGAAGCTGTGAAGTTCAACATGCGGTTTTTCAGTTGGGAGGAATTCAAGTAAAGCTCCTAGTAGCTAGTTAGGGAGTTTAATTTAATTTTAAATATAATATTTTAATATATTTTATATATAATATTTATTATTTTTTAAATTAATTTATTTATCTTATAAACCGATATATAATATATTATATGTGAATACGTTAAAAAGATCATGTCATATTTATTATAATTAATTATTTTTTTTAATTTATTTAAATTAATTAATTAGATCTTATAGTAATAACTAGAGGTAGTAAGTTTTATCAAGTTTGGATGTGGTTGATGAATTTCCATTTTTTATATATTTTTATATATAATTTAAGGATTTTATCATGTTTAAGCATTTTTTTGCCACACTAGTGATTACTTTGTGTGAAAAGTAATTATATTAAATAATATATTTTTAAAGTTTCGTATAATAAATAATAACTACTTATTAGATTATATCTAAAATATTTTTCCAATTTTTTATGTGGCTCAAAAAAATTTAGAAAAGAAAATGATGGTAAGCCAATGACCTTGACCTGATATAAAAGTTTAATATAATAAGTGAAATATTATAAATTTAATTCCGTTTATGACTTTAAAGTTAGTGCTTCAAGAATTATGATAAACTAATACTAGAAGTATATGTTTGATTTGATCCATCTGTTCTTGTTTTTTTCTTTTCTTTTTACCTTGTAGACCCATCTGTTCATCCGAGGTAAACATTGACACCCATTAATGTAATAGAATATAAACGTTCCGAAAATGTGAAGTTTCCCATACTTTTCTGTCAATAAACCTTTAATTGTAGCAGATGAATTTAGGTAGCTAATATTCAAATACGACTGCCTTATTTAATTTTTCTATTTTTAAGGTTTGATATTTTTATAAATCAATATCTAAATCTATATACATAATATAATAACAAATTATCTTGTAAATTGTGTTGCTTTTTACAGATTTTATTACATATATTGATTGACTGAATATTGGTATATTAATAACAAATTACTCCTCCTGTCTTTAATATAATATTTAATTAAAGAGTTAATTTTTATCTTAAATATAAGATATTTTTTATATTTATCAATTTTTTCTCAAATTTCTCTTATTGATACTCCCTGAACTCAAATAAGAGAAGGAGGAGAGAGTAAAAAAAAGATGATTAAAATATTTAAAAAATATATATATTTACTAATTTAATTAATTTTTTTTAATCTTATTAAATTAGTTAAATATATTATATATTAAAAATTGGATGCTAAATTATGACATAACTATATGCCTAGCATATCAATATATTAATATTATATGACATATATAAAATTTATAGAAGGTACAAATTAAACAGGAATAATAATGTCACTCCTCTCATTATTTTCTAATTTTTATATATTTTCACAGATATCATTAAAATTGCAAACAAAATTTCTGAAAAGTTTCAATATATTATCTCTCCCTTGTATCAGGCAGAATATTAAGTAAAATGTCTAATTGTTTAAATATTATTAATTGTTTGTTAATTATTGAAACCATTATTCTTAAAAAAAATCAAAAATCAATTTATATTTGTGTTATGCTATTTTTTAAAATAAAAATAATAATAAAATAGTAATTCCCTAATTTCATCTCAATATTTAAATATATATATCTACCATATATATATTTTTTAGAATATAAAAAACTCCTGGTTACATTCGTAGAAAATACCATCATTATCTTCCTCATAGGTGAATTTCTGAATGATTTCTTTGCCTGGTTGTTAGGATAAGCGTTAAGTGAATGATTTCGTCCAAACCCAACATTTCGATGTTGCTAGTTCCTAGATGCTGATTTTTCTCTGTCTTCGAAGCATCATAGTATTTTTAGTTCTTTTTACTAATCTTTTATAATTTTCTAATTTATTTTTAACTATTTTAATTTTTAATATTATCAATCAAATAATATATTGATACTAATTCATCATTAAAAATATATCACTTATTTTTATGAAAATCTAAACACCATATTATATTTAATTAAATGAGATACTGAATTTTTATTTTATCAAAAAAGTGATTGTGAAAATTCAAAAGAAATAATAAAACAAAAAATATAGTATATAAAATTAATTTATCCTCATTTTTTATTATTATTTATTCTCCATCTGAATTTTTACTTTTATTTTACAACACATAACACAAAATTTTTAAAAATAATATGAAAAATAAATATTCATAAAATTATTTTTTACTATTTTTTTAATTCTACATTGAACTTATCATAAATTTTACAGTAATTATTTTTTTTAAAAAAGTGGATCCTTATTAGTTAGGGAGGAGCAATTGCATAACTGATATAAAAGATATTTTTTTTGTAGAAGATATAAAAGATATTTTATTTGAAGAATCCAACTAGTTCATTATATACACATTGGCTCTCCTCTTTTCTATTTTTTTTTTATTTCATTTGCGTCAATTGTCTTAAAAAAGTTTTAATATTTTGGGTGTAAATTGAATTCAAACTCACTGAGTACTCATGCGAAACCGAAGTACTTGTTGTAGACTCTTGGCAAAGAACACCAAAGGAGAGAAATAGAAAGGTCACACACATAGCAGTGTAGAGAGAGAATGGAGAGTGGTGGTTCTGTTCTCACAATCCAAAAAATACATACATATGTTTTGTGTCTCATCTCCCTTATTCTTTTTCTGACTGCACGAGGGGGAAGTGGGATCTAAATTAATTTCCCACTCCCGCTACATTTTCCTCCTATTACAAATATATACACCACATTCTTTCTATTATTCTCATAATGACCTTAATCTCTATTAGGTTTGGGCCTAATCTACTAAAGGTAGATAAACCCATTTTTCAACATCTCCTACTCAGTATTTGGTAGATTAGATGTCGTAGGTAAAATCTTATTCTTTTTTTTCTTTTATACTAAGTGCTTTACCGTGGCGGCGTAGGCATAATGTCTCCATTTGGGCGTTTGTACTAGAAATCCCTTTTATTGAAACCAGCACAAGACAACTCTTTAGTGCAGCTTAACCAAATATGTTATAGTGCCTTGAATATCCTAGATTTAGTCATATACACTTTTCTTATGGATAATCTAGTCCCTCTTGAGTCAGCATGTAACTCAAATAGCTTCCACTTACGCATAGTCCACACTTATGAAACTAACAAAATAATATCACAAGAGTCCGATCACAGACACCAGCATGGATGTGTATATTCTGGTAATATTTCTTTTGTCCACATATCATTTTGATATGAATCCACAGTGTTCCTAGCATAATACCTTTGGTTCATATATAACTTGACCATAGGACATATACTAAAGTACCAGACGCTGAAACATACCTCCATAATACTGTCAAAGTGAAAGTAAAACATCCTTACTTTCGTACGTTTTAGGGACCATTTGGTAGTATTTTGAACCACTTTCAAGGTCATTGAAGTCCAATTTCTCAATCTGGAGTTTTACTCTTATCGAGTACTGTTCACTGTGTAAATTTCAGAGGAGTGACCTGACTTCGAAAAATCATAATTAATTCTAGAAAAATTGAAATGAAGTGGTTAAAATTGTTACATGAAGCTAACTTAATTATATTTCAGGAAAAAATCACTCATTGACCACTCCTTGACCAAGTCAATGTAGGTCAACGTTACAACTTTACTGTTCATCCAGTGTTTTTCCCCTGAATCCAGCATTTTGGTCCCAACTTTGATAATTTATATCTCCATGTGTATACATCCAAATAAGGCATTCTATATAAAAAATCGAAGCTTGGTATGTCTACTATTTACCATAAAAATATCATACATTTATTCAATCATTTACTATTTTTAATTATAGGTCAAACATCATTAAGTCACCACGAGTTACTGTTCATAGTGGCAAATTCCAACACTCAACTTTACATACATATGCATACATCCATCACATATCAGTCAAACATGCTAAACAATACCTATTATTAAATAATAAGTCGTTATACATCAGGGTATGTACAAAATCCTCATATTTCTATTATATCTTTTTCTGCCTGAAATCCGGCAGCATAACCACTACGCTTCGTCTTTAGAAAGTAATTGATCTTGTACCGATTCGGTAATTCCCGTGAGAACTACCATTCTATGTAAGTACCCAGGAAAGACTGGATGAATCGGCTAGGTCCACTCACTTCCAGCCTCCTTAGACAGTATCTACATACACAGTACGTATCAGCTCCTTTCTTCATTACTGCCACTTTGCCATAATTTCGGTAGCATAACAGCGTCTCTCAGCATTCTTAAATTTCATTTTGACATAACCTCCCTGTAATGGGTTATATATGGGGATGAGATTCGGGGGAATCTTAGTAGTAATAATCATAACAATATATGTAATACAGAGTGACAGTGCTTGCTTGTGATTGTGTACAGATAAGTATGCTGCGTGCTTCCATACTTAATAACATATGATCATAGCATCGTAGTAGAGCTTCAAGTATAACATATAAGACAACAATCCAACCAAACAATAGCACAATAAATCATAAAGCCATTATATAAAAGTTAGGATTAGTTACTACCTCAAAAGCTTAGCAGAACTCTAGAATCTCTATACTGCTTTCAGCTCCGCCAGAACTTCCTTTCTTCTTTCTTCCTTGCACCTTCTCTCTCTAGAACTTCCTTCTCTCTCTTAAATGGGCTCTTGTCCGTGAAGAATGAATGGTAAGGGGGGTATTTATAGTTTTTATGGATGGCATTTCTGTAATTTCCAAGAACTCTGAACTTGTGGCCACCGTTTTTTCTGGAATTTCTTATTTTCTTTTCCATTTATGACATCATCACCATGACATCATCCAAGGGACACCTCATGGGACACCTCATACCTCACATGGCGAAAATGAAGCCCCTGGAAGCCTCTGGAAAATTTTAGTCTAATCCGGTACCAGCCCGGTCCGATTCCTCGAAAACTGGATTGTTTTCTGAATCCAATTTTTCTAGAAATCCATATTATATCTTCTGACCTTAAATTTAGTATCTGGATCCTTTATATCATTGATATTTTATACTGGGTCTAAACTTAATTACAGATCCCTTGCGAAATGACCAAAATACCCTTGGTGCCCTTTCTTACTCTATATTAACCCTAAGGGCAAAATCGTCATTTCACACCTTTTTGTACCTTGTCAGAGCATATACTAACTCTGAATAACTTTACCTGTATGTGCCTTGGCTTCTGGGCCTATCCAGAATGACCAAAATGCCCTCCATTCATCTATTACTCTTTAGTACAACACAGGGGCATTTTCGTAATTTCGTACTTTTCCGGGATTCTGCTGGACACTGGCCCACCTATCAGTCCGAGGGTCTTACTGGGCCTTTGATGGCACCATTATTGGGCCTCCTAGGGTTATTACCTTTATGGCATGCATCACGAGGAATCTTTCCCGACAATGTTCATCTGGTATTTTCGCCGTTATACACCATTTATACACATCTCCGGACACCGGCTCCTTTTATCAGATACACTGGCCTACTGTGTCTAGGTATCCCTTTGGGTCATAACAGACATCTGACTGATGTCATCTGACCTCATTCAGTCTCAGTTCAAATACTGATAAATCTCCCTATCGGATACCTGGAGGCCACACACTCCCGTTTGAATTTACTAATTTGTGAATAACTTTTTTTACAGACCTCCTATCGGTATTCTGTCAGTTTCTTGACATCCGCCTTAACAGAACGCATTATCCTGTAATTTCTCACTTACATATGAGATCTAGGATATCCGGTAGAAATTTTTTATACTTATAGAATATCAGATCAATTTTGGCTATCTGGAGTCTTGAGAAAATTCCTGTATTAAGCTGGATTACCCAGCATCACTTGCTCTATCTACTGGTAAAATATGGGGCTGATCTGAATACGATCACTATTTTTGCCTGTTTCCGGTCCAGGTTTTCATAATTACACTTTTGTCCCAAAATTTTTTCTTCTTTTCAATTAAATCCCTTTATTTGGCTAAAATTACACTTAAAGACCCCGCATTTTTATCTACTTTTCCTTTTTAGCCTTAAACTTTTTATAATTGTACTTAAGTCCTTACATTTTTTTTCTTTTCCAATTTAATCTCTTCTTTACATAAATAACCACAACTTTTTCCTGAAAAATAACTAATATATTTTATTCAATCTGTACATACAAATCAGTACAGAAAATTAGGGATATTACAGAAAGGATATTAATGAAAGGATGGCACCTCTCTGCAACTCACACAACAATGAAGCAGGGATTGATTCACTTGCTTCCCATTTATAGTTCTTTAGCACATTCGGCATGAATCACATGCTACGGTATTCCTCTTATCTTATAAGAGGGTGTGCCATTTTAATTTTATTAATCACACTATCCAGATTTAAGTCTAGACACTCATAGTATCTAAACCCAAACTCTTCAATTTTATTCACATAATATGATGTCAATTTTGAAGAATTTGTTATCTAGTAACAAGTTTAATAGATGTGGGCATCCATAGTTTGATCCAAATCCATACTCATAGATCTCATCTCGACTTATTGTGCTTTTTAAGTCAAGGCGACATTTACCATGTTTCTTCTCTACCATATCAGCACTTTTATTACTTTACTGGTAAACACATGTCTCATCTTTGAACGATTCTTTCTAGCATCAAAGGCAATTGCTCGTATGAGAGAGCTAACCTTTTTACCCTGTACGACATACTAGACATTGTATACTTTCACTCAGACACATAAATAATGATGAATAACATGGTATCATTAAAAAGAACATTATATAATGTCTGCAATTTAATATTTTGCTCATGTTAATGGCTTTTACATGTTTGTCAAATGTTTCTTTGCCTATTGGCTTAGTTAGGGGATCTGCTACCATACATTTGGTTGAAATGTATTGTACAGTTACAATTTCTGTGTTATATAATCCCTCACAAAGTTATACTTTATATCAATATGTTTGGTCTTGGTGTGATACTTAGGGTCTTTGGTGTAGGCAATGACTGCAGTATTATCATATTATATCAACACCAAATTGGTACTCTCATTCCCAAATCTTAGGTGTTCGATAAATCTCTCCAGCCAAATAGCCTTTTGTGTTGTTATAGTGCATGCCATGAGCTTAGCTTCTATAGAGTGTAAGGACATTACATATGCTTCTTGCTACTCCAATATATAGCGCCGTTGTTAATCAAGCAGGTGTATCCTGAAGTCGATCTTCTCTCTTCCTCATCTCTGCCTATATCAGGATCAGAATATCCGACTAGAAGTGAAACATCCTGCCTTAGACTCCTCAGAGTACACTTGCGGAAGCTATACTAGCTGTACTTAAGTCCAGAGATTGAACTTTTACTCCTAAGTTCCTTATTCTGAACCTTTACTTTGAGAATTGGTTTCTCTCATTATACACATCCAAATGAGGCTTATTACATATCCACAGAATGCCCCAGATGTGTACTATCGGCTCACTAAATCTCGTGGCCAGACTCCTCTGTTTACTAGGTCAAACTGAAGTCAGAACACTGCTGCCTCAGGACCTGCGAATTTCCCCTTAATTTACCATACATAAATTGAATATGCCAAACAATATTTATCATTGAATAACATAATGTCATACAAGATGTCATATACCACAAAGCATACATAGAATTCTCATATTTCTATTACATCTCTTTCTGCCTAAACTCCGGCAGCATAACCGCTACGCTTCATCTGCACAAAGAACTGAACTGTACTGATTCGGTAATCCCCTCATAAGAACTACCATTCTACGTAGTACCCAGGAAAGACTAGATGAACCGGCTAGGTCCACTCACTTCTAGCCTCCTTAGACAGCACTACGTACACAATACTTATCATATACTGATGTTCAGTCTTTACTTCGGCAGCATAACGGCGTCTCTTAGCATTCTCAAAATCCACTTTAGCATAACCTCCCTGTAATGGGTTATGTATGGGGATGAGATTCGGGGGAATCTCAGTAGCAACAATCATAACAATATATGTAATGCAGAGTGACAGTGCTTGCTTGTGATTGTGTACAGATAAGTATGCTGCGTGCTTCCATGCTTAATAACATATGATCATAGCATTACAGCAGAGCTTCAGACATAACATATAAGACAACAATCCAACCAAACAATAGCACATCAAATCACAAAGCCATTACATAAAAGCTAGGATTAGTTACTACCTGGCTAGCTCAGTAGAACCTTACTATCTCTATTCTGCTTCCAGCTCCGCCAGAACTTCCTTACTTCCTTTCCTCCTTTCTCTCTTCCTTTCCTTCTCCTTCTCTCTCTTCTTTCTCTCCCTTCTCCTCTCTATGCGTGAATGGAAATGAAGGCAAGGGGGTATTTATAACCTCCTCCAATGGCAATCCCGTAATTTCCATGAACTCTGATCCTGCGGTCCTGGTTTTTCCTGGATTTTCCTATTTTCTTTTATTTCTTTTACTGCATCATGCATGACATCACTCAATGCCAACTCATGGGACACCTCACCTCCCACATTCTTCACATGGTGAAATTGAGAGAGAGCTAGAGCCTTCCGGAAGCTTTCCGGTCCAATCCAGTACCGGCCCGGTCCGTTTCCTCGAAAAACGTGCTATTTTCCGAATATGATTTTTCTAAAAATCCTTTTTATGTCTACTGACCTCACATTTAGTATCTAGACCCTTTATATCATTAAATTTTTAATACTGGGTCCAGACTCAGTTACAGATCCCCTGCGAAATGACCAAAATGCCCTTGGTGCCCTATCTTGTCCTATTTTAACCCTAAGGGCAAAATCGTCATTTCACACCTTTCTGAACCTGGTCAAAGCATATACTGGCTCTAGTCAACCTTATTTAGATATGTCTTAGCCTCTAGGCCTATCCAGAATGACCAGAATGCCCTCCATTCATCTGCTGCCCTTTTTGTACAACACAGGGGCATTTTCGTAATTTCACACTTTTTCGGGGTTTCGCTGGACACTGGCCCACCTATCAGTCCAAGAGTCTTATTGAGCCTCTAATGGCGCCATTTTTGGGCTTCCTGGGTCCATTACATGTATGGCACTACTTTAGTCACTAGTCGCGACCTAGCCATCATCTCATCGCGACATAACACCTTTTAGTTCATTAGTCGCGACCACAGCACTCTCTAGTCGCGACCACAATATTCTTTAGTCTCGACCATAACAGTCTTTCGTCATGACCATATCACTTTTTAGTCGCAACCAGGCTTATTCTACTCATTAGTCGCGATACCACATACATATTCGTCACGACCGAGGCTCTCTGCCAATATTAGTCGCGACCATAATACACTCTCGTCGCGACTAACGTCTTTATCATCGTGACCTAACTGGTCAACTCTTGAACCTTTGACCTTTACATCATCCCTAAATGGCCATTTACCCCTTGGGACTTCCACTGTTTACACATAAGTCCCCGTACCTTTACTTACTCGCAGCTCAGTCCCTGAAACTCTTTACGTTCCTCTGGAACTTCTGCTAAAAAAGGGTCTAGTAGCCTCTTAATCTTAGGCTATCTCTGCATCTCTAGGCCTAAAAACTGGGATGTTACAAGAAGTATATCGCTTCCTTGATAAATAATGCATATTCAATTATACCCTTTAAGTATCTTAGGATTCTTTTCACTTCTTTCCAGTTTTATCACTGGGTTTGGACTGGAATCTACTAACCAGCTCCACAAAATAACGAATATCTGGTATTGTACACATCATTGTGTATATTAGGCTACCAATGGCACTGGCATATGGAATTCTTTCTATCTGCTTTTTGTCTAATTCACTTTTAGGATACATGTCAAGACTCAAGGCCACTCTTGTAGCTATATGGATATCCATGGGATTGTAGTCACTTATATTGAATCGCTCAAGTATTTTCTTAATGTAATTCTCTTGTTAAAAAGTAAGGATTCTCCTAGAGCGATCTCTTCAGATCTTGACTCCAAGTATATATTCTACCTCACCCATGTCTTTTATCTTGAAATTTGGCAAGAGATATTCTTTAATAGCTATCGCTAAGTCAAGACTATTTTCGGCTAAGATATGTCGTCTACGTATAAGGATAATATTACAAAGTTACCCTTAAACCGCTTAACATACCATAGTGGTCTTCCCCTATCATTGGAAGTCATATGAGGTTTTTGCCTTATGAAATCTCAAGTACCACGTTCTAGATGACTATTTTAGTCCATAAATGGATCTTTTGAGTTTACACTTTTTGTGCTTAAACCCTTTTTCAATGAAACCTCATAGTTGTTCCATACAAATTTCTTCATCCATATCACTATTCAAGAATACAGCTTTTACATCCATCTGATGTAATTCTAAGTTTAAACTATTTATTATTGCTAGAATAAGTCTTATCAAGTTGAAGCACACAACAGGTAAAAAAGTATCATCGTATCTATACATTTATGTTGTGTATATCCTTTTGCAACCAATTGGACTTTATATTTGTCAATTGGTTCATCTACCTTTCTTTTGACTTTGAGAACCCACTTGTTCCCAATTGATTTACGGCCTTTTGGTAGGTCAACCAAATTACAAACTTAGTTTTTCATCATTAAGTCCATTTCATCTTTTATTGCTTTCTTCTATTCCTCCTTGGCAGGACCTACCAAGGCTTCATGAATAGAGTGTGCTTTATTATCCCTTTTGGAGTAACTAAGAGTGCTTCGCCTTTTATTTGGAAGCGTCTATTTGGAATACTTTCTCTATTACTCCTTCTAACAGGAGCTACTTGCTTATCTTTTTTTATTTGTCATAGTTTTTGTGTTGACCATTCTTGGTTCTCACTCATATTCACATACCTAGAGGATTCTAGTATGTTAATTTGTTATGTACTGTCCTTCTCCTGGGTCTCATAAAGAGATATAGTGTGGTCAACATCTCCCCTACTGGGAAATTTCGTCTCAATAAATGTAACATCTCTTGATTCTATTTTAGTCACTATTCCATCTTCCATTTCACTTATGAATACATATCCTTTTGAGGGTTAAGAGTACCATATGAAGATACATTTCTTCCCTTTAGGACCAAATTTCCCATGTCTATGAGAACCGTCATGGATATATGCCATCGAGCCTCAAGGTCTAAGGATACTTAGATTTGGCGAGCATTTAGTCTATAACTTGTAGGGCGTATAAGTGACTGACTTTAAGGACACACTATTAAGTATGAAGGTATCTGTCAATAGAGCATCACCCCAATATGAAATTGGAAAATTTTCCTGAGCCATCATAGACATAATCATGTCTAGAAGAGTTCTATTTCTTCCTTCAACAACCCTATTCTATTGAGGTGTGCCAAGGATAGTTAGTTGGCTAATAATCCCTTTTTCTTTGTAGAGTTGTTTGAATTGATCTAACAGGTATTCACGACCAAGATCAGTGCCTAATGCTTAGCTTTTATTATCCATTTGATTCTATACTTCATTTATGTATCGTCTAAAATACTCTAGTACCTCAGACTTATGTGAAATCAAATAGACATGACCATATCGTGAAAAATTATCAATGAATGTAATGAAATACCAAGCTCTGTGTCTTGCCCTCACACTTATTAGACCATAAATATCAGAATGGATTAATTACAATAGATTTTTAGCCATGTTCTCTTACCAAATAGCTTTCTAGTTGCCTTACCAGCTAGACATTTTTTGTATAATGACATATCCATATTGGGGATTACCCCGAACATGCCTTCTTTTGCCATTTTAATCATTTAATTTTGATTAATATGTCCTAGTCTAGCATGTCAGATATTCATATCAGGATTATTCGAAGTAATAGAGAAACAATCATGAGCATTAAAATCACCAGCAGATCAATAATAAAGAACTTTGAAATCGAAAAGTTAAACCATAAAATGAATTATTAAAACTTTCTATAACTTTACCATGAAAGTTTACGTTAAACCCAAAGTCTAGTAAGCAAATAACAGAAACTAAATTCTATCGGATGTTGGGAGCATAAAGCACATCATGCAACATCAAGATCTTTCAACCATACAAAACAAGTTTGCAGGTACCAATGCCTCGAACATTTATCCTTGCATTATTCTCAACGTAAAGCCACTTGCTTTGATATGGCAACTGATGGTATTCCATAAAATATTCTCGATCTCGACTTACGTTGTATGTGGAGTCTGAGTTAAAAATCCAAGAAAAAGAAACAGGTTATGTCAGAAAAATAGTTCTTGAAAGAAATGAGACATGTGAATTCACATAATTCACTGATACCTTTTTACTCTCATCCTGTTTAAAATAGTCGCATATGAAATGCCCCATGTTGTTGTAGGCAAAGCATTTGACCTTCAGGTATAACTTTTTCTTGCCTCCTTTCTTTCATTTATTCTTGTACTGTTACTTGCCTTTCTTTGGTGGAGGACCTCCTTTCTTTCCATTCTTCTAGAATTTCTTGCCCTTGTTGGGTTCAGGTTTTAAATGGGAAGGACCAGCACTTTCGGTCAAATAGGCTTATCTAATGGCCTTATAAGCCTCTAGATGTTCATCCTCTAGCTCCAACTGCTTATCTACATTCAAAGTGATGATATTTTTATTGTGGGTCAAATTAACTTTTATGTGCTCCTAACTGGAAGTGAGAGGCATAACATGCACTTACTGCTCATTAGATATATTATATCGAGTCTCCTTCAGTTCACAAATCATATTGGCCATCTCTCTCAGATGTTGCCTCATAGGGTTATTTGACTTAAAGCTTATAGGTATCGACTTAATCGTCTACCTTCTAAGCTTGGTCGTGGAGACTCAGCTAAACTTGTCATTCAAGGCTATCCACATGGCTTGTCCAGTCTTGCATATCTCAAATTCACACATTAGGTCGTTAGCCATGACGCTCAACATTGTGATTCTTTCAATTATATTCTTCTTCTTCCAAGATAGGTATACCTCTCAGTCTCTCATATGTTAAACTGTATTTCCAGCCTTAGGTTCTACTAGGGCCATTGATAATAGCTCAATGGCATCCTGTTCTTCAAGGATACGCTAAAAAAAACTGATAGTTGTAGCATGTAATTTGTGTTCTAAGCAACTAGTAGAGAAGAGGAGATCGATTTCCATTTTACTGCTAAAAATTCTTTACTTCACAGTGGTTTAGCTCTAAAGTGCTAAATTTTGTAGCCCACGAACGATGGGTTCATAAAATGTTATCAACACAAGTCTCTAACCAAGATAGAAGAAGGACCTATTCTTCTTTACGAATGATCATATTAAGAGAGCTTGTCAATTTTTATGATCACTTTAGAGAACCGGTTGTTCTCATATGACTGTTAAGAGGACATGTTGTTCTCATATGATTGTTAGGAGAACATGTTCTTCTCATATATGGCTATTTAGAGAATAAGATGTTATCAAATAACTACTAATCACCATAAAGTTTTGATTTTTTTTATTATGGCTAGAAGCTATAAAGCTTAGATTTTTATCCAATGGCCAAAAGTAAAGTTTTGGTTTTTGTATTGTCACCAGAAGCTATAAATTAAATCTTATTTTTTTATATCATGGCTAGAAGCCATAAAACTTGAATTTTTATCTGATGGCCAGAAATAAATCTCTGATTGTTACATTATTGACATAAGCCATAAAGCTTGGATTTTTATCCAAATTTAATATTTATATTATGGCAAGAAGTCATAAAGCTTAGATTTTTATTCAATGGCCACAAGTAAATATTTGATTTTATACTATGTTACATTATAGCTAGAAGCCGTAAGCTTGGATTTTTATCTAACTTTGATTTTTATATTTGGCAAGAAGTCATAAAGCTTAGATTTTAATCCAATGGCCATAAGTAAAACTTTAATTTTTATACTATGGCTAGAAGCTATAAAATTTGGATTTTTATCTTATGGCCTGAAGCCATACAACTTTAATTATACCTCATTAAATGGAGAGGGGCCGCGTATCTTTAATTTTGTAAAAGATTACTGCATTATTTATTAATACTTCCATGTGATGATTATGATTTGAAAATGTTTGAGGTTTATCTATATTTATATATATAATATCATTGTATCATATTTAAATTAAAATCGAATCCTATATATGAAGTTTAAATTTATTCAAACGCTTCATATATACTATGTAGCCTTATGATACTTTCATGTACATTTCCCTTTTAAAATTGCGTTGATATTGTTTTTAGGTTTAGAAAGACTTATCGTAGATCCTAATCCTGATTTTCATTTATAATATTTGAATTATGTCCCTTTCTCCACATAATGGATCCATATATTGCCTGCATATTCAATTTGGTGTTTTGAGTTGAAACATAACTTGATTTATGTTACCTCTATCTTGGTAAAATTTGAGACTGAAATGATTTTGAGCAAGTTCAGGCATTTTCTAGCTCAACTTTCTATAATTATCATTTTACCTCTAAACTCTTGAAAATTATACTTTTAGTCCCACAACTTTTCATAATTACACTTAATAGCCTATAACTTGTGTCTACTTTCATTTTGCACCATAGAACTTTTAGGGTTTTCGCTTTAGTCCCTTTTTTAAAAATGACCATTATGCCCTAAGGACTTTCACTATTTACATACAAGTCCTTATACTTCACTTATTTACAGTTTAATTCCTGAAAACTTTCCGTATATTTCTAGGACTTCTTCTCAACGGGGTTTAGTAATCTATCTATTTTAGGCTACTATTTTTGGGTCTCTGGGTTCAAAAATTAGGATATTATAATTAACCCCATGTTACTCAGGTGGAGTAATGTGGTAATAAATTTAAAGATTGTGATAGTTGGATATATGTAGGTTCACAATTTTGTTTGAATTAATAATTATAAACAACTTGATTTGTGTGTACAAAATGTGACTGCATAAACTCTACCCGCAGATGTTTTTGATTTTTTAGCATAACCTTTATATTAACAATGAAACATGTTGTTCACTAGAAAAAAACAATGAAACATGCTGTAAATTGTTCTTATGGCAAAAACTAGTATTGCTATATCACTATAATTTTAGTAGTTGAGTCAGTGGCCTTAAGAAACTTGTCACTGCAAACTTAAACTGTAATCCATCATTTTTCATGCGATTATTATCTTCTAATCCTCCTTCTTTTCTTTGGAAAGACCTTATCAAATATAGTAGAAACAAAAAGTCTTTTATATTTGTTCTTTGTGGAAAGGTAGCTCTATTGCAGGTATTGAACATAGATGAGAGTAGCCGATGGATTTAATTTATTTGTACAACATGATTATAAGTATGCATAGTTTTAAATTAATCCAAGGGCTTGTAGAGTTTCGAAGGGAGTGTGGTAGAGTGGGGTGGGAACTCACTCTTTGACTCTATTTTTTTGGAATTCAAGTAAAGAAAGGTAATTCTCGTTGTTTGGTAGATATAATGGCAATAATGGTAAGGTGGATTTTAAGGTGAAATTTTTTAACTTTACCCTTACACAGAAGAAAAGCAAAGTAGGGATAAATAGATGTTAAAAGAGTAAGTGGGTTACAAATAACATAGCCATGAAGGCTATAAATTCAAACATTGAATGACATGAAAGAGATTTACATCTTTGAAAGATGTTTTTATCACAATCTTGAAAATTGAAACTACAAGAAAAAAGGTTGTTGGCAGCGGTTGACATAAACCGCTAGAAACTAACAGGATTTCTAGCGATTATATGACAAACAGGTAGAAATTCCAACCGATTTGACTAAAATGGGTGTGTGCTACAACTTCCTAGCGGTTCAGCCCCAACCGCTAGAAAAAGACCGTAACAAGTATTGGGGCCATATAGCATGAACTTGGTACCACATTTTCAGCAATCCATTTCTAATGGTCTGGTTAGGGAAACTACTAGAAATGTGTTGGTTTCTTGAGGGGTTCTAATACTGGCAGGAGTAAGGGTGGCAGAAAGTTTAGGGTTTGTACTTTTCAACAATTATGGAGATAACTGCTAGAAATTTGCAACCTATATATAACCCCGCTGTCCTCTTTTTGATATTTTTGGCGAGTTGTGAATTAAAGCTCTACCGAATTCTCTTCACAAATCAAATCCGGATCCAGATATAGATAATACTTCACATTTCCAGGTAAGCATAGAAATTTAGTTCTCAATTATTTCTGAAGTTATTTTTTATTTTGTTTATTTATTGTATTTCTTAAATTATTATTATTTGATATTATTTATTATTTATATAAATTGTTATTTAATATTATAAATATGAGTTTTCGACCCGTGAAGGAGTCAGTTGATCCTAATACACCCAACGAGGATCTTGTTTCTAGGCTTAATACTTCTTGGGCAGATATAAGCATTGAGAACTACGATTTAAACAAGGAGGGGATCTTGAACTTCATGGCAAATAAAGTCCCCCATAATGATGATGCTGATTTATCGGGGGAGGATCAGGGGAATGAGCATTCCCATATTGACGATTCTCTAGAGGAGGGAAGGATCAGCGAAATGAGGATCCCAAACTGAGCCATGCCATACTCCAAGGTGCCATACCGGCATTGAAGTGGAGTTCAAGGGAAACTATTTGATTTATATAAAAGGTTGTTTAAATTTAATTCATATATAATTAATTTCCCAATTACATGTGGCAGACTCTCATGGGAACATGTCTATTAGGAGGCTGAATATTAGAGAGCTCTCAATGATGACGAGTAGACGTGGGGTTGTGCTGCTGAACGTTTTGGTCCAACCAACTAGGAGAGGGGCCAGATATATAGTAAGTTTGTGCACCTTGTTGGTAAATAGTGGACCATTTTGCCTATTTTTGTGAAGGACTGGAAGAATATCATAGCATAAAAGAAGCATGAAGCTTAGAAACTGATAAAGGTGAAATATATTTTTTATTTAAAGTACTTAATTAGTTGATTAAATCTATATAATAAATATTAAATATATATAATCTATATTAATATAGATAGATTTAATATATTAAATCTATATAATCTATATAATGAATATAACTTTTTCATTTATTTAATTACAGGGTAAATTTATATTGGGAGAGGAGTTGAAGGCTGATACCTAAAAATATTAAAGGGAACATGGAAGAATCATAGGGGTGATCTGTGGCATAAGAAGAAAGGTGACAGGCGGGGCCCATACAGGAGATATTGGCGGATATATCTGATAGAGTTTCAGAGCAAGATTAGTCCAATTTTGTCTACTTGAGTATCTCTATTGAGCATCATGTATATATCATATTAATATTATTGCATTAATTATATTGAGAGCGTCAGGCAACAGATAGTACGCCATAGGGGAGGGTCTAAGAGATTTGATGTCGCCTTTGATGATATGTAAGTACATAAAAATAATTTATACATTATGTATGTGTATATAATTTATAAATAATTATTTTTCCATTTAATCTATAAAGGAAAAAGCTGCAACAGGAAAAGGGTAACGTCTATTTATGGCGAGATGTGGCCTTATTTGTACATGCCTCAAGATGGGTCTTCTGCGTTATGTCACATCCTAATTTTTCCCTATCTGTATGGAACAAACAGTGGAACTTGTAAGGGATAGAGGAAAGAGTTTTGGAAGGGATGGTGATGATGATCAGAAGAAATAATAATAGTTAGATGAGTTTCAAGCGGGAGAAGAAAAGAAAAGTATAAAGTTATAATGTCAAGGGACATAAACGTCATTTTGATGAAAGTTTAATATAAAATATTCAAGGGACTTAAATGGAGTTTTGTGAGTTCAGAAATTAAATTAGAATCTCAAATTTAGTTGAAAGGGACTAAAATGACATTTTAAAATTTGAAGTAAAGGACCAAAATAGAATTTGACAAATTAAAGGACTAAAGTGTAATTTGCCAAATTCAAGGGGTAAAAATATAATTATGAGAAAGTTGATCTAAAAAGACCCAAGACTGCCCAAAAAAGTTTTGATCTCAAATTTTATCAGTAAATAGAGAATGGTAATTGGGCCAGGCATATTTTACATAATTTTGATTTGAGGCCCCAAATAATTGATATTAATTTTTAAAGTCTAGAGATTATTATAGGATCTTCTGGATTTCCTAATTAGATGAAAGTTTGTAATAAATTCCTATAATTAATATAAGAATTTATTAAGCTAACAAAACTTAAAAAGGAGTTATGTAGAATATATAATAGAATTTACAGTGAAATAATGCACCCGATAAATACTTTTGGGTAGGTTTTATTGGGAATTATGTTATAGAGGCATTGGACTAATTTAATGGCCCAATTTGGCATCCTATAGACCTAGTAATACACTCTAACAGTTATGTCGGCCAGTGTCCAGCCCTTACGAAATTACCCCTATGTTACCATATTGAACAAAAGATGAATGGAGGGCATTTTGGTCATCTGGACACTGTCAAAATGTCAAGGGAGATACATGAATGATTAATCATAGTCAGAATATGCCCTGATGAAGTGTAAAGAGGTGTAAAAGGAGAATTGTGCCATTAGAGTTAATATAGTATAAAATAGTGAACTAAGGGCATTTGGGTAATTTTTTAAGGGATTGTAAGCAGATAAATACCCAGTACAACAATTTCAATGGTAGAAAAAAATCTAGATACGGGATTTAAGGTCAAAAAATATATTATGGAATCTCAGAAAAATTAGAGTTATTAAACAGTCTATTTTTGTGAAATTTGAACGGGCAGGTAACAGATTGGACTAAAATTTTTTCAACCAGATTTTTACCCTAAGTTGTGCCAAACAAGGACTTAAATTATGTCATGGATGATTTCAGATTAAAATTTGGTGGGAAGTCAAGATTAAGAAGTAATCTTGGCCTTTTTATTCAAATGGTGCAAGAATAGATCTAAGCCCTTGATTCACCCATGAAATTCTCTATATATACCCCCCAAATCTGCAGCACATACAACATTAAGAAGCCATGGGGAGGTGCTGCCAAACTTGCTCTAGACTCAAGGAAAGAAGAAGAAGCAAGTAATCAAAGAAGCTAGGAATCAAGAGCATAAGGTAAGTACTTTAATCAACCTTTTAATTTTGAGTTCTAGGAAGAATTATCTTGAGTTAAATAGCTAGAAAAAAATGGAATTTCTCCTCTTCCATGGCTGGCCGAAACCTTTACATAATTAGGGGAAGGAGAAATTGAGGTTAGAACAAGATAAAATAAAGAGAATTAAGCTAGAATCAAGTGGTATTAACTTGTAGAATCATGTAAGTTTATAATTTCAATCTTGAGTATGCTCTGCCACTCTGTGAAATTCTAGACAGGAAGAGGAATTTCATGATTTTGATGCTTCAAATGGATTTAAAATAAAAAATTGTGTGGGATAAAGTAAAGAAATAAGTATTGGAAGCATGAAAATCAAAATTGTAATTTTTGGAGATGCTATGTGTTATTTCAGTTTCTATCCATTTAATGGGGAAGGAGTTTGATTTTTATAAATATAAGCTCATATTTTCAAAGTTAAGAGACATAATCTTGAATTTCCAGAATTTGCCATATGAACAGTAAAAAGTAACAATTTAACTGTATTTATTGGCAAGGTAAAGGTCCAGATTTATATTTTTCCTTAAAGAGCTATGAAAGAGCTTCAAGTAAAAATTTGAATCACCTCTATATGATTTCTATAGAATTAGTTATAAATTTTTAAAGTTGGACTGTCAATCTGGAATTTACCAAATGAACAGTACCCGAGAAGTAAGTTTTAAAATTTTAATTTTTGGGCTAAAGTAATACTTTTGTTAGTTAAATAAGCTTTCGAATACGGACTCTGAGGGGTTAAAAGTAGGATGTTTCATTTTGGTATCAGAGCAAAAGATTCTGGTATTAATACAGAATAAAATTTTAGCACAGATAAAGGTTTTGGTGCAAGATAAACTTGCTCTAATTAGAAAATAGAGTATGTAGCAGATTAGCTACGACCTATTTAAGATTGAGGTTTATGATGGGTTACCTATTCATAGTCCAACTAATATTATGAATTGGAGGTGATTGCTCTATGGTAAGTATATTAGACATGATGAGCCATAACCCTAGGTCACGATTAAAGAAGACAAAAAATGTTGGTCGTAACGAGAAGGTACTTTGGTAGAGACTAATATTCACAGAAAATATTAGCCGTGACGAGATGATATTTTGGTCATGACGAATAGACACAGTGAGTCTAGTCATGAAAATATAGTGTTATGGTCGCGATAAATGAACACAAAAGATTTTAGTCACGATGAGTCAATAGTTTGGTTGCAACTAAATAACAAAGTAATCCTAAGATGTTTAATAGGAAAGAAAGAGATAGCTTCTGGCCTTATAGTAATCCTTGAGGATATAGGAAACTTAAAAGTATGAATAACTTAGAGATATGAGCCAGACCCTACCTCTGTTAGTTGAAGAAATAAGGATACAAAAGTCTTTAAGGCTAGGGACAGTCTTACAGGAAATGAGAGATGTTATAATAGAATAAAACTAAGTATGGCTAGTAGTGGTTATGGGAAAGGTAGCCATAGATTAAGAGACTCCCCTATCTAAGAAAGAGTAATGCTTAACAGTCAGACAAGACAATTAGGGTTGAGTCTATGCCTTGTATTCTAACAGTAGGTTAAAGTGGTAACTTAAGCTAAATGAATGAATATAGCCTAGTTAAGGTAAGATGACCCACAAAATATCTATCTTATATTGTTGAATTGATGAACAGGATCTTGGAGATAGTGAGCTAAAGATAAATAGCCTCATTAATTTTTTGGGGATTAATAGAAAGAGATGATAAGAGATAGATAATGAAACATATAGTTACGGGAAACTAGTATGATGAGAGACAAGTATATTCCCGATAATGTTAATACCTACTCAGTTTTAGGGTTAGGTTGAGAGGCCTTTGAGTAAGGGATACGACATATGAAAGTTCTGGCCACATATTTTTTCTTAAGAATTGGGAACTAGTCCTTCGAATCAGAGTTGATATTGCTCCAAATAGAGCAAGATACCCTATCAGTGTAAAAAGGGGATGCAGTTAGATGGAGTTGATGTTGCTTTGACGGAAGAATATGTCCTCCATTAAGAACAAAGATACTACAGCCGAGGTAAGGCAAGCGGAGTTACCTTTAAGCATGTAAGAAAGAATAAATTGGTATAAGTCCTCTCCCTCTAATTTTATGAATAAGAAGATGATTTTATAGCTGACTCTATAGACAGATAGAGAGGCTCCCTTTTGGTAGGGATAAGATGTTTGAATGTTATGCTACAGATGAAATAGCAAGTGAGAGCTTTTACTCCTTGCATGAAATGCCAAGCATTATGTTATATTTGTAAAATATGCTAAAGCTCAAAATGTTACAGTAGTACAAGCTCCACTTGATAAAGCTCTGTAAGCTCTGAGTATTAGAGATGTGCATATTAAGGAAAGGAATGCTTGACTTAGAGCTATTCATTCATGAGCAGGTATGCGGTCCTGCAACATATTAGCTAGGCATTATGCATGTTAAAGTATGTGCTCCTACTTAACAGTAAAATAACGTAAAGAACAATCATATAAGTCATTTTTCTACACTGATTATAATTGTTAGAGACGGTGAGAGTAGCTGGTAGAGTGAGAAAACCCTACGACTCCTATTGTAAATTGATTAAAGTATAGTATGAGGCCTAAGCCAAACCTAAAAGGATGGATATGTTGTTGGCTAGAGTGAGAAATGATACCAGTATATAGGAACGAATAAGAATCATTCAGTGTACCTAGAGGTAACAACCTGTAATACCCCTAATTTTTTGTACTGATTTATATGTACAGATTGAATGAAATATATGAATTATTTTTCAGGAAAAGATGTGGCTATCTATGTAAAGAAAGGGATTAAATCTAAAAGGAAAGAAAAGGTAAGGACTTCAGTGTAATTATGGAAAGTTTAAAGCTAAGAAGAAAAAGTAGACAAAAATGTGGGGTCTTTAGGTGTAATTTTAGCCAAATAAAGGGACTTAGTTGAAAAGAAGAAAAGTTTTCGGGGCAAAAGTATAATTATGAAAACCTGGACCGAAAATAGGCAAAAATAGTGATCGTACTCCGATCAGCCCCATATTTTACTAGAAGATAGAGCAAGTGACGCTGGGTAATCCAGCGTAATACAGGAATTTTTCAAGACTCCAGATAGCAGAAATTGATCTGATAGTCCAAAAGTTATAAAAATTCCTATTGGATATCCTAGATTTCAGATATAAGTGAGAAATTACAGGATGATGCATCCTGATGGGATAGATGTCAGGAAACTGACAGAATACCGATAGGAGGTCTGTAGAAAAATTTATTCGCAAATTAGCAAATACAGACGGGAGTGTGAGGCCTCCAGGTATCCGATAGGGAGATTTATCGGTATTTAAAAAGGGACTGAATGAGTTCGGATGACCTCAGTCAGATGACTGTTATAACCCATAGGGATGCCTAAACACAGCAGGCCAGTGTATCTGGTAAAAGGACCCGGTGTTTGGATATGTGTATATGTTGGAGATTGTGCCCTAGGGGCCAATCATTATCTTATGAACATTGTTGATTTATGAATTTCTTAATTATGTTATCATATTATTTGCATGTTTACTATGATGACAATCCTTGGATAACTCGTGATCTTATCCTAAATATCCCTGGTCGGTCATCTATGCGGGAGCAGAGATGAAATAAGACCGGTATGACTTTGAAGATATATAGAGATATAAATCAAAGTCATAAGCACATGTAAGAGTACAAGGTGTTGGACCGACCCGCTATGAGAGAGCTGCATTGGTTAAGTCATAAGCGTCTCTCATATACAAGCCATGTCACTATGCCCTTTGACCTGAGATCATCATGGATTCCTACATGACAAACGCTTAGCTTTGACCTAGTCAAAAGTCACTTTTGACCGAGTGATCATAAAGGCTATGCTCGGACTTAGTGGTTTTTCATGCGGAGGAATGTGAATGGTCAAGATAGAATTTGTCCCTCACATTCGTAGAGAGATATTACTGGGTCCCTCGGTGAGTGAGTCTGAGAAATGTATGGCCATACTAGAATGGAAGGGTAGTTCCATTTCTATACTCAGAGATCGTGAAAGTAACGGTGAGGAACAGGAGGATGACGTTCTCCATGCCTCATCCTTGACCGAAATATCGTGTGACAAAAGGGACGTGATATGGTTGTATGAAAGGTTACATCGTTTATCGATCCTCATATGTTTTGGGTAGTTGTAATGCCTTGCTAGAGACCGCTTACGACTTGTGGGTCAGTATAGTAACTGGGCTACTGCCAACTTCATATGGGCCTACAGGGTCGCACACAAAATAGCCCAATATGAGCTATGATGTCCAGATTCATTGAATCTAAGAGATGTCTAGATTCAATGAATAATCTAGGGTGGATATATATTTTTTATATATATAAATTTGTATATATATATTATATATAATATAAGAGATATTTGTAAGATTTATTTTATAAGGATAAATTAAATCTCTATCACTTTTGAATTTGAATTTAAATGGATATGATCTATTTGAATTTGAAATTCAAATTGATAAGATATCTCAAATTTGATTTATGAGAATAAATCAAATATAATTTTGTCTTTATCTTTATTTTAAATTAAATAAAGAGGTGAATTAAATCTGTGGGACGGATTTAATATAAACCATATTTATTTAATCAGTTTCTTATTAAATTATGCAATATATGATATTGTATTAATTCAGAATTAATATAAGATTAATTCTGAAGCCGGGCCCTATTAGAAGCCCGATAGCTTCCTATATATTTGACATTAGGGGCTAGGGTTCTACACATCTCTACACACACATTCAGACGTGAGAAAAGGGGGCAGGGAGAGTGCAAAAGGTTTGCAGATAAGAAACTGCCGAAATAGAGACGGTGAGGACGGAATCTCTAGAAAGCCCTAGAGGGACAAGAGGCGCTAGCACGTCGTTCGCGATTGGAATGCTGTTCGTGTGGATACCGGTAGAGGAAGCCGATCTGAACTATCGACTTCTTATGATCGACGAGACACGAAGCAAGGTCGCGACCTATTGACACTGAGGTCGCGACCATACGGGCATCTGAACGTCAGAAATCCGAGAAGAGGAGACAGGTCGCGACTTGAAGCTGACGAGGTCACGACTACAAACTCCAGAGACGTCCAGTCACGATGAGAAGCAGAGTAGGTCGCGACTAACAACTCCAAAGGTGACAGGTCGAGACTAGAAGTTGAGGAGGTCGCGACTGAAAGTTCCAAAGGCGAGGAGTCGCGACTAGTGGACACTGAGGTCGCGACCAAAGTTCGAATACCGAAGGTAACACTTCTTTCTCCTTGACTTAAACACATTCGGTAGATCCTGGCTGGGAATGGAAAAATTTTTAAAGATAATTTCCGCTGCGTGTCTTCCAATTCCCTACAGTATAAACGGTGTATGTTAGATAAAAGGCTCGATGAACATTGCGTGAGGAAGATTCCTCGTAATAAGTGCCAAGAAGGCATTGGACCCTGAGAAGCCCAATAATGGCGCCAACAAAGGCCCAATAAGACTCTTGGACTGATAGGTGGGGCAGTGTCCTGCAGAACCCCGGAAAAGTGCAAAATTACGAAAATGCCCCTGTGTAGTACTAAAGGGGTAGCAGGTGTATGAAGGGCATTTTGGTCATTCTGGATAGGCCTAGAGGACAAGACATATACAGGTGAAGTTAACCAGAGTCAGTATATGCCCTGACAGAGTACAGAAAGGTGTAAAATTACAGTTTTGCCCTTAGGGTTAAGATAGTGCACGAAAGGCACCTAGGGGTATTTTGGTCATTTCGCAGGGAATCTGTAACTGAGTTTAGACCCAGTATAAAAATATTAATGATATAAAGGATCCAGATACTAAATTTAAGGTCAGAAGACATAATATGGATTTTTAGAAAAATTAGATTCAGAAAACGGTCCAGTTTTCGAGGTGACTCCTCGCCTCTGGAACTTTCAGTCGCAACCTACTCAGCTTCTCGTCCCGACCTGTCGCCTCTGGAGTTTTTAGTCACGACCTCCTCAGATTCTCATCGTGACCTATAGCCTCTGGAGTTGTTAGTCGCGACCTCCCAAGCTTCTTGTCGTGACCAGACGTCTCTGGAGTTTGTAGTCACGACCTGTCCTCTTTTAGGATTTCTGACGTTCAGAAGCCAATTTAGTCGCGACCTCTGAGTCAACTGACTGCGACCTCGTCATACCTGGTGCTCTTTTCTCGTTTACAAGAAGTCGACAACTCAGATCGGCTTCCTCTACGGTATCCACATGAATAGCATTCCAACCACGAACGACGTGCTAGCGCCTCTTGTCCCACTAGGGTTTTCTAAAGATTCCGCCCTCACTGTCTCTATTCTGGCAGTTTCTTATCTACAAACCTTTTGCACTCTCCTGCCCCTTTTTCTCTTGTGAGTTGTGTTGTGTATGGTGTATCGAACCCTAACTCCTAATGTCAAATATATAGGATGCTATTGGGCTTCTAATTGGGCCGGGCTTCAGAATTAATCTTATATTGATTCTGAAATTAATACAATATCATATATTGCATAATTTGATAAGAAACTAATTAAATAAATATGGTTTTTATTAAATCCGTCCCACAGATTTAAATCACCTATTTATTTAATAAAGATAAGACAGAATTATATTTGATTTATTCTCGTAAATCAAATTTGAGATATCTTATCAATTTAAATTTCAAATTCAAATAGATCATATCCATTTAAATTCAAATTCAAATCTGATTGAAATTTAATTTATCCTTATAAATTAAATCTTGCAAATATCTCTTATATTATATATATAATATATATACACAAATTTATATATATAAAATATATAAATCCACCCTATACTATTTATTGAATCTAGACATGTCTTAGATTCAATGAATATGGACATCACAGCTCGAGTTGGGCTATTTTATGTGCGACCCTGTAGGCCTATATGAAGTTGGCAATGGGCCAGTTACTATACTAACCCACAAGTCGTAAGCGGCCTCTAGCTAGACATTATGACTACCCAAAATATATGAGGATCGATGAACGATGTTACCTTTCATACAACCATATCATGTCCCTTTTGTCACACGATATTTCAGTCATGGATGAGGCATAGTGAACGTCATCCTCCTATTCCTGACCGTTACTTTCTCGATCCCTGAGTAGTCTGACGATAGAAATGGAACTACCCTTCCATTACAGTTTGGCCATACATTTCTCAGACTCACTCATCGAGGGGCCCAGTAATATCTCTCTACGAATGTGAGGGACAAATTCCATCTTGACCATTCACAATCCTCCGCATGAAAAACCACTGAGCCCGAACATAGCCTTTATGATCACTCGGTCAAAAGTGACTTTTGACTAGGTTAAAGCTGAGCGTTTGTCATGTAGGAATCCATGATGATCTCAGGTCAAAGGGCATAGTGACATGGCTTGTATATGAGAGAAGCTTATGACTTAACCCATGCAGCTCTCTCATAGCGGGTCGGTCTAACACCTTGTACTCTTACATGTGCCTATAACTTTGATTTATATCTCTATATATCTTCAAAGTCATACTGGTCTTATTTCATCTCTGCTCCTGCATAGATGACCGACCAGGGACATTTAGGATAAAATCATGAGTTATCCAAGGATGGTCATCACAGTAAATATGCAAATAATATGATAACATAATTAAGAAATTCATAAAATAATAATGTTTATAAGACAATGATTGGCCTCTAGGGCACAATTTTTAATAATTTTGGTCATTCTGAAAAGGCCTAGAGGCCAAGACATATACAGGTGAAGTTAACCAGAGTCAGTATTGTAGGGAATTGGAAGACACGCAGCGGAAATTAACTTTAAAAATTTTTCCAATCCCAGCCAGGATCTACCGAATGTGTTTAAGTCAAGGAGAAAGAAGTGTTACCTTCGGTATTCGAGCTTTGGTCGCGACCTCAGTGTCCACTAGTCGTGACTCCTCGCCTCTGGAACTTTCAGTCGCGACCTCCTCAGCTTCTAGTCGCGACCTGTCGCCTCTGGAGTTTTTAGTCGCGACCTACTCTGCTTCTCGTCGCGACCGGACGTCTCTGGAGTTTGTAGTCGTGACCTCGTCAGCTTCAAGTCGCGACCTGTCTCCTCTTTTCGGATTTCTGACGTTCAGATGCCTGTATGGTCGTGACCTCAGTGTCAATAGGTCGCGACCTTTCTTCGTGTCTGGTCGATCGTAAGAAGTCGATAGCTCAGATCGGCTTCCTATACCGGTATCCACACGAACAGCGTTCCAATCGCGAACGACGTGCTAGCGCCTCTTGTTCCTCTAGGGCTTTCTAGAGATTCCGTCCTCACCGTCTCTATTTCGGCAGTTTCTTATCTGCAAACCTTTTGCACTCTCCCTGCCCCTTTTCTCACGTCTGAATGTGTGTGTAGAGATGTATTGTGTGTAGAACCCTAGCCCCTAATGTCAAATATATAGGAAGCTATCGGGCTTCTAATAGGGCCGGGCTTTAGAATTAATCTTATATTAATTCTGAATTAATACAATATCATATATTGCATAATTTAATAAGAAACTAATTAAATAAATATGGTTTATATTAAATCCGTCCCACAGATTTAATTCACCTGTTTATTTAATTTAAAATAAAGATAAGACAGAATTATATTTGATTTATTCTCATAAATCAAATTTGAGATATCTTATCAATTTGAATTTCAAATTCAAATAGATCATATCCATTTAAATTCAAATTCAAAAGTGATAGAGATTTAATTTATCCTTATAAATTAAATTTACAAATATCTCTTATATTATATATAATATATATATACAAATTATATATATAAAATATATATCCACCCTAGATTATTCATTGAATCTAGACATCCCTTAGATTCAATGAATCTGGACATCATAGCTCGTATTGGGCTGTTTTATGTGCGACCCTGTAGGCCCATATGAAGTTGGCAGTGGCCCAGTTACTATACTGACCCACAAGTCGTAAGCGGTCTCTAGCAAGGCATTACAACTACCCAAAATATATGAGGATCGATAAACGATGTAACCTTTCATACAACCATACCACGTCCCTTTTGTCACAAGATATTTCGGTCAAGGATGAGGCATGGAGAATGTCATCCTCCTGTTCCTGACCGTTACTTTCTCGATCCCTGAGTAGTATGAATATAGAAATGGAACTACCCTTCCATTCCAGTATGGCCATACATTTCTCAGACTCACTCATCGAGGGGCCCAGTAATATCTCTCTACGAATATGAGGGACAAATTCCATCTTAACTATTCACATTCCTCCGCATAAAAAACCACTCAGCCCGAACATAGCCTTTATGATCACTCGGTCAAAAGTGACTTTTGACTAGGTCAAAGCTGAGCGTTTGTCATGTAGGAATCCATGATGATCTCAGGTCAAAGGGCATAGTGACATGGCTTCTATATGGGAGAAGCTTATGACTTGACCCATGCAGCTCTCTCACAGCGGGTCGGTCCAACACCCTGTACTCTTACATGTGCTTATGACTTTGATTTATATCTCTATATATCTTCAAAGTCATACTGGTCTTATTTCATCTTTGCTCCCGTATAGATGACCGACCAGGGACATTTAGGATAAGATCACGAGTTATCCAAGGATTGTTATCATAGTAAACATGCAAATAATATGATAACAAATTAAGAAATTCATAAATCAACAATGTTCATAAGATAATGATTTGCCCCTAGGGCATAATCTCCAACAAGTATATGCCCTGACAGAGTACAGAAAGGCGTAAAATTACAGTTTTGCCCTTAGGGTTAAGATAGTGCACGAAAGGGCACCCAGGGGTATTTTGGTCATTTTACAGGGGATCTGTAACTGAGTTTAGACCCAGTATAAAAATATTAATGATATAAAGGAAGCACGCAGCATACTTATCTGTACACAATCACAAGCAAGCACTGTCACTCTGCTTTACATATATTGTTAAGATTATTACTAATGAGATTCTCCCGAATCTCATCCCAAATAACACAATACAGGGGAGTCTATGTCAAAGTAAATTTTGGAAATCTTGAAAGACGCCGTTATGCTGCCGAAATTCTGGCAAAGTGGTAAAGAAAGGAATTGATACGTACTGTGTACATAGGTACTGTCTAAGGAGGCTGGAAGTGAGTGGACCTAGCCGGTTCATCCAGTCTTTCCTGGGTACTTACGTAGAATGGTAGTTCTCAAGGGAATTACCGAATCGGTACAAGATCGGTTACTTTCTAAAGACGAAGGGTAGCAGTTATGCTGCCGGATTACAAGCAGAAAGGATGTATTAGAAACATGAGAATTTTGTACATGTTATGATGAATATCAACTTATTAATTATTAATGAGTATTGTTTGGCATGCTTGATTGATATATGATGGATGTATGCATATGTATGCAAAGTTGAAATGCTGAAATTTACCACTATGAACAGTAACATGTGGTGACCTAATGATGTTTGACCCATGATTAAAAATAGTAAATGGAGGAATAAACGTATGAAATTTTTATGGTAAATAGTAAACATATTAAGATTCGATTTGATATATAATATGCCTCGTTTGAATGTCTACACATGGAGTTATAAATTATCAAAGTTGGGGCCAGAATGCTGGAGTTAGGGGAAAAACGTGGGATGAACAGTAAAGTTGTAACATTGACCCATGTTGACTTGGTTAAAGATTGGTCAATGAGAGATTTTTCCCTAAAATATAATTGAGTTAGCTTCATGTATCAATTGGAACCACTTCATTTTGATTTTTCTATAATTAATTATGATTTTCCAAAGTCAGGTCACTCATCTGGAATTTACACAGTGAACAGTACGCGAGAAGGGAAAAATTCCAGATTGAGAAATTGGACTTCAACAATATTGAAAGTGGTTCTAAATGGTACCAAATGATCCCTAAAATATACGGAAGTAAGGACGTTTCATTTTGGTATCAGAGCAAAGGAATCTGGCTTAGAAAATGCTCTGAATAGACGATTTATAGATAGATATACCATGATAAAGTTATCATAATTAACACTAAGATAGTGTTTGCAGGATGGCTAGATATAGATTCGGATCCGAAACCACGGTGAACCAATGGGATCCTAGACCAGAGGTCTCTAGTTCGGATAGTTCAGAAGAGGAGATAATGAGCAATGATTATGATCCTTGGATAGCTCCAGTAGTTAGTGACTCTGAAGTGGACCGTTCTTCAGTAGGATCAAATTTTATGGTGGATGATCAGGAGGAGATGGTGATGGAAGGTCCTATTCCTGCCATTCCAATAAATGTGGTACCTCCAAATATAGCAGACATTACAGGATCCAGTCCAGTACTTGATCAGATTGATGTACCAGGTCCCAGTAGGCCCAGCGTGACACTAGTAAGGATACCTTTGGGAAATCTGATCATAAGGATGGTGCTGGGGAGGAACCTGAGTAGAGAACAGTTTGAGAGATCAGTGGTATTAGCCCGACAGCTGTATGAGCTGAGGTAGACCCTGGTCAGAGATATAGATCAAGATTATATGGTGTATCAGAATTTTATCACAAGGGTAAAAGCCATATATCAAGCCTGGGATCCAAATGTATTAACCCTGGGGCTTTGGCTAGAGATTATGGATGATATATTGCCAACTACTCCTACCTAGAGAATAGAGTTAGATCGATATTTTGACAAAGAAACATATTGTACTATATCCGACTGGATCTACTTGGTAGGAGAATTTATTAGAATAAGGTTTAAGAAGGATTAGGGTAATGTCCTCAATGTATGTATGTAATGTATTGAAGGTATGTATGACTGTGACATATACCTTGTATGTACACTATATTTGGAATGAAATATGAATTATGTTATTGCATTCTCTTTCTATTTTATAGTAAACAAAATGGTTCGAACAAGAAGAACGATTCCAGCGGAGGAACCCCAAGAGGATGGAAATCTTAATCAACTAATTTTGGAACGATTAGAACAACAATAAAAGATGATTGAGGAAATACGGGTAGCTCAGGCACGCAATGAGCGGGAAAGAGATGCCGCCATAGCTACAGTAGTAGCTGAAGCAGTAAGCAACCTGAGGCCACCTGAGCCTTCAGGATCGGCTAGTAGAGAATCGCAACTGGTGCAGCCCCAGAGATGGGGTGACCCAAGAGAGGATGCAGCTAGCATCTAACAATGGATGATTAGATTCTGCAAGTACAATCCTCCAGTATTTGAAGGAACATTCGAGGTGCAGATAGCTGAGGATTGGATTAGCATATTAGAAAAGATCTTTAAAGTTCTTGACTGCCCAACGAAAACCAAAGCTCAGATGGCCATCTATCAGCTAGAGAAACATGATGATAGGTGGTGGAAGAATACTGAGCTACTTCTACAAGCAAGAGATATTCTGATCACCTGGGAAGTATTTCTTGAGCAGTTTCATGAAAAATATTTTCCTCAGTCAGTTCGAGATGAAAGAGAGGCTGAATTCCTTTTACTAAGACAAGGAGAGAAGTAGTCGTTTGATGAATATCTTGCTAAGTTCATCCGGCTGTCTCAATATTCCACTATTTGTGTCAAGTAGATGATGAACGTTGGATGATAGAAAGGATGATTCGAGGGCTGAACTCTACGCTAAAGGAGAAGTTAACTCCTCAACAATACAGCCAGTTTAATAAGGCCGTGGAGGCATGCCGTATTGTTGAAAATAACATGAATCATAGAGTGCTATCGGGAACCAGGGATCTAGTAGCTCCTAATAAAGCCGTTCGGAATCAAGAATCTGCCAGTGGTAGCGGCTACAGGAAAAGAAAGCGACCATGGCAGAACAGGAGGCCGAGTAGAGGAAATTCCCGTGGAAAGTCCAACAACAGAGATTCAAAGGCCCAAGTATGTGACAAGTATAGAAAGAATCATGGTTACAGAACATGTTTAATGGGCCAGAATATTTGTTACACCTGCAGGAAGCCCGGATATTTTTTCTGAGAATGCCCTCAAGCTATAACTGGACCAAGGCCAAGGGCACCAGGATGAGTATTTGCACTCACTAGGGAGGATGCGCAGCGATCACCTAAGATGATCCAAGGTATAATTTATGTCAATGATCATGCTGTGACTACTCTATTTGATTCGGGTGCAAGTTATTCCTTTATTTCCTATGAGTGTGCCAAATGCCTAGGCCTTCTTATTAGTAAGTTGCATTACGATATACATGTGAAAACTCCCACCAATGCTAGGGTAGTTACGTCTGACGCTTGTTTGAATAGTATAGTGCATTATGAGCACTGCTGTACCACCCTAGACTTAATATGTATGCCTTTCTGAGAGATTGATGTCATACTTGGTTTAAATTGGTTAGCCTCCAATAATGTAATGCTGGACTGCAGGAACAAGACCCTAGTTCTTGGCCCAAAGGTCGCTGATCTGAGTCTGGAAGTAAGATTAAATTTCATAACGGAGGCTCAGGCAAATAAATATTTATGGAAAGGATGTCAGGGATATATGGTGATCTTTTCTGTTCAAACAGAAGTAGAAGAAGGGATTGATGAGATTCCAGTAGTCAATGAATTCCCTGATGTTTTTCCGAAGGAGATTCAGGGATTGCCTTCAGAACGTGAAGTAGAGTTTGCAATTGACATTGTACCTGGAGATGGACCAGTATCCAAGGCCCCGTACCAAATGGCTCCTAATGAAATGATGGAACTAAAGAAGCAAATTGAGGAGCTATTGGAGAAGGGTTTCATAAGACCCAGTGTATCACCATGGGGTGCTCCAGTTCTATTTGTCAAGAAGAAGGATGGCAGCTTAAGGCTGTGCATTGACTACAGGGAACTGAATAAGATTACGATTAAGAATAAATACCCTCTTCCCAAGATTGATGACCTGCTAGACCAATTGACAGTAGCGAGCTTATTCTCTAAGATTGATTTGAGATCTGGCTATCATCAGCTGAGGGTGAAGTCAGATGATATTCCAAAGACTGCTTTTAGGACGCTCTACGGACATTTCAAATTTCTTGTGATGCCTTTTGTGCTAACAAATGCACCTGCTATTTTCATGGATTACATGAACCGGATCTTCAGGCCTTATTTAGATCAGTTCGTTGTGGTCTTCATTGATGATATCTTGGTGTACTCCAAATCTGCAGAGAAACATGAAAGGCATTTGAGAATTGTTCTTAGTACCCTTAAAGAAAAGAAGCTTTATGCTAAGCTAAGTAAGTGCGAGTTTTGGCTTTCAGAAGTCAAATTTCTCGGTCATGTCATATCCCGAGAAGGGGTAGCTGTGGATCCTAGCAAAGTTGAAGCAGTTTTGACCTGGGAGCAGCCGAGGATAGTGACGGAGATCAGGAGCTTTCTTGGCCTAGCAGGGTACTACAGAAGATTTATTCAAGACTTTTCTCGAATTGCCTTGCCACTTACCAAGCTTACCAGAAAGAACCAGTAGTTTAAGTGGGATGAGAAGTGCGAGGCTAGCTTCCAAGAGTTGAAGCAGAGATTAACCACTACTCCCGTGCTGATTATTCCAGATCCAACTCAAACTTACATAGTCTACACTGATGCTAGCAAGCAGGGGTTGGGATATGTGCTGATACAGCAAGGTAGAGTAGTATCCTACGCCTCTCGGCAGTTAAAGCCACATGAAGAAAGTTATCCCACTCATGATCTGGAGCTTGCGGCGGTGGTTTATGCTCTGAAGATATGGAAACACTATTTATATAGAGCAACCATAGAGTTGTATTGTGACCACAAAAGCCTGAAGTATCTGCAGGATCAAAAAGAGCTGAACATGAGGCAACGACGATGGATGGAATTGTTAAAAGATTACGACTTTCAAATTAAATACCATCCAGGAAAAGCCAATGTGGTAGCTGATGCTCTGAGTAGAAAAGTGGTGCAGGTGGCACATATGATGATTAAAGAGCTGAGATTGATAGAAGATGTGCGAGATTGGAGCCCTCTGTATCAAATGCAAATGACAAAGAGTTCTTACGGAGGGGTTCATTTTGAAGCTTGTATAGAAGATGAGATAAAGGAGGCTTAACAGCAGGACAAGCTCGCAGCAATATTTAAGGATAAGCTGGAGAAGGGGAAGACTAGAAATTTTGAGATTTCCCCATATGGATTATTACAATTCAGGGGAAGGCCTTATATCCCTAATGCTAAGGGATTAAGAGAAAAGATTCTGGAGGAAGCACATAGAAGCTGATATACAGTACATCCAGGTATGGCCAAGATGTATTATGATGTGAAAAGGTTGTTTTGGTGGCCTGGATTGAAGAAAGATGTAGTGGCTTATGTGTCCAAGTACTTGACCTGCCAGAAAGTAAAAATTGAACATCAAAAGCCAGCGGGAACATTGCAGCCTCTAGATATCCTTGAGTGGAAATGGGATGGTATTGCCATGGACTTTGTGGAAGGACTACCCATGACTCCAAGTAAACATGATGCAGTATGGGTAGTAATTGATCGATTGACGAAGTCAGCACATTTTCTGGCAATCAATAAAAGGGATTCTTTAGAAAAGCTGGCAAGGTTGTATATAAGGGGGATTGTTAGGCTTCATGGTATCCCAAGCAGCATTGTGTCCGATAGAGACACTAGATTTACTTCTAATTTTTGGAGGGCTTTACAGGAAGAAATGGGCACTACTCTTCGATTTAGTACAGCCTATCATCCTCAGATAGATGGCCAGTCAGAGAGGACAATCCAAACGCTAGAAGATATGTTGAGAGCTTGTGTTTTAGATTTCAAAGGCAGCTGGGATTTCCATCTACCACTCATAGAGTTTGCATATAATAATAGTTACCAGACTAGTATTCAGATGGCACCTTTTGAAGCTCTATATGGACGTAAATGTAGATCCCCTTTATGATGGCTAGAGCTGAGCGAGAGAAGAATCTTGGTCCTGATATAGTGGATCAAACTGCAGAGCAGATTGCGATGATTAGACAAAGATTTCTAATGGCTCAAAGCAGATAGAAGAGTTATGCAGATGTTAGAAGAAAGCTGTTGGATTTTAAAGAAGGAGAGCATGTATTCCTTAAGTTAACTCCAACGACGGGAGCCGGGCGATCAATCAAAGTAAAGAAGTTACATCCAAGATATATCGGGCCATTCTAAATTCTCTCAAAGGTGGGGATAGTAGCCTATAGATTGGCTCTTCCTCCAAATCTTAGCCAAATACATGATGTGTTTCATGTTTCCCAATTAAAGAAGTATATTCCAGATCCATCTCATGTGATCGAGCAAGATAAAGTCGCACTACGAGATGATCTGACTTATGAGGTTGGACCGGTACGAATTGCTGATCGGAAGGTCAAGCAGTTACATAATAAGCAAATTCCTCTAGTCAAGGTGATCTGGAAAGGCTTGACTGAGCATGAAGCCACATGGGAAACAGAAGAAAAGATGAGGAGGAAGTATCCTGAGTTGTTTTCATAGAATATGTATAGTGTAAATTTCGAGGACAAAATTTATTTTAAGGGGGAGAGAAATGTAATACCCCTAATTTTCTGTACTGATTTATATGTACAGATTGAATGAAATATATGAATTATTTTTCAGGAAAAGATGTGGCTATCTATGTAAAGAAAGGGATTAAATTGAAAAGGAAAGAAAAGGTAAGGACTTAAGTGCAATTATGGAAAGTTTAAAGCTAAGAAGAAAAAGTAGACAAAAATGTGGGGTCTTTAGGTGTAATTTTAGCCAAATAAAGGGACTTAGTTGAAAAGAAGAAAAGTTTCCAGGGCAAAAGTGTAATTATGAAAACCTGGACCGGAAATAGGCAAAAATAGTGATCATACTCCGATCAGCCCCATATTTTACCAGAAGATAGAGCAAGTGACCCTGGGTAATCCAGCGTAATACAGGAATTTTTCAAGACTCCAGATAGCAGAAATTGATCTGATAGTCCAAAAGTTATAAAAATTCCTACCGGATATCCTAGATTTCAGATATAAGTGAGAAATTACAGGATGATGCGTCCTAATGGGATAGATGTCAGGAAACTGACAGAATACTGATAGGAGGTCTGTAGAAAAATTTATTCGCAAATTAGCAAATACAGACGGGAGTGTGAGGCCTCCAGGTATCCAATAGGGAGATTTATCGGTATTTAAAAAGGGACTGAATGAGTTCGGATGACCTCAGTCAGATGACTGTTATAACCCACAGGGATGCCTAAACACAGCAGGCCAGTGTATCTGGTAAAAGGACCCGGTGTTTGGATATGTGTATAAACGGTGTATGTTAGATAAAAGGCTCGATGAACATTGCCTGAGGAAGATTCCTCGTAATGCGTACCAAGAAGGCATTGGCCCCTGAGAAGCCCAATAATGGCCCCAACAAAGGCCCAATAAGACTCTTGGACTGATAGGTGGGCCAGTGTCCAGCAGAACCCCAGAAAAGTGCGAAATTACAAAAATGCCCCTGTGTAGTACTAAAGGGGTAGCAGGTGTATGAAGGGTATTTTGGTCATTCTGGACAGGCCTAGAGGCCAAGACATATACAGGTGAAGTTAACCAGATTCGGTATTTTCCCTGACATAAAGGATCCAGATACTAAATTTAAGGTCAGAAGACATAATATGGATTTTTAGAAAAATTAGATTCAGAAAACGGTCCAGTTTTCGAGGAGACGGACTGGGCCGATACCGGATTGGACGAAAAATCTTCCAGAAGGCTTCTTTCTCTTCAAATTGTGCCATGTGATAAATGTGAGGGGTAAGGTGTCCCCTTAGGTGTCCCTTGATGATGCAGTAAAAGGGAATAAAGAAAAATAGGAAATTCCGAAAAAACCAGGACCACAAGTTCAGATGGCTTCAAAATTATGAAAATGCCATCCATCAAAACTATAAATACCCCCTAGCTCTTCATTCTCACGGCCAAGAAGCATTTTAGAGAGATAAGGAAGTTCTTGAGAGAGAAAGTGAGAGAAAGAAAGAAGAAAGGAAGTTCTGGAGGAGTTGGAAGCAGTATAGAGGTTCTGGAGTTCTTCTATGCTTTTGAGGTAGTAACTAATCCTAACTTTTATGTAATTTATTTGTGATTGGTTGTGCTATTGTTTGGTTGGATTGTTGTCTTATATGTTATGCTTGAAGCTCTATTACAATGCTATGATCATATGTTATTGAATATGGAAGCACGCAGCATACTTATCTGTACACAATCACAAGCAAGCACTGTCACTCTGCTTTATATATATTGTTAAGATTATTACTAATGAGATTCTCCCGAATCTCATCCCAAATAACATATTACAGGGGAGTCTATGTCAAAGTAAATTTTGGAAATCTTGAAAGACGCCATTATGCTGCCGAAATTCTGGCAAAGTGGTAAAGAAAGGAACTGATACGTACTATGTACATAGGTACTGTCTAAGGAGGCTGGAAGTGAGTGGACCTAGCCGGTTCATCCAGTCTTTCCTGGGTACTTACGTAGAATGGTAGTTCTCACGGGAATTACCGAATCGATACAAGATCGGTTACTTTCTAAAGACGAAGGGTAGCAGTTATGCTGCCGGATTACAGGCAGAAAGGATGTATTAGAAACATGAGAATTTTGTACATGTTATGATGAATATCAACTTATTAATTATTAATGAGTATTGTTTGGCATGCTTGACTGATATATGATGGATGTATGCATATGTATGCAAAGTTGAAATGCTGAAATTTACCACTATGAACAGTAACACGTGGTGACCTAATGATGTTTGACCCATGATTAAAAATAGTAAATGGATGAATAAACGTATGAAATTTTTATGGTAAATAGTATACATATTAATATTCGATTTGATATATAATATTCCTCATTTGAATGTCTACACATGGAGTTATAAATTATAAAAGTTGGGACCAGAATGCTGGATTAGGTGGAAAACGTGGGATAAATAGTAAAGTTGTAACATTGACCCACATTGACTTGGTCAAAGATTGGTCAATGAGAGATTTTTCCCTAAAATATAATTGAGTTAGATTCATGTAGAAATTGGAAGCACTTCATTTTGATTTTTTTATAATTAATTATGATTTTCCGAAGTTAGGTCACTCATCTGGAATTTACACAGTGAACAGTATGCGAGAAGGGAAAAATTCCAGATTGAGAAGTTGAACTTCAACGACATTGAAAGTGGTTCTAAATGCTACCAAATGATCCCTAAAATATACGGAAGTAAGGACGTTTCACAACCAGATGCTATAGAGATATTGAGAATAAAGGCACCAACCTCGCTGAAGTTTATCAGCTAGAGGATTGATACAATATGCAGTTGAGCTAGCTAGTGCGATACAATGACATATGAATGATTAGTTTAAGGAATGTTCATAAATAGATTCTCCATACAATAATCTGGAGTAGATCTACATTATGAAATACTTTGTTATGTTATACCAAGTTTGTCTAGAGACCTGCTTAGCATATGGTTTAAGGTTAAAGACATAATGATAAATAGAATGAAAGTGATGTTTTCAAAGTGGAGGAATTACATCATAGAGGAACAAATGACTCACTAGACCTAGTGTAAAATATTTTGTATAAGCTAAAGCAACGAAAGTAGATGAGATATGAGATCCAAACAATTCAAATTTACCAGGAATAAGAGATAGATACTATGCTATCATAGTGACAGAAATAGTGACTGTTGCTAGCTTGTTATGTCCTAAGAAAAAGACCAGGAAGGAGCTGTAGTCCAGTCAGGAGTAGAATAGGACTGGAAGACAGTCAGAGTCTACTAAGAAATAAAATAATATCCAGTTATGTAAGCACAAACTGCCTACGTTTGAAGGAACATTCAAAGATCTCCAAAATTTTGAAATATCCCTCTTAATAGAAGGCGTAGTTAGTTATTTACAAATTAAGGAAAATGTTAAGAAATAGTAAAAGGCACATAAGTTACCCTACAGGAAAAGAATAACTTGCTCAACTGTGAAGTTTAACCTTAATAGTTTTACGAAAAGTATTTACCTCAGATAGAGATGAACGTTAGGCTAAGTTTAAGTGATAAGGCAGGGTAAGAGAAAAAAACCCTTTGATGCACACTTAGCCAAGTTCATCCCCTTTCTCATTATTCCACATATTTGAATTCTATGAACGATGAGAGATGACTGACTGAGAAGTTACCATGCAGATTGAATTCTGTGATATAAGAAAGAATTTTTCCTAGGCAGTTACAAATGTTTAATGGAGCGGTAGTAGCATGCAAACATATAGAGAAGCTTACAATGGCCAATAAGGATAAAAGGAACCTGAAAGATGAAACCCTTTAGATGATTCTGATATGGATGGTTCCAACAAGGCCTTCAACTTCCAGAAGAAATAAGAAGAAGTAATAGAGTCCAAAAATTTAGCAAAGGATTAGAAATAGAAGAAATAGAAGACTCGAAGATGTAAACATGCAATCATAACTTTAGAGATGTGAGATATATGGTAGAGACCACGAAGATAGACTTTGTTTAATAGGTCAAAGAAATTGCTATAGATATGACAAGCCAAGACATTTTTCTAGGGAATATATGCAGAATACGACATATGAGAGACCCTAGACAAATGAAAAAACTTTTGCCCTTATCAGAGAAAAGTTAAAGAAGTCGCTTGAGATAATTCAGGAGATGGGATGGATTAACGATCACTAAGTATATGCAATATATGACTCATGTGCTAGTCATTCATTTATAACGATGACTTTAAAGGGCAATTAGATCTTCCTATTAGCATTATGCCATATGATAAATGTGTTTCTATTCCCACTGGCTTAAGGGTGTAGCACCAAACGTCATGTTTAGTATGCGCACTGTTGAGATACCCTAGACCTGATATATTTGTATTTGCATGTTAGAAATAGATGAGATAATTAGCTCCAGTTAATCCTCAACGATTAAAGTCAGGACTAGAATGAGAGCTTGAGGTAAGACAATGATAATTGGATAGTCAGGGAGTTAGAATAAAGGAGATGATAGAATATGCTCATTATGGTTATACAGATAAATAATATTGGCATACCTATGGACACATGATTATAGTACTCAGGACGTGTCATTTAATAATGACGAGATATATGAATGATGAGCTATGAACATGACATAGATGTTATGAAAAGAAATGAGATATAGTTATGAAAATGATAATGTAGCTTCAAGAGAGAAGTGTCTGTGTAATGAAAGTAAATGCTCTCGCAATAGAGCTAGATTGCTTTAGCGATATATTCAGATTGCTCTTGAGATAGAGCCAGTTTAAGGAAATAGATAGTGCAGCTCATGTTAGAGCTGTGCACACCAGATGAGCTGAGAAATTCTTTAGCAATTATGTACAAAACCATAATAAGAAAGATAGGATGTATATCTTATAGCAGTAATTGCATAGTAGAGCCTGTGTAGCTCTCTGCAGTATTGCATATATTGAAGTCATGTTTTAAAATGGTGTGAATGCCACACGTGTTTGACGTAAATTCATAAAGTATGTAAGATGATAAGAAAAGATAAGAAAAGTTAAAAAAAGTTATGAAAAGTAAGAGAGTAAAACCCTATGTTAGATCTCAAGAAAGGATCTAAAAGGAAAGATTCAGATTACGACTTTGTTTTAGGAAAAAAAGGCAAAAGAGCAATATTCTTTTAAGAGGTTGGCAAAGTTTTAAGTCAAAGAGAATGTTAGACTTATGATATCGTATATATAATGAGAAACCTATAATGAGATAAGAAGTATGATGAAAGAAAGAAACATCAAAATTTCATCAAATTTTTGGAGTATTATGTATGAAAGAAATGGACACTGCTCAAAAGTTTAGTACAACGACTGAACCTAGTAAAGTAAAACAAAGATAATGTTGGTTTACCAACCTCAATTATGATTGAGTTGAAAAGAAAAAATAATTAATAGTTTAAAGTAGACCAGGAGTTTCTCTACTGCATTAATGTTAAAAGAAAGTCCCTGGACGTTGAAATAGAACAAAATAATTATGTAAAGACACCCCCAAACCTTATTCATGAAATAGAGAAGAGTATAAGAGTGATATATCCAGAATGATTTGACTAAGGTAAGAGTTAAATTTTGATGACAAAATTTATTTAAGGGGAGAAATATCACATCCTAATTTTTTCCTATCTGTATGGAATAGAAATGGAACCTGTAAGGGACAGATAGAGGAAAAAGTTTTGGAAGGAATGGTGATAATGATCAGAAGAAATTATAATAGTTAGATGAGTTTTAAGCGGGAGAAGAAAAGAAAAGTATAAAGTTATAATGTCAAGGACATAAACGTCATTTTGATAAAAGTTTAATATAAAATATTCAAGGGACTTAAATGGAGTTTTGTGAATTCATAAATTAAATTAGAATTTCAAATTTGGTTGAAAGAGACTAAAATGACATTTTAAAATTTGAAGTAAGGGACCAAAATGGAATTTGACAAATGAAGGGACTAAAGTGTAATTTGTCAAATTTAAGGGGCAAAAACGTAATTATGAGAAAATTGAGCTGAAAATGCCCAAGATTGCCTAAAAATGTTTCAGTCTCAAATTTGATCAGTAAATAGAGAATGATAATCGGGCCAAGCATATTTTTTAGAATTTTGATTTGAGTCCCCAAATAATTGATATTAATTTTTAAAGTCTAAAGATGATTACAGGACCTTCTAGAATTCCTAATCAGATAAAATTTTGTAGAAAATTCCTATAATTAATATAAGAATTTATGAAACTGACAGAACTTAAAAAGGAGTTCTGTATAATCTATTATAGAATTTACAGTGAAATAATTGTGTCATAGAGGCATTGGACCCATTTAAAGTCCCAACTTGGCATCCGATAGGTCTAGTAATACACTCTAATAGTTATGTGGGCTAGTGTCCAGAAAGGCCCTGAAAAGTATAAAATTACAAAAATGCCCCTATGATACCATATTGAACAAAAAGTAAACGGAGGGTATTTTGGTAATTTGGACACAGTCTAAATGTTAGGGGAGATACATGAAGGATTGATTAGAGTTATAATATGCCTTGATGAAGTGTAAAGAGGTATGAAATGACAATTATGCTCTTAGAGTTAATATAGTACAAAATAGTGAACTAAGGGCATTCCAGTAATTTTTTAAGGGATGGTAAGTAGATAAATACCAAGTCTAAAAATGTCAATGGTAGGAAAAATCCGGATACTAGATTTAAGGTTAAAACATATTATGGAATCTCAGAAAAATTAGAGTTATTAAACAGTTTGGTTTTTGTAAAATTTGACCGGGCCGGTACTGAATTGGACTGGAATTTTTTCAAAAATATTTTTGCCCTAAATTGTGCCAAACAAGGACTTAAATTATGTCATTGATGATGTCATATTAAAACTTGGTGGTCAAATCAAGATTAAGAAGCAATCTTTGACCTTTATTCAAATAGTACATGAATAGATCTAAGCCCTTGATTCACCCATGAAATTCTCTATATATACCCCCAAATCTGCAGCATGTACAACATTAAGAAGACATGGAGAGGTGGTACCAAAATTTCTCTAGACTCAAAGAAAGAAGGAGAAGCAAGTAATCAAAGAAGCTAGGAATCAAGAGCACAAGGTAAGTACTTTAATCAATCTTTTAATTTTGAGTTCTAGGAAGAATTATCTTGAGTTAAATAGCTAGAAAAAAATGGAATTTCTCCTCTTCCATGGCTGGCCGAAACCTTTACATAATTAGGGGAAGGAGAAATTGAGGTTAGAACAAGATAAAATAAAGAGAATTAAGCTAGAATCAAGTGGTATTAACTTGTAGAATCATGTAAGTTTGTAATTTCAATCTTGAGTATGCTTCTGCCACAGGGTGAAATTCTAGAAAAGAAGAGGAATTTCATGATTTTTATTCTTCAAATGGATTTAAAATGAAAAATTATGTGGGATAAAGTAAAGAAACAAGTATTGGAAGCATTGAAATCAAAACTGTAATTTTTGGAGATGCTATATGTTATTTCAATTTCTATCCAGTTCATGGTGAAGGAGATTAATTTTTATAAATATAAATTCATATTTGGATTCCTCATGAAAAATTGTGTGAGATTGACCTATGGAAATAATTTTTAGAAAGATGGATAGAAATCCCTAAAGTTAAAGTAAAGAGTTAAGAGTTCAAGAAGGATAGTCTTGAACATTAATTGAGTTCATGGTCCTAACGAGTTATGTGATGAATATAGATATGTTTAGGACCTTGAGACATCAAAGAGGATGCTAGTAATTGGTTGACCGAAGGTATGCATGGTTGGAAGCTTAGGGAGCAAGTGCAAGAACAAGAGATAAAGCTTATGTTTAAGGTAGTGGACTTACCTCTTTATGTGCTTGATGTGGTATGCATATGTGTTGACATGTATATGATGATTGAATGATGTTATGACATGATAAATAATGTTGAATATGTTATGAATAACATGTTTTCCATGGCCATGCATTTTTATACAAAGCTTATAGCATGATGGCATGTCACTAATTAAAGAAAGTATAATGAAATCACATATCATGCATTAACATCCATCTTGTATATTTAAGTGATAATATTTGCTACTGTGATTCCTCAAAATCTCACCCTCCCACAACCAACCAATTTATGTCAAGCTTGATGGAAAATGTATGCATGGAGAAGAGCTAAAGAATGGAAGAAAGAAAGTGAACAAATTGATACTCTAGCTTATGATGTATGGTTTCCCTATTTATGTAAATGCTATGTAAAGTGCCTAATTATGTGATGAAAATGTATGAAATAATTATGGTATATTTACATGATGTATATGAATATATGGGAAGCCTATTTGATGGTTTATAAATGCTAGATTAATTTCTGTAAATTCAAAGAAAAAAGGTGAAATGGCAAAAACATGGATCCTGGAACAGTCTTGCTTTGACTCCATTTCAATCTAGCACATGAAAGAATTAATTCATAAAATTTTATGACCAATTAGTAAACATCCATATCTTTAAATTCATAGGTAACACGTCTCATTTGGATGTGTATATCAAGAGAAATGAATTTTCAAAATTAAGAGACAGAATCTGGAATTTCCAGAATTTGCTATATGAACAGTAAAAAAGTAACGGTTTAACTATATTTATTTGCAAGGTAAAGGTCCAGATTTATATTTTTTTTCCTTAAATATCTATGAAATATCTTCAAGTATATTTTTTAAGTATCTCCATAAAATTTTTATAGAATTAGTTATGAATTTTTAAAGTTGGACTGTCAATATGGAATTTACCAAATAAATAGTACCTGAGAATTAAGTCTTAAAATTTTAATTTTTGGGCCAAAGTAATACTTTCGCGAGTTAAATACGCTTCTGAATACATACTCTGAGGTATTAAAAGTAGGATGTTTCACGTTAGCTGAGGTTGAGAAAATGACAATAGGTAATTAATTGATTAATTAAATTTGATAATTAAGTTTAAATATTCAATATTAATTTGCTTATATTAATTCTGAAAAGCACAGATGAATTAGGTCGATAAGTAGCTGCGGGAGTCTCAGGGGTCTTTCTTAGATCCCACCGTATCACTCTTGGCAGCCCGTAAATGACCGTAGCACCCGACCGAGTTAGCAGGCTGGATCTTGGACCCACACTGAGTAGTTTGCCCATCCCGGGTGGTGTTGGGCTTTCAAACATTGAGGGGACCTCTTAGTCAGTAGTCGAGTCCTATCAGATAAGTGCAAAATTGAATCGAGAAAGATATTTTGAAATAGAGGAGTTGTGATAGGAGATCATATGAGAATTGGGGGATAAGATTATACGAGAACTGGGGGAGAAGATCAGACGAGATATGCAGATGCAACTCAACCAGTTCAAAGCAGCCGCTGTAGCCATGCGTGAGATGGTGGTTGCCCTAGTTCCACACCTCTAGATATTGACGATCCCTAACATGCATTTGCTTCAATATTCCAACCCAAGAGCCCACTAGCCCCAGTAACCTACCCATCCGCAGTAGAACTAGCATGAGGCCTAGCAAACCGATGATTAGGGTGATGTTGATTCTAGCCCACACCCCTTATTCCTAATATATGTTACTATTTTTGATGATTTTAATTACATTTATTTAAAATGGAAATGGATATGGTTAATATTTTAATTTCTCAATTTTTCACTTGTGTTAATTTAAAGTTAACATTGTTTATAATATTTTGAAATTTCTAGAGGTTCAGAACCACTACAAAAGTTCGCAGGAAAATTTCAAAAGTCCAAAAATAAATTTCCTTCTCAAATGGTCTTTTCTAGCGGTTATTAACTGCTACAAAGTTCCCCACAAATTTTGAAGTTTGAAATTCAAATTTTTCTCAAACTTAAATATTTCTAGCGGTTACTAACTATTACAAAAGTTTGACCTTTATATTCTAAAATTTGAAATTCAAATTTCCCTCAATGGTGAACATTTATAGGGGTTACTAACCGCTATAAAATGTCCACTTTGAAATTTGAATTCCCCTACCATTTTTGGATATTTTCCAGTAGTTAGAAACTGTTAGAAATATTTGATCATTAATTGTCATTTTCTACTGGTTAGTAACAACTAGAAAATGTTGATAGTAATCTGACCGTTAGATCCCTTCTTTAAAAGTTAAAAAACTTTATTTTAAGTTTATTTTAACTTCTATTTGAGCTTTCCCTCTAAAGTGTTAACAAGATCTGGGCAATGCTATTAATGGATAGGTCATAGATTAACTTACATATGTCGATTCCACAATATTTGGCTAGACTAAGTAATTTCTTGGATTTTGCTTTTGCCAATGCCTCTGTAAACGGTAAGATTCAATGTCTATGTCCTAAATGTAGATTCAAAAAGGTGGCATTCTATAGATGCTATTAGAGAGCATTTGATATTTAAAATATTCTTGTAAGAGTATGTATTTTGGCAAGTAGATGGGAAACGACCATATATGATTGCTGAGTCAATTCCCATAATTTCACAAATAGGAGTTCGAGCGAAAGAATCTGATGTCGTGAATGATTCTGTGCGTGATGCTTTCTACATTCATAAAATTATGGAGCCTAATGAAGTAAGGGGCCTTGTCCAGAGTTTGTTAGAAACAAAATTGCCCAGGAGTTTTTTGACCTCATGAACGGACCCAATAAACCTCTTTATTCTGGGTGCACTAAGTATTCTAAGTTGTCATTCTTGGTAAAGCTGTATCATATCAAATGCTTGAGTGGTATGACTGAAAAGGTGATGCCCATGCTATTGGAGTTATTAGAAGATACTTTCCCTCAAGCTTTTTTATAAAACAAACAAGATTATTAACAAACTTGGCTTGAACTACAAGAAGATAGATGCATGCACAAATGACTGTATTATGTATTAGGGAGAGGATGAAAAAAGGGAGATTGTAAGTGATGTAACACATCTCATTACAAGTCGGTATGGAAGGGGAAAAATAGAAGAAGAAATCAACCAAAATTCAAAGATATAATTATTGCAATATCTTACTTATTATGTCTCTAAACAAAATTTAATGCAGTTCTTGATACATTGAATTATTAGATAGTTTCCTTTGAAACCGCGACTGAAAAGAATGTATATGTCATAAAAAATAGCTAAGCACATGAGGTGGCACGTGATTGAGAAGAATCCGAATGAGAAGTTAAGACACCCACAAGATTTGGAGACATGGAACACATTTGACGCAAAATTTCTAGACTTTGCTGGTGATCCTAGAAATGTCCATCTTGTGTTGGCAATTGATAGTTTTAATCCCTTCGGAAGCATGAGCATAAGCTATAGTATCTGGCCAGTGGTGTTAATTTCATACAATATTCCATTTTGGGTGTGCATGAAATAGAGCTCATTATTGCTTTCCATAATCATTCATGGTAAGGAAGCACCGGGGAATGATATAGACGTGTACCTATAGCCATTAATACAAGAATTAATGGAGTTATGGACAAATGGTGTTGGGATGTACGACTCATATGAGAAGTGACTATTCAACCTCCATACAACCTTAATATGGACGATAAGTGATTTCCCAGTTTGGGAACTTTGTCAGGCCAGAACGTGCATACTGGGTTGGCATATCCTGAGTACAACTTTGACTCAGTAGCATGTCACCTTCTACATAGTTACAAGTGTGCTTCATGGGACATTGACAGTTCCTCAATTCCAAGTACAAATTTAGATTACAATGGATTCATTTTGGTGGAAACCAAGAAAAGAGAGATCCTCCTATTACTTTATCTTGTAGGGATATCCTGTTATAGTTACAAGATATTGATGTTGAAGTTGGCAAGCATAAGGATCCCAAACGACTGGGATGATGGTCTCATGGAAGATTTGATGCTCAACATATGCAATGGCAATATAGAAGCATATTTTTCACTCTTCCTAGAAATATAATTTGCTACGCCATAGTTTGGACGTTATATACTTTGAGAAAAATGTGTGCGATAATGTGATATATACGTTACTTAACAAAGCTAAAAAGTCCAAAGACCATCTCGCAGCTAGAAAAATTTATGGGCCTATGGAATTTATGGAGAGACTTGGACTGATGAAAATGATAATTTTCAGTCAGCTAAATTCACCTTGGCGAAGCAGAACAACTATGTCTTCCTTTTAACGCTGAAGAACATAAAAGAACCTGATAGATATTCTAGCAACATCTCAAGGTGTATTGATTTACAAGTTCAAAAGGTTATTGGGTTAAAGAGTCATGAATCTCATATTCTTATACAATAATTACTCCCACTATCTTTGAGAAACACACTTCCTTCTAATGTATCAGTGGTTTTGGTAGAGATGTATTCATTTTTTAAGAAGTTGTGCACGAAGGTCTTGATACCTGAAGAGCTCAATTAACTACAAAATAAAATAATTTTTACACATTGTCACTTGGAGATAATATTTCCTCTATCATTTTTTATTATCATGATACACTTGATTGTCTACCTTGTTTGAGAAGCCAATGTTGCTGCTCGTTTAATATCGATATATGTACCCTATAAAGAGGTGCCAAATGATCTTTTATCCCTATATTTTAAATTTCATATTTTTATTTTTATTGCTCAAAATTATTAATGGAATATTAACCTGCAGGTATTTGGAAAAATTAAAATCATATGTTAGGAATAATGTGGGGCCAGAGGGGTCAATAGCATAAGATTATTCTAGAGATGATATCCTAACTTTCTGTTCAAGGTACTTTGATGACATGGAGATATCATTTAACCTCCTGCATCGCGTTGATGATTCTACTCCTAGTCATTCTAAGTCAATTTTATTTACTCCTATCGAAAAATAAGTTGAAGAATGTGAATGCTTTATACTTACTCCTACAAAGAAACTCCAAGCACACAAACATGTTTTGATCATTTGTATCCAAGTTGAACCCTTCATGTAGTATGTATTATGCGCTCACCAACTTTTATATTTTATATTTATTCCTCTCTGACTCTAATAAATTACACTTCAATATAGTGAGTTTAGAAATTATCTCAAATAGCAGCTATGAGGGCGTGCATGTTTCTCTGATATTGATAAGAAATTCCATAGAGAGTTTCCTAGTTGGTTTACACGTCGAATACGTAATGATATCATCTCGTACACAGATGAACTCAAAACTCTTTCCCTTAGTTTGTTAGGCTATGCAATAAGGTATACCATGTATAATGTCGATGGGTTCAAGTTCTGTATGGTTACACGTGATTAGGGATTGCTCACACAAACTCTGGAGTTTGAGGCACATTCGAGTCGAGATGTTATGCTAGCAGTAGTGATAACGATATGTGTTTTAGAGGCGTCACTTACTATGAAAAGCTGATTGATATTGTTAAGTTACCATCTTTTCACCATAACTCTTTTTAAGTGTTCCTAGTCAAATATGACAACTTCACGGGAACTTACTACTAACCACTTGGGCATCATCTCTGTTAATTTCTCTAGACTTATTCATACTGGGAAATCTGAAGATGAGCCATATATTCTTGCCTTTAGTATGTCAAGTATGAAAGCATAAAGACTAGAATATAGTCGTCCACCTCAAACCAAGAGATCTTTATGGCATAGGTAATGGTGATATTACTTATGACAGTGAGCCCTTTCAACCGACAAATTTTGAAGACTTCTTTCCTCAAGGAGACGATAATTTAGCCATTATCAGGTATATGTCTTTTATTAGATTATTTACTACTAACTTTTTCCTAAATATATTTAATTATAATCTAACAATATGTTTTTTAATTTCTTTTTCCAGGCAAATGAAGATCAAGAATAACATATTCAATAATCTCTATTACTCATAATTTATTTTTCATACGTAAATTAAATATGTGCAAATAAATCAAAATTAGTTTAATTTTTTAAAAATAAAGAGTTGACTCTGAACCGTTAGAAATTGTTTAGGCAAAAAAACCGCTACAAAATGCACAAAACCGCTAGAAATTCTTCTTAAATATCTATAAATACATCACCTTCTCATGCATTCACTCCCTCATTTTTTTCCTCCCTCTCCTCTCCTGCATTTCCTTTCTTAAAATTCCACCTTCTCTTTTTCTCATCCTTCTTCTTTTTTCTTACATAGTAAGATGCTATCTACTTTGTATATTTTAATTTATTTTATTTATCTTCATTTATAGTTTACTAGCATACATATATTTTTTCTACATTTTCTTTCTTTATCTCAATCAATTTAACCACTTCTTCAACTTAATAATTGAAGTTCAACACTATAAACTATCTCATCTTCAATTCTTAAATCTCTAAGTCAATTATCTAATCAAATTAAATTAAATTCACATGATACAATCATAATTTAATTACTTTATATTTATCAAAATAATATTTTAATATATAACATATAATATATTGCTAATTACACATATAAACATCATTATCTAATATAATCTATTTAATGGTTTCTTAATTAATAATATCATATTTTATAATAATAAAAATTTGTGATTTTATTTTTTTAGCTAGAATGAACTTTCTAGAGGTTATGAAACCACTAGAAAACTACAAACGTGGAATTTTTTTTAGCCAAATTCAAATTTTGTTCACAATTGGTGTCACATTTCTAGTGGTTTCTAATGGCTAGAAAGTATGACGCCATCCTAAAAATTTTGTTTCACGCTAACGAAGATGTCCTACAAGAACTTTCTAGCTGTTGCTTTGAACATTACAAATACTTTTTAAATTTTAATTCCTACCTAAATATTTTCTATCGGTTGTGAACAATATTAATATCATCATATCCTATTGACCTTCTTCTACCACCTTTTTTTATTGCATTTACTTGAACTGCTAGAAAAGTTTTAGCGTTTTGACCACTATGCCTAGCGGTTTAGAAAACTATTTTCATAGCTTGAGTTTCTAGTAATTTACCCAACCCTAGAAATTGCTACTCTAGCGGTTATATTTACTAGAAACATCATAAAATAACCGCTACAAAATACTTATTTTTTGTAGTGTGATAGCTTGTGGAGATTCATGTCATAGAAAAAGTAATAGAAATTCTCTATACTTAAAATATTTACTCATGACATGATCATATATGGCCTATGCTTGAATGAGTAAATAAATGCAACAATACTTTGCCATATATATTAAAATAATGAGTATTAGTTATAATATGGGCATAAGTCATTTAAGTAAATGACTATAAATTTATTGATATTAAAATGACAAAATTTATGGTGGAGCCAAAAAGCCACAGGGCATAAAAGAAAGCTCTTGGAGAACTAAAATGTTAAATTTATTAAAAATCTAATAAATATCTATATATGTCTAGAAGGCTACATTATAATCTAACAAATATATATGAGCCTAGAAGGCCACATGATTTTAAATTGTTATTAGTTAAAACAATTTACTTTATTGTGGTATTTTTTTGTGCTTTAGTAACTAGTATCTTTTATAGTGAATGTGCTCTTGCAATAGTAATATTGAAGCATACAGTTGATATGATTTATGTGAATGTTAGTTCCTAAATAATTACACAATTAATCAATTCATGAAGACTATAGTGTAAACATTTTTTATCTATATGGGTGAGAAAATAATAATGAAAATCCCATATTGGTTAAAGTTCTAGAAGAGTCTGAGTTGTTTGACTCAATTGACACAAAACATTTACTTAAGTCTTGGCTTAAGCAAGAAGATGTGAGTTTGACCCTCCATGATTATAATGGGGCATGAATTTCTCGCCTTTGATCCAAGATGAAAAGAAAGGCTCTGGAAGAGCAATATCATAGTTCATCCTTCAGATAATAAACTTGAAGTTTATGCATGTATTATTTGGCATGACCAGTTAAATCATCCTACATCATAATGATGCAAAATATTATGAAAAATGTGCAAACAATCATTAATAACCAGAATATTCTTTATAAATGACACATAATCCAAGAATTGTTATGTGTTGATTGTTCTCAAAAGGAATTAAATTTGAGAGCATCACTAGCTATGAATTGGGATTGAATTATTGTAGATATACAATATATCAAATATGTATATAAGCCTATGCAGACACCATGTGGATCATAGTAGTACTTTAAGAATGAAAGATGCATTTATAAAATGGTCACATGGTATTTTATTATCAACTTGCAACTTGAAGTTTGCAAATTTATTCAAATAATTATATTGTGTGCATAAGTCCCAAATTATGTGGCCAATATTATTTCTATTGAATTTGCTACTGATTGTTTATCAAGTTAACAATGATCATATGCTTAATAAAAGCATATTTAACATAGTTATCTAGTAAAGTTATTTGTCAAAGCCTCCATAAGTAGCTAAATTAAAATTTATGAGAACAAAATTTCCACTTTAGTATTGCGATAAGTGATTTTACATATTACTGCACTTGAATGTACCAAGCCAACAAGGTATTATAAGTTCTCCCACTATAAAAAGGCTTTTGGTTAGAAGCCGGATATTTTCCATTTTAGAATTTTAAATGTGTAATATCTATTCCACCACAATATACATAGATGGATATTCAAAAAAAGTTGGGATAAATATTGGGTAATAACCTCTTTCTCCTTGTTTATCTCTAAATAAAACAAAATGATGTTTCTAAAGGAAACGAATAGATTTTTGAGACTTATACTGCATATTGGTTGATTGTCATTTGACAAAATTTTCCCAACATAAGGGGGAGAGAATGATTAGCTGAAAAAGAGAATACATATAATGCATTATCATTATTAAAGCATAGATCCTCTAACATGCAGTATGAACCAAAAGTTCATTAAATATTGTAGGATATTTGCTAGACACTACATAATTACTAACCATAGTAAGAATTCTTACATCTCATATCCCAACTAAAAAATGCTCTAAGTATAAATGATAGAAGAGACATGCCTGAAGAATGAGAAAATGATCGGTTCTAAAAAAATAAAATGGATCAAATAATCAAGATCATCATATAGAGGAGGCAAGAATTGAGATCTAATTGTAAGACCCCAGAAGAGGTTTAGGTACCTGAAAATAATAACAACAATTTTAATAATAATATCACTTGATCAAATGAGGATCTTATATATAAATTTGTCATGAGATGCAGACAAAAAGATAGTTGACTAATAGAAAAGAAAAAGACACAACATGAAAGACTATAACACGAATTTTTATGGTCCAAGCACTCGAAGTGTGATGATAATATCATAAATGGGTGCTTTAAACCATATCTTGTGGTGGATTAAACATTTACGTCCTATCAATTTGAGAGTCTGGCACTATATGAAAATTTTGATATGCGTCTACGAAATATGATTATAACTTATCTCACTTTAATGAGGCAAGGTTTTTGGTTTTTGTTTTTTTTCCCAAAAAGTTTTCCTAGCAAGGTTTTTAATGAGGCAGCATTATGAAGCCTATCAATTAATGTGTACTCTTTCTTTTCCATTAAGGTTTTGTTCCACATGATTTTTCTTGGTAAAAGTTTTTTAATGAGGCACATGGTTTTCTTTTTCGATGTATATATCTCTCTTATAATTTCATTACACAACAATTTTCTCCAATTATTAGGGAATTTGATAGAATTGAGATTGTAAAGCTGTGTGATGCGATATAGCAAGATGACTCTTCAACTTCTAAAGATCTTTTACATATTCCAACTGGATCAATCATAAAAGCAAGAGCTAAAAAAATTAAGGATGCGTTGAATGGGCTAGTGGAAGAGGTATTGACAAAGCAAATCGCAATTAGAGCGACAAATCAGATTAAAAATGTTAAGGACGTCAATAATTTTATTTATGCTAAAAATAGAGTTGCTGAACCTATTTTAGGCTTGGAGACATCAATTTAAAGGCTTTGGACCAAGTAGCATATAAGGGAAGACTCATTGGGCCTAAATAATCACTTTTTGGGCTTAAAATGCTGATTCTATTTTTATTATTGTATTTTTACAAAAATTAGTAATTAGTTGGCATATTTGACTTTTGGGTTTCCAAATTACTTGAATTAAGTAATTGTTATTTTATTTAAGTTAGTATTTACTATTTTGAATCCCTAGGTTGTATTTATTGCTTTTTATTTCAGATTTAAAATGTATCTCTTAAAATACATTGTATTACTCATTTTGGAATCAAATTAGATGATTGATTTAAAAGTTGCATTTTTGCACTTTATTTCTTGATAGCGGATTCTCTATAGGGTTCTTCATAGAACTAACAGACTTATTAAGGCTTGATCAACCTTGTGGCTTCTTCTAACACTTGGGGTCATTATTCTTCTGTGTTTAAGGGTTTAAGTGGATCACCAGATATATGTTTAGCGTTCTTGGGGTATGTATATTTGGATTGGTCATGGGTTCATGTGATTTTCCCTTGTGGGTTTGCACCATCTTTGTATCAGGGCTTCAGATCTAAACTCAGGTCATATATTTCTATTCTTTGTTTCTATTTTTGTTCATTATTTTGTACCTTTTCTTGTGTCTTTTCATCTTCGTTTTTGTTCATCACCAAAATCTTTGTATTCTACCAGGTTTCCTTTATGTTTTTTGACATTTAGTATGTCATTTTCATAGTTCAAAATCTCTTCTTTCTATTTGTTTTGGAATCGCTTCAATTCAAGAATTCTACTAAGAGTTATAGTCATTTTAAAAATAACGTATTTTCTGGAATTTTTGGGTTCAGCGTGCTCATTTTGTTCTGCTTGTTATATTTTGTGATTTTTCTTCATATTCTAGTGAAAAAAAGAGTATAAAAAAGTAGGAGTACTAAAAAAATGAAAAAATATAGAGAAAAGAGTTGTGCTAGAAGTGTGTACTGAGCAAGTCCATCTTCATGTCCAGAATTTGTATTAACATTTGCAATCTTTGTGTTAAATTGAACTCTTGATGTCCATATATAAATTCATCCTAGATTATTCGTTGAATCAAGACATGTCTGAGATTCAATGAACCTGGACATCACAGCTCGAGTTGGGCTATTTTGTGTATGACCCTGTAGGCCCATATGAAGTTGGCAGTGGGCCAGTTACTATACTGATCCACAAGTCGTAAGCGGTCTCTAGCAAGACATTATGACTACCCAAATCAGATGAGGATCGATGAACGATATTACCTTTCATACAACCATATCACGTCCCTTTTGTCACACGATATTTCGGTCATGGATGAGGCATGGAGAACGTTATCCTCCTGTTCCTAACCGTTACTTTCTCGATCCCTGAGTAGTTTGACTATAGAAATAGAACTACCCTTCCATTACAGTATGGCCATATATTTCTCAGACTCACTCATCGAGGGGCCCAGTAATATCTCTCTATGAATGCGAGGGACAAATTCCATCTTGACTATTCACATTCCTCCGCATGAAAAAACACTGAGCCCGAACATAGCCTTTATGATCACTCGGTCAAAAGTAACTTTTGACTAGGTCAAAGCTGACCGTTTGTCATGTAGGAATCCATGATGATCTCAGGTCAAAGGGTATAATGACATGGCTTGTATATGAGAGAAGCTTATGACTTGACCCATGAAGCTCTCTCATGACGGGTCGGTCTAACACCTTGTACTCTTACATGTGCCTATGACTTTGATTTATATCTGTATATATCTTCAAAGTCATACTGGTCTTATTTCATCTTTGCTCCCGCATAGATGACTGACCAGGGACATTTAGGATAAGATTATGAGTTATCCAAGGATGATCATTACAGTAAACATGCAAATAATGTGATAACATAATTAAGAAATTTATAAAACAACAATGTTCATAACATAATGATTGGCCCCTAGGCCACAATCTCCAACATATAGACCATATAAGTTTCAATGGTTGAATGAATGTAGGGAAATTAAAGTTGATAAGCAAGTTCTAATTTCTTTCTCAATTGGAAAATATTGTGATGAATTATTGCGTGATATTGTTCCAATGCATGTTGGACATATACTATTGAGAAGACCTTGGGAGTTTGATAGAAAAGTGAAGAAGGATGGGTTTACAAATAGATATTCTTTTGTAATGAACAACAGACTCATTACTCTTATACGATTGACTCCAAGAGGATTAACTCAAGATAAAAATGAGAGTGATCTAAAAAATGAGAAAAATAAGGGAGAGATATCAAAAGGAAATGAGATTTAAAATGACAGAAAAGTTGAGAGCTCAAAAAAGGAAATGCACAAAAAGAATGGAGAGAGAAAAGAAAATAATAAAGTGAGTTTTTATGCAAAAAAAAAGTGAAGTGAGGAGTGCTTTCTTGGCTGAGCAACAATTGCTTCTCCTTCTTTACAAGGAATCCTTTTTGAACATTAACGACATTGACTCTTCCTTTTCTAAGTGTTTTTGGTTCTTGGTTGCAGGAATTTAAAGATATATTTCCTAAAGAAATTCAACACAGTTTACCACCCATTAGAGGAATTGAACATCAAATTGATTTCATTCTAGGAAAACAGTTCCTAATAGGCCAGCCTATAGAAGCAATCCAGAAGAAATGAAGGAACTTCAAAGGCAAGTGGAAGAGCTCATGGCCAAGGGATATGTTAGAGAAAGTTTAAGTCCTTGTGCTGTTCCAGTACTTCTAGTTCCAAAGAATGATTGAACATGGAGGATATGCATTGATTGTTGAGCTGTGAATAATATCACTGCAAAGTATCACCATCCCATTCCTAGATTAGATGATATGCTTGATGAATTGAATAGTTCCATTGTCTTTTCTAAAATTGGTTTAAAATATGATTACCATCAAATTAGAATGAGGGAAGGGGATAAGTGGCAAAATGCTTTCAAAACAAAACATGGTTTGTATTAGTGGTTAGTCATGCCATTTGGATTAACTAATGCACCTAGTACTTTCATAAGATTAATGAATCGTGTTTTACGTGCTTTCATTGGGAAATTTGTTGTGGTTTATTTTGATGACATTCTGATATATAGCAAGAATCTTGATAAGCATTTTAATCATTTATATTATGTGCTTGATGTTTTGAGAAAAGAAAAATTATTTCCAAATATGAAGAAGTGTGGTTTTTGCATGGATAAAATTATTTTTCTTGGTTTTGAGGTGAGTGCTAAAGGCATAGAAGTTGACGAGGAAAAGATAAGAGTTATAAAAGAATGGCCAACACCCAAAAGCATAAATGAGGTAAGAAGTTTTCATTTTTGGCTAGCATTTATAGGCGCTTTGTAAAAAATTTTAGCACACTCACCGAGGTCATAAAATTTGTTGGTTTTAAATGGGATAAAGCATAAGATGATGCATTCAATAAACTTAAGGATAAATTGGATTCTACACCTGTGTTAGTTTTGCCTGACTTTAATAAAACTTTTGAAATTGAATGTGATGCATCTGGAGTTGGAATAAGAGCTATTTTAATGCAGGAAGGAAAGTCAATTGCTTATTTTAGTGAAAAGCTAAATAGTGCAATCTTGAAATATCCAACATATGACAAGGAGCTTTATGCACTTAAAAGAGCATTGGAGAATTGGCAAACTACCTATGGCCTAAGCAATTTTTGATTCACACTAATAATCAATATTTGAAGCAATAAAGGGTCAAGGTAAACTAAACAAAAGACATGTAAGGTGGCTGGAATTTATTGAGACATTTCCTTATGTCATCAAATACAAGAAAGGTAAGAAAAATGTGGTGGCTAATGCATTGTCAAGAAGGTATACTCTTCTTATTTCTCTAAATACTACATTGCTTGGTTTTGAATATATCAAGAAGTTGTATGCCAATGATGCTGATTTTTCTTAAATGTTTGTTGCTTGTGAAAAGAAAGCATTTGACAAGTGTTATAGAATTGATGGCTACTTGTTTAAAGAAAATAGATTGTGCGTGCCTCAATCTTCTTTGTGGAACTGCTTGTGAGAGAAGCACATGGGAGAGGACTAATGGGACATTTTGGTGTGAAGAAGACTTTAGATGTTTTACATGAATATTTCTTTTGGCCTAAAATGAAACGCGATGTGGAAAGAATATTTTCTAAATGCATAACATGTAAAAAGGCCAAGTCTAGAGTCTTGCCATATGGTTTGTATACCCCATTACCTGTGCCTAGTGAACCTTAGCTAGATATTTCAATAGACTTTATTTTGGATTTGCCTATGTCAAAAAGAGGGATGGATTCAATATTTGTGGTTGTTGACAGATTTTCTAAAATAGAACATTTCATTGCATGTCATAAAACTGATGATACCACATATATTTCTTATTTGTTTTTTAAATAAATTGTGAGACTTCATGATGTTCCTAAAAGTATTATTTCTGATAGGGATATATATACAAAGTTTTTGAGTCATTTTTGGAGAGTTTAGTGGGTAAAGCTTGGTACTAAATTATTATTTTCTACTGCAGTCATCCACAAACTGATAGACAAACTGACATTGTTAATAGAACTTTATCTCAAATGCTTAGAATTGTGATTCAAAAAATCTTACTTTCAGATAGAGTGAATGAATAGATATTGTAGCTCATTATAAATCTCTCTTAAAAAAATAATACATAAAGAATAGAGAGTTGAATGACTCAAGAAAGTTTTGGCTCTTTCATGGCTTGTATTCAACTTATAGATATCTCATCATCTTCTTATCGTTCGTTGTCCCCAACCTCTTAACTTTGAATGTTGTTCTATAGTTGATGTTTATGACCATTGAGCGTTGTTTCTGTTGAGGTTATCTTCTATTGAGTTTTCTTCCCATTGAAAATATGACTGTTGAATTAGCCGTTGAGGCTTTCTATCTTTTTGTTATTGAATATCCATTGGCTTTTATCTCGGTCTAATCTCAGGTTTAGCTTTGAGCTTTAACGAAATATGAACTCTTTGATATTAATTCTGTAAACACTTCAAGATTTAATTGTTAGTCTATAACCACGTGAAGTGAGGATTAGAGAAGCTGAGTTTAAACTTGAATAGATTTAATCATGACAAGAATGATAGTAGAATAATGCAAGCTCAAACATATTTAGTGATTCAATCAATGATCAAGTGTGTAAGATTAATTCAGTCATCAACACTTTAAAATCATATAGAGATTCTATTTGTTTTCAAATATTATTCTATATTAATCAATTAATTAGAATTAATGTATGAAACAGAAAACAGAGCATGATACTAGATGAATTTTTAAATCATACATAATGTAACTTAATGAAGATAAGATGCTCAAAAGATTAGTCATGTAGATAAATGGGAATCATTGTCATATTGTTACTCAGATTAATTATTTTAAATATGAAATGAGTTTGTATCTTAAAAATACAGATATATTTAAAGCCTCTGAAGTTTATAGAGTTAATCGAACTCTTAATTGATTAATGTGTCTATAAGATTTGATTAGGAAAGTTGTCAACACATTAATTGAATAATTATTATGTTAATGAAAATTAATTGGTTAACCAATCGATTAATTGGTTTTATATTTGAATTTCATAAAATTGAGACTTTACTTATTAATCAAACAATTAACATATTAATATTAACTAATCGATTAATAGCAATATCTTAGTTCAAGAGAAAAATTGTTTTCAATCAATTAATTGATTAACCAATTGATTATTTGGCTCATTAACTTACTTCTAGAAGGCCAGCTCTCGACATTAATGGATTAACTAATCAATTAATAGTCATAAATTAATCGATTAATTGATTTTCCTTTGTAAAATAGATTACTGCCTTTACATTAATTAACATCCAATCTATTAATTGATATTAATCGATTAACTCTTCTAACTTCTTCATTTAACTTCATTTGATTACAAATTCATTTTCATTACTTCCAAACTACTTTTTCACATCATTAAACAACTTGATTCTCTTTTCTTTTAAACTTTATTCCATTAAAAACACATTTCCATTGCTTCAAAAAATATTAACTCAATTATTTTCTTTTGTCATCATTAAAACATATTCAATCTAACATTCTCCCCCTTTTTGATGATAGCAAAACTTAAGTGAAGTTATGTTAAATTATTGAAAACTTTTTAAATTCAATTTAATCACTTAAAATATAACAAGATAAGAGACAATGAATAATACCTCGAATGTTCCATTAAGGCATTAAAAGTTTTACAATTGATTAAAATACAAAACAAAGGACAATCAAATCACAAGTAAAACAAAATATAATCAAATCAGTCAATAGACTCCATAAAGGATTCCTTCTCCTCTTCACTTCTTCTCTCCCCCCTTTTTGACATCATCAAAAAAGGTCAGGCTAAGGAGGAAGGAATGACTAAGGGAAGCTGGGGCAAAGGTAAGTCTAAAGCTAAGTCGATGGGTGGTAGAGGTATAGCTAAAGCTAAGATATATGAGGGAGCAGATAAGATTCTAAGACTGTGGCAGTAGAAGGCATTGAGGCGGGCTGTTCAGGATAAGAAGGTGAAGGGTCTTGAAGCTTTTTTTCAGTGAATGAGGGTCCCATGCTATGGATGTAATGTAGAATAAGGTTCTTGACATCAGACACTTATTCATGAATACAAGCCTGACATGCAGATAAAGCCTCTTGTTGTTCTCTAACCTCTTCCTTAAAGGCTTAGAAATCTTGTATGTGAACTTCGAGTACAGTCTAGATCCCATAGCTATGTCTCTCATGAGCCAAGTCTTCTTTTGCTCTCAAACTCTGCAAACTCTGTCTGAAGGTACCTCTAAATAGATGCTCCCATAAAGGATAGAGTTGTAGATACTTGTGGTTTGGCAGAGGAATGACCTTGATTGTGACATCCCAATTTTTGGGTCTAGTTGAACTGGGAGGTAGTCTGATATAGGCAGGCTGCTAAACCCGTAGTCTTAGGGTAGTAATCTGATATGGGCGGATTATTTACCTGTATTTTGTAGGATCCGAGGGATGAGCTAAGTCCTTCAGGATGTAAAGATGAGTTAAGTCTTTAACCTACAGAATCGGGATAGTTCACCTAGGTTCAAAATGAGGAATGGGAGGAATGTCCTAAGTCTTAAGCCTAGGAATTCTGCAGGTAGCTTGATATGGGTTGGCTTCTGTGTAAGATAACCTAATATAGAGGGTTGTCGAGCCTTTCAATTAACAATGACTCCCGAAGAGGGGATGAGTTATTGAAAGAGAATTTCTAGAACTTAAGATGAAGGATAAGAAGAAAGTAAGATAAGGTAGACCCTAAAATTATGTTAAGATTATGTGGGGTGAGATATGAAAGGAATGGACACTGAGCAGTAGAGTTATCCATAAGAAAGAAAGCAGATGTATGAGGAAGATATATTGGTGACTTTTGGTCGCGACGAGGAAGTAGATTGGTCGCGACTAATATTGGCAGAGAGGATTGGTCATAACGGATATGTATGTGGTGTCGCGACTAATGAGTAGAATGAGCCTGGTTGCGACTAAAAAGTGATGTGGTCGCGACGAAAGACTGTTATGGTCGCGACTAAAGGATGTTGTGGTCACGACTAGAGAGTGCTGTGGTCGAGACTAATGAACACAGAAGGTGTTATGTCGCGATGAGATGATGGCTAGGTCGCGACTAGTGACTATAAGTGGTGCTAGCCGTATGAGATCTAGTGGGCCAAGAGTGGTGAAGGTCCAAATGAGATAGTTACCCGGTTAGAGATAGAACTGGGGAAAGAGGTCAGATACAGGAAGGGTTATCTGGAGACCATGAGATGGACTGATAAGGTATCCTCATGGGACCCACAAGATGCCACATGGTATTAGAGTGATGATTCAGTAACCTTTCAGTAGAGTAAAGTTACTCGGTTGGCACGAGAACTGAGGAAGTGATCATATAAGTCTGGGACTTATCTGGATAACATTGGGAAGCGTGCAAGGTATCTTCCAGGCGCCACATGGCTTTAGTCTGGAGAAAGCAGATAAAGCTGAGGGCACGCATTACGAGGTAGGACTCTGGACCGGTGAGTCAGCATGCTGAGGTGTCCAGGATTTCAGCATGTGGAAAATATGCATGCTGAGGTGTCCTGCTGAGGTGGCATGGTGATGCAGTAAAAGGAAATAAAGGAAAATAGGAAATTCCAGGAAAAACCAGGACCACAGGATCAGAGTTCATGAAAATTGCAGAATTGCCATTGAAGGCAATTATAAATACCCCCTTCCCTCATTCATTTGAGAGGAGAAGGGAGAGAAAGAAGAGAGAGAAGGAGAAGGAAGGAAGAGAGAAAGGAGAAAAGGAAGGAAGGAAGTTCTGGCGGAGCTAGAAGCAGAATAAGGATAGTGGAGTTCTGCTAAGCTAGCCAGGTAGTAACTAATCCTAGCTTTTATGTAATGGCGTTGTGATTTGTTGTGCTATTGTTTGGTTGGATTGCTGTCTTATATGTTATGTCTGAAGCTCTGCTGTAATGCTATGATCATATGTTATTAAGCATGGAAGCACGCAGTATACTTATCTGTAACAATCACAAGCAAGCACTGTCACACTGCATTATATATATTGTTATGATTGTTGCTACTGAGATTCCCCCGAATCTCATCCCCATACATAACCCATTACAGGGAGGTTATGCTGAAGTGGATTTTGAGAATGCTAAGAGACGCCGTTATGCTGCCAAAGTAAAGACTGAACATCAGTATATGATAAGTACTGTGTACGTAGTGCTGTCTAAGGAGGCTAGAAGTGAGTGGACCTAGCCGATTCATCTAGTCTTTCCTGGGTACTACGTAGAATGGTAGTTCTCATGAGGGAATTACCGAATCAATACAGTTCAGTTCTTTGTATAGATGAAGCGTAGCGGTTGTGCTGCCGGAGTTTAGGCAGAAAGAGATGTAATAAAGATAGAAAGATTATGTATATGTCTTGTTGTGTATGCCTTGCTGTATGACATTATGTTATTCAATGATAAATATTGTTTGGCATATTCAATCTATGTATGGTAAATTAAGGGGAAATTCGCAGGTCCTGAGGCAGCAGTGTTTTGACCTCAGTTTGACCTAGTAAACAAAGGAGTCTGGCCACGAGATTTAGTGAGCCAATAGTACACATCTGGGGCATTCCGTGGATAGGTATTAAGCCTCATTTGGATGTGTAGAAGGTGAGAAATCAGTTCTCAAAGTAAAGGTTCAGAATAAGGAACTTAGGAGTAAAAGTTCAATCTCTGGACTTAAGTTAAGCTAATATTGCTTCCGCAAGTGTACTCTGAGGAGTATAAAGGAGGATGTTTCATTCATCCTAAGGAAGAGAGGTACTAGCAGATGGCTACTTGGCTTGAGGGTTCCTCAGAAGCTTGCTCTTCTTAGCATCTTATAGCAGCTTAATCTTTATCTTGTTCAGCTGTATCATTTCGAATGCACTGATCTCTTCCTTCTTCAATCCCTCTAGATAATAGATGTTGAAATGCTTAAGGTGAAGGAGACAAGCTGTGGGAAGGGCATCAAAGTAGTCCTTGTCCTTTTCAGGCAAAATCTCTCATCTGGCTATAGATAAATGCTCCCAGGTTAACCTTTTCTCTACTGATGATCCTTGCTAGGGTGATGTAGTCCTGCTAGTTCATGTAGCTGAAGCTCGAGTACTTGATAATCATGCACCAAGAGTATATGTAATGGATGATACAGTAATGATTGAACATCTGACTTGGGGTGAAAGTCAGGGATCCCAGGTAAGGCTTGGTGGTCTGCAGTAGGATGTGGTATGCCTTAGCCTGATCTAAATCCTTTATATCTGTAAAGAGAGGGGATCCTATCAAATGGTTGATCGCACTAAAATCTAGCTTGATCTCTCTCCCCTGAACCTGGTAGTGAGATAACTATCTATAATATTCTCCTCTTCATCCAAAGTGTCAAATATTTTCATATTGTAATAGAATCTCCTAACTACATCTAAGCTATATGGTCATTGATCCTTAGCTAGCTCTTACAATGATGGAGGGTAAATTAAATCCAAGTTAACCCCATGCTCAGTCTTAAGTGCAGATATATCCACGATAGTATAGGATATCACTTTCTTTCCCTAAACTTAGAGTTAAATAGAATCATATCAATGTCCAAGTTAATGTTACTTTGGAGAAATACTAGGCTAGATGACTGAGGCCCTGAGTGGACTGATGTGGTAGGTTTCCTGGAAGTCCTTTGTCTCTTCCTAAGAGACTCAGTAATCTCTATAGTCCTCTTTAGTATGTCTGTAAACTCTAGGTTAGAGTCGGTGTTAGAGTTTGTATGCAGTGTCTTAGCCTTCCTCTTGTACTGAGAAGATGGTTCAAAGGCTTGACCTTTCCCCTTCCCCATCGACGCCTTACTTTCCTATACCTTCCCTTTCCCCTTAGAAGCATCTAGCCTGTCCTTGGCAACCTTTGGTTGAAATTTCTTCTTTTTCTCCTTTGGTTGAGAGCTTGAGGCGTGTTAGAAATAGATTTGGATGGTTGTTGCTCAGATCCATCTATATTTATGGTTTTGGTTCTTGCCATCCTCTAAGATTTTTGATAGATTTGAATGGTGAAATGAAGGAATTTGGAGGTGTTTTGGGGTGAGTTTTGATCAGAAATAGGTGCACAAGCTTTCCCTCAAGAAAATTTGTGGGATTTTGAAAGTTGTAGTTAAGAGAATTTAGGATTTAGTCAATTAGGGTTAAAGTTAAATAGTGAAGAATCATGACTGATAACTGTTAAAACCTAATATTAATCGATAAACTAATCGATTAATGCGCATTAATCGATTAAGTAATCGATTAATTTCCTCAATTAATCGATTAGATATTTGATTAATTACCATTAGTGGATCAATCAATCGATTAATTATTAACAAACACAACTCTTAACATATAGACACTATCCATTAATCGATTAGTTGTTCTATTAATCATTAATCGACTTCTTAATCGATTAATTTTAACATAAAACACATTTGAACATATTTTCAACATTGATTAATCGATTGACTATTCGATTAATTGACATTAATAGAATCTTTAATCGATTAATTTGAAAAAAAACATCTTTTAACATCTTTTCAAACATCATTTAATCTAATCATTAATCAATGAAATCATTTGAAAATGGAAAATGTTAATATTTTCTTTTGAAATTTTTGAAGATACATTCGCACGAGAAAAGCATTTTCAAGCATAGAGATACATATACCATGTCATAAACAACACATCTAAGTTCCATAACCGTATTTTCAATATAAAGAAAATGTTGAAGAAATCTTATTCAGATTTTTGCTGCTTGATGCATTGACCCATTTTCTTTTCTTTCTTTGAGTACCATCTTTGTATTGGTAGTGCTCATTTCCTAGCTTTCTCAGTTTTGAAAAAATCTCCTTATTCTCCTATCATAAATGCAAATCTTTTTCTTTCTAGGAGAATAGTTAATGTGATCATAGATAGATTAATTTATAACTGTGAAATCATACAAATCCAATTTATAATCAAAACATATAGATTTTCAGTGAATACAGATGAGCATGCTTGAAGGCTTGATCTTTTAAAATAGTCTCATTTTCCTTAAAAGTGTCTTGAGTATTTTTTTTAAAATAAACAAATATGCATTTTTGTAAACTCAATTGATGTAGGGATTTGAAATCTCACTTTTACCTTTGAAATTATAAATATGCAAGCTTGTAAATTAAGATAAATTTATGAATTGAAATTAAAAAAAATTGAAAATACAACTATGTATAACCTATTTAGCAATCTGAGAATGATAAAAAATTTTAAAGAATTATTGTGAATGGAATTCAATCAAGAACAAATATTCATTACCCAAATATGAATTTATTTAATAAACACAAGGGTAGGAAACAATTTCACCATTATTGCTCTTGTTCTATTGTATATTTTCCTGAGGTGTTGCTTTTGTTGGAGATTGTGCCCTAGGGGCCAATCATTTTCTTATGAACATTGTTGATTTATGAATTTCTTAATTATGTTATCATATTATTTGCATGTTTACTATGATGACAATCCTTGGATAACTCGTGATCTTATCCTAAATGTCCCTGGTCGGTCATCTATGCGGGAGCAGAGATGAAATAAGACCAGTATGACTTTGAAGATATATAGAGATATAAATCAAAGTCATAAGCACATGTAAGAGTACAGGGTGTTGGACCGACCCGCTATGAGAGAGCTGCATGGGTCAAGTCATAAGCTTCTCTCATATACAAGCCATGTCACTATGCCCTTTGACTTGAGATCATCATGGATTCCTACATGACAAACGCTCATCTTTGACCTAGTCAAAAGTCACTTTTGATCGAGTGATCATAAAGGCTATGCTCGGGCTTAGTGGTTTTTCATGCGGAGGAATGTGAATGGTCAAGATGGAATTTGTCCCTCATATTCATAGAGAGATATTACTGGGCCCCTCGATGAGTGAGTCTGAGAAATGTATGGCCATACTGGAATGGAAGGGTAGTTCCATTTCTATATTCAGACTACTCAGGGATCGAGAAAGTAACAGTCAGGAACAGGAGGATGACGTTCTCCATGCCTCATCCTTGACTGAAATATCGTGTGACAAAAGGGACGTGATATAGTTGTATGAAAGGTTACATCGTTTATCGATCCTCATATGTTTTAGGTAGTTGTAATGCCTTGCTAGAGACCGCTTACGACTTGTGGGTCAGTATAGTAACTGGGCCACTTCCAACTTCATATGGGCCTACAGGGTCGCACACAAAAGAGCCCAATACGAGCTATGATGTCCAGATTCATTGAATCTAAGAGATGTCTAGATTCAATGAATAATCTAGGGTGGATATATATTATATATATATATAAATTTGTATATATATATTATATATAAGAGATATTTGTAAGATTTAATTTATAAGGATAAATTAAATCTCTATCACTTTTGAATTTGAATTTAAATGGATATGATCTATTTGAATTTGAAATTCAAATTGATAAGATATCTCAAATTTGATTTATGAGAATAAATCAAATATAATTCTGTCTTATCTTTATTTTAAATTAAATAAATAGGTGAATTAAATCTGTGGGACGGATTTAATATAAACCATATTTATTTAATTAGTTTCTTATTAAATTATGCAATATATGATATTGTATTAATTCAGAATTAATATAAGATTAATTCTGAAGCCCGGCCCTATTAGAAGCCCGATAGCTTTCTATATATTTGACATTAGGAACTAGGGTTCTACACACAACACATCTCTCTACACACATATTCAGACATGAGAAAAGGGGGCCAGGGAGAGTGCAAAAAGGTTTGCAGATAAGAAACTGCCGAAATAGAGACGGTGAGTACGGAATCTCTAGAAAGCCCTAGAGGGACAAGAGGCGCTAGCACGTCGTTCGCGATTGGAACGCTGTTCGTGTGGATACCGGTAGAGGAAGCCGATCTGAGCTGTCGACTTCTTGTGATCGAACCAGACACGAAGACAGGTCGCTACCAGAACACGCTGAGGTCGCGACCATACGGGCATCTGAACGTCAGAAATCCGAAAAGAAGAGGCAGGTCGCGACTTGAAGCTGACGAGGTCGCGACTACAAACTTCAGAGATGTCAGGTCGCAACTAGAAGAAGAGTAGGTCGCGACTAGAAACTCCAGAGGCGACAGGTCGCGACTAGAAGCTGAGGAGGTCGCGACTGAAAGTTCAAAAGGCGAGGAGTCGCGACTAGTGGACACTGAGGTCGCGACCAAAGCTTGAAACCGAAGGTAACACTTCTTTCTCCTTGACTTAAACACATTCGGTAGATCCTGGCTGGGAATGGAAAAATTTTTAAAGTTAATTTCCGCTGCGTGTCTTCCAATTCCCTTCAGCTTTCCTATAATATAAAATTTTTCTTTCACTGTATCCAACTTCCCTTAGATCCACTTATAGTTAGCCTGTAGGAAATCCAATACACTTCATATGCTCAGAGAATATGATCAATTTGAAATAATTAAGCATAGTGAAAGATGTATTTATGCAAAAATATCTTTCCATTTTTTTTGAAGTAGATATGCACAAAGATTCGCTTTTGAACATTGCTTTTTTCCTTCCTTAAAATATTTGTTAATTAAGTTTCATCAGGAGTATATAATAGACAATTTCAAAACAATTGCAATGTTCAATTCTTAAAGATGAAGGTGTAAACTTCAAAGATATGTTAAACATAATAATTCACAAAGTTTACCACGTGAAAGAAGGATTGCCTTTGCGTACCCATTGCATCTTTTGATTGCTTCTGACATATGCTTGCAATGGTCTCTCAACTGATTTGAACTTTAAGGCTTGAGAGATCCTTCTTTTTCTTTTGTTCTCCTCAAGATAATTGAATGGTACTCTGTGATAGTCCATTCTTGAGATAGAACATACTCCTTGGGCTTTTCTCCATTGCTTCTTCTGAATTGTCTTTGACAAATTAGAAATGGTAACTTGTTGAGTTCTCTCAGATGATGTAGATTTTATTGATGTACGAGGAACTCTTAGAAGCCCAGTTCTCTTTGTATCGTGTCCATTCTTCTGAAGATTATTCTACACATTTGGCTCACTGAAAGGACACTTTGGTACCCATCTAACTTTGGATCCTTGAACATTAAATTTGGACCTTGATTGTCCTTTAAGAACCTAAACAAATTTATTTATCACATTTGAATTTCTTCTCAAATGACATGTGTGACAAATATGACCTTATTTACCATCATAGTTGCAGGTAATTGGATGATACACCTTATAAGAAATACTTGCAAGTATTGTGTTGGTCGAGCTGAAGATGTTTAAAAATATTGTGCAAAATTTCTTCCTCTCTGCTATGTGTTCCAGTAACATCATTGAAATGTAAAACATTTTTGCTTTTCAAGACAGAATTAATGATTGGTTGAAAATTCATATCATGAAAATTTTTAAAATCATTTTTCTTAAAATCACAAAAAGAATTGAAACTTTTTACCGTTGAAAATTTTTGAGCTCAGGATGATGATTTCTCAAATTCATATGTATTGAGCTCTTCTTGATTCTCTTCTTCCTCTTATTGTTCTAAGTTGATAGATTTATGGAAGTGATTTTAGATTTCTCCAAAACTTTCTGCTTCCATTTGTTCATCGTTAGTAGTTAAATTATTTTTTGATTCTGATGAATTGTCAACACTTTCAATATAAAAATTAGAGAAATAAACATATTCAAGCATATTAAAAATTTCTCTGACATTAGAGCAATGTTTTATTTTCAGGTAATCATTTTCAGAAACATTATTATATAAAATTTTCATTGCTCTAGGATTCAATAAAAATAGTTTCTTTTCATTTTCATTCTAATCCTTCCTTGGTTTAAAATCAAATTCATTTGAAAGAATATTCTCCATATCAAAATCAAGAGTTTTTAAGAAAATGGTCATCCAATCTTTCTAATATAAAAACTTAGAATTTTCTAAAACAAGAGGAATGGTAAAATCAAAACCTTCTGAAAATATTTCACCAACAAATCTAGCCATGATCTTTGTATTTGAGATCATTAGATCCTTTAAACAAATGACTTACTCTGATACCAAATGTTAGTTCCAGAAAGATAGGTTGAATCACCCAAGAGGGGGCTGAATTAGGTGATTGACAACTTTTAAAAAACATTTAAATTTTTTTTAAGATCTGAAGAATGAAACAACATAGTTTCAAAAACTTTGATTTGAAATTGAGATAAGTTACTGGAAATTAAAGCTTTTAAGAAGAAGAGAAAGTCACACAATGATTTATCTTGATTCGGTTATTCCTTGACCTACGTCCATTTCTTAGCTTCCCACTGAGATTTTTTAATCCACTATAACCAAGATTACAACAGGCTCTTGGCAGCCTTTACAAGTTCAATTATCATGGCTAATTGAAAACCACCTCAATCTTGAGGTTACAATACACTTCTGGTGGCAACGCTCCTCCTTAAACAGATATGAGCAATCCCCAACCTTAAATTCCCTTATTCTAAGGTTTTGCTCTCAAAGAGATGAAGATTGAAGGGTAAATCTAACTCTCAGATAGAGTGAATGAATAGATATTGTAGCTCACTGTAAATCTCTCTCAAAAGAATAATACATAAAGAATAGAGAGTTGAATTACTAAGGAAGTTTTGGCTATTCCATTGCTTATATTTAGGTTATGGATATCTCAACATCTTCTTATCGTTCGTTGTCGCCAACCTCTTAACTTTGAATGCTCTTCTATTTATAGTTGATGTTTATGACCGTCGAGCGTTGTTTCTGTTGAGGTTATCTTCCGTTGAGTTTTCTTCCCATTAGAAATATAACTGTTGAACTAGCCGTTGTAGCGATTAAGGCTTTCTGTCTTTTTATCATTGAATGTCCATTGGCTTTTATCTCGATCTAATCTCAGGTTTGGCTTTGATCTTTAACAGAATTTGAACTTGTTAATATTAATCATGTAAAAACTTTAAGATTTAATTGTTAGTCTATAACCACGTAAAGTGAGGATTAGAGAAGTTGAGTTTAAACTTGAATAGATTTAATCATGACAAGAATGATAGTAGAATAATGCCTGCTCAAACATATTTGGTGGTTCAATCAATGATCAAGTGTGTAAGATTAATTCAGTTGTGAACACTTTAAAATCATATAGAGATTCAAATTGTTTTCAAAGATTATTCTATGTTAATTGATTAATTGGAATTAATGTGTGAAATAAAAAATAAAGCATCATACTGGATGGATTTTTCAATCATATATAATGTAACTTTATGAAGATAAGATGCTCAAAAGATTAGTCATGTAGATAAATGGGAATCATTGTCATATTGTTACAAAGATTAATCATTTTAAATATGAAATGAGTTTGTATCTTAAAAACACAGACATATTTAAAGCTTATGAAGTTTATAGAGTTAATTGAACTCTTAATCGATTAATGTGTCTAGAAGATTTGATTAGGAAAATTTTTAACACATATTAATCGAATAATTAATCTGTCAATGAAAATTAATTAGTTAACCAATCGATTAACTGGTTTATATTTGAATTTTACAAAATTGAGACTTCACTTATTAATCGAACAGTTAACAGATTAATATAAATTAATAGTTTAACTAATCGATTAATAGAAATATCTTAGTTCAAGAGAAAATCTGTTTTCAATCAATTAATCGATTATCCAATCGATTAATTTCAATTGATTAATTGGCTCATTAACTTACTTCTAGAAGGCTAGCTCTCTACATTAATTGATTAACTAATCGATTAATGGTCATTAACTAATCGATTAATTAATTTTCCTTTGTAAAACATATTGCTACCCTTACATTAATCTAACATCCAATCGTTTAATTGATATTAATCGATTAACTAATCGATTAATTATCAATAATCAAATAATTAATCGATTAACTTTTATAACTTCTTCATTTAACTTCATTTGATTATAAATTCATTTTCATTACTTCAAAAATATTTTTTCACATCATTAAACAACTTGATTCTTTTTTCTCTTAAACTTTATTCCATTAAAAACACATTTCCATTGCTTCAAAAACATTAACTCAATTATTTTCTTTTGTCATCATCAAAACATATTCAATCTACAGATCCCACATTCCAGTTGCCATAAATGAGTACTTTTTGCTTATAAGGTACATTTATTTCTCTTGCAGCAACACCAGGAGGTGGTAAGGGTATCATTCACTGGGTTCTATTATGTTATATACTTGTATTTGCATTTATTTTGGGTTTGATTAGTAAAACATCTTATTCATTTGAGCAAAAACTATATTTGTTGGCACCTTCTATATGAAGTGGCTCACCGTTTGTGATCATTTCTTCCCTTTTTGGAGATGGTTGATTGTATTTCTTTTGGTGTACTCTCTCCGGTCTTTTTTTATAAGTAATAATTACTCAAATCATGCAAATCAAAATGTTAATTAAAATTAGTTAAAAGTAATAAATGTGCTAGAAATATAATTATTTTTTCAAAAATAACCTTATTTTTTAGAATTATGGTTAGGAAAGAGAATGATTAGGGAATAAAAATGAAAATGATAGTATGTTTTAATCTAATTATAACTAAGCAAATGAAAATGACAGAATATTTGTTGGTTCATCTTCTATAAGTCCACATTCTTTCTTCAACCATAGCCCTTTAGGATGAAATTATTATTGCAAAGTAGTAAATTCCTAATTCCACACCCAAACTACATTAAATCGGAAATTATTATTATTTCACATTCTTATCTATTTATCATTTAGGAATTAGTTAGTGGAATTATTGATCTCAATTATTGAAATGGTAAAGCTGAGCGGCACTATTGAGATCATTTTATTTTCAACTTTTGATGTCAAATTGCATAAAAGGAAAAATAGATTGCACTTTGCGTAAACTGTAAGTGGCACAACGGGGAGATGAATTGCCCAAACCATAAGCTACATACAAAGGAAGTTAAGTTGCATATAGAGAAGATGAGTTGCATACGGAGATAAGTTTCACCGGTGGAAGATGGATTGCAAAAGGGCACTAACTTATACATAGAGAAGATAGGTTGCACACAAGGGAAGATAGTTACATATAGAAAATATAAGTTGCACATACGAAAAATGGATTACACAAACCATAAGTTACATATATGGGAAGTTAAGTTGTATAAAGGGAAGATGTGTTGCACACAGAAAAACAAGTTGCCTCAAAGGAAAATAGATTTTACATACAACATTGTTGTCATTTCCCATGTGTATTTGTTTTCTAAAGGACCTTTGACATTTAGGTAACATTCTGATACGAACCAGTGGAAGACGTATTCAAGGGAGAGGAAATATAATTCCAAGTGAAATCGGCAATTATATTTATTATTATCTTAGAATTTTTAGTTGTTTAATATTCGGATATTTAAAGTCTTCTTATTTTCAAATATTTAGTCGTTATCTTGACTATTAGGCAGAGAATAAGTGAGACAATCACATAGATTAGATTTCCCTTCCAGATTAGATTAGATATTTATCTACTTTTATCACGACTCCCTCTCTACATTCTGCTACTATAAAAAGGCCATTGGCCAAAGCAATTTTGAGAGTTAATTACTTAGCATTGGAGATTCTCCTGGGCTATTAGAGAGGAAGAGTGAGATCCTTACTTGTACTCTTATAATAGATTTATGTTCCCTTAATCCCCTATTTTTCTCAATTTGGTACTTACCAAATTGGCATCAGAAAACAAAATTGAAGGAACAAGCAGCGGCCCCAATAGGACGTTGACAGCGAAGAGGACTCCGAATCCTCTTACCGACGTCGACTCCCTTATACAAAAATAGAATTCCCTAAATTCAAAGGAGGGGATCCCAGAGGCTAGATTCTGAAAGCCGAAAAATATGAAACACCAGAAGAAACGAAGGTAGATGTGGTGTCAATGTACCTTGAAGATGACGCCCTTGGCTTATTCGCATTCATCAACATGGAGCGAGCCTTGTTATATTGAGATGAGCTGGTGAAGGCATTGAAATAAAACTATGGACCCCCAGAGAACTAGAACCCAGACTAATTTCTGTGTAGCATCAAACAGACGGGGACGGTGCATCAATACCGCCTTTGTGTTTTCTAATGATTCAACAAAGGAGGTAAGGGGAATCCAACTCACGATCTCTGGTCTACCCCAAACATGTGAGTCATCATCGCACTCCTGCACATCGTCTTCCTACCAGAATCCATCCGAAAGCTCGACCAGGTATAGCCCCAGTGAACTCGAACGCCAAATAAGTGTTACGAGCCCTTCAGACCTAGGCACCGCTGTTCGAGTTCCTTCTCACTGATGGAGATCACAGGAAAGGGCGAAGAAATAATTTCACCTCTGTCAGGTAACATCAAAGCCGAGATAGTTGAAGAAGAGGATAAAAATTCTTTCAATGCGATTTTGGGAAAGTCGTCAACAACAACTATGAAGCTTAGAGATGTTATACACGGATGAGAGGTCTTGATACTAGTGGAAAGTGACTCCCCGCATAACTTCATATCAGAAGCTGTGGCGTCTGAGTTGCATCTCCCTGTGCAACAAGTGCCAACATTGCAGCATTCAGATTGGCAATGGGAGGACAGTAAAATGCCATCGGGTTTGCCCAAAATTGGAGGTACAAGTTTCTAATTTACATATTACACAATATTTCTTTCCCTTTGCTTTAGGTGGTACATATCTCGTATTGGGAATTAAGTGGCTAGCTTCTTTAAATACGATGGAAGCGAACTGGACCAAGATGTTCATGATATTTTGGGTCAATGGCAAGAAGTATAAGCTGCAAGGAGTGCTACCACACAATGACACCCCTGTCCAACTACAAAGCTTGTTCTTGATTAAAGAAGCAATGGAAAACAATGCTGCTACTTTGATTACAGAACCTATCATAGTCTGTTTGTTAGTAAAACGCATGGTTCATGGCAACTTTGCATTGATTACCGCAGACTCAACAAGATTACAATACCAGATAAGTATCCTATACCAAATATTGACGAATTGTTAGATGAACTACATGGAGCTTCTTACTTCTCTAAAATTGACCTACGATCAGGATATCACCATATAGGTGTGCTTCCATTTGACATTCCTAAAATTTCCTTTAGCATGCACTCAGGACACTTTGAATTCGTAGTAATGCCGTTTGGCTTAATTAATACTCCTGCTACATTCTAGTTTGTATGAACCATCTACTTCGTCCAATATTTGAGGAAGTTTGTATTGGTGTTTTTTTGATGATATTCTACTTTACAACTCAACTATCCAAGAACATATGGAACATCTTTGAACTATTTTCCAAATTTTACAGCATTATTCCTTCTATGCGAATGCCAAAAAATGCTCCTTGGTACAATCTTAGATTGACTGTCTGGGTCATATCGTGTCTGCCTGAGGTGTAGAAGTCATCCCTGAAAAAATTCTAGCTGTTTCTAGCTGGCCAATGCATACATCAGTCAAAGAACTACGTGGGTTCTTGGGACTCAATAGCTATTACCGACCCTTTGTTAAGGACTAGGGAATTCTTGCCTGACTACTGACAAATTGAACCAAGAGGAATGCTTTCGCTTGGTCCGAACAAGCTTTGCATTCGAAAAGCTCAAAGTAGCTTTGGCCACTACGCCATGTTATAGTTACTAAACTTTCAGGCCCCATTTACAGTGGAATGTGATGCTTCTATGGATGATGTGGGAGCTGTACTTATGCAGAACAATCACCCCATAGCCTACTTTAGCAAGGGATTCTCCTTTTCTATCAAGGACAAATTAGCCTATGACCATGAACTGCTCGCTTTGGTGCTATCTTTGCAAAAGAGGCGCCACTACCTCCTTGGCCATCATTTTTTTGTACGAACTGACCATTACAGCGTAAAGCACTTACTAGATCAGAGGGTTTTAACAATGCTAGAAGTTGTATTAGTATTAAGAATCTCGGCTTGAAGCACATGAATCCTGTGTAACATTAGGCCTATTTCTGTGTGCATTTGTGTGGCCTATATATGTATGATGTGTGTGAACGTTGAACACAATTTTTATGGAATATACATAATTTCTCTTTGCTTGGTGTCTCAACATAGCATCAGAGCCGTCAACACTGGGAGACCTGTCTATTACATAGGGACCAAAAGTCAAGACAGCCCAAGAAACCACTGTAACCCTAAGAAAGAAAGCGTTTGTGCCTCTAAAATGCAATGCTAAAAGAACTCCAGAGAAAGGGCTCAATCATGCCGATATCAAGTAAAATGTCCAGAGGTTCCCACGAGCGACGTTAAGGGATTCTGACGGAGGATCCCCGCTCATTGAAAGAATCAAAGGGATTACAACAGAGGATCCCGTTCACCGAAAGAACGACACGATTGGCATACACAAATTAAGAATAACGTGATCTGGCAGAGGATCCAGATTCCTAAAAGAACGACACGATCGGCATACACAAATAAAGATTCACCCATGATCCTACTCAAAGGAATGACACAGTCTAATTTATGGACCTAGCACTGCCGATAGACAAATTCCATGGCCATGGCTACCAAAAAGGAGTCAGATGACCTTTCTGCGAAGAAATTGACATTCACACATCCCTTATGCCTTTATTTGTCAGAAACCTAAGGTGCCACCACCATCCAACACACGCTTACCAGAAGTGACAACTATACCTTGTGGTCCTGTGCCATGAGGATTGCTTTGAGACGAAAATGCAAGTTGGGTTTCATTGGCGGGTCATGTACCAAAGATTCCCAAGATGAGTCCCTTCATGAACAATAGGAATAGTGTAACGCTGTGGTTATTTCCTGTATCTTGAATTCCATCTTAAAGGAATTGGGCGACAGCATCATCTTCTATCAAGATGCCTACCTGGTGTGGACTGACTTCAATGAGAGATTTGATAAGGTTATCGGCTCCAAAATCTTCTTCCTCCACCAGGAAATTGGTAACCTTCATCAAGACTCACTCACCATCTCAGCTTATTACTCTAAACTATTAAAGGTGTATGCAGACATGATACAACAACAAAAGTTGCCGCAATTTCTCCTTTGTCTGAATAATTTCTTTGGAATAGCACAAAGTCAGATATTGATGATTAGTCCCCTTCCTTCAGCGAATTAAGCTTTCACAATGGTCACAGGAGATGAGGCACAAAAGTTAATGACCAGTACCCCCAGAAATAGACCTATTGAAGGGGTTACGATGAACGCCAGAGGAAGAGGTCGAGGATGTGTAGGTCGAGGACATGGAGGCCCACTTCTAGAATATGCCCACAGTCATAAAAGAGGACATACTAAGGATATCTGCTAGGAAATTATGGGATATCCTGCCGATTTCAAGGAAAATAGGAACAAATGAGGCAATAGTGCTATGGCTATTCAACTGGGAACAGATGATAACAACGAAGGGGAAGCGATGGTTAACATAACTTATATAACGGATGCACCAACCTTTACTAAGAAGTAGTGTGATAGACTCTTGGGCATCCTAAAAAGAGAGTCAGAGGCCAGTGTACACGCTTTAACCAGTACTACAACAGGTTTGACTAATCTCACTCATTGAACTAACACAACACCACTTGGGTAATAGACTCAGGAGCCACTACTCACATAATAGGAAATTTATTGCTCTTTCATAACTACAAGAAAAATGATGGTTATATTAAAACAATTCAAATGCCTAATTGAGAAAGAATAAATATCACTCACATAGGAAGTATTAGGCTCACTAATGAAATTATGTTAACTAAGGTCTTGTATGCTTCACAATTAAAATCCTACCTCATCTCAGTTCCTAAACTAACTAAAGAACAACATTGCATGATAGCATTCTTTCCTGACCACTACATTGTATAGGGCCTTCAAGATGGAAAAGTGAAGGCGACTGGTAGACTCATAGAGGACCTTTACATATTAAAGATAAAACTAAAATGTGATGTTTTGAATGTTGTTAATCATAATTCACGAAATTTACATCAATCTACTGATATGTGGCTACTGCATAATTGACTAGGACATATACCTATGCTTGTATTGAGACATTTGCATATTGTAATTGATAAAGATATGTCATTGACCAAAATTTGTGATATATGTATTCTGTCAAAACAAACAAGGCTACCTTTTACATCTAGTTCTATTAAATATGTTTCTTGCTTTGAATTGATTCACATGGATGTGTGGGGACCATATAGGACACCCACACATCAAGGGCAACAATATTTTCTAATAATAGTCGATGATTATTCAAGAATTATTTGGATTTTCTTGATGAGGTCTAAATCAGATACTTTTATCTATATTAATAACTTTATTGCATATGTTTTAAATCAATTCTCAATTAAAGTTAAGAAAGTCAAAAGTGATAATGGAACAAAATTCATTAATAATCAACTTTCCTAATACTTTGGGGAGAAAGGAGTTTTACATGAAATTACATGCCCATACACCCCTAAAGAAAATGGGGTTGTTGAAAGGAAGCATAGGACTTTAGTGTAGGTTGTTAGAAGTCTAATGTTACAATCAGGAATTCCAATCCAATACTGGGGAGAGTGCATTAGGATGGTAGCCTATGCCATAAATAAAGCTCCTTCTAAAATCCTTACTTATAGAACACCTTATGAAATGCTTTATGTGGAGAAACCAGAGTATAGTAATCTAAGTATTTTTGGTTCTTTGGCTTATGCAACCTAAGAGTCACTGATAAATTCCTCCCTAGTACTATACCATGTGTCTTCTCAGGATATCTAAATAATCAAAAAGGTTTTCTTCTACTTAATCTAAAAACAAGAGAACTTTTAATTAGTAGGCATGTTACATTTTTTTTAAAACAGTTTCCCTTGAAAGAATTGGAACATACTGAGCAAGGGAGAGTGAATTGACACATAATTAGATACCCTTTCTTCTCAGATCCTATGGAAATTCCTTCAAAAAGATTATGAATAGAGAATAACAGTTAAAATACATATACAAAATTAATTGATTCTGACCAGCAGCATGGCATAATAATGAAAATACAGATACAGAGTTAATTAATTCATACCAGCAAATTGTGAATAATCAAAAATTATCTTGTAAATGGGTATCTAAAATCAAATATGATTCACAAGGAAAGATAGATAAGTGTAAGGCAAGACTTGTTTCCAAAGGATATAGTGAAAAGGAGGGAATTGATTACCATGAAACATTCTCTCCTGTAGTAAATATGACAACTATTAGGATAATAATTAAGTTTACTGCTCTATATAATTAGAATTTATACCATATGGATATCCATAATGCCTTCTTGCAGGGAGATCTTGATGAAGATATATATATGAACATACCCCAAGGTTTCAATAGAACGAGGGAGAACATGGTTTGTAGGCTTAAAAAATGGTTATATGGCTTGAAGCAAGCATCTAGACAATATAATGCTAAGATATATATGGCCTTGCTTCAAGGAGGATTAATACAGGGTAAACACAACTATTCGCTCTTTTATAAAAGTATGAAAATGAGATAGTATGTGTGCTAGTTTATGTTGATGATCTATTGGTCACAAGTAGTTCAAAAATAAAGATAAGGGAAGTTAAACAATATTTGCATGATAATTTTAAAATAAAGGATTTAGGAATAATGAAAGATTTTTTAGGTATTGAAATAGCTAAGTCTAAGAAAGGTTATGTATTATAACAAAGAAAGTATGTGCTAGATTTGTTGGCTGATACAGGCATGAGTGGTTGCAAACCATTTTCAATTCCAATGGCTTAAAACTTGAGATTGTTGGCTTATGAAGAAGGGAAGGATAAGCAATATGATATGCTGACAAATCCTAAGAAATATATACGGTTGGTAGGTAGGTTAATATATTTAACTGCCGCTCGTCCTGATATTTTCTTTTCTGTACAGGTTCTTAGCCAACATATGGAAAATCCCATGAAAGATCATATGGCTGCAATAATGAATATTGTTAGATATTTGAAGGGGATGCCGAGGCTTGGAGTGTTGATCAGTTCTTCAGAAAGGCTAGAGCTTACTTGTTACTATGATGTTGATTGGGGTGTATGTGGCTCTACAAGGAGGTTAATAACAAAAGCTAAGAGGATCACTAATCAAATGGGAAACCAAGAAGTAGAGTACAGTGTCTTGTTCATCTGCTGAAGCTAAACACTGAGCACTTACTGCATCTATGACAGAGATAGATTGGCTTGTAGGTTTGCTTAAGGAAGTAGGAGCTGAGCATTCCCAACCAGTGAAGGTATACTATGACAGTAAGGCAGCAATTCACATAGCCTCAAATCCATTGTTTCATGAAAAATAAAGCATATAGAGATTGATCTTCATTTTGTCCAGGAAAGGCTGCAAGATAAATTGATTAAGTTAGTGTATATGAAATTTAGAAATCAAGAAACAGACATCCTGACTAGCCAGTAGGAAAAGATGTACAGTTCAAGTTACTCCACAAGTTGGGAGCAATTGATATATTCAACCCCCAACTTGAGGGGGAGTGTTAGAAGTTGTATTAGTATTAGGAATATGGGCTTAACGCCCATGAATCCTATGTAACGTTGGGCCTATTTTTGTCTACATTTGTATGGCCTATATATATATATAATGTGTATGAACGTTGAACATAATTTTTATGGAATATACACAATTTCTCTTTCCTCAGTGTCTCAACAAACCAACTTTCAGAAGAGACTCATGATAAAATTGCTTCCCTTTGATTTTACCATCTCATATAAATCAGGGAAAGACAATTTAGTAGTCGATTATTTATCTAAAAGACCCCAACATGCAGATTTTTTCCACATCATCATTCTTTTAGTGGACGATCTTTAACAGTTTCCTCAAGCCCTATTAGAGGATGCAGAAACCAAGGCGATCATTGAGTATATACAAAAGAACCTGTGTAACATCCCAATTTTTAGGCCCAGAGACTCAGAAAATAGCCTGAAATAGATAGGCCACCAGACCTCTTTTAGCAGAAGTCCCAGAAATATACAGAGGGTTTTTAGGGACTAAATTGCAAATAAATAAAAGTACAGGGACTTATATGTAAAAGTGAAAGTCCCTAGGGGAATAATGGTCATTTTAGAAAAGAAAGGGACTAAAGTGAAAAGTTTAAAAGTTTCATGGTAAGAAATAAAAGTAGACACAAGTTGTGGGCCATTAAGGTAATTATGAAAAGTTAAGGGACTTAATTGAAAAGAAGAAAAGTTTCCAGGGGTAAAATAGTAATTATAAAAAGTTGAGTTGAAAGTGGCTTAGAAATGCCCGAAAGTATTTCAGTCCCAAATTTTATCAGTAGATAGTGGAAATGATGCTGGTTAATCTGGCTTAATATAGGAATTTTATCAGAGTTTCAAATAGCTAAAATGTATCTAATAGTCAGAAAGTTCTCTAAAATTTTTATCAGATCTCCTGGACCTCAGATATGAGTGAAAAGTTACAGGAATGTACATCCTATGAAGCCGGAGGTCAGGGAACTGACAGAATCCCGAAAGGAGTTCTGTAGAAAAAGTTATTCACTTTTTAGTGAATTTAGACGGGAGTTCGTGAACGCCCGATATCCGATTGAGAAATTAATTGGTAGGCAAACTGGGACTGAATGAGCCCAGATGATGTCACGCAGAGGCCCAGGCCCATGATATCAGTTCAGCGGTAAAAGGGGCCAGTGTCCATAAAAAGGCGAAAAATAACGAAAATACCCCTGTGTTATAAAATAAGTAAAGAATGAGTAAAGGGTATTTTGGACATTTGACTAAGGTTAGACAGTCAAGAAAGGTTATCTGGATAGTTGGCCAGGGCTAGGGAATACTTTGGTAAGGTGTGAAAAGAGAATAATGCCCCTAGACTCATTAAAATAAATAAAGAAGAACCAAGGGCATTTTGGTAATTTGCCAAGGGATGTTTCTTGGGAATTGAGCCATCAGAGTACTTGAACATGATCAGAGACCCAAGATGACATTCCAAGAGACCAAAAACGTGGCCCAATGGTTATGTAAGTTAAAGTGGCATTACAATAATATTTTAGTGAGTTTTCAATAAAGTAAAGTTACCCAGTAGAAGTGATAACTGGGGAATTGATTAGATAAAGCTCTGGACTTATCTGGAAGCCCTAAGATGGTGTGAAAGGTACCCATCAAGATGCCACATGGTGTGGGGACTAGAATCGGTAAGAGGTCAAACTAGAGGTATGACTAGAAGTAGGAGCGACTTCCCTTGTTGAAAAGAGGTTACCTGTTGAGAGAGTAGCTATTCTTGCTTGCTCCTAAAGGACGAATAAGCTTGACTTGCTTGGATTGCTACCAAAGCATCCCTAATCTAGAGGAAGAAGAAAAAAGCTAAGGACACGTGGCACGATCTCATCCGTTCATTCCGGGATAAGACTCTGTAATTCTCTAGAAGCGCTGAGTCAGCTGGTGAGGTGTCCCGAGGGCCCTACCATTGTGCCACCTAAGCATGTGAGGTGTCCCTTGATGATGTCATTTTGATGAGTCATTAAGGATGACGATGTCAGCACGATGATGCAAGCGAAGCTTCTTGAGGAAGCTAAGCGATCTGAGCCGTTCATCGTGATTTGATTTGGACCATCCATTCCACTTCCCTCCACTTATAAATACCCCTCACCCCCTCCTTCCATTCAACACCCCACGACCAAAGCAAGAAGAGAAGAGAAAAGAAGAGAGAGAAAAAGAAAGATAAAAGGAAAGAAAGAAAGAAAGAAAGAAAGAAAGGGAAAGAAGTAGTTCTGACGGAGCTAGGAGCAATCGAAGGAGCTTAGGGACTCGGTAAGCTTAGGAATAAGGTAAGTAATTTATTCTAGTCCCTGCTCTAATAAATTAGAGGATTGTTCTTATAAATTAGATAGTTAGAATAGAGAAATATCTCTCTATAAGGTTAGCCGTGGATAGAAAAAAAGTTAGGAGATGGTCAGAATAGGGATATTATCTCAAGATAAGCTTGAGTTAAGTAGAGTTATGCTGGATAAGATCATAATAAAATATTATTATGCTATGTATAGGCTCTGACCTATGAAAAGGTGGAACCTCATATCAAAGGTTAAAGACTAAAGGAAGGGCTACATGCCAGGTAGTGAACTTACCCATTCTTGTATGCTTGATGTATATGCTTGTGTGTTAATATGATTATGATATGTGATGATGATGTATGATGAGTGATATATGCTCTGCCTTTTATGAGGTTATAGTCATGCATGATAGAAATAAGCATGGAGCATGAAAGTATGCAAATGGAAGCTAAAGAAAGTTAAAGAAGACATGTCATGCACTTGCATTCATCTTGTATGCATTGAATGGTACCGTTTGCTACTGAGATTTCCCCCGAAATCTCACCCCTATCTTTTCCAAACATAACAGAGTACTGGTTTGGAGAAGATGAAGCTAGAAAAGTAAGGATGTGACAACCTGAATCCCTTGTCTAAATATAGTTTGGTGAACAACAAGCTATACTACCCTTAATCAGGGGTCCCTCCAGGCTAGGATGCTCGAAGAAGCCCATGCCACCCCCGTTGGTAAGCATGGAGGGTACTTGAAGACCCTAAAATGACTAAGTGCTCAATTGTATTGGCGTGGCGTGAAAAATGATAAGAAGCATTTCATCCAACATTTTCAATCCTGTAAACAAAATAAATACCAAACACTCAAAGCTACAGGCCTTTTGTAGCCTCTGCTTATTCCTGAATGAATTTGGGAAGATATATCTCTTGATTTTATCACCAGTTTACCGAAGTATAGCCGTTTTGATGTGATACTTGTGGTGGTCGTTTGCTTGAGTAAGTACAGTCATTTTATCGCCCTCGCTCATCCCTATACTGCTAAGAGCGCGGTTGGATTATTTTGTCGAGAGATAGTCCGATTACAAGGATGCCACGGTCGATTGTTTCGGATTGTGGCTCATTTTTTCTAAGTGCATTTTGGCAAGAGCTCTTTAGCTTAAGCCAAACTCGATTGACTATGAGCACCGCTTACAACCCACAAATAGATAGGCAAACAGAGGTTGTGAATTGCTGCTTAGAGACATACTTAGTAGCTATGTTGGGCTGAATTCTCTTCTAAGCCTAAGTTTAAGTTGCTCGGTATTCACTAAGTATTCACTCTAAAGGGGGTGTTAGAGTAAGTGCCTATGTTGGGCTGAATTTTCTTTCTACACTAGCTTTTATTGAGTTACAAACAACACCCCTTTCAAACTAGTCTATGGTAGGGATCCACCTTCTCTCCTTCCTTATGTTAAAGGGGAAACTTTAGTAGCTGAACTAGAAGATCAACTAGAGACGAGAGATTATATGATTAAAGTCCTATGTGAAAATTTGTTAAAGGCACATAGCCGAATGAAGTTGCACGCTAATCAACACCGATGATACCTACAATTTAATATTGGTGATTCTGTTTGGATAAGGTTACAGCCCTACCGTCAGAAATCTCTACCCAAAAGGAAGTTTGAGAAGCTATCTCCAAGGTACGATAGCCCCTACCAGGTCATCAAACATATTGGGCAGGTTGCTTATGAATTGGAGCTTCCCTCAAACTCCAAAATCCACCTCATTTTTCCATGTTCTGTTACTTCGCCCTGCACTAGGACAGGCTCCCTGAGCTCCCCCGACTCCCATTCCCCTATCATCAGACTTAGAATGGTTGCTCACTGTAACATCCCGATTTTTGGTCTAGGAGATCGGGACAGTTCATCTAGGTCCAAGATGAGGAATGTGAGAAATGTCCTAAGTCTCAAGCCTAGGAATTCTGCAGGTAGCTTGATATGGGCTGGCTCCTGTGTAAGATAACCTGATATGGGCGGGTTATCGAGCCTTTCAATTAACGATGACTCCCGAAGAGTTTAAGGGATGAGTTATTGAAAGAGAATTTCTAGACCTTAAGATGAGGGATGAGAAGATGAGCAACGAGGCCAGAAAGAGAATGCAGGGGCAAAATCGTAATTATGGGAAAGATCGGGCTGGTAGCCGATGAGTACCATATTTTGCCAGAAAATAGAGAAAATTATACTGATCATTTCACTGAACTGTGAAATGTGCATACGAGGTCTCTATGAGTATGAAAGAATTATGGAAAGTTTAAGGACAAAAAGGTGGGGTCCTTAAGTGTAATTTTAGCCAAATAAAAAGGGACTTAAATGAAAAGAAGAAAAGTTTCTTGGGGCTAAAGTGTAATTAAAGAAAGTCAGGCCGGAAGTGGTTTGGACTGTCCGACGGCATTTCAGTCCCAGATTTCACCGGTAGAGAGAGCAAGGGACGCTCGGTAATCTGGCTTAATACAGGAATTTTTGAAGACTCCAGATAGCCAGAAATGGACTGATCGTCCAAAAGTTATAAAAATTCATACCGGATATCCTAGATTTCAGATCTAGGTGAGAAAATACAGGATGATGCGTCTTTATGGGGCGGATGTCGGGAAACTGACAGAATACCGATAGGAGGCCTGTAGAAAAAGTTATTCGCAAATTAGAAAATCCAGACGGGAGTGTGAGGCCTCCGGGTATCCGATAGGGAAATTTATCGGTATTTGAAAAGGGACTGAATGAGTTCGGATAACCTCAGTCAGATGACTGATATGACTCACAGGGATGCCTGAACACCGCAGGCCAGTGTATCGGACAGAAGGAGCCGGTGTCCGGATATGTGTATAAACGGTGAATAGTAGATAAAATATTCAATAATTATTAACAGGGGAAGATTCCTCGTAATGCGTGCCATGAAGGTAATGGACCCTGAGAGGCCCAATAATGGCGCCAACAAGGCCCAGTAAGACACTTGGACTGATAGGTGGGCCAGTGTCCGGCAGAACCCCGAAAAAGTGCGAAATTACGAAAATGCCCCTGTGTTGTACTAAAGGGGTAGTAGATGAATGAGGGCATTTTGGTCATTCTGGACAGGCCCAGGAGCCAAGGCTCATACAGATAAAGTTACTTAGAGTCAGTATATATCCTGACAGAATATAGAAGGGTGTGAAATGACGATTTTACCCTTAGGGTTAAAATAGTGCAAGAAAGGGCACCCAGGGGTATTTTGGTAATTTGCCGAGGGATGTTTCTTGGGAATCGAGCCATCAGAGTACTTGAGCTTGATCAGGATCCAAGATAACATACCCAGAGCCCAAAAACGTAGCCCATGGAGTATGTGGGAAAAAGTGGCATTAAAATACTATTTTAATGCTGTTTCAATAAAGCAAAGTTACTCGGTCGGCACGATAACCGAGGAGGTGATCAGATAAAGTCCGGGACTTATCTGGATAGCATTGGAAGGCGTGAAAGGTCCCTTCCAGGTGCCACATGGCCAATCTTAGAGGCAGAAGAAAAGTTGAGGACACGTATTACGGTGCAAGACTCTGGACCGGTACTGGATTGGACTGAACTGCTGAGTCAGCTGATGAGGTGTCCAGGAATTGTGACATGTGAAGAATGTGGCGATGAGGTGTCCCGGTGAGGTGTCCTGGATGATGTCATGCATGATGCAGTAAAAAGGAATAAAGAAAATAGGAAAATCCAGGAAAAACCAGGACCACATGTTCAGATGGCTTCAAAATTACAAGAATGCCATCCATTAAAGCTATAAATACCCCCCTTCCCCTCCCATTTTATGCATCCCACGTTTTTGGCAAGAAAAGAGAGAGAAAGAAGAGAGAGAAGGAGAAAGAAAGAAAGAAAGGAAGTTCTGGTGGAGTTGGAAGCAGTATAGAAGTTCTGGAGCTCTGCTTTTGAGGTAGTAACTAATCCTAGCTCTTATGTAATGTCATTGTGATTTGTTGTGCTATTATTTGGTTGGATTGTTGTCTTATATGTTATGCTTGAAGCTCTATTACAATGATATGATCATATGTTATTGAATATGGAAGCACGCAGCATACTTATCTATACACAATCACAAGCAAGCACCGTCACTCTGCATTACATATATTGTTATGATTATTGCTACTGGGATTCTTTTGAATCTCATTCCCAAAAATAACATTACAGGGGAGGTTCTGTCAAAATAAAATCTGGGAATTTTGAGAGACGCCGTTAGGCTGCCAAAATTCTGGCAACGAAGAAGGAACAAAGAAAGGAACTGATACGTACTGTGTACGTAGGTGCTGTCTAAGGAGGCTGGAAGTGAGTGGACCTAGCCGGTTCATCCAGTCTTTCCTGGGTACTTACGTAGAATGGTAGTTCCTACGGGAATTACCGAATCGGTACAAGATCGGTTACTTTCTAAAGAAGAATTGTAGCAGTTATGCTGCCGGATTTTAGGCAGGAAAAGATGTAATAGAAATATGATAATTTGCTGTATGCCTTGTTGTATGACATTTTATTATTTAATAATAAATGTTGTTTGGCATGTTCAATTTGTGAATGGGGAATTAAGGGAGAAATTCGCAGGTCCTGAGGTAGCAGTGTTCTGGCCTCAGTTTGACCTAGTAAACGAAGGAGTTTGGCTATGAAATTTGGCAGGTCAGTCGTACACATCTGGGGCATTACATGGATAGGTAATAAGCCTTGTTTGGATGTATAGAATGAGATTAATTAATTTTCAAATTAAAGGTCCAGAATAAGGAACTTAAGAGAAAAATTTTGAATTTCTGGGCTTAAGTTAAGGTATAATCAAGCTAATGTTGCTTCCGCGAGTGTACTCTGAGGAGTCTAGGGGAGGATGTTTCATTTTGGTATCAGAGCAATAGGTTCTGGCATAAACCAGACAGGATTCTTGTTCAGAGCATAAGATTCTGGCATAGAACAGAAGGTTCTGGCTCAGTGATGCTCTGATTTAGAAATGTTATTTCCCTAGAGTACATAGAGGTTTAGAAAAGCCCAGTGGAGGTAAAATTCCCTAGATGAGTAAGTAGTATAATGTTATGTGTTCATTTTTCTTTTCTGATTGACAAGGAACCAGATGGTGAACACGAGACGAGGACGTAGAATTCAAGTGGAGGAGCCACACGTAGAGGAGGCTGGCAACTCCAATGAGGTAAATCCTATGCAAGTCATCCTTGCTAGGCTAGAACAGCAGCAGAGGATGATGGAAGAAATGAGGGCGGAACAAGTTCGCCGAGATCAAGAAAGAGATGCCACTATAGCTACTCTTACAGCTATAGTTAATCAATTGCAAACCCCTGATAGACCAGCAGAAGGGATATCAGGAATTCCTCCAAATAATGGGCAGTCAAGAATAGAGGATCCAGTGGTAGATCCTAATAGCATTCAGCAATGGATGGAGCGGTTCCAAAAGTACAATCCTCCGGTGTTTGAGGGGACATTTGACGTCCAAGTAGCTGAGGATTGGATAGATCAGCTTGAGAAGATTTTTGAGGTGCTGGATTGCCCATCAGGAAGAAAAGCCCGACTGGCCATTTTCAAGCTAGAGAAGGATGCGCGAAGATGGTGGAGGAATACTGAGCTTATTCTTCAAGCAAAAGGAGTCCCAGTTACATGGGAAATATTTCTGGGTCAGTTTAGGGAAAAATACTTTCCCCAGTCAGTGAGGGACGCGAAGGAAGTTGAGTTCCTAACTTTGAAGCAAGGAGAGAAAGAGTCATTCGATGAGTATTTGGCTAAGTATCTCCGATTGTCGTACTATTCCACATACCTTAGAAGAATGGAAGACGAAGAATGGTCGACAAAAAGATTAGTAGAGGGTCTAAGCAGCACCCTAAAGGAAAGAATAATTCCTCAGCAACTTACGCAGTTCAATAGAGCGGTAGAAGTCTGCAGATTGACAGAGAGAAGTATGAACAATCATGCAGCAACCGGGAACAGCGTAAGGAGCAAGGAGGTAGCTAAGTCAGAAGCAAGAAGTAAAGAAGTATTGGCTAGGAGCACTCTGGGAGGTAACTCAGGTTATGAAGCCAATAATAATAATAACAAGAGAAAGAGGCAACAGTTTAGGCAGGGGACTGATCAAGGTGAGGATCAGGTTGGAGGACAAAGATGTCAAAGATGTGGAAAGAACCACGGCACAAGGGAGTGTCGAGCAGGGCAAAGCGGCTGTTTCATTTGTGGCGAGAAGGGTCACTTTGCAAGAGTTTGCCCTAAGAATGCTGACATCCCTAGGCCAAAGACAACAGGAAGAGTATTTTCCATTTTTTCAAACAGAGTCTCTAAATCCCCTGAGGTCGACCCTAAGAATGGTTAGAAGAACCATAGCTGTAAGGGTGACTTAGCTGTAAGAACTGTATGCCTAGATGTAAATGATGTGATTAATGAAGAGTTCCTTTCTGATCTAGAGAATGTGGTTATTGTAACAAGTCATGAGAAATAAGTAGTAAGATAATAAATCTGTCTTAACTCAGTGATGAGGTTGCTGTATGAGGGGTTAGAACATGGATAGCTGTAAGCAACTATAATTAAAGATGTTAGTTGCTAAGAATCCATGTGGAAGGTCTGGGACCAAGCTGTTGCTCCTCTAGACCATCACTGGAGTGAGGATAAGACAGAGAGGGATGATCTTACTGGTTATATATATGACTGCGTTATAAGAATCACATAGCTGTATAGGTCAGTAAGAAGTTCTCTTCAGGAAAGATGAGGTATCCCTTAAAATTTCGAGGACAAAATTTTTAAAAGGGGAGGAGAATTGTAACATCCCGATTTTTGGTCTAGGAGATCGGGACAGTTCATCTAGGTCCAAGATAAGGAATGTGAGAAATGTCCTAAGTCTCAAGCCTAGGAATTCTGCAGGTAGCTTGATATGGGCTGGCTCCTGTGTAAGATAACCTGATATGGGCGGGTTGTCGAGCCTTTCAATTAACGATGACTCCCGAAGAGTTTAAGGGATGAGTTATTGAAAGAGAATTTCTAGACCTTAAGATGAGGGATGAGAAGATGAGCAACGAGGCCAGAAAGAGAATGCAGGGGCAAAATCGTAATTATGGGAAAGATCGGGCTGGTAGCCGATGAGTACCATATTTTGCCAGAAAATAGAGAAAATTATACTGATCATTTCACTGAACTGTGAAATGTGCATACGAGGTCTCTATGAGTATGAAAGAATTATGGAAAGTTTAAGGACAAAAAGGTGGGGTCCTTAAGTGTAATTTTAGCCAAATAAAAAGGGACTTAAATGAAAAGAAGAAAAGTTTCTTGGGGCTAAAGTGTAATTAAAGAAAGTCAGGCCGGAAGTGGTTTGGACTGTCCGACGGCATTTCAGTCCCAGATTTCACCGGTAGAGAGAGCAAGGGACGCTCGGTAATCTGGCTTAATACAGGAATTTTTGAAGACTCCAGATAGCCAGAAATGGACTGATCGTCCAAAAGTTATAAAAATTCATACCGGATATCCTAGATTTCAGATCTAGGTGAGAAAATACAGGATGATGCGTCTTTATGGGGCGGATGTCGGGAAACTGACAGAATACCGATAGGAGGCCTGTAGAAAAAGTTATTCGCAAATTAGAAAATCCAGACGGGAGTGTGAGGCCTCCGGGTATCCGATAGGGAAATTTATCGGTATTTGAAAAGGGACTGAATGAGTTCGGATAACCTCAGTCAGATGACTGATATGACTCACAGGGATGCCTGAACACCGCAGGCCAGTGTATCGGACAGAAGGAGCCGGTGTCCGGATATGTGTATAAACGGTGAATAGTAGATAAAATATTCAATAATTATTAACAGGGGAAGATTCCTCGTAATGCGTGCCATGAAGGTAATGGACCCTGAGAGGCCCAATAATGGCGCCAACAAGGCCCAGTAAGACACTTGGACTGATAGGTGGGCCAGTGTCCGGCAGAACCCCGGAAAAGTGCGAAATTACGAAAATGCCCCTGTGTTGTACTAAAGGGGTAGTAGATGAATGAGGGCATTTTGGTCATTCTGGACAGGCCCAGGAGCCAAGGCTCATACAGATAAAGTTACTTAGAGTCAGTATATATCCTGACAGAATATAGAAGGGTGTGAAATGACGATTTTACCCTTAGGGTTAAAATAGTGCAAGAAAGGGCACCCAGGGGTATTTTGGTAATTTGCCGAGGGATGTTTCTTGGGAATCGAGCCATCAGAGTACTTGAGCTTGATCAGGATCCAAGATAACATACCCAGAGCCCAAAAACGTAGCCCATGGAGTATGTGGGAAAAAGTGGCATTAAAATACTATTTTAATGCTGTTTCAATAAAGCAAAGTTACTCGGTCGGCACGATAACCGAGGAGGTGATCAGATAAAGTCCGGGACTTATCTGGATAGCATTGGAAGGCGTGAAAGGTCCCTTCCAGGTGCCACATGGCCAATCTTAGAGGCAGAAGAAAAGTTGAGGACACGTATTACGGTGCAAGACTCTGGACCGGTACTGGATTGGACTGAACTGCTGAGTCAGCTGATGAGGTGTCCAGGAATTGAGACATGTGAAGAATGTGGCGATGAGGTGTCCCGGTGAGGTGTCCTGGATGATGTCATGCATGATGCAGTAAAAAGGAATAAAGAAAATAGGAAAATCCAGGAAAAACCAGGACCACATGTTCAGATGGCTTCAAAATTACAAGAATGCCATCCATTAAAGCTATAAATACCCCCCTTCCCCTCCCATTTTATGCATCCCACGTTTTTGGCAAGAAAAGAGAGAGAAAGAAGAGAGAGAAGGAGAAAGAAAGAAAGAAAGGAAGTTCTGGTGGAGTTGGAAGCAGTATAGAAGTTCTGGAGCTCTGCTTTTGAGGTAGTAACTAATCCTAGCTCTTATGTAATGTCATTGTGATTTGTTGTGCTATTATTTGGTTGGATTGTTGTCTTATATGTTATGCTTGAAGCTCTATTACAATGATATGATCATATGTTATTGAATATGGAAGCACGCAGCATACTTATCTATACACAATCACAAGCAAGCACCGTCACTCTGCATTACATATATTGTTATGATTATTGCTACTGGGATTCTTTTGAATCTCATTCCCAAAAATAACATTACAGGGGAGGTTCTGTCAAAATAAAATCTGGGAATTTTGAGAGACGCCGTTAGGCTGCCAAAATTCTGGCAACGAAGAAGGAACAAAGAAAGGAACTGATACGTACTGTGTACGTAGGTGCTGTCTAAGGAGGCTGGAAGTGAGTGGACCTAGCCGGTTCATCCAGTCTTTCCTGGGTACTTACGTAGAATGGTAGTTCCTACGGGAATTACCGAATCGGTACAAGATCGGTTACTTTCTAAAGAAGAATTGTAGCAGTTATGCTGCCGGATTTTAGGCAGGAAAAGATGTAATAGAAATATGATAATTTGCTGTATGCCTTGTTGTATGACATTTTATTATTTAATAATAAATGTTGTTTGGCATGTTCAATTTGTGAATGGGGAATTAAGGGAGAAATTCGCAGGTCCTGAGGTAGCAGTGTTCTGGCCTCAGTTTGACCTAGTAAACGAAGGAGTTTGGCTATGAAATTTGGCAGGTCAGTCGTACACATCTGGGGCATTACATGGATAGGTAATAAGCCTTGTTTGGATGTATAGAATGAGATTAATTAATTTTCAAATTAAAGGTCCAGAATAAGGAACTTAAGAGAAAAATTTTGAATTTCTGGGCTTAAGTTAAGGTATAATCAAGCTAATGTTGCTTCCGCGAGTGTACTCTGAGGAGTCTAAGGGAGGATGTTTCACTCACCCCCTCAAAGGTGTTGGATTATCGCTAGATGGATGATGGTAGTTTGGAACTTCTAATTCAATGGGAACACCGGCTAGTTGAGGATTCGACATAGGAAGACTATGACCTGGTAGCTGCACAATTTCTATCATTTCGACTTGAGGACAAGTCACTTTTCCAGGGGAAGAGAAGATACGAACCAGTGGAAGAAATATTCAAGAAATAGGAAATATAATTCCAAGTGAAATAAGCAATTATGTTTATTATTATCTTAGGATATTTTAGTTGTTTAATATTCGGATATTGAGTCTTATTATTTTCAGATATTTAGTCATTATCTTTTCGTATATCTTGACGATCGTTAGACAAAGAATAAGTGAGATAATCACATATATTAGATTTCCCTTCAAGATTAGATTAGATATTTAGCTACTTTTATCACGACTCCCTCTCTGTATTGTGCTACTATAAATCCAAAGCAATAAAGCATGGAATTTGGAGAGTTAATTACTTAGCATTGGATATTCTCCTAGGCTATTAGAGAGGAAGAGTGAGATCCTTACTTATACTCTTTAATAGATTTATCTTCCCTTAATCCCCTGTTTTCTGACTTCATATTTTCTGACTTTGGTACTTACAACATTCCCCCAATTAATTCCTCAAATAAGGATTCTTACCCAATTTTTTCTAAAATAAAAATATTTATATATTTAAAATAATTTTTCTTAACCTATTAAGAAAAATCATAGAAAATTATAAAAAAGTTAGAGAAAAAGGCAAAGCTTTAAACCTATATATCACATATCTTCACTTAATGAATTTCTCTTTAATAATTTAAAATTTACATAATATAATATATCAATTAGGATAACAAAATACATCAATCATGAAGATTCGCAAGAGCCCAATGCTGGAGAAAATTAGAAAAGGACAAAACTCAAAAGAGGAAAAGAAGTAATAAAATAGACACATTTTCTACCATTATTTCATGGCTTCTTTTAATTTTATCTCCTCTTGCCTCTTTCACTCTTCCTCCTCTTCCTTTTAAATCTTCTTCTTCCTCCTTTTGAGTTTGTTTGGTTGAAGAAAAACCAGTGGCAGAGTCACAAGGCTATGAGTAAAGCATAAAAGCTAAAAGGACAATTTATATGAATAGTATTTATTTGTTTGAACTTTATATTATTTTGAGCTTTTAATCTTTTCTTAAAATGATTTTAGTGTTTTGTTACTCATATTTCTTACTCACTCAACTCAGTTTTGAAATGGTGAGCTGCTGAGTTTAATCGAGATACAACTGAATTTAACTAAATTTATACCTAGAATGAGTTTATAAACAAGTTGAATCGATTTTTTTAATTATGAACATAAAATTAGTAAGTTTTGCAAATTAATTTGTGACTTTGACAATGATGCCTATACCTTAAAAATGTAAACAATAAATTATTTTTAATTCAATATTTAATTTAACGTTACTTTATGAGTTTACTTTATTTTTTATACATAACATTACTTTTTATTTCATCCCATCATATCTGAGGAATTCTAATTATATTTATAGAAATAACAACCTTATTTACAAGTCGCATTCTGAAATTGTAACAAGTATTACCTTTAAATGGGTAAGAATAAGTGTTATCATGTTATTCATTTATATTCGGCAAAAAAATATTATCTATGTACGCTTTATTTAGACTTGGGAAAGTGGCTAGCCTGTCACAACCCGTGAGCCCGGGGTGGGTTAGATAGCCTCGTCACTTTTTTTTTAATTTTTTAATATTTTTAAAAAATTATTTCTAAACTTTTAAAATACTAATAAATTTTTTTTAACATTATATTAGCATAATCAAAAAATTGCTAATGTTATAATCTTAAAAATTCATATTTTTATAAAAAAAATCTTAAATTTTATAACTATAAATCTAAATAAATATTAACATAATATTAATCAATTATAATATGTTAACATATATTAATAAATAAATAATTATTTTTACTAATATTTGATAATGAGAGTATTCAAAATAATATTTGAGAAAAATAAATAATAATATTTATAATTTTTAAAAAATATAGACTAGTAGGCTGGCCCGTCCCAAAATAGGCTAATAAAATACGAGCCCGAGCCCGTTTATTAAATTTTAAATTTATTCAATTCGATATAGAATTAAAATATTTGTCACAATCAATACTATTCATTTTTAAACACTAGCCTATTCTAAATTTGTAACAATTATTCGGTGAGGTATTTGGATGGGAAGAGAAAAGTTTTTTAAATTAGACAAATAAAAATTAAAAAAATTGAATTTTTTTAATTAATTTTTCTTTATATTATATCTTACCTTTTCTCTTATATATAAATATTATAAATTACTGGATAAATTTATAATGTACTCCCTATGTCCCTATGAAAAGCATAATCTCATTCCAATACATCAGGGCAGGATGGGTCCTATGAACACCCTTATAGATAATACAATAAATCAGAGTTATTAAAACACAAATATAATACCCCCACTATTTTTTCTCCTTTTTAAGTTAAAATAAAGCAATGTTGTTTCGTACTTAGGAAGAAAAAAAATACATCCAAAATTTTTAATTGGACTAGCTAAGAGATTGATTCGCTAATTCACTAAATTGATTGATTGAAGTTAGAGGTGGAAACAAGATAGGTTAGTCCAAATTTTACCCTTAATAGGTCAGACCTGTCTTGTAACAAATGGACATGATTCATGTATGTGGCTTGTCATAGGCTTTTCTTAAGCATAAACTTGACTTGTACAAAAGTATAACATGTCCTAAAGCTTGTGGAAAGGTCTATATGTTTGAAAACTTCTAACAGGTCGAAAACAAGCATGGACCATTAAATAGGTTGCCTTTAAATAGACCGAAAATATGCCATAATTACATAAATCAATCCAAAATTACAATAACTCAATCCAAATAATCTAAAATACAATTTATAACAAGCCCAGGCCAGTCTGACAGGTTTAATAGGCTTCTTAAAGAGTCTAGACTTGACTTGCTAAGTGAAATAAACCTTAAAAAGAGCCTAAACATGCCACTATTTTTTAACAGGCAACTTGGCCTATTTTGACCTCTAATTAAAATGGGTAGGTCACTACTAAAAAAATACTTTTCACGATGGTTATATGAAAAAAAGCTATAAAAAAATACGGTGGTATTTTTGTAAATAAATTTCATTTTAAAACACTTTTCACGTCGGTAAAGAGACTTTTAACTGTAAATATCGTCATTAAAAGTATCACAACCGAGTTTAAAAACTCTGTTGGAGTAAAAGTTGTCACGACCTTTAAAAAAATACCGTGTTAACTACTAACAAGCCAACTGATACCTTGACACTACAGAAATAAGCGTAAACTTATTTACGTCATCTCTACTTCACTTATTTACGTCATCTCTAAAAAATCTCTGTGATAAGTACTTTTAACGACGATTTTTGAAAATTCAAAAATCTTGACCTAATTACAGTTTCACTTTCTCTTTTTCATAGCAGTTTATGATCCTGTTCCTTTGCCCCATCATGATAGACTTGAACAAAGATCATTTTTTGACGTTTTCCTCCTCTTTTTAGTGCATATCTTCATCATTAATGTCATTCTCCATCGTCTATATCGTCGTTCACCATCATGAAAGACGTAAGTCACCATTTTTATTTTGCCATTTACTCATTTTTTTACTTTTTCGGTTATTTGTTGTTTATAAACTGTAATACATCATATGGGCTATTATATTTGTATTACAGACTTATAAGTTTTCTTTTCTATTTGTTATCTTTCTCTTCACTCTTTCAACCTGGCACTTATTTGAATCTCTTCACCTTCTTATTAAAAGGAGCTTGAAGAGCTTAATAGCAAAAATTTTATAGATCTTCAATTTTTTCATCAGATTCGTAACTTCTTCTCCAAATCTGGTCTAATACTTTTAGTGAGGCTGACCACGGTTGCTAATAGTGATTGGTGGTAGATGACCTTGTTGAAAAGAACTCAAAGAGCTTTAATTGTATAAGCTTCTAGGTCTTCAGTTTCTTCACCAGATCTTTAACTTCTTATCTCAAAATCTGGTCTGATGATTTTGATAAGTGTGACCGAGTTGACTAATAATAGGTGTAGGACAAGAAAAGTTAACCATTAATGGCGGTTTGTTTTGTAATCGGTGTTAAAGGTCAAACCTTTATCGGCGGTTTTTACTTTAGCTTATTCCAGAGTATCCCTTTCTGCATGCATATTTAATTTTAATATGCTTTAAAATCTACTTTACTCCCTCCTCCCTTTTCCCTCTTCCACCTTCGATCCCCTCCCAAATCTTGTGACTCGTTATAATACCTTTTAGCTCATTTCAAAGCATCCCCTTTTGCATGCATAGTTAATTTTAATATTCTCTAAAATCTACTTTATTCCCTCATCCCTTTTCCTGCTTTTACCTTTCATGCCTCTCCCCCATATTGGTATCAGAGCCATAAGGTGAAGTAGAGATATGGTAAACAGATATGGATCTATCTTTATGACATTAAACCTTTTTTTAACAAATTTAAGTTGATTTAAATGATCTATATTTGATAGTACGTTCTGTATATAGTTCTTATCTATCATACATGAGTCCATCAGTGGGTTGAGGAGTGTCATGAGTCCCGAGGGAGTTTTTGAGATATCATGATTTTGAATATTTTGAATATCTCTAGAAGAACTACTTTTAGTTCAGATTAAGAAGCTTCAATTAAAAGATTGTTTATTTACTCAAGAAAAGATTTTTTAATATATTTAATTTTCTGGTTAGATGACAATATTTAGAAATATAACCAAGTTTTCCATATTTATAACAAGTAATTTGTGGTTGTTTAGGAAAATTAATCTTCGGTTTAGATTTAAATTCTTGTTTGAGTCTACTGTGAGGTGTATTAGGTTTATACTTTTGATAGACATGTTTTTTGTTTTTGTGAAACAGTTTACGATATTTTTTAGGTTGTTTATAGGCTGGAAAGCCAAATTGTTCACAAAAAGTATCTAACTCTTTGCAATTGTAGACTTTTCTTTGGTAGTTGGTATTGGATTTTATCAACATGACAAATTTTAAGAGCAGTTTCTTTGGACATAAGAGAATTGATCATACGTCAAGTGCTCAAAAGGAATGTTTCTATCATTTTAGTTTCTAAATTTCTCTCTAACTTTATTACCAAAGGAAGTAGGTAATCCAACTATGAATTTTCTTTCCAAAATGGTTGATTAGCATCATCTCTTGTGAGTAATCAAGATAGGAATGTATCCCTATACCATCTGAAATCAGATAAAATTCTGCAATTAAGATTTGATAGAAGTTTTGCTATTCGATCTTTCCATATAGAAGGATCTCCAACAAAATGCTTAATGATTATAAAAATAAGGGTGCTTATAGAATCAAGAATAGGTTCACCATTAGATGTAATAGGTGATCCATCAGATTCAGTTTTAACATATGAAAATATGAAAGTTTTATTTTCTAATGAAAGATAATTATCCCACAATCCTTTTAATTGTCCAGTGAAACCATAAACTAAAAGGTTAGTGATTTGTTGAATTGTTTTGGGTTTGGTAGACTGTACTTACCATTGTCATTTATTGAATAATTTGGCGAATGTTTGACTCACTTTGCCTATTATGTTCCATTCATAGATATCATTGGCATTGAAGGATTTAAAGTTCTGGTTTATACATTCTTCAAGTAGAATATCTGGAGGGCTAGACCTAGATAATAAAGTTTAGAAGGTCATTTCCAGTATTGTTGGTAAATTTGTAATAAAGATTCAGATTAGTTGGAGTCTATTTCCTTAGTTTGGAAAGTCGTTTGGGAAACTTTTTGAAATTCATCAATTGTTTAGATGCTAATGATTGTGGTGTTTCTGGAATAGTTATAGTTTAAAGTTGGTTGATTTGTTGTTTAACCACTGAAATGAATAGAAAAGCAATTGTGTCAAATGGAAGTCAAACAAAAAATCCAAACTTGTCTTGATCTATAAAACTATTTGCTCAGACTTCCCAAATATGTTTTGAAATAGTAAACAATATGTGGTTGATTTGCCTTATGCTATACCTATTCAAATGAATTTTGAACTTCTTGAGACCTATAAAAAGGATATTCAAGATCTTCTAAATAAAAAATCAATCCACAAATCTCGTAGTCTATGGTCTTGTGCAGCTTTTTACGTAAATAAAAATGCATAAATAGAACGTGGTACTCCTAAACTTGAAATCAATTACAAACCTTTAAATGAATCACTACAATGAATATGATATCCAATCCCAAACAAATCGGATTTATTAAAACATTTGTGTAATGTAAAAATCTTTTCAAAATTTGACATGAAATCTAGATTTTGGCATATTCAAATTGTTAAAAAAGATAGGTATAAAACTGCTTTTACTGTTCCTTTTAGTCAGTATTAGTAGGATATTATGCCTTTCGGTTTAAAAAAAAATGCTCTTTCTGAATTCCAGAGGATCATGAACAAGATCTTCAATGATTATAGTCAATTCATCCTTGTTTATATTGATAATGTATTGATTTATTCTCATTCAGTAGATAAGCATTTTAAACATGTTCATCATTTTATCAAAATTGCATAAACAAATGGTTTAGCAGTCTCTAAACCTAAAATTAGTTTATTTCAAACTAAAGTTAGGTTTCTTGGTCATTGCATATACCAAGGATCCATAACATATATTGAAAGGGCAATTCAATTTGCTAATAAATTTTCTGATCAAATTATTGATAAAACACAACTTCATAGATTTTTGGGATTCTTAAACTATGTTATTGATTTTATTTCTCATCTTAGCAATTTCATCAAACCACTTCACTAGCGTCTAAGATCAAATCCACCTCCATGGACTGATCTCCATTCAAACATTATTAAGAAGATTAAATCTCAGGTTAAAGAGCTTCCCTATCTTAGCCTTCCTGATCCCTCTCCTTACAAAATTGTAGAAAATGATTCCTATGCATTGGTTATGGTGGCATTCTCAAATAACGTATAGATAGTAAAGAGAAAATTAGTTCCTTTACGTCTAAACATTGGAATAATTCTCATAAGAATTATTCTACAATAAAAAAAGAAATTTTGGCAATTATTTTTTGCATTTCCAAATTTTCATATGACTTTTTAAACAAAAGATTTTTAGTACTCATCGATTGTAAATCTACAAAAGATGTTTTACAAAAAGATGTTAAAAATATTGCATCAAAACAATCCTTTCCTATATGGCAAGCTATTTTAAGTGTTTTTTATTTTGAAATTGAATTTATCAAACGCATTTCAAATTCTCATCTAGATCTCCTTACCCGAGAGTTTTATTGTTCAAATAGAACCTGAGTTCTATCACGAACCCCAAACCAAGTGGCCTTAAATGTTTTCCCTACTGGATTTCATTATAGACCTACAAATTTTCAAAAAACAAGAGACCATTATGAATTTATACTGGTTCATTCTAAGTCCATTGAAATTGATCGAAAGATAGACAAGAGGATGAAACAATAATAACTCTTAACTCATTCTACTCTTCAAATTCCTCAAGTTCTCACCCCTTCCCAGTAGGGATAAGATTTATATAAACAGAAAATTTTTGGGATAAAATATAAACCCGAAGGATATAATTATTAGGATTATGTTGATGCATGGTCTCATGTCTTTTAGGATCAAAATAAATTTTTTAAACATACTTGGTTTATATATTTTATATATTTTAAAACAAAAACTAAGTACCAATTTCCTCAATGGTTTGTACATTGGTAGGGATTCTTTGGTCCAGTATCAGAAATTCTTCCCCCCAAAGTAGTTCAAGCCTTTGAACTTTTTAAACGAAAATTCAACATTAGTGAAGATTTTGTCCCGATTGATCTTCATTACTTTTCAAAATTATCTGTAGCCTGATTTTTTTTGGGAACTACAGATTTTTGTCAGTTCCTTAAGGATCAACTATCCTATCAAATATTAGAGGGTTCCTTCTGTTAAATGGTAGGCATAATTTGAGCTTTCTTGGATTGATACAAATGTAGTAGAGAGATGATTTAAATAGAATCCTCAACATCTTTGTATGATGGAACAAAGCAAGTTCTTGAACTAGAAATCAAGGGTTCAGTCTATCCTGGCTTCAACTACAGATAAGACTAGTCATATTAACCAACTCCGTTTAATTCAGCAAATCCTTTAACAACAAGACCAAACTCCTTCAACAGGTCAACCAAGCTTTACTCCATTGTTAGTATAACAACAAGATGATAAAGAAAAACAACTTGTAGTAGACTTAACTGAAGATTAAATAGACTGAAGATTTAGTATTTGTATTAAGTTTTTAGTGTAATTATTATACTGATTGAATCATTGTAGTATCATCATGATGTCATCAGTACTATATAAATAGTGTCACTATAATGTCGGTAATACTGTGTAAATAGTATTATGACTAGAATTATTCAAATAGTACATGTTTCCAGATTAAAACACTGTTTAAACAATAACTTCTTCTGTCTATTTAAATAGAGCACCTCTTTTCATTTACAAGGCAGACTTAGTTAGGATCAGAAACAAGAGAGACTCCTAGTAGAAAGATGAACCACTCCCCTCTCCACCTTCTGTATCCTTCTCGTCCTTCTGTGAGTTTCATGTTTCAATAAAATTATTTCTTTCATTGTATTTACTTTCATCATATCCTTATCCTCCTCTGATTAGCTAAGTATGGCTGGTTCTACATCCTTTTAGCTTATTCCAGAGCATCCCCTTCTGCTTGCATATTTAATTTTAATATGCTTTAAAATATGCTTACTCCCTCCTCCCTTTTCCCTCTTCCAACTTCAAGCCCCCTCCCCTATCTTGGTATGTTCTATCTACTTATCCTCCTCTGATTTACATAATATAGATTATTTTTATGCTATATTTGCTTATCAAATATGCTTTAAAATTTGCTTCACTTCCTCTTCCTTTTAATTTTAATATGCTTTAAAATCTACTTCACTCCCTCCTCCCTTTTCCCTTTTCCACCTTTGGGCCCCTCCCCCATCTTGGTATCAAGCCAATTTTTAGGAGAAGGTTGTTTCTAGGAACTTCTTCTAGGCATACGCTTGTGCATATGATGCAAGAGTCATTTTGGTAGAAGGAGCTTTAGTTTGAATTTTCTGGATGGAAGATCCAGATAGAGTAAGTGACTCCATTTTGGTTTGAGATTTCTGAATTGAAGGTTTAGATAGAGTGGATGACTCCACTTAGGATTTATGGGTTCCTTGAGGTTTTAACCCTTATTGTTGGAGTATCTGTTATAAAATTGTCTCTAGTTCATTACTAGAGACTGTTTGGCTTTAGGTATCTTGAAGAATACCCTTGTGTTTATCGTCCTGTTTTTCATCAAACGCTTTTTTTTCTTAGCATTTCTGGAAGTTCAGTGCTCTCTCAAATCTACCTACCCTATAAAAACTCTCAGCTAAAGAAATCTGGAAGAGAATTTGAAGTGCCTTTGATAAATTCAATTTTAAAATAAAAAAAATAAAATCGCTTGCCATCTGGTAAAGGATTTTTTTGAGGTAAGGTTTTTAATATCTTTTTTGTAAAATATCTTTTACATATTTACAATCGATACATACCAAAAAAAATTTGTTTAAAAGGTCAGATTGAAATTTGGAAATGCACAAAATAATTGCCAAATTTTTTTTATTGTAGAATAATTCTTCTGAGAATTATTCCAATGTTTAGACGTAAAGAAAATAATTTTCTCATTATTGTCTATGCGCTGTTTGAGAATGCCACCATAACCAATACAGAGGCATCAGTTTCTACAATTTTGTAAGTAAAGGGATCAAGAAGGCTAAGATAGGGAAGCTCCTTAACCTGGGATTAAATCTTCATAACAATGTTTAAATGGAGATCAGTCCATGGAGGTGAATTTGATCTTATACACTGGTGAAGCGGTTTGATGAAGTTGGTAAGATGAGGAATAAAATAAATAACATAGTTTAAGTATCCTAAAAATCTTTGAAGTTGTGTTTTATCCAAGATTTGATCGGGAAATTTATTAGCAAATTGAATTGCTCTTTCAATATGTGTTATAGATCGTTGGTATATCCAATAACCAAGAAACCTATCTTTAGTTTGAAATAAACTAATTTTAGGTTTAGAGACTACTAAACCATTTGTTTATGCAATTTTGATAAAATGATAAACATGTAAAATGTTGAACTACTAAATGAGAATAAATCAATACATCATTAATATAAACAATGATGAATTGACTATAATCATTGAAGATCTCGTTCATGATCCTCTGGAATTCAAAAGGAGTATTTTTTAAGCTGAAAGGCATAATATTCCATTCATACTGACTAAAAGGAATAGTAAAAGAAGTTTTATACCTATCTTTTTCAACAATTTGAATCTACGAAAATCTAAATTTCATGTCAAATTTTAAAAAGATTTTTGCAGAATACGAACATTTTAATAAATCTTATTTGTTTGGGATTGGAAATCGGTTCCATTGCAGTACTTCGTTTAAAGGTTTGTAATTGATTACAAGTTTGGGAGTACCACATTCTATTTTTGTGTTTTTATTTACATAAAACATAGCACAAGACCATGGACTATGAGATTTACGAATCAATTTTTTATTTTGAAGATGTTGAATCTCCTTTTTACAGGTCTTAAGAAGTTTAAAATTCATTTGAATAGGTCTAGCCTTAGTTGGAATCTTTTTCTCAGAAAAACCATTTTCATCAGGAAAATCAACTATATGTTGTTTACGATTGTAAAAAGCATTTGGTAAGTATGAGCAAATAGTTTTATATGTATGTTCAAGACAATTTTAGATTTTTTGTTTAACTTCCATTTGATACAATTGCTTTTCTTTTTGTTTTAATGGTTGAACAATAAAGCAGCCAACTTCAAACTATAACTGTTCCAGAAACACCACAATCATTAGCATCTAAACAACTGATAAATTTCAAAAAAATTTCCCAAACGGCTTCCCAAACTGAGGAAACAAACTCCACCCAGTTTGAATATTCATTACAAATTAACCAACAACACTGGAAATAGCCTTTTAAACTTTATTACCCTAGGGTGAGCCTTCCAAACATTCTACTTGAAGAAAGTATAAACCAGAACTTTAAATCATTCAACACTAATGATCTCTATTAATGGAACATAGATAGGTAAAGCAACTATTTTGTGCATTTCCAAACCCAAAACATTTTACAGATGAAGAAATCACTAACCTTTTAGCTTCTAGTTTCACTAGACAATTAAAAGGATGGTGGGATTATTATCTTTCATTTGAAAATAAAACTATAATATTTTCATCTGTTAAAATTGAATATGATGGAATACCTATTACATATAAGGGTGAACCCATTCCTGATTCTATAAACACCCTTATTTTTACAATCATTAAACATTTTTTTGGAGATCCTTCTATATGGAAAGATTGATCACCATAAGTTTTGTCAAATCTTAAATGCAAAACTCTATCTGATTTTAGATGGTATAGGGATACATTCTAGTAAGACAACGATTGTTTGATTGTCACTAACTCACACACTTCACACATTTAAGTCCATTATCCCCACCAACTAATTTCTGCATTGTCCTTAATGTGAAAATATAATTAATAATGTGCAGAATGCAAGCAGCAAGCAAAATAGAAACTGAACCAAATCCATGTGAAATGAAAATATCTATCTACCCCTACTGACTTAGTCTCCTCCCTTACGCTTAATAAAACATAATAGCTCAAATAGTGTAAGCAAAACTGAGTAAAACAGACTATTATAAGTGGGGAAACAAGGAAGGAAACAACTTGAATATTAAGGGGGTTGGAAGTTCTCATTATACAGCTTTAATAAATGGTCATTGACCTGAAATTCTGTACCATCTGCTTCATCCAATAGTTTAATAGTTCTATAATCATTGACCTTAGTTACCACCTAGTGTCCATCCCATCTAGTAGCAAGTTTTTTAGGTTTGAATGTATATCTAGCTTTAAATCTTAAAACTTTGTCGCTAACCTGGAATTCCTTACATAAAATCTGTTTATCATGAATAAGCTAAGTTTTCTCCTTGAAGATCCTGTAATTCTCACAAGCATCTAACCTTATTTTTTCCAATTGCTGAATTTGCAACCTTCTTTCCTCTCTAGCAGTGTCAAATTCCAAGTGCAAGCCTTGACTTCCTAGAATGCTTTGTGCTCTATTTCCACTTATAGATGACATTATTTCCACTTATAGATGACATGTTTTCCCATAAACTATTCTGTATGGAGATATCTCAAGTGGGGTCTTATGTGATGTTCTATATGCCCACAAGGCTGTATATAATTTAACACTCAAATCTTTCCTTGAAGGTCTTACTATCCTTTCCAAAATCCTCTTAATAGCCTTGTTAGAATTTTTAGCTTGACCATTTGTTTAAGGAGTATTAAGCTGTTGAGACTTTGTTTTGATTCCAAACTTGCCAAGTAACCCACTTAAAATCTTGTTACAGAAATAAGAATCCTTATCACTCACTATAGCTCTTGGCACACCAAATCTTGAGAAAATATGTGACTTTAGGAACTTTGACACTGTCACTGCATCATCTTTTCTTGTTGGTATAGCCTCTACTCACCTTGAAAGATAGTCCACAGCTAGCAAGATGTATGTGTAACCAAAAGATGGTGGGAATAGTCCCATGAAATCAATTCCCTATACCTTAAATACCTCAGAAAACAACATAGGATGCTGAGGCATTTCACGTTTCTTAGTTAATCCACCAAAGCGTTAGCACCTATCACAAGCTTTGCAAAATTCATAGCAATCCTTGAATATATATGGCCAATAAAAACCAGCTTTAAGGATCTTCCTTGAAGTCTTCTTGGTACTGAAATGTCCTTCACAAATAGAAGAATGACATGCTGTAAGGATCCTGTCCACTTTTTCACTTGGCACACACCTTTGTATAACTTGATCACTGCATATTTTCCATAGAGTGGATGGTTCCCATATGCAATATTTTACCCCGTGCTTGATCTTTTGTACCTGGAAATGAGATAAAGAAAGTGAAATCAGCCAGTAACAATATAGTTCACTAGATGGCAATACCAAGGTGCAATTACAGAAATTACATAAATAGAACAATCTATAAATTCATCACTAATGAGGTCAGATCCTAATACTCCCCTTGTATTTTTAGGCAACTTACTAAGATGATCAACCACCACATTCTCTGCTCCAATTTTATCCCTTATTTCCACACCAAATTCTTGGATTAGCAACATCCATCTCAAGAGATGAGGCTTAGACTGTGAATTTTTAAATAAGAACTTTACAGTAGCATGGTAAGTGTATATAATCACCTTAGAACTCAAAAGATAAGATCTGGATTTGTCAAATGCAAACACAATAATAAAGAGTTCTTTTGTAGTGGTAATATAATTCTTGAGCACTATCTAATATCTTAGAAGCATATGAAATGACTTTAAACAACTTACTATCTTTTTATCCTAATATTGTACTTACAGCTTCATTTGATGCATGACATGAAAGCCCAAAATCTAAATGTCAATTAGGTGCAACACGTATAGGTGGTGTGATAAGTATAGCTTTAATAGTGTAAAATGCTTTCTTACAAGTATAATCAAAATAGAATTCTACATCTTTTTGCATGAGTTTAGAAAGTGGAGAGGCAATCTTGCCAAAATCCTTTATAAATCTTCTATAAAATCCACCATGTCTTAGAAATGACTGTAGTTCCTTTAAAGATGTAAGATAGGAAAAAGAAGAAATAACCTCAATCTTTACTTTATCTACTTCAATCATATTCTTAGATATTAAGTTTCCTAGAACTATGCCTCTATCTACCATAAAATAACATTTCTCAAAATTCAACACAAGTTTTTTCTCAATGCACCTTACTAAGATTTTCTCTAAACTCTCTACACATTCATCAAAGTCCTTACCATACACTATAAAATTATCTATGAATACCTCCATGTTGCTTTCTAAGAACTCGCTGAATATAGACATCATAGCTCTTTGACAGGTTCTGTGAGCATTGCACAAATCAAATGGCATCCTTCTATAAGCAAAGGTGCTAAATTGACATGTGAAAGTAGTTTTCTCTTGGTCTTCGAGTGCAATTGGAACTTGAAAATACCTTGAAAATCCATCAAGAAAATAGTAATTAGTTTATTCAGCAAGTCTTTCCAATATTTGATCTATAAATTGTAAAGGAAAATAGTTCTTCCTAGTTGCATCATTCAATTTCCTGTAATCTATACATACTCGCCATGAATTCTGTACTCTAGTAGGGTTAGTTCATTTTTTTCATTCCTTACCACAGTTATACCACTTTTCTTTGTAACCACATGAACTGGACTTACCCATTCACTGTACAAAATAAGGTAGATAATGCCAATATTCAAGAGCTTAGTTACCTCTTTCTTGACCACATCGGATATCAAGGGGTTTAACCTTCTTTGTTGATGTTTAATAAGCTTGGCTCCCATTTAACAAGATTTTATGTGTGCATACAATAGCATCTATACTGAGTATATCAGCTAAAGTCCAAACTATTGCTCTCTTATTTGTCTTCAAAACTGAAATTAACCTCTCTTCCTCAAAAACAGAAAGTGAATTAGTAACTATAACAGGTAATTTGTCATTTTCAGCTAAAAACACATATTTAAGATTTCTAGGAAGTGGTTTAAGTTGCAACTCAGGTAGCTGAACAATTGATGGCACCAACTTCTGAGTTTCCAAGGCTACAACAGACTTCACCAATTCTGCCTCCTTATATACTAAAATGATTGTAGACATTATAGCCTCATTTACAAGGTTGGTAACAGAAAAGAAATAGATTGTAGGGTAGAAAGTAAGCTATCAACTGAAATGTAGTTAACACTTGACATGTCACTCTGCTATCTAAAGAAAATTTAGAAGAAGAAGAAATTTCATATTCAAACAAATCAGAATCAGGTTCATTAAAATTTTACAGCAATATTTCATGTTCTTCATTACCTTCTTCTATGCATGCATCAATAGCACTTATGCCTAGTAGTAAGTAATCTTCAAATGGATGTATCATTGTTTCATATACATTAAAAGTTATGACATTATCACCTACTTTGATTGTAATACTCATATTTTTCATGCTTATGATAGTGTTAGTTGTTCTAAGAAATGTCCTACCCAAAATAATAGGTCATTCCGTGGTTGATTAATGTGACATATATAAGATATAGAAATCTGCAGGTATAATCAAGTCTTTAACCTTCACTAAGATAACTTCTAATAGTCCCTCAGGTTTCCTAGTAGTTCAGTTAGCAAGTTGAACTATTATGGTAGTTTCTCTTAATGAGCCTATGCCTAATGATGTATAAATAGAAGTTGGCATTATATTTATGGCTTCACCAAGATCTAACAGAGTACTAGCACACTAAAAATTACCTATGGTAATTGGGATTGTAAATGAACATGGATTATCACATTTAATAGGAAGTTGTGGCTTAAGTAAGGCTGACACACTAGAGCCCATTTGAACCCTTTCATTTGACTTGCAAATTCTTTTATTAGCGCAAAGTTCTTTCATGAATTTTTCATACTTAGGTATGTTCCTATTTTTCTTTTAAAAACTTTATTTGGATACATGTATGCAATAGGAAAAGGTATATGTTTAATACTTACCTCTCTATCCTTTTGTTCTGCATCTTCATGTTCATTTTGTAGCTGATTCTTGTCTGATTTTTGACTTATACTTCTAAAATCAGTCACTACTTCATGAATTTTAACTGATTGTGCAACATCTTACAATTTACCTATATCATTTTTCTAGTGCAAAATCATCTTCTCTTTCTTACTTTATGATTCTGGAGTGAATAAAACTTTTCCTTCAATTAATTCTTTAGTTCTAGATCTGTCTTGTTGCTCATTTTCTCCATTCACTGGTGGAAAATTGGCAATCGAAATCCCCATTTTTAAACCGGTCAATGCGGAGACGGTTTTAAAAAAATGAGCGATGGCATTTTTGTAAATAAAATGAAATATTCACACCGTATTTACTCGTGACCGATGTAGAAATATTTAGTCCGGTTTGGATGTTTAATTTCTACAGCGGATGTTTTATAGACCAATGTGGAAATATTTTATCCGGTTTAGATGTTTACTTTCTACAGCGTATTTATATTGACCGAGGTGGCAATATTTAGTCCGGTGTCTGTTTTATAAAAAAAAGGCGATTTTTACACCGGTTTTAAAAGTAACCGATTTAAATATAAACACCCGTTGCCTCTTCAGTTTCCTATCTATGCTTTCCCGCTCGCTTTCTTTATTTGTCAGACTGTTCATTTCACTTCTTCGGTTCCCAACGTTTGTAGTCATTATGATAGAAGGCCAAATGCATTCTTCTATATTCTTATTGATCATGAGCGTTAACCATATATATATATGTATACCATTCTTCTGTTTTATTTTCTTTTCATCTATCTGACTCCTCCAATGGCCTCTTCCTCACGCACGCCTCCTTCTCCACCCCACAAAAGAAACAGAGATGACTTTGAAGACAAACATCCTGATCCTCACCCTTCTGTTCCTTCTCCTCCTCCCCTGGTTGTGACTCTGATGGAGAGCCTTGAGGACTAAAAATTTATTCTCTCCATGCATTAGCTGCAACGTAATGGTTTAATTTCTTATTTTTTGCTTTTCTAGTTCTTATAGTCTTCCACAAATATGGATCGTAGTTGGATAAATGCTAAACGAACAAGTGTTGAGTATGCCGAGGGGGTGAAGGAGTTTTTGGATTTTGCTAAACGGAATGGTGATGATGACAATGGAAGGTTTTATTGTCCTTGTGTGAGTTATTTGAATGAGAGGAAACACAGTCCTGCTGATATTTACACTCATCTAATTTGCGAGGGGTTTTGCAAGAGTTACACGGTATGGGTATGGCATGGTGAACAGGTGGAACCGACCTTTGACGATGACATGGATACTGATGATCGAGTAGAGGACATGATTCGTGATGTTGGAGAAGATGCTTTTATGCGGTCACATGCATATGGTAATATGTGCAATGATGCAGAAAAGCCTCTATACCCAGGGTGCAGAAAATACAACCTGTTGAATGCAGTGTTGAGTTTAGTAAGTGTGAAAGCGCGGCATGGGTGGAGTGACAGTAGTTTTTCAGAATTGCTTGACTTGTTACAGGACATGTTTCCTGAAGAAAATGTGTTACCCAAACGCTATTATGATGCGAAGAAAATAATAGGTCCTTTAGGCATGCAGTATAGAAAGATTCATGCATGCCCAAATGATTGCATATTGTACAGGAAAGAGTTTGAAGATGAGGAGAAGTGTCCAATATGTAAGACACCAAGGTACAGATCAAACAACTCTCCTGCCAAGTTGTTATGGTATCTTCCAATGCAAGTGGGCTAATTTAAACAACGGTGTTATGGTCGATCAGTTAGGATTTACACTTGTGGATTTGAATAATATAAGTTTTGGGGATGAACCTTTTATTATGGCAGACCAAGCAAAGCAAGTGTTCTTTATCACTGATCCTCAAAATGAAAGATGGTCTGTCGCGCTCCAAGGAAAAAGGGTTGTTGATAATGATGATTCTTTTTATGAGATCCCTTTTTTTCAGTAGGTTTACCACAATTAAATGAAGAAGAAGTGGATTCTGATTAATTTCTATGTGTTTCTTGTTTTTGATGTAGTCTAAACATGCAATTTTAAGTTTCTTGTTATGATTGCGTATATGATTTTGATGTAATAATAACAGAGACAGATTCTTGTTCTGATAAGAATGTTGTGACGCCAAGGATGGGATGATATATGATGATGTAGTTTAAAAAAATAACTACAACATTAACACCAATCTTAAGTGCTATCCAGTGTAAAAAGTTACTACTGACAATTTGTAAATTAATTATAGTTCGATTTTACACCGGGTTATACTTTATCAGTGTTATTGTTTACACTAGTTGTAAAAATTATCCGGTGTAAAATGTATCAATTTTACATCGTTTATGTTTTTGTCCGGGTTAGAATAATTTACACCCGGTGTTAAATGTTTATATTCATTTTTTAAGCCCGCCCCTTGGCGCGATGACCTTCATTCTCCTTTCTCACGTACTCTGTCATATCGCCGCTCGTTGTGCTCTGTGGTTCTCGCGAGGCTTCTCCGTGCTCGATCAGTCGTTCTTCTCTGTTGTCTCTCTCGTTCTGCTATTCTGTGTACGTGTTCTCTGCATTTTTTTCCCTGTGTACGTGCGTTGCCATTTTTATGTTCGTTTAATCTAGGTTTTCTATTTTTCCTGATGAATGCTGGCACATCTTTCCATTCATAACTGCTAAAGGAACAAGTTTTGTGTATTCTGACGGGTTGAAGGAAAAAGGGTTAAGTCTGTTTTCAATGTTTTTTGATGTTGTTATTGCGTACATAGGAATATGGAGGATAGAGTTACTCAGATTGAGGCTAGCGATGCTCCAAGCGCCACTACGCAAAGGAAGGGCAGAAGTGCGACTCGTTTGAAAGACATTACGAAGGACGGGATAGAGGGGAAACTGCTTCCGATAGAGTTTGACAGAAACTGGAACCCAACTGGTGAGCACAGGACAAAGTACGTAAGTTTTATCAGCCTCCTAGCACGCAACAAGCCTAGCATCACCTATTTGACTTGGGATGCTGTGGATGATCGCGTGAAGAATCAAATTTGGGACACTATCCGGGTATAGGAACTATCTAATATTGCATGCAGAGCAATACCAAATACACAACTGTTTGTTGATTACTCTGTTTTCAATGGCAAATATTGCAGCTCACTTACGATGTGCCCAACAATGAGTTCTTGAAGAAGAAGACGTTGTCATATTGCGCTGAGCGTTGGAGGGCATTCAAGACACAACTAGCTCGTCAGTATCTGTATGGACAGGGCAGAAGTGGTCATCCTCAACCTTCTCCATGCAGCAAGTATCAATTCATTGACGAAGCTGCGTGGGATCAATTTGTTAGGAATCGGACCACGCCAGTAGCAATGGTGAGTGTATCCTTTTGTATGTGGTTGCAGAAAATGTATCAGAGTATCATATGTATTGATTTTAAATACTTCATGTCTTGTAGGAAAAAAGAGCAAAAGCGATTGAATACGCCCTCAAGAATGATTGCCCCCACACAATGTCTCGAGGGGGTTATGCCAAGGCAGAAAGAGAGTTGTTGGGGGCCAAGAGGAAGAGGCTAGAAGAAAATGCTGGGTCGGATCCTAGTGTTCTTCTTGACCCCCCCTCTCCGATACGTCGCGAAGAAAAATGGTTGTACGCTCGCCAAAGAAAGAGCAGAACTTTTACAAGCAACAATGCTCGCATGATTGCTGAAAAAATTGTAAGCACTACTTGCATTATTTTGTGTTAGTAGACTATATATAATTATATCATTTTCCTTATGTTTGTTCTTTCTATGTTATAGAGTGATCTTAAACAACAAGAGTCCCATGGATCCTTCAAGTCAGATGGTAGGAATGACATCTTGACTGTTGCCACTGGGAAACAAGAACATGGGGGCCGTGTCAGGGGAGTTGGAAGAGGTGTGGGTATAAGAGATTACTTTGGAGCATCTCAAACACATTCCCCACATGTGGTGCCGAGGGCAGAGTTGGCATCCTTGCTCTCCACCATAAGGGCAGAGGCTAAGGAAGAGGCTTGGATAGAGGCTAGGGCACAAGCAGAAGCTTCAATTGAGGCGCAATTACAAGAGGGGTTCGCAAAGATGAAGGAAGAAATATTGTCCATGATGACATCAAGGCAGCAAGAGCCAACTGAACCCCTCCCGCCCTCAACTGCAGGCCGTCCAAGCACTAAGGGGAGTTGTTGCTTGCCGCTGTTAGAGGATGCAGAACATTATGATCTATATGTTGAGGATCCTCTTAGACGCTTAGTGGCACGTGGCTCCATCCATAGCCTAGGGGCAACTACTGTTCACCACGTCCAAATTCAGGACGATCAATTAAGGGTGACAGTTGAAGCCGTGCTAATTGGAGATGCTCTTGTCCCAATTCCCACTGATGAGGTGAAGACAGTGAGCCAAGCAAAAGGAACTTTCATATTATGGCCAAAGCATCTTGTTTCGGATCACGTCGCCTCATCCCCCGGCCAACTTCCCACCCCTCCCACTTTGAATGCCATGCAACGTGTGATCCTAATGGCATATGACAAAACGTTCCATGTGGACGCGTTGCCTATGGATTCAGTTGTGGGCGACATGGGGGCACCGGCCTTCCTAGACCATGCGGACGTCAAATCTCTGTTCACTCCCAAGGAAGAACTGACCTCCGGCTGCATCCAAGTGTTTTTGATGTAAGTATAATTTAAATGTAAATATATGTAATAACAAAGTTCAAGTCTTGCAACTAATGTCGTGTATGCATTGCCTGTAGGTACATGCAAGCTGAGTTGGTTTCCTCAAAGGGCAAACAAAAAAAGTTCGGATTCCTATGCCCACTTCAAATTTATGCTAAAGGGACCTCTCAATCTTCGAGGCTTGCATACATTTCAAGGAGGCTCGGTGAAACTGATATTGATTGTTTCTTCGCACCATATATGCAGGAGTAAGAATAATAATATTTTATTTTATTTCATATATAATAGTTTTGTATTTGCTTAATTAGTCTGGTGTAAAAAATCAAACATTCTACACCGGTTACGTGACCGGTGTAAAAGGTCTCACTTTTTACACGGTCCATTTCTACACCGGTTGTGTGTGCGATGTTGAATGCCATTTTCAACCGGTGTTGAAATGCTTTTTTCCAGCCGTGATTAGCACCTTTATCAACATCAAAATTGACTTTCCCCACTGTTTTGCCACTTTTCAAGCTTATAGCATTAATAGATTTAAAATTAATAACAGTGTTTGAAGGTAGATTTCCACTAATCCTTGCCTAAACACCACTCACCGAATTAGCTAACTGTGATACATAACTATTTAGTTTCAAAGATTTGGTTTCCCACTGATCTATTTTGCTCTTCAAGGAAGCAAACTTTGAATTTGTCATTGCTATGTTACTTTCTACCGTAGATCACAAATCCTTGAAACTAGAGCTAAAATTTGAATTGATAGAATTTATGTTTGAATTCATCATATTAATGGTCTTGATTATCTTAGATATACCATCATCCTTTACAGCAGCAGGTACTTTCATAGCTCTAGAGGATTCGGCCACTTGCCTTTCATTGTTGAATCTGTTCTGTCCAAAATTCTTATATCCTCTATCCTTCCATCTGAAATTAGGATGGTCCCTTCATCCTTCATTATATGTGTTAGAATATAGATTCTTTTGCGGATACTGATTTGGTTTGCCTTGATAAATTACTGATACATCTTCATAATGTGTAGGATACTTGTCACTAGTATGCATAGGAGAAGAACAAAGCTGACAACTAAGAGCAACTAGAGTTTGAGATTGTGATTTTTAAACATGTACATTATTCAATTAGGCAGCTAATTTGTTGATCTGAGCATCCATAGCTGCTACTTGACAAAATATATTATTATAATCTTGAGAAGTCTTGCAGAAATTTTATGAACTTGATTAGCATCATAGCCTCCATCTGCTAGTCATTATTTGATGTCTTCTCAATTAGGTTCCATACTTCATCAATAGTTAAATCATCAATAGAACCTTCAGTAGCTACATCCAAATTAGTTCTATCTGAATTGTGTAGTCCTGAGTGAAAATACTACACCAAATATTCATTTGGAATATGATGATAAGGACATCTAGCTAGTAGCTCTTGAAACCTTCCCTAAAAGTCATAAAAAGACTCTTGAGCAAGCTACTTTGCATTAAAAATCTCCTTTCTCAATGTAGCAATCTTGGAAGTATGAAAGTATCTCTTTAAGAAAGTATTTCTCAAGTTATTCTAGGAGTCCAAAGCATTAGATGCATGATGTGGCAGCATGTAAAACTATTCTTTTGCCTTCCCTTCAAGTGTAAAATAGAATACTTGTCTCTGCACATCATCCATATTAGCACCTGCAAGTTTCATAGATGAGCACACCCAATGCATAGTCTTCAAGTGTTTAAAAGGGTCCTCACCTGCCAATCCATAAAATTTTGGTAAGTTACTTAACAAATGACCTTTCAGTTCAAAATTAACATACAAAGTAGGACAAGTATAAAAAGGATCAAAGTTTGCATTAGAAGAAGTGGGTTTTCTAATGCTCCTACATGCCCTTCTATTATTGTTTATGTTATTTTCTTCATTTTACTCATTTTGATTCAAATTCTGATTATGATTATGATCTTCACCCTTATTAACATGCTCCATGACCAGATGATTATCTAAAAAATCACTAAATGCAAATTCAATTTCAGTTGCAATAGATTCATTAAAGGAATTATGATTAACACTAGATGTAACACTGGTTTGACTTAAGGTTTTAACTTTCTTAATTTGCCTAAATATTCTATTTATTTCTTTATCTACAAGAAAGAATTCAGAACTTATGGTCATACAAATTACATTTCATAATCATGTAGCATATTAAAATTATTAATAATGCAGAATTTTTATAAATTGCGAATGAGAAATCAAAAAAATGACAAAATAATCCACTTAGGTCACGACGAAAAATGACTTTAGGTCACTACTACAAATCACAGAGAGCAAATTCTTGAAACCAGGATTTTTTTGGTTGAGACCAAATGTCAATTTGGTCACGACTATAAATCACAAAGAGTAATATTCACTAAATACTGACTTTGGGTTGTGACTAAGTGTCAATCTGGTCGCGACTAAAAGTCACAGAGAGGACGACTTGATGGAAAGGATTTTTAGTCGCGTCCAAATGCAAATCTCATTCCTACTAAAAGTAACAGAGAGCAAGTAAGTCTGGGTTAAGCACTAATTTTAGGTCGCGACCAAATGTGAAAATAGTCACAACGAATAATCACAGAGACTCTCCAGTAATCAGCTTATACAATACAGTCACGACTAGTAAGCAATTGGTCACGACGTATAGAGACAGAACACTAAATTCACAGAAAATTGAAACACCTATATATTTTTTATGTTTTGTAGGCCCAAAGGATTTCTTAGGGAACCTTAACATATAAGGCTTCCTAGCAACGACGCTATCTTGATAAACGTTATTCTATTTATGAAAAAAAACTAAACTAACCTATAGTAAAGTGGAGTTAGCCTAGGTCGATTCACAAGGAGCCTAATAAGTATAATTTCCTAGCAATTTTTTGAACCACAAGTTAACAATTTAATTCAGTGAATTGAGAGAAGAAATGTTGATAAACTTCTGAATTTAAATCCTAAAAACTATTGTTTATGATTTTAATGTTGGTACCATATTTGTTCAGTTCTAACCACAGCAAATGTCGCTATTGACACTATTCACATTCAAAGGGTGACAAATTTATAGCATTTTAGAGCAAAACCACAACAAAGTCAAGAATTAATGAACCGCTACAAAATACCCGCTGTAGCTATCAGTTTTTTATGGTGTATAAGGTTTCTTTAACCATCCTAGGACATTTGTATCAAACGAACTACCTCTAAGCCATTGCACAAGCTCCATAGGCCATGAGAAATTCTGAAATTTGATCCCAATGGGATTTGATGCCACTCCAAAATTTAGGGTTTGTTTGGTATGAGGGAAACAAATGAGAGGAAAATTTTTAACAATTTCAATTTAAAAGAAGTAGATAAGTGATGTCATAAGATTTTAATAAAGAGAAAATGTAAGATAAAAGAGTAAAAACAATAAATTAAAAGCTTCTAACCCCACTTCTCCAATTTTTTAAATCGAATCGAATTCATTAAATTTTCTTTTCCCTTCCCCTTCTCTCTATTTTCCTCTTAACAAACAAATAAACAACAAATCATTCCCACACCTATAGTTTCCTTGGATAACCTTAAGGCCTTGTTTGGTTCAACTGAAAGAGGGGAAGGTAGGAGAGGGTATGTGAGGTTATAAGTTTTGTTTGGTTGGAAGGTAGGGTAGGGGAGGGGAGATTTCTTGTTTGGTTCAAAAGGGGATGGAAAGAAAGCTAATTAGAAGTTGACAAATATATCCTTATCTTTTTATTTATATTTTCTTACATATTCTTTTACAATATTTACATTAGAATTATTCTTTTTTAAAATATGAATATTAAAAAACCTATTACATCATTTATATATAATAAAAATATTTTTATATGTACTTCAAAGCATGATTTCCTTAATTTTAATATCTTATAAAATTAAGAAATTAGAAAATATGAAAAAAGGTTAACATTATGTCATTAGTTTTATAATTATGAGGCACATAAATATATTTATAATATATACATACCCTTTTTTGCCAATAACTTACCTTAAAATATATATTTTTGTATTAATTATATACAAGCTAACACAGGAAAAAAAAAGAACATTTACAGTATAGATAAGTAATACAGAATATATATCCAGCACAACTATTTTCCTTGACAGTAGTAAAAAAACGCAAAAAAAAAAATGTAGTGCTGACGGTGATGTGCAAGAGAAAAAATTGTTTTAAGTTAAGAGGGATACAACTGGAATAATAAAAAGATATTATGGATATTTTTGTCAAAATTAAAATAAAAAATTTTCACCCTTCAAAAAACCCCTAATTTTGGAGAGAGGAGGAGGAGTGAAGGGGAGCACAAAAGGACAAAATTTTAAACCGCATCTCCCCTCTATTTTTTCTAACTAAACACACTTGCACCTACCCTCCAAAAATCCCCAACCAAATAATGCCTAAAGAACATAGGATTTTTGTTGTGAACCAAATTGATCCCAACCTAACTTTATTATATAAACTTTTTGGTATAAAAATGTTTAAGAGAGTTAGGTCTTAGATACTCATCAAGGTTAAAAGACATACATTTAAACCCAAGAGCGCTTACAAATATATTTATAGATTGTCACTAATGATGTCCTTACAAATTAGTAGTAGAATTTAAACTTATAATATTGTGAGTTATGAGTCAACTATTTATGAATTAGATCAACTTAGCTAAAGACTTGATTATGTTATTTTGTGTAATGATATGATGTATACCAAGTGAGTCCTACTTTCTTTTCCTGGAAAATAGTATCCCATGAAAACCAGGTTGAGGTACTCTTATAGCATCTAGAGACCTTGAAAATTGCAAAGATTTTTATTAAGTTGAGAAGCAATATTGTGATCCACATTTCCTTAAAAGGAAAAAAAATTGATGCCTTGCCTTGACTCACCCATTGACTAGAAGCCAACAAAAATCACTAAGGCACACTTGATTCATATTTTTAGGTTCAGAAAAAAAGAAGAAGAGAAAAGCAAGATCTCGGCAATTTTTTCATTAATAATTAATTTTTAGAATTGTAGTCAATTTTAGTTAAAGCTCCTATTGTTTCAAAACATTATTGCCATATATGTCCTTGTCAAATTGTTAACTAATTATCTCAAATATTTTTGTTCAAAGTCGATCATAATTTTAAAGATTGGTTTTATAATAAAAAATTACAAAAGGCCTTTACTAAAAAAATTATCAAAATAAGTTACAATATAAAATATTTTTTGTTTTTTTATAAAAAAATTATTCCTTTCCAATATACCCTCTTAAAAGATTTTTCAGCAGATTCTTCAACATTAACGGTAATGGAATGAGTAATAGTAAAATTGTGCTTTACTAAAAGAAAAACGACTGAAAATAAAATTGGGGGAATCGGATTTATCCAGTGGAAGCTACTAGAAGAGGCTCGGGAGGCAGAGGGCAGGGCCTGTAGTGCGCTGCGAGTCGCCCAGCGTTAATAAAAGGAGACAAAGTAAAGGGCCTAAGGCTTTGTGAATGCTACTCAACTTGATGTTCTTTATCTTTTCTTCTTGCTTATAGATTAGGAAAACTCAATAAAATGGACGCCGCTAAGATCCGTCAATTAGAGAACTTCATTGAGCAGTGCAAGTCTAATCCTTCAATCCTCAGCGATCCTACTCTTTCTTTTTTCCGCGATTACCTCGAAAGGTAAAGCAATTTCTCTGAGTCATTTCTATTTGATCATGCTATTCCTGGTAAGGATGTTTTTAATTTTACTTTGTTTTTTTTGTGGGTTTTCTTATTCGTTTCAGTCTGGGCGCAAAGCTCCCTCCTTCTGCTTACTCCAATGTGGTAATCTAATGTTCTTGAATCTTAGTTTTTTTTTATATATAAGTTTTGTGCGTATATGAATATTGATTTGTGCCTTTTTACGGTAAAAGGAGCTGGAGGATAGCGATGACGATCTAGAAGATATTGGGGGCGGAGAAAGCAAGGTGGATGAAGAGGAAGATGAAGACGAGATAATTGAATCTGATATTGAGCTAGAGGGTGAAACCGTAGAGCCAGATAATGATCCTCCACAGAAGGTTTTTCTATGACACTTTTTTATCCTTGTTTATTAAGATATAATCCAATTTTTTTTCGCTAATTAGATTGATATATGTTATATTGTAGATGGGAGACGCCTCTGTCGAGGTGACTGAAGAGAGTCGTGATACTTCCCAAGCAGCCAAAGCTAAAGCCATGGAAGCCCTTTCAGATGGTATTATCTATTGGTTTGTGTGGTGACTGATATGGTACATTTGCAAATATATATGATTTTGTTTATTTATTTTGAAATGTAGGTAAGTTGGAAGAGGCAATTGATAATTTGACGGAGGCAATTACACTCAACCCTACCTCTGCCATTATGTATGCCACTAGAGGTATCACTTGGTTAGAAATTGTGTTTGCTTGAAGTATTTTCTTTTGTTAGCTAAGAGTGAATGTTGATTGGCTATGTTTCAATGATCATCTACAGCTACTGTTTACATCAAAATGAAGAAACCTAATGCTGCAATCCGAGATGCAAATGCAGCTTTGGAGGTTATACTCTTACTTCTCTGTTGTTGTCTGAGTAATGATCATATATTTTTGGGGGATTTCTAAATCTGAGTATACATTTCAGTATAACATCTATATAAGGATGATAATATTGTGTTGATCTATAAAAAAGATAATAATGTTGTGTTAATTTAATTTTACTGATTAGTATTTAAAAACTATGTTATTATAGCGTAATATGAGGATTATGAGATAGTACATATTAAAACAAATATGCATCCTCCAGATTAATCCTGACTCTGCCAAAGGGTATAAGTCTCGTGGTATGGCCCGAGCAATGCTTGGTCAGTGGGAAGAAGCTGCAAAGGATCTTCATTTGGCTTCAAAGTTAGATTATGATGAAGAAATAAATGCTGTGCTAAAGAAGGTTTGATCTCTCTCTTTTTTTTAATTTTGGTAACATTTAATTAATTGATATGATTCTAAAGCTTGATTTGAATTATTTTAAGTTCTTTTCTAGGTTCGGTGAAAGCCAAGATATACGCATGTATTGTGAATCCACTTACCAGTAAAAGAGCTGGATATATGATGTAATATGACTGTGACAAAATATCTTCCCTTAAAAAGTCAGGATGCTATGATGATCTATAGAAAAGTTAAACAATGTTGATAAACGTTTCATATCTTTTGTAAGATGGAAATAGGCTGATAGAGGCCCTAGAAATGGTTACAACTTCTGGCTAATTGTCTCTAGACATGTATCCCTTTGTGGATGCTGCTGCTGTAATTCATAGTCCCACTGATGCTGTTTTGTATTGGAAATGAAATGAGGTGACAAAAATTGAGGTAAACAGAGAATGACCTTCTGGAATTTTTGTTTTAAAAATTGAGATACAAAAATTCATAGTCTCAAGCCATTTGATTTGCTGAAAAGTGAGTAAACGTGTGTTCATAGGGAGAGTAAATTAGGTTTGAGTATGAATTGGGAGGGAAAGAAGAGGGCTTTATGTTATAATTAATTTAATTATGTGGAAATGTAAATACATAAAGATTGCTTGATGTTGAAATAGAGACAGTTAGATGGTGCATTAGGAAGGATAAGCCATTAATTTGTGCAAACTAGAGGTTGTTTATTTTCCCTCCCAATTGTAATTGTACTTTGTACTCACTCTATATGAGCACAAATACCAGAATGATCCAAGTTGTAAGGTTGTATAGAGGTACAATTGCTCTGCAGCAAGTGTGCTTATTAAATTTTTCTTTTATGTTTTCTTTCTTAACATGTGGCACTATATTATTTTAACAAAAGCAAGGTTGAAGAATAGGGTTGTGAAAATGGTTGGATTTACCTTCAAGCTCATTGCTTAGTATTAATTACATAGGTGGAGCCAAATGCTCACAAGATTGAGGAGCATCGTCGGAAATATGATAGGCTAAGGAAGGAAAGAGAGGATAAAAAAGCTGAGCATGAGAGACAATGCCGCCGTGCTGAAGCTCAGGTTCTTAATTTTAATATAAATAGTCGCTGAAATGCTTAACTTGCCATTGATTTCCTTATACTTAAGCTGTTGCTATTCATATTGTTAGGCTGCATATGAGAAGGCTAAGAAGCAAGAGCAATCATCTTCCAGCAGAAATCCTGGTGGCATGCCAGCCGGTATGGGGGGAGGTTTTCCTGGAGGCATGCCTGCCGGCATGGGGGGAGGTTTTCCTGGAGGCATGCCTGCCGGCATGGGGGGAGGTTTTCCTGGAGGCATGCCTGCCAGCATGGGGGGAGGCTTCCCTGGCGGCATGCCGGGAGGGGGTCCTGGAAATGTTGATTTTAGCAAAATCTTGAATGTAAGTTGGTCTGGACTTGGTTTGTTCTCATGCTTTTATGTTGCTTATATAGCTAGGAGATGTTATGTTTTTCGATCTGATACTTGCAAGTTTTAATTTTATTTTAACCTTATGTTGGATAGAAAATGATCGTATCCTAGGCGCATCTTTATATTTTATAACAATTTTTTTTTGTTTTTTATTGTAGTCTTAATATGCATTGTATCTTGACTCATTTCAGGATCCTGATCTGATGACCGCATTTAGTGATCCAGAGGTCATGGCTGCTTTACAAGATGGTAAGTAACAAACCAATTATGACAATTTTAGTTCAATATCTTCTTTATGAAACCTCAAATCCATGTGCTATCATTGTTGTCGTCATGTTAACACATAAGTTCTATATTTTGGATCATACGCTGTTGCATGGAATTGATTCGGATGGGTGATATTATTAACCTGATGCCCAGTCAAGTTATTAGATGTGATTAAATAAAGATGCTTTCATAAAATCAATTAATTATAATAAAAATTTAAATATTATATGAAAATATACCACAGGTTGGGTCGGACCAGGTTTGACCTTAACCTGGTGTCCAACTTGGCCTGGTCTTCAAGACCGACCCAGTTTCCTGGGTAGGACCGGCCCTACCATGTTGGTTGAACACCCCTAGCTATTTTTTCTTGAGTTGGAATCTATTTTACCATTTCCTGTCCTTGGTTTTGTGGATTTTCTGGTTGCTGATTCTCAATGATAATTGGTTTGATTATCATTTAACTTCAATTCTTCTTCTTGGTTTCCTTTTTGGGTTGGTTACAATAGTCATGAAGAACCCTGCCAATATGACAAAGTATCAGGCAAATCCTAAGGTGGCTCCAGTAATTGCGAAAATGATGAGCAAATTCGGAGGCCCTAAGTAAACAATTGGTGGAAGAGATGTGACTATTTCAGGCTTTTGGGGACACAAAATGTTTGGTCTTTTTTATTTGATATTGTTCTGCTATATTTTGTGTTCGAACCAGTTAGTTGGAATCTATTACACAGCTTTCCATTTGTCTGTAACCATGTTTATTTTCCAGTAGTTCTGTTTCCAGATGTAGGTTAACTTGTTTTTGTTACCTGGACTGAACTTTCGCTTGCCCCATGTATTTGACTGTCCAAAAGAAAAAAAAATATTAGTGGCATTATTCTAAATTTTAATTCTGAATTTAATTAAGAGGTCTGTTAGCTACTCTTTTGATTTATGATATTAGTTTTAAATATAATATTTATTATTTATATTTATTAATTTTTTTTAAATTACTCTTATTGATATTACTTCAATAATAATTAAATAGAGAAAAAATTAAGAAAGATGATTAAAGTATTTTAAAAAAATATGTAATATTAATTAATTAAATTAATTTTTTTAATTTAATTAAATTTGTTAAATGTTGGGTTGGAGGATAGTAAAATTAATGATGATTAAGTCAGTTAATTTAAATGTTAACAGTGATGTGTATGTAGCGTTGGATTCTATGGTTCAAAATTTTCGGGAGGGAGCTGGAAAGCTTTGGGCCATTAAAAGTTTTTAAGTAAGGTCTCGAGTTTGAGTCTTAATGTATGTAGAAAATTTTTATTAAGAGATTAACTTATCATAGTTAGGTATACGACGCGGGTCAGATTTAGATGTAGTCGGGGTAAAATTTCGGTGAACTAGGTGGGTAATAAAAAAATATTGATATTAATTCTCACTGAAATTTATACCAAAAAAAAAAGTCTCACTGAATTGTATCAAAAAAAAATCGCCCTGCACATATGACGGAAGGTTTAACGTTTAAGTACTCTCTTAATGTTAGCATTAAACCAATTTAGCTAAACATGAGAAATATTAAAATTGGAAGGCACATTTCTTGTATTGCTACAATTTTCCTTGATCATGATGAAATTGATATCTAAACTTTTAGATGGGTGAATATCCTTTCTCTTTTTTCTTTCTTTCTTTTCGCAATTTTTTTTTTTAAAAATTGGCAAGCATACAGCTTACGTAGGAGCCAAACCCTGGTAATTGCCATTAAAAGGTGGCCTACGTGCCACTTGCACTGTCAAGTTTAAGGTTGATGTTGCGTAGGGTTCCTCAAATTTTTCTCTATATTCTTTACATCTTTGAACTACATTAATGTGTCACATGCAAGAATAAACAATTTGTTGAACAATCTTTGTCAATTCTAATTTTAGTGGAACTTTTCTTGACAAGGATGTCCATATTACTACATCTCCAAAACTGATATTTTATTAATTCCCTATTCCTTAATATAACTTTTTTTTAAAAAAAATAATCTCTATTTATACTCTATTTGACAATAATCCAAAAAGTAAAAGAAAGGGAGAGAATTAAAAAAATATGATTAAGATATTTTAGAAAAAATATACTATATTTAATTAAATTAACTTTTTTATTCTAATCTAATTAGTTAAAATCCTATATTAACTATCGTAGTAATATATATATATATATATATATATATATATATAAACCAATTTAGCTGTCATATTGCATTGGTCATTGATTCCCCATTCTCATTTCACAACTATGAAATCAAACATCAGTTTGTGTCGGCCGAAATATGTACAAGTGTGAACTTGAGGTCGCCAAATAAAATGGACTTTATGATTTGGAATAGCATGCCTACACCTAGAAAAAAAACAACAGCTACTAAACGCTTGATTTAATGTGGGGGCTCTTTAGTACATGTACTACTAATCCTTCGACTTCAAACCTCTGCTCTAAATTTTCCAATCAGTCATCATCCTTAGAAGACGAAACGGGTCTTGTTACATGGAAAACACAAATTAAGTGTGGATCACAAGGTGCAAAAAACCAGACCAATGAACCGACCACTTATCTGGTCAGATTTAGTGTCTGAACAGGGGAAGATTCAACTTGGTGGAAACTGGTTAAAACCAGTGTAACCAGATGGGTTAGGTGGATTAAGCGGGTTATTATTTTTTGGTTCTTATGACTGAAAACAAAGCCAGTTTGCTTCTTTTTTGTTTTTTTAACAAAGTAAAAGGGAAAACATATTTGTAGTGTTTTAGTCTCATATTTTCTTCAAATAAATATTTTTTTTAAAAAATGAATGAATAAAAAAATCACGGTAAAATTATTTTATTTCTAATTTATATAATATATTAATATTGTTGTATTTTGTTAATATTCTTGTATGATCTTTTTTATTTAAATATTAATCGATTCATAGTCAAATATATATCACTCTGGTCTTTATTATAAGTCCACTTAGAGAAGAAATTTTTGGTTATAAATATAAGTCTAGTTAGAGGTTATTAATTACTGTTTTCAATCTTACCCTTATTTAGTTCTTGTTGAAAAAGAAAAAAAAATGAGAGAGAAAGAGATAAGGATGATATGTAAATGTAGACATGGAAAACTTCATCAATTCAAAGTATAATTAATTATTTAACTACTATTCATTGATATGTAAATATTTGTTAAAATCGACTTATAAAAAAGATCAGTGATAAATTTTTAATCAAGTTATAGTATTATTTTAATATGACTGATTTGACCTCGAATCAACCTCAACCTGATGCACTAACACTTGAATTACTACTTGGACGAGCTCATTGGCCTGTTCAATTTTTTTAACCTTGGTGGGTCATGGTTAATAATGTCTTGGGTTTGCTCTGATAGTCAGAACATTGATTGCACAGTTGAAATTTTGGATTCTTAGTTCCAACTCTATTTTAATGGCCTCCCTTTTTCAACGAGCTGGACAGAACCAGAAGAAAGCAAGAAGAAGAATATCCCATTAGTTTCAACTTTTGGATTACTTTAATCAGTCATCAGTCTTCCTTAACAATCAGTCCAAGTGATATCTTAGTGACGACTGCCTTACCCTGTAATTGCGTGATTACATTCCCAACTCTTCTTTCTTTTTGCGCGATCAATTGTGCTGGTTTAGATTTACTTTTAATAAGTATATTCATGTTTGAAATAGAAAACATGAGAACATATCATACGTTCTTGATTTTTGATCTTAAATTTACACAGACAAGTAGAATCACCCAAAGTCTAACTATAGTTTCAAGGCAAATGATACCAGAGAAAGAGAGAGAAGGAGAGAGTTTTGTTTTTGTTTATGTTCGTTATATCTTTCTTGACCCACTCGTTCACATTAAAAGATTTTTGAAGTGTGTAATTGTTGGCACTCTTTTTTCAAACAAAAGGGTATCTCACATGTGCTCACCTATACACTTCATATTCAATGTCTATGCCAACTTGTAAAGGGTTTGAGCTTATCCATTAAGGGTGGACTGGTGAACCAAGGGACTATAGACCAAAATTTTAGCAATAAAAATCATGCGAACTCGATTATAAGCCTGAGTTACCTTGGTGATAGGGATAGAGAAGGAGGGTTGATGGCCTTTTACCCTAGTGATGCACCTTTCTCCTTTTTTTAATACTATTTACTTAATTCTATTACTATATATCTAGTATCGGGATTCATGGTTCTCCTTTTTAATATAGGTGTCTCCTCTAAGAATCGAACTCAAGACTCAGAATAATTTAGTAGAACTTTATACCGCTAGATCAACTCTATATTAGTGATATTAGTGATGCACCTTTCTCTTTTTTTGGGGCCAAATTGCTTGTTCAATCGAGCAGGTTACCACTTGTAATTGGAAAAGCATGAGTTTCCAATCAATTCCTTCTTCAATCCATGTCTTCTTCACGCCTAATAACCCTTCAAGCGAGTGATTGGGCAAAACCTATGTTTTAATATCAAAGATGGAACAACATGCTTTGGTTGATGACTCAACCTTGTCCGAACTATTTGTGCCATGCATGGAAGTCAGGAGAAAGACCTATTAAAATGGAGAACATAGATCGATTTGTTGTTTATAGAAGGTTGCAGCCTCAATGAATTGAATTTAACGGCAAGTAGGTATAAAATGGGAACGAGAGAAAAGCATAAAGGAAAAAGAAATACTTATCCGGTTTAAGACTTGGTTAATTTTTTTTTTAAATATATTAAAGAAGTTAAATAAATCAATCAATTACGACCAATATAAAAGCTAGTTGATTAATTTAGATAAATTAAAAAATATATTATATGGATGCATCTTAAGGAATTAGATTTTATCATAATTAACTGATTTATTTAGCTTATCTAAAAAAATTAATTAGGTCTTATATTAAATATTAGAAAAGTAAAAAATACTTTTTATAGAAAATTATTTATGTTAATTTTTATAATTATATTATTTGTCCTCCATAAATAAGAAATTATGTTCATTTAAAAAATTAAAAAATTGACACAAATGTCAATACAAATTGGTTGGTAAAGATGCAGCTGGTACCTAACAAGAATTGAGTTTGAATTCCGCTGTTGCTTAATGTCAAGGATATGCCTTTTAGTCTTTATATTTGCTCCTGATCTTAGTAAACGGTAATAAACTCACTTAAACTATTTTTGTTAATTAAAAAAATAATAAAATAACTAAGATTGGCGGGTCCATTGAAAAAGGCTTATCCTTAACTATCATCAACTATTAATCGATTACACTCTTAAAAATTTATAATAATCACAAATAATTAATCAATTATAATATATTTTTTCTCACTCCCTATACAATGTTAGGAAGAAACTAAAAATTCTTGTAGTACCCAATTTAATGTTGAATGGGTCGGTTCGAGTTTCGTAATCATATTTATATCTTTTTACAATATAAGTTAATGGGGGTATTAATACCACAATTAACATCATAATTTTTTCTGAATATTTATATTTAACAATATGATTTTATTAATATACACAATATAAGTTATTAGTGTATTAATAACTCAATTAATAATATCTGAATAACTTCCTTTTTATATTTTTAAAAATCTCTAATGCATTTGACAATGTGCATGCGGAAATATGTTTTAGGGTGGGGAGAAATCGAATTTTCTGAAGATATGAGGGCGAAAAATATCGTCTTATACATCTCATGGAGCATATGTTGGAGATTGTGCCCTAGGGGCCAATCATTATCTTATGAACATTGTTGATTTATGAATTTTTTAATTATGTTATCGTATTATTTGCATGTTTACTATGATGACAATCCTTGGATAATTCGTGATCTTATCCTAAATGTCCCTGGTCGGTCATCTATGCGGGAGCAGAGATGAAATAAGACCAGTATGACTTTGAAGATATATAGAGATATAAATCAAAGTCATAAGCACATGTAAGACTATAGGGTGTTGGACCGACCCGCTATGAGAGAGCTGCATGGGTCAAGTCATAAGCTTCTCTCATATACAAGCCATGTCACTATGCCCTTTGATCTGAGATCATCATGGATTCCTACATGACGAACGCTCAGCTTTGACCTAGTCAAAAGTCACTTTTGACCGAGTGATCATAAAGGCTATGTTCGGGTTTAATGGTTTTTCATGCGGAGGAATGTGAATGGTCAAGATGGAATTTGTCCCTCACATTCGTAGAGAGATATTACTGGGCCCCTAGATGAGTGAGTCTGAGAAATGTATGGCCATACTGGAATGGAAGGGTAGTTCCATTTCTATATTCAGACTACTCAGGGATCGAGAAAGTAACGGTCAGGAACAGAAGGATGACGTTCTCCATGCCTCATCCTTGACCGAAATATCGTGTGACAAAAGGGACGTGATATGGTTGTATAAAATGTTACATCGTTTATCGATCCTCATATATTTTGGGTAGTCGTAATGCCTTGCTAGAGACCGCTTACGACTTGTGGGTCAGTATAGTAACTGGCCCACTGCCAACTTCATATGGGCCTACAGGGTCGCACACAAAACAGCCAAATGCGAGCTATGATGTCCAGATTCATTGAATCTAAGAGATGTCTAGATTCAATGAATAATCTAGGGTGGATATATATTTTATATATATAAATTAGTATATATATATTATATATAATATAAGAGATATTTGTAAGATTTAATTTATAAGGATAAATTAAATTTCTATCACTTTTGAATTTGAATTTAAATGGATATGATCTATTTGAATTTGAAATTCAAATTGATAAGATATCTCAAATTTGATTTATGAGAATAAATCAAATATAATTCTGTCTTATCTTTATTTTAAATTAAATAAATAGGTGAATTAAATCTGTGGGACGGATTTAATATAAACTATATTTATTTAATTAGTTTCTTATTAAATTATACAATATATGATATTGTATTAATTCAGAATTAATATAAGATTAATTCTGAAGCCCGGCCCTATTAGAAGCCCGATAGCTTCCTATATATTTGACATTAGGGGCTAGGGTTCTACACATCTCTACACACACATTCAGACGTGAGAAAAGGGGGTAGGGAGAGTGTAAAAGGTTTGCAGATAAGAAACTGCCGAAATAGAGACGGTGAGGACGGAATCTCTAGAAAGCCCTAGAGGGACAAGAGCGCTAGCACGTCGTTCGCGATTGGAACGCTGTTCGTGTGGATACCGGTAGAGGAAGCCGATCTGAGCTGTCGACTTCTTGCGATCGACCAGACACGAAGCAAGGTCGCGACCTATTGACACTGAGGTCGCGACCATACGGGCATCTGAACGTCAGAAATCCGAAAAGAGGAGACAGGTCGCGACTTGAAGCTGACGAGGTCGCGACTACAAACTCCAGAGACGTCCGGTCGCGACGAGAAGCAGAGTAGGTCGCGACTAAAAACTCCAGAGGCGACAGGTCGCGACTAGAAGTTGAGGAGGTCGCGACTGAAAGTTCCAGAGACGAGGAGTCGCGACTAGTGGACACTGAGGTCGCGACCAAAGCTCGAATAGCGAAGGTAACACTTCTTTCTCCTTGACTTAAACACATTCGGTAGATCCTGGTTGGGAATGGAAAATTTTTTAAAGTTAATTTCCGCTGCGTGTCTTCCAATTCCCTACAGCATATTCTAGTTCTCTTTAAACAAAGTTTAATGTTCCAATCTTGTAGATAAAATAGATAAAGGAAACACATTTGAAGAGCTACTTCTATTAAATTAGACAATGATGAAATCTGAACTAATAGCACTATGCACGATTATAAAATATAGGGAAAACTATTTCGTAGATATTTTTATTTTTTTTTAATTTTTAATTTAGTAACTATATATCATTTTTTTTCTCTTTATTAAATCTTTTTACTTTGCTATGTTAGCATAATTAGTTTTTGTATAGAGTCTAATAGTGCTAACATAGCAAACTTAAAAGCAAATTTAAAGATTTAATAAGGAAAGAAAAAATTATATGTATCAAATTAAAAATTGAGAGAAAGTATATGTATGTACAAAATGATTTTCCCTACAATATTTTATCAAAAGACTTGAAGGTAACATATTCCTTTAAAAGAAAATAGAAGGTTAGTGCCATGCAATAATATGTTATAATCCTCTGGTCTTTATATATGATTTAATTAGAGAGTTGATCTTAATTTAAATATAAGACTTATTTTATATATTTATCAACTTTTTTTAAATTATACCTATTAATACTTTTTTAATAATAATTAGATAAAAGAGAAAATGCTCAGTTTATTCCTTTCGAATCCCCATAAAGTTTAGATGTATCAATTCCAATAAAATTGGATATAGATAGACTATAGAGTAAAAGAAGATAATTAGTATATTTAAAAAAATTATATCATATCAAATAATTTAACTAATTTTTTTAATTTAATTAAATTAGTTAAATAAATTATTAAGGTAAAAGGTGTACTTGAGACTCAGCATCATCCATCATTTGCGTATACATCACCGACACGAAGGGTCAATTCATATGAAACAAAAATTTGACTTATTGTTTTTGTCCCTTCCCACCAAAATGTATAATGGCTTTTTTTTTTTTATTGCCCACCCGGTTTATCGGAGTTTTACCCCGGCTATATCCGGATCTGACCCGCGTCGCCGTCGTGCACCTGACTATGGTGGATGAGTCTCCTAATGGGGATTTTCTACGTATGCCAAGGCTCGAACTCTAGACCTCGCTTAAGCGATACCGAGCTGCTTACTACTCGGACTAACCCCCGTTGGTGTATAATGGCTTTGATTTCTCTTCTTCTGACTCGCGAGTGCGTGTCTGTGTGGGTTTGTGATGTATTCATATGAACCATATGTTCTTACAGCTATATTCATTTTCAATAATAGCCTAGAAATATTGATGAGTATCTATTCGTTTTTCTTTGATCCAACATAATACACGAAAACTTCGTACAGAAATCTTTTCCAGAATTTGTAAAAGAAAGACGAACAAGTTTTAGAACCAGGAACTGAATTTGTAAACTAGGGTCTGTTTGGTATATGTGAAATGGAGGGGAGGGAAAATTTTAACGAATTTAATTTAAAAGAAATGAATAAATAAGGTTATAAAATTTTAATAAATAATAGAATATATAAAATAAAAGAATAAAAAAATAATTAAAAGCTTTTAACCCCACATCTCTAATTATTTTAAATATAACTCATTAAAATATTTTCTCCCCTTTCCTCCATTTTCCTCATACCAAATAGAGCCTAAATAGTGGATTAGTACCCGCCCAATTGAGTAGGGCATTTGGGTAGTTTTCTCTTTATAATTTATACAAAAAAAAATAAATGAGAGTTGGATCTAACAGAAATTATTGATCTCTAATTAAAATTTAAATCCTCGCTAAATAATATGCGTATCAATAACCATCAGGCATGATACATGGGATATAGAAGGTTGAGGGAGTCCGTTTTCATTCTATCCATAACTCTTAGAACATTAAGATAAATCATTGATTTAGATTGGTGTGGGCAATCTAAACACTTAGTTGGAGTTACATGCATGCCCAAAATCTACCGAAGCAACCTGGAGGAAGGTGATGAGAGAATGAGGTAAGCTTAGCGAGAATTGAAGAATTAATAGGTGGACCAAACATGCCCATAATTTGATATGTGGTTTATGTTAATTAGTATCCATAAGTACATGACTGATTCGTGCTAAACATGCTAACCCAAAGTTGCGGTCATCTAATTATAACCATGAACTAATGCACTTTGAATTGTGTTTATTAATTACTTTTCAGAAGAAAGGAAAGACTTGGGATCTCTAAAAGGTCATTAATTTATTGTCTTGTCGCGTAAAATTTTCATCCATTGCATTTGTGTTGTTATCCACAGGATGACTTTTTTGATTCCTAGAGATATTAGTTAATTCGTATGGTACAATATATAAACAAGTCAAACTATTAATATAATATACTTCTATGTATATTTATATATATAGGTTAAGGTGTAAATTTATTATAAATTTTTTTTCTTAGAAACAATATTGTCTTAAAAGATTAGGGTTCAAAATTGTCCCAAAAATATTAAATAAAAGAATTGTAACCCTTACTATTAAAAACGATAATGACCAATGTCAATTTTTTAGTGATCAATGTTAGTTTTATAATAAGTGGGGCAGTATTGTTTCGTTTTTTAAACTTTTGGAAGTAACGTTAAGTGTGTGTTTAGATAATTTTTTAGAAAAAGGCTTATAGAAAAATATGGCTTTTAAAGAAAAGTTTATGAAAAACAAAGTGGTTATGAATAAATAAGCGTTTGGATAGTTATTTTTAAAATAATTTTTTGTATTGATAAATTACTGGTATAATTTTATTAAAAAGAGGAGAGAGGATGGAGAAAAGAGAAGAGAAAGAAGAGAGGGTGGAGAAGAGAGAGGAGAGAGGATAGAGAAGAGAGAAGAGAGGATGAAGAGGAGAGAGAGTGTAAGAAAAAATAAGGATAAAATAGTAATTAGATAGTCTATAAACTTTTTTACTATTCCAAAAGTTAGTTTCAGTAGTTTATTTAAAACCATAACTTAGCCCAAAAGTACTTATGAACAAATATGACTGTTTGTTTTAAAATTTTTTCAAACCAAAATTTTATCCAAAAATAATTTTAAAACCATGATTTGGTTGTTAACCAAACAGGCTCTAAACTTACAAAAACTTTCGGAGCAGGGAGAAAACTTTAGCCATTTTACACCTTAACCTATATAATTGGATAACAACAAAGTCTTGAAGTAGCAATTCCAGCGGAATGATCCAAGTGATATCTAATAAAATATTACTTGAAGCAAAGGAAGGATCTCTAAGGAAATAATGTACAAAAGGTAAAGTTAAGAGCATGATTAGCTATGAAATTAGCACCCCTGTTGTAATTATGTGCAATATACATGATTTTGTTTATATATATATTATGTGTTAAAATTTAATTTTATTTTAAAAGTTGTGACGTGGAAATAATATTGTCCGGAAAGGTTTTATGGGTTCAATATTATTTTAGAAGAGTTAAAAATGATAAAAATTACTTTAACTATTAAAAACTTAACATTGACTATTAATGTTGACAGTTAACATTTTTAATGATTATGGACAATATTGCTTCCGTCTTAATACTTCAAGGGCGATATTAAATTCAAAAATACTTCCAAAGCAACATCTCTCCTATGTGACAATTTTTAGAATAAAATTAGACCTTAATTCATATATTATTTGTTGATAAATTAGATTTGACTCTTAGGTATTACACAAAGTTTGAAAAATAAATTGCACTAATAATAGTTTATGAATATGTATACGGATATTCCAAATCCCCTTGCTATGGACATTTTTAGCAAAATTTTATTATGAACTTATAATATGCCATCATATCATATTGCTATAACTAGAAACATTACTGTATATCAATATCAATCAGTTTAATCAGATCCTACACATGATTAATTTCAGGATTATGAGCTTCTTGTTTTGTTCAAGGCATCAAATTGAACGGGCATATTTGTTGATCCATACCAACAGTTTTAGCAATCATAATCTACTCTTAATGAACGTTGTGATGACGAAATGGTTGAGTCAGATTGCATTTAAGCGAGTGGACTTGTGTAAAGGACAATTATTCTTAATTTTTTCTTCCTTTCAGACATGTTACATTTTGCTCTGCCGTTGGATCCACGAAACACCATAACATCCCATTTTAGTTCCTACATATCTTTCACAACCCATAAGCATATTTATATAATATTTGGATATAATATAATAATAGAAAAATCTCACAAAAATATCACTTGAATTTTAAAATCCCAAATCAAGAATTCCTACAAAAATATGTTATTTAATTATCAAGTGAAATCAATAGCTATTAAAAATATTTGAAACCAAATTAATTTTAAATTTTAAAATTTAAGAGGTATTTGTACAGGATTTTCCCTATAATATATAGTCAATAAACATGAGATTGTTTAAACATATATAAAGAAGACCATTAGAAGTGTATGTGAAGAGGATAGATCAGACACTATAGAGTTTTATGAAAAAGTACAGATAAAGACCGACAAAAAATTTGATAAAATGATTGAATCTAACCTTTTGGTTAATAATTTATTCGAAAATTTAGTTGTTGATAGACTATATGTTGTGCAACCTATGTAGCTGATCCAGCTAGTGAGATAATACTTTTTCTTGTATAGGAGTATATCGGAGGCTTGCCATGTATGCGTGTGTGTGTGTGTGTGTGTATATATAGGTTTTGGGTCATAGTAGGATCTAGTGTAAAGGTAAGAGTGGGGAATATGGGGAGACAACCTTGCTGTGACAAACTTGAAGTGAAGAAAGGACCATGGACTGCAGAAGAAGACAAGAAGCTCATCAACTTCATTCTCATTAATGGTCAATGTTGCTGGCGAGCCGTTCCGAAGCTCGCCGGCCTCAGGCGATGCGGCAAGAGTTGTAGGCTTCGTTGGACTAACTATCTTCGTCCTGATTTGAAGCGAGGCCACCTCACTGATGCAGAAGAGAACCTCGTGATCGATCTCCATTCTCACCTTGGCAACAGGTTACAATTCTCTTCTTTACTTCCTCACCTGTAAACGATGAAAAAACGGTCAGACTTCTATTCCCACCAAATTCAGATATAGTTTTGATGGCTTGAAATCATTAAGATTATATCATTGTATAGATGATGAGTTGTTGCTCTGTAACAGGTGGTCTATGATAGCGGCGAAATTACCAGGAAGAACAGACAATGAGATTAAAAATCACTGGAACACACACATCAAGAAGAAGCTGCTTAAGATGGGTATTGATCCTGTTACTCATGAGCCTCTCAACAAAGAACCTGTTTCCCAGGAGGATAATTCATCCCCTGCAGAGAATTTGTCACAATCTGACAGTGATCACAATCACCAGGTGAATGTTCTGAACTCAAAGGAGAATTCAATCTCATCATCATCACCAACTGAAAATTCATGTGGGGAAGAACCACTTTCACGAGAAATTAACCATCGCCACGACGATGACTTGTGGCCGGACGAAACTTCGCTGGTGGATTCATTATGGGAAAGTATACCTGATGCACAGAATGAGAATTATGACTTGGCACTGTCATCATCTTGGGAGGATACTAGTTCCAGCTGGTTATTGGACTCTCAGGACTTTGGTTTTAATTGCTTCAATGAGATTGAGCCTCATGCCCTCCTTCAGACTTTAGGAATGGAGGAGGAGAAGGAACATTAGCATGCAGACAAATTCATCAAGCTACAATGTTACAGAATGGTCTTGACAGGTGGAAGGTGAACATTTGCTCGTATCATCATCAGTTTCAGGTTCCTGATCATTCATCAATCTGCATACAAAAATGATACCAAACCATGTCATCTTTATTTTAACGTTGTTACTTTCTGCATTGTAAATGTTGTAACGGTAGGATACAAGTTACAACGATAGGAAATATCAGACTACTGGTGGTTTCTTGTGACTGTAAAACCTTTTATTGTGCATAGATGCTTACTTTGAAAATGTTATTTCATTGTGGATTCGTGGTTTTAAATTCTGCAGTATTATATACATTTCCTGGTTTAGGTCACATTAGATAGATGGACTGAACCAGTCAGATAGGGAGAAGAGGTAGATGATGAGAGCTGTGTTTGGATTAGAGGTTTTCTTTTTATATGGTTATCTGACTTTATTTGATTCGAGTATTGTTAGTCCTAATTGGGAGTAGCTCTCCCAAAAGTTTTCTTGGTTTCACACCAACTCAAACTAGATATTTTATATTTAAGCAACTAAAGCCTTTTTCACTAAGATCAATGCCCTATTGGTAAATTTGGATTAGAGTTTGCAAAACATGTGTTGGCTTAAATTCATGTTGCTTTGGCTCAAACCTGGGTTGAAGGGTAGATTTATTTCGTCTCAAATGTGGGTTTAGAGAAACAAATATATAAGGTAATGATGAATTTAACTTGACTTTGGATCTTGCAAACAGGAAACCAAACACAGCCTTAAGAGTTAAGATGATTAATCAACCATAATTATCGCTTTACCTTTATCAAAGTCATAATTACTTATTCCCTCGCTTTCTGCGTGTCCCAAATTCCCCAATTTGCTCCTTAAAACTTTATTCTCATTTACTTTTCTTCTAAAATAATCTGACAGCCTTCAAGTTGTTTTTCTAAAAAAAAATTAGGTGAACTTAGATAAAGGTACACTAGAGTTAAGGTATATCTCTAGATTTAAAAAGTCTTTATACAAATACTTATAAATTAGCTACCAATAAAGTCTTTATATCGGCAACAGGATTTAAATTCATAATTTTATAAATTATGAACTAACTCTTTTGTTATCAAGGGAGTGTAGAATGATTGACTATTGACCCTCAATCATATGCAGCTTTAGAACTTAAAATATTCCCCCTGAGAAGTAAAGTTCATCCGACGAGCATAATCTATTTTTAGTTGGGTCCCTGTTCATACATTAACAAAACAAAGGCCCATAAACCCTAAGATTAATTTAAATAGAAAACCTTATCTTCTGTATCTGATGAAAATCTGTTCAATGGAAAAGAAAATTGTCAACAAATCGAATTGGATGGCAATAAATTAAAGAAAGGGATATGGAAGCTATACAACGTACGGAACAAAGTACCGACCAAAGTGTCTGATAAGCTAATTGCATCATAAATACAAGCCGTTTTACCATTAGACATTCCACACTTTGCAACTAGGAAGTTAGATATACAGAAGACAGAAAAGATTTTATTTATGCACTTACGTTTTAGTATACAATTGAAGAGTGAAAACTCACTTTATCGGATACATAGAAACTTGTTATTTATCTTCATGGTCACTAACCAAGTGGCCTGGTTACAGTAAGGTATATACCAAGCATAGTGGTGAGATTCTGTTCGCTTCTTGTGCTGCTACAAATGAACGTGGCATGAAAGTGATGCTTGAACTAGCTAGCTTTTCATAAATTAAGTTCAATGGACACCGCACTGTGCTTTGGAAGAGTATATTCTAAATTATATTTATTCACTTTTAACACTCATCACCCAAGAATAACAAATTATGCTTTGGAGCAACTTTCTGAATCATCATATCCACAGACTAGATATTCTCCCATTCAGCTTTAGTTAATGGTACTAATTATAAAATTCATCTTTCTTCTTTTCTAGTCCCTAAAATATTTGTCCTACACTAATTAATCCCTAAAAGTTAAGCCCCATATGAATGATGACTCTGATGGAGGTGCATGGCTTGATCAAACTTAAAAAGGGCAAGACATGAGAGAGAGCCCGAGCTCAAGGATATAGGTCCAACATTCCAAAAGACCCATTACTGGAATTGGAAGCACAATAACGAGAGTAAGGACTAAAGCTATGAATGAAACCCTACATTGAAGAAAGATTAGTTGTCCAATTGATGGAGAATATAGAGGGAGAAACAGAAACTGCTATATCACAAGCCTCCGCTTGACATTTGGCCAAGAAAGGACTTTCCCTCATCAAAGTTCTTCAGGAATAAGAGACTTTAACATGCTAACCAGCTCCCTGATTGAGGAGCCTAACATGTACATATAGAATTCAGAACATACAGGGACTAATTTGTACAATACTAGTGCCTAAAGTGAGGAAAGAACCTGTCAAGGACCAAATAGCTCGTATTGTCGCAAATTTAAGTAACAGTTGTTTGATGTTATTTATCTCAAAATCTCAAGAGAATAGTAAATTGGTCCCTAATATTCTTCTGATTCTTAATATATAATCTAGTTAACTAATTTTGGTAGATTAAAAAAGATAAATAAATCAGTTAATTATGACCAAATCCAATCCCTCAAGATGAATCAATATTATATACTTCTTAATCTATCCAAAATAATCAATTAACTCTTATATTAGTTATAATTAACTGATTTATTTAGTTTTTTTAATATATCTAAAAAAATTAACTAGCTCTCATATATTAAAGACTAGAGGGCTTACGTATTATTGTCAAGTGGCTACTATCAAAACAAGAATAAGATGAGGCAAGACCCATATGTGGTGGGAAAACTTACTGTACCTGAACTTGGTTTCTTCTTATCATCCTCTTCAAGTTGGTAGCTAGGATAATGATATATAAGCTTTCATCATCTATTTCCTTGCACTAAAAGATGTTATCCAGATAAATTACAAAATGAAGATTTTCTTCCTGGGCCAATGGATACTTTATTATAAAAGAAACAAACAGCATCATACCCAGAACAGAAACAGCAAGAACGCTAATTGCTGAACAAAATGAAAATTGTTTGTCAATTTACAAGGGTGCGCGCTCCTTACTCAGAACAGAAGCCCTGAGAATGGAAGCGTTGTCAAGAGACTTATTCTTCTTATCAAAGCAGTAGACAGGAGCTTGCCACTTAGCATCCTCCAGTACAGCTCCCACTTCAAAGGTCATCACATGCGCCTGTCTACCTGTACACTATGTTTATTTTTAGATTACCTTTTGGAGAATAGCTTCTAAAGAGAAGCCATTGATTTTAAAAAGAATTTCTTCTTGAAAATCATGGTTTTCTACCTCTACACCATGGTTTTGAATCATAAAGTATTTTTTTTCCGAAAAAAATAGGTGTTTCACTACTCTACTTTTAAAACCATAGTTTTGGCGCAAACTATGATTTTCAAAGTTGCTCTAAGCAAACTGCATTACTCCAAATGTTACATTACCAAATTACTCTCTCATTTCCTAATCCTGAAACAAACAACAATCCCAAAATTGGGGGTAATGAATCATAAAAGGAACAGTTATATACAGAACATACCAGTGTAGAAGACCCATTGAACAGGCCTTTTGGAAACAACGTCTTCATAGTACCAAATGAAATCGACCTTCTCCCAAACATTGCACAAGAAGCCATCCACAGTTTTCTGACCCAAATAGTTAGCACCATCCAACCAATTAGGGCGAAGAATTCCAACCTCTAGCTGAACAGACCTGCATTCCTGGGAAGAATCCAATGTGTAGAAGAAGGAGGTGCCGTTGTTCCATTCGAGGTCGTAGAGAATCTTATCACCAAGCTGGTCCTGTATGATGTTGAAGTTGCGACCGTTGGGCCAATCGTACCAGAGATCGATCATCTGAAGGGATCCACTGAAGTTCATGAACAAAATGGAGTGAAATTGGTGAGGCCATGGGGTCGGAGTAGGCGTCTCCGTCGTAGAAGATGCAATCGGTAGTACAATAGAAGCAATGGCACAAGGAAGAAGGAGAACGACCATCTGGAGCATCGAAGTCATCGTCGTTTATCCACAAGGATCCTCTGGTGTGCAGTGAACTTTCAAGAGAAGTCAAAAAGAGACCGGTGGAAGCTCGAAGAGGCTCACACAGACAAGCGCCAAAAAAAAGAAAAAACATACAAACAAACAAACAGACCCGCTTTATTCATTTATATCATAAACTTTGATTTAAAATCATAAAATATTTAGTTTCATCATTAAAAAAAATCCAATTCTTTTTTGGGACAAATATAATTTTTTTTTCTCCAGGTTCGAATTTTTTATTCATATTTTCCCACTTTGATTTCAAGTTTTGAAGCACACACATATAAAATAAGTAAATAACAATTACCATTACATTATTATATATTTAATGATTGTTTTGCAAAAATCCGCATAATGTAACAATTCATTAATTCTCGACCGTTGTCTGGAATCACTAAAAATTTTAAAAATATTAGATTAAGAATAGACTTATTATTTATTGATAAATTTATTAATTTTTTAATTAAAATTATTAATAAACTAGGGAAAAATCTTAATTGTTAAATTTTCTTAAAACTATTTATACTTTTAGTTTTGAGTATTTAAATATAATTTTCCCATTTTTTTTTTACATGACTTAGTTATATGATTATACAACTTCACTATTTCTAATGTATAAAAAAATAAAATTTTAATATTTTAATTATTTTAAAATGATTTTAAAAATAAATTATTTAATTTTAAAAATTTTGATATATTTGACAATATGAATGAGGGAATGGCTTTGTAGCTAAATAGTATAAAAACTCTCTCATAAAAGAAAACTCTTAAATTTAATCTCACTTATAATCTCGTATAATTATAATACTACAATTAAATAATAATGGCATATTCATTGGATCAAATTCCTAAATAGTTTTGGTACCCTTATCTTTTATATATTATATAGCATGATTAGTACATAAACATTGATCACATCATTGAGACTGAAGCACTTCTGACCCACACAAAATTACTGTTGTGACCAAAAACTTTGATGTTCTTATGTCTCCAACATTTGAAGAACCAGGCCCAGGGCCTGTTCTAATTGCTTAACCTTTAACTATGCATTTTGTAAGATGCATTCTAAATAAGTAAGCAGCTCGGTATCGCTTAAGCAAGGTCTCGAGTTTGAACCTTGGCGTACACAGAAAATTCCCGTTGGGAGACTCACCCACCATAGCCAGGTACGCGACGCGGGTCAGATCCGGATGTAGTCGGGGTAAAGCTCCGGTGAACCGGGTGGGCAAAAAAAAAACTATGCATTTTGTCATTTGATGATGTGATACAAGGTGCTGACTTAGAGCATCATTTAACATTGTTAGTCCCGATTAATGCCACATGAAATGTTTGTGTAAGACCATCAATGTTTCCTAAACTATAAAGATTAATGTTAATAATGACATTAATTATAGAAATTGAGCTACGTTACTCATAATTTAGGGATTGAATTTTAATTAGGTTGAAACTATGAGAATTAAATAATTAATTTATCTTATTATTTATTTGAAAAGAGGTGGGTCCTTCATAATATTGTCATTTTGGACCTATAGACTCCTTTAGTTTTAAATGTATCAACTAATTAAAAAGTTAATTTTGATTCTAAATATAATATTTCAATTTATTTAATTATCTCTCATAAGGGATCATTTTTCTTCAAACTAATTTACCTAACTCATAAATTAATACATAGTATAATATTGTACAAAGATATTTTAATGAGATCATGTCATATTTATTATAATTAAATAATTTATCTAACTTATTTAATCTATAAAAATCATTCAATAGCTTTTATATTATTCATTATAGGAATATCATAAGTATTGAAGATTTGCATTTCAATTTAGCTACTCTCCACTTTGTTGTCACTGTATGTTATCCACAGTGCACATGCTATGTATAAATAATATACTCTATTGGATAAAAAAGCCTTTAAAGTAGTTAAAAATAGTCTTTCACTGCAATTTTATGAGCGGCGCAAATTCTAATGATGTAATAAGTCCATGCTTTAATAGTGTTTTTTAACCGCCGTAAAAAACTCACTTTTCACAGTGTTTTTAAACAAAAATACCGTGAAAAGTGCTACTTTTAACGGCGGTTACTGAATCAATCGCTGTTAATTATACTCCATACCACATTCTATTTTACTTTAATGTTTTATTTTTTATGGCGGTTGTATTAACAATCGTTGTTAATTGTAGACTTTCCATGGCGGTTCTCCAGTTAATCACTGTGAAAAGATTTTTATTGTTAATTTTTCATTTTAGTTTTTCTACGACGATTCTCCATTTAACTGCCGTGCAAAGGTAATTTTTTTGTTTTTTTAATTAATTTTTAATTTTATACCACCCTACATTTAGAAAAATCAAGACAAACTAATTTTCAGGTAGCAAAGTATGAAGTCAGCAATGCCAAAATCCAAATGGTAATAAAAAAAAATCTAAATTGGTAAACTTTTAATAAATCAAATAACTCTTTGTACATCATATATACATCAAGAAAATAGTTTAATGATCAATCCTAAATAAGTTAAAAAACTATTGATCAAATATTTACAAAAAATTTGACTAGTACTTCATCTTCAAAGCATGTGTAGAAATATTGTTCTTGCCAAATCATCCCTCACTGAGTTGATTCGATCATTTTCATATCTAAAGTTGTTATTGAACGACTGCAAATTAGAAGTAATAGGTAAGTATATGTAAATAAATTGAAGAATCACTAAATATTAATTATGTCATCTTCATACCTCATGTAAGTTCTCTATGAGCTCTATCTTAATTATTTTGTGCACATAGCGGATCATATAGTATACGCATTCAACACCGCTAGGTTGATGGCGGTATTAACAAAATAGAAAAATATAGAGCACATTAGGGAATATTAAACTTTATACCTAATAAATTTATAAAAATAAAACTTAATATAGAGCACATTAGTACCATGTGTATGCGCTTTGAAAAAGTTGACACCTTGAACAGCCTTATCGTCAATTGAAAAAATATATTATATAACATGCTAAATGTTATGCTTAATAAATCTATAAAGAAAAATTCACGGGTTGACGATGTATACAATCTCATAATCTGGCTGTGCAAATAGTGAATCGAACTAGTAAACAACATTGTCTTAAAGGGATTTGACAAGTAGAGTTCAATCCATACTACAAAATATCCACCATGTTATATGTGATTTTATTATAATATGTATATGTGTGTGCCAAATATAAGAGCATACTTATCCTTTAATGTAAGGTACAAAATATATCATCCTCTTGATTTAGGTCATAACATCTGCCATATACATCATCTTCGAATTCCTATCATTACTTGCCTCTTACACCTTTTACGGACACATGAAGTCATATATGTCTCCTTTTGCTTAGTCTAAACATTTACGATAGAAGTGGCTGTTGTTCAAAAGAGAAAGGAGTCAATAAATAAATGATAAACATAAAGTATTAAAATGTATTTGTAACTTACAATATGGCTAACTGGATGACAGTTGAATCCAACATATAAAAATTTAGGAATTGCATTATGTCATTACTATCCAAGGTGAATTTATACGACTGCTCTGTACTCAAAATCTCTGGTAAAATTGTGAAACTAAGTGCTTCATCCATATTATATGCCAAAGTATGAAGAGTTTTCATATTTTCAAATCATATGGGTATAGTCAGATAAAAAGGTTGGAGCTTGTCTTTGATCTCCTTCTTTGACTTCGGCTGCTGTGCCACCTCCTTAAATATTGGCTTCTCTACCACCTTCTTTGATTCTGGCTCCTCTTTTACCATCTTCTTTTTTATCAGAGATGTTAGCCTCATAATAATCTGCCTTGGAGTATCTTCCAATATGTGGACTGTAATGTCCCTGCAGAAATCTTAAGATAATACAATTTTAGTATAAATATTATTTTGTGCAGAAATTTGTTAAGAGGTTGAGTTAGCTGTGTGGTTGGAAGCTAAGTCGCGAAGCCTAAAGTTCCCCTTTCGAGCTCTAGCGCCCGCAGGGGTTTATTTTTGTTTTTTTAGGGGGTGAAATTATGAAAACGCCCTCTATCCTTTTACCTAATCCTGACTCCCTTCCCCATTCTTCCCTCCGTGCAGCGACCATTTCAGAGCAGCGACGTAGGCGGTGGGTGGGGGAAGAGTTGGGCCAGCGAGCGGTGTGGGAACGGAGTACGCGGCACGGGAGGTCTGCTGCCGTCCCCTTTAAATCTGAAACACTCCTTCCCCTTTTTCATTTTTCCATCGACAGGGGAAGGCAGTGAGAGTGAGAGCAGCAAGGAAATTCAGAGGAAGCTTGCGAGTTTTGAGATTTGTCGTCGTGAGTCCATCTCCTTTCTCGTCGTTCACGCTAGTGTCACCAGTGACTGTCGCTGTCCTGGTGCTCTACTCTTCTATTCAGATCTTGGCTATGAGAGGAGATTGGAGTGTCTTCTGTGTCGCCTTACCGTCAGAACTGCTGCCTCCAGTGTCGTCGGCAGGTGTGCTGTTGCTTCTGTCACAAGCTGCCGGTGTGCTATTACTCTTCCACCTTCTCTGCTTTCGTCTTGCACACCCATTACTGTAGCAATTCCAAATTTGCAATTATCCTTCTTTCTGGTTGTCGTGAGCTCATTTCCTCCGCTTCGGTGTACTGTGGGTTGGTGGTAAGCATAAGCTACTTTCCTTCATTGAACATTCCAATTGTGTGTGGCCGTATGATGCTCTATCTATTGCTCTGTCTGTTTACTCTGTCTGCTTGCTCTGTTTGTCAAAGCCATGAGGGTATGAGGGTGAACGAATGAGGATGGATAGATAGCTGATATTGGGGATGTGGGACCTCCGTGAGTTTAAAGCGGTGTATGTGTGTAATTATTTTCTGTCTCTGTTTCTGGAAGTGAGTGGCGTGTATGTGTGTGTGGTTGCTCATATACGTGAGCTACTGTCTTTGGGTTGTGAAAACAGAAGGGAAAGAAGGAGGGAAATGAATTGGGCATACTGTTTATATATATGTATTGTTGCTGCATATGGATATACATATGTTGATTCTGTTGGGGAGCATGTGTGTGCATATGCGTGTGTTTGTTGCTGATTTGGAAAGAAAAAGAAGAGAAATGAGGATACAGGAGAAATGCCGTGGGTTGCTGTCTTTTAGTCTGTATTGAATTGCTGAATATGTATTAGTACATAATCTTGCTGTTTTGTGTTGGGTGGCGAGTCAGGGAACAGGAAAGCTTATTGTTTAACTTTACATTTTCAGGTTCCATGAAATTTTGGTTTCACGAGGAAATCTTGAATCTAGGAGCTAGAGTTCAAAATTGGAATTAGAGAGTGAGGAAAAAGAAAAGGAACTAGTTACTGTTTGAAGTTTCCTGTGCGTTGAGTAATTATTGTAGGCGATAAAATAATGATAAAAGGATTGGTTGGGATATTTATATGTTAAAGAAATTAAATGTGCCAATCAGTTGTATGAAGAAGAATGTTTGAGGTATTTAGATACTGGATATTTGGATTAAAGATGAAAATGTCATAGTACTAGGATGCTCAAAGTTGGTGTAAGTATTCTAAGTGGATATAACCGATGATAGGAAATAACTAAAGAGGTTTTATCATCAATGGAATAGAGTTGGAAATCATAATTTGTAATCCGTTTGTTCCCTGTGTTGGGTAGTGTAATATCCCTAATTTTCTGTATTGATTTGTATGTACAGTTTGTACGTAATATATATGAGATTTTCTAAGAAAAATGTGGCCATTTATGTAAAGAAAGGGATTGAATTGAAAAAGGGAGAAAATGTAAGGACTTAAATGAAATTACAAAAGTTGTAAGGCCAAAATAGAAAATAGACAAAAATGTTGGGTCTTTAAGTGTAATTTTAGCCAAATGTGAGGACATAAGTGTAATTTATGTAGAGGTGGTAATTTGGGTTGGGCCCGCGGGCCCAACCCGCCAACCCGCCCAAAAATGGCGAGTTGGGTTGCAAAAATTGCAACCCACTTAGGTGCGGGTCTTTTTGACCCGCACCCGCCAAGCCCGCACCCGCGGCGGGCTAACCCGCCGGGTTGGCGGGTTGGCCCGCTTTTTTTTTTTTTGCTTTTTTTTATTATACATATTATATATTTATACTTTAATAATTTGAGGATCTTAACTAAACAAGAGATATTACACTTAATTTATATTAACTTTATCTCATTGAGTTATTTTTTTCTTTATATATATTTATCTATGGATAGTGGCAAAATTGACTAAATAAATATTTTGACAACTTAAGACATGATTTGAATCTAATTAATATTGATATATGTAATTTTTTTAAAAAAAAAAGTTGAAAAAAATAAAAAAAAATTACACATAAAAAATTAAAAAAAAAAAAAGATGGCGGGTTGGTCTTATACCAACCCGCCTGGAGGCGGGCCTAAAAAGACCGGCCCGCCTCCAGCCCAACCCGCCGCGGGCTAACCCGTATTCGGCGGGTTAGCCCGCATTACCAGCCCTAAATTTATGAACAGTTAAGGGGCAAAATGGTAATTATGGAAAGTGGAGCTAGAGTGGCTTAGAACTGCCCGGAAGCACTTCAGTTCCAAATTTCACCAGTAGATAGAGAAAATGATGCTGGTTAATCTAGCCTAATACATAAATTTTATTAGAGTTCCAGATAGCTGAAATTTATCTGATAGTCAAAAAGTTATCTGAAATTTTTATCAGATCTCCTGGACCTCAGATATGAGTGAAAAGTTACAGGAATCTGCGTCCTGTGAAGCCAGAGGTCGGGGAACTGACAGAATCTCGAAAGGAGTTCTGTAGAAAAAGTTATTAACTTTTTAGTGAATTTTGACGGGAATTTGTGGACACCCGATATCCGATTGGGGAAATTAATCGGTAAGCAAACTGGGATTGAATGAGCTCAGTTGGCGTCACTCAGAGGCCCAAAATGACACCAACTGAGCCTAGACCCATGATATCAGTTCATCTGGGAAAAGGGCCAGTGTGCAGAAATTTGCCCATGTGTTGCACTAAGGAGCAATAGATGAATGAAGGGCATTTTGGTCATTTTGGATAGGCCAAAACGTCAAGGCATGTACAGGAAGGTTTAGTCAAAGTCAGTATATGCTTGACAAGGTACAAAGAGGCGTGAAATGACGATTATGCCCTTAGGGTTAATGCAGTGCAAGAAAGGGCACCAAGGGTATTTTGGTCATTTTTCAAGGGATCTATAATTAAGTTTAGACCCAGTACAATAATGTCAATGATATAAAGAATCCGGATACTGGATTTAAGGTCAGAAAACATATTATGGAATCTCGAAAAAATTATATTTAGAAAACAGTCTGGCTTTTGGGAAATCGGATTGGGCCGGTACCGGATTGGACTGAAATTTTTCTGGAGACTTCTCTGCCTTGGAAATTCGCCACATGTCCCTATGAGTTGCCCCTTTGATGATGTCATGATGATGATATCATAATTATTAAAGAAAAGGAAATTCAAGATTAAATCTAAGCCATTAGATCAAATAGTGTACAACATGATCTTGGCCTTTCATTTTCCACGGAATTTGCCTATAAATACCCCCCAAAATCTGATGCAAAACCGTGGCTCATGAACCCTTGGGGAACCTCTTGCAAAATGAAAACTCCAGCCAAAACAAAGAAGAATCCAAGGTCCAAAGTTCAAGCAAGCTAAAGATTAAAGGTAAGCAATCTATCCTATCTTATTTTTCTTTGATTTGGGAGCTTGAACTTAGGGTTTTCATGGAAAAAAGTTGAGTTTTGTCTAAGGTATTTATGTTGCCCAAAACCTTAGATGAAAGGAGAAAGAAGAAATTAAAGTTAGAGTTATGTGATCAAAGCTTAAACAAGCTAGTAAGATGATTTGTTGTTGAATCAAGTTGATGTTCTTGACTTTGCCATGGTGAAAATATTTCGGTTTGCACTGTTCATGCACTGTTCATGATAGAAGGAGATGGGATTTCAATGATCTAATGCTTCCATTGAATTTATATGATGATTTTGTGTAGGATTGGATAGGTTTTGAACCTTGGAAGTATTATAAATGAAAGTTGTAATTCTTGAAATTCTTCTCTGTTACTGTTCACCCGTATGAACAGTGATTGGATTTTCATGATTTTGATGCTTCCAATGGTTTTAAAATGAACAGTTGTGTGGGGTAAAGTAGAGAAACAAGGATGGGAAGTAATGGAATTAAGATGATAATTTTTGGAAGAAGTATGTGTTTTGTAAATTCTGTCCAGAACAGTGCATAGTCGCTGGAATATGGTTATTTTGAGTTCATAAATAGATTCAAAAGGCCAAATTGTGTAGGGTAAGGTCAAGACATCAATTGATTCAAAGGCCAAGTCAATTGGTAAAGATTAGAGAAAGTTATGTTAGTTAAAGTAAGCTTAATGTTCGAGAGAGTTAGATGGCGATGAATGGATAATTATGTGATGTTAGGATTTGGTAGTGTGCTCTAAAGGGGCAGCCACACATCAAGGAGAAGTAAGAAGAAAGAGCAAAGTTGAAGTGAAAGAAAGTCAAGTATATGAGGTAATAAATTTATCCTAAACTTGTATGTATTGAATGTTATGCTTGATTGTGCTATGACTTTGTTGAATTGTGTGCATATGTGTATATGATTGAAGCTCTGTTTCTATGATTATTTTGGCCAATTGTATTTCATATGATACATGGAAGTATGCTCATTACACTATGGTAACACTTTCACAAGCAAGCACAAGCAATTACATTAATACAGGCATTGTTTGGTATTGTTTGCTACTGAGATTTCCCCAAAAATCTCACCCCATCCATGTAATCCCAATCCCAACAGGTTTATGAAAGATGAAGGAGCATGAAGAAGCATGAAGGGGAGTTAGGGATTGGTCAATGTAAATGTTATATGATGTTATGTGAAGAATTGTTGCATGTAAGGATGTTGTATGACCAGTTTAAACAACAATATGTATGATGTAATGAAAATAGTAAATGATGGATAAATGTATGAAATTTTACGGACATTTAGCTAACATGTCAAGCTACGTTTTGACACCAAGAATACCTTATTTCAATGTCTGTACAAAGAGAACCAATTTTCCAAAGATGGGGACCCGGATTTGTTTTCAGAATTTTTGACCAAATGAACAGTAAAATTTAACGAATAAACTGAATCAATTGGCTAAGCATTTGGTCAAGAAATTATTTTTCCCTTAAACTTCAAGATGTTAGCTTCGAGTAGAATTTTGAACCACTTCATTTCGTTTTTTCTAGAATTAATTATGCTTTTTCAAAATTCATCACCTAATATGGAATACCATATGATCAGTAACTCACCAAAGGTAAAAATTTCGGATTTAGCTAATGGACTTCCAAAGTCTTGTAAGTGGTTCTAAATGCTACCGAATGGTCCCTGAGACGTACGGAAGTAAGGATGTTACAGGCAACAATGCTTATTTATGAGAGAGTTAACTTTTGGTTAAACTTAGCTATGTAATGAACTTAGTGGGAATCTTGGAGCATAAGCAAAAGTTTTGGAATATTATGATGGAGCTTTAAAAGCCAAATTGCAAGTTTTTGTAGTTGGGAAAATAAATATATGGTTGTAATAGAATTTTTGGAAACTGATTAACTTAGTATTATTGCTTGTTGGAGTTTCCAAATTAATAAATAAGCATTTTTAAGTATAGTATTACATCCAAAACTAGGCCCCAATGCTCAAAGTACATATAATGTAAATGGAAGTGTAAGATTGGTAAAATAGTGACTATACAATGGATTTAAATTGAGGTTTGTTGCTTTCATGTGGTTAACTGAAGGATTTAGTTGTGCTTGAAGAAAGAGGCTTATTTAATTAGTGCTTGGAGGATTGGTGTTTTTAAGGTATGAGATAAGTATATATATATCCCTATGATATGTATGCCGTATGATTGAAATTGGAAGCTAGAGGTAAATTCTTGGGAGGCTAATAATTATTAATGCATGTTTGGTAGAAGAGAAGTTTATGCGGACAAGTGTCCTATTTTCATAAATGATAAATGGTATATGGTACAAAGGAGATGAATAGTAAGTACTGATGGAATGTTTTATTTTCGGGAAAACTTAGGAAAATAAAGGAAAGCTGTATTCTGAAGCGAAGAGCAATAGTAAGTTAAATTGGAGTATCACAGGTGAGTGAATAACGTTCCCTAACAATAAGATTTTGAAATATAATTAGTCATTTGACATTTTTACTAAATATTAATTTTGGCACGATTGACAAAAAACGTGTTGTGAATTCATGGCTTTACATGTTAGAAATGATTTATTCAAATTCATTATTGAATAATTGATTATATGATTGACAAAATCTTTTAATGATTTATCATAAATGTTCATGCTGGGGGATTTCATGATTATGAACAATTTTAATAGAAATTGTTGCATTGAGAGTGTTATGATTATTTAAATGCCAAATTACCCCCATGCATGTTAGAAAGGTTTTAGAGGACGGAACACATAACGCTAGTTACTAACATCAGTACTGTTAGTCCTTGGTGTACCATGGTTACACTCAAGCTCGACAGTTAGTGGTTTGGAGCCACCAGTTTATTTCGTGGGATTCATTCTTGCGACAATTAGTGGCTTAGAGCCACCATATTGGTTAGTTACCCTCGTAGACTATGTGTCCATGCATGTTTTCATTCTATCAAAGTCCTATGGAGAAAGTATTATTTTGAAACGATTGTTTTAAACAGTTTTTTTGAAAATAAAATGTTTACCGAACTATTCGTATTGAATTATAAAACTTTATGATTTATGCTTTAAACGTGTTGAAATCAATTATTTTCGTACTTCAAATCATATTTTTGAGATGTTATTTATGAGTAGATTTTTTGGATTCAGATAGTGTTTGAAGGGAATTGGAAGACACGCAGCGAAAATTAACTTTAAAAATTTTTCCATTCCCAGCTAGGATCTACCGAATGTGTTTAAGTGCGTGTTTGGCAACAGCGGTGGAGAATGGATTCTGGCCAAAATCGCGGTTTGGAAAATTTTTACACAAACAGCAATTTTTGTTGAGAATTGATTTTGGACAAAACCTCGGTTTGAAACCTAGGTTTTGAATAAGCTACTGAAAATAACTTTTTCTTTGAAACCTAAGTTTTGGATTATCCAATTACTATTATACCCTTACTTTTTCTTACACCCTCTCTCCTCTCTCCTCTCTTTTCTCTATTATCTCTCCTCTCTCTTCTCTTATCTCTCTTTTTCTCTTTCCTCTCTCCTCTCTTATCTCTCTTTTTCTCTCTCCTCTCTCCTCTCTCCTCTCTACACTCTCTTCTCTCTCCTCTTTCTTCTCTATCATCTTTCATCTCTCTTACTTTTAATCATATCATACCCTTTTTAGTAATTTACCAATATAAAAAGTGATTCTACTACTAATCATCCAAACATCTTTATTCCCAAAATCTATTCTTCCCAAAATCTATTCTACCCAGAATCTATTCTCCAGAATCTATTCTTCCCATAATATATTCTCCAAAAGCTAATCCAAACACACCCTAAGTCAAGGAGAAAGAAGTGTTACCTTCGGTATTCGAACTTTAGTCGCGACCTCCGTATCCACTAGTCGCGACTCCTCGCCTCTGGAACTTTCAGTCGCGACCTACTCAGCTTCTCGTCGCGACCTGTCGCCTCTGGAACTTTCAGTCGTGACTTACTCAGCTTCACGTCGCGACCTGTTGCCTCTGGAACTTTCAGTCGCGACCTACTCAGCTTCTCGTCGCGACATGTTGCCTCTGGAGTTTTTAGTCGCGACCTCATCGGCTTCAAGTCGCGACCTCGTCGGCTTCAAGTCGCGACCTGTCTCCTCTTTTCGGATTTCTGACGTTCAGATGCCCATTTTAGTCGCGACCTTTGCGTCTGCAAGTCACGACTCATCGTCGTATTGCTCTCTTCTCGATCACAAGAAGTCGACAACTCAGATCGGCTTCCTCTACCGGTATCCACACGAACAGCGTTCCAACCACGAACGACGTGCTAGCGCCTCTTGTCCCTCTAGGGTTTTCTCAAGATTTCGTCCTCACCGTCTCTATTTCGGCAGTTTCTTATCTGCAAACCTTTTGCACTCTGTTGCCCCTTTTTCTCTTGTGAGTTGTGTTGTGTTGTGTTTTTGAACCCTAGCTCCTAATGTCAAATATATAGGATGGTATCGGGCTTCTAATTGGGCCGAGTTTCAGAATTAATCTTATATTAATTCTGAAATTAATACAATATCATATATTGCATAATTTGATAAGAAACTAATTAAATAAATACGGTTTTTATTAAATCCGTATCACAGATTTAATTCACCTATTTATTTAATTTAAAATAAAGATAAGACGGAATTATATTTGATTTATTCTCATAAATCAAATTTGAGATATCTTATCAATTTGAATTTCAAATTCAAATAGATCATATCCATTTAAATTCAAATTCAAAAGTGATAGAAATTTAATTTATCCTTATAAATTAAATCTTGCAAATATCTCTTATATTATATATATAATATATATACAAATTTATATATATATAAAATATATAAATCCACTCTAGACTATTCATTGAATCTAGATATCTCTTAGATTCAATGAATCTGGACATCACAGCTCGAGTTGGGCTATTTTGTGTGCTACCCTGTAGGCCCATATGAAGTTGGCACTATACTAACCCACAAGTCGTAAGCGGCCTCTAGCAAGACATTACGACTACCCAAAACATATGAGAATCGATGAACGATGTTACCTTTCATACAAACATATCACGTCCCTTTTGTCACACGATATTTTGGTCATGGATGAGGCATGGAGAACGTCATCCTCCTATTCTTGACTGTTACTTTCTCGGTCCCTGAGTAGTTTGACGATAGAAATGGAACTACCCTTCCATTACAGTATGGCCATACATTTCTCAGACTCACTCATCAAGGGGCCCAGTAATATCTCTCTACGAATGTGAGGGACAAATTCCATCTTGACCATTCACATTCCTCTGTATGAAAAAACACTGAGCCCGAACATAGCCTTTATGATCACTCGGTCAAAAGTGACTTTTGACTAGGTCAAAGCTGAGCGTTTGCCATGTAGGAATCCATGATGATCTCAGGTCAAAGGGCATAGTGACATGGTTTGTATATGAGAGACGCTTATGACTTAACCCATGCAGCTCTCTCATAGCGGGTCGATCCAACACCTTGTACTCTTACATGTGCCTATGACTTTGATTTATATCTCTATATATCTTCAAAGTCATAGTGGTCTTATTTCATCTCTGCTCCCGCATAGATGACCGACCAGGGACATTTAGGATAAGATCATAAGTTATCCAAGGATGGTTATCACAGTAAACATGCAAATAATGTGATAACTTGATACAATGATTGGCCCCTAGGGCACAATTTCCAACAGTGTTGTCGTCCCTTATCATCCAGCTGAGCAGTGAAGAGCCTCCGTGTCACTCCGAAGGGTGTATTAAGCTTTTTGAGAACATATGTATTATTTTACTAAAGGTTTAGATGCTCCACCTAACTTATAGATAAGATTTTGGTTGTTTTGGAAATTGTTTGTAAATGATTTGAAACGTTCGTACTTTATTGTAGGGTCTTTGGGAGGTCAATTATACAGAAGATCCTGTCGAACCTCCTACAAATGACTTGCGTTTTGATTAAATAAAATTTTCACTATTATTGTTAATTTTGAACCTTTTTGTTTGAAGTTGAAGGCTTAAGGAATGTGAATTTATTAATACTCTGTGCCAGTCACGGTTCAAATTTTTAGGACGTGACAGTTTGGTATCAAAGTAATAATTTCTGTAACATCCCAATTTTCAGACCTAGAGACGCAGCAATAGCCTAAATTTGAGAGGCTACCAGACCCCGTTTGAGCAGAAGTCCCAGAGATACACAGAGAGTTTTCAGGGATTAAACTGCGAGTGAGCAAAGGTACAGGGATTTATGAAAGTGCTAAGGGGTAGAATGGCCATTTTGGGAGTGTAAAGGTCAAAGGTTGCAAAGTTAAGAGTTGACCAGTTTGGTCGCCACGGTAAAGTAGTGTGGTCGCGACTAATATTGGCAAAAAGGTCTCGGCGTGATTGGAAGATATGTGGGTCGCAACTAAGTTTTACAGAAAGGTCAAGATGCGACTGGAAGATATGTGGGTTGCGACTAGTAGGCAAAATGAGTATGGTTGTGACTAAAAAGTGATGAGGTCGCGACTAAGTGATGTTTAGGTCGCGACTAACGAACACAGAAGGCATGAAGTTGCGACAGGAGGATAGTTAGGTCGCAACTGTGTAATATAAAAGGTGTTAGACGCCAGGAACCAAGTGGGCCAAGAGTTATGAGGTGTCCCTTGATGATATCATGAGTGATGAGTCATGATGTGAGGTGTCCCATGATGATGTCATGAGTGATGAGTCATGGTGTGAGGTGTCCCATGATGATGTCATAAGTGATGAGTCATGGGGTATGATGAGGTTATCATAATGATGTAAGCAAGGCTTGGTGAGCAAGCAAAGCAATCTAGGCCATTCATCAAGGTTTAATCCAAGCCATCCATTCCACTATGCCTCCACTATAAATACCCCACCCCTTCCCATTCATTCCACGCCAAAGCAAGAGAAGAAATAGGGAGAAGAGAGAGAAAGAGAAAGAGAGAAAGAGAGAAAGGAAGAGAAGGAAGAAGTTCTGGCTAAGCTAGGAGCAGCCTCAAGAGCTTGGGAATAAGGTAATTCATTCTAGTCCCTACTCTAATAAATTAGAGTATTATTCTTATGAATCCAGTAGCTAGAATAAAGGAATATATCTCTCTATAAGGTTAGCCGTTGATAGAAGGAAAGTTAGGGGATGGACAGGATTGGGGTATTATCTCAAGATAAGCTTGAGTTAAGTAGAGTTATCACTGGTGGAAAATTGGCATTTGAAATCCCCATTTTTAAACCGGTCAATGCGGAGACGGTGTTAAAAAATGACCGGTGGTATTTTTGTAAATAATATGAAATATTTACACCGTATTTACTCGTGACCGATGTGGAAAAATGTAGTCCGATTTTGATGTTTACTTTCTACAGCGGATGTTATAGTGACCGATGTGGAAATATTTAGTCCGGTTTAGATTAACTCCGTCTGTATCCTTTCCCGCCATTTTATGTCAAGTCTTCTCAGACATGCGCAGTAGTACGTAGTTTATCATGATCACCTTCTCCGATATCTGTTTTATATTCATTTCTTCTATCTTCTATCTTAACTCTCCAATGGCTTCTTCCTCATCCACCCCTCCTTCTCCGCCTTACAAAACACAAAGACCTAATTTTGAAAAAAAAATGTCTATCATCATGATAACCCTTTAGTTCCTTCTCCTCCTCCCCTGCTCCAGCAACTGGTGGAGTGCCTGGAGGAACTCATCCCGCGCTTCAATGCCCTAGAGCGCTCGGTGGAAGAACTGGACCTGAAAGTTGAGAGGATGAATCAACATTTTAGAGCCTTCCGTTCTGAAGTTCGTCGCCATCAACAGGATGATTTCTTTCATCCTGTTGTTGATCCCAATTCCGACTCCCAAAACACTGACTCCGAAGAAGATGAATGATTGAAAACGGGGTCACCTGCTTTTCCTTATTCCCCACCTCCTTTTTGATGTAATGAAAAGAATGAGGAGATGATGATATTGTATTTATATAGATTTCAAGATGTAAAGTTTGATAGTAAAGTTTAATTTGAATGATGTGTCTAAAAAGTTTCTTGTTCTGCATACATATATACGTTGCTGATGATCCGTTTATTTTTCATCTAAATCCCACTTTTAAACCGGTCACTAAGGAGAAGACGGTTTAAAAAAAATTAAATTTTTACACTGGTTTTAAAAGTAACCGATTTAAAATATAAACACCCGGTGCAGATTAGTTTTATCCTATTTGCCTCTTCAGTTTCCTGTCTATGCTTTCCCGCGCGCTTTCTTTATTCTTCAGACCGTTCATTTCACTTCTTCGATTCCCAACGTTTGTAGTCATTATGATAGAAGGCCAATTGGATTCTTCTATATTCTTATTGATCATGAACCATATATATATATGTATACCATTCCTATGATCGATTTGTATATTTTGTCTCATCACTTTATCTCTATTTTATTTTCTTTTCATCTATCTGACTCCTCCAATGGCCTCTTCCTCACGCACGCCTCCTTCTCCGCCCCATAAAAGAAACAGAGACGACTTTGAAGACAAACATCCTGATCCTTACCCTTCTGTTCCTTCTCCTCCTCCTCCTCCCCTGGTTGTGACTCTGATGGAGCGCCTTAAGGAATTCATACTGCGCTTCAATGGGCTGGAGGACTCCGTGGAAGAACTGAATCAAAAAGTTGACAGACTGAAAGAGAGTTTCAGAGATTTCCGCTCAGAAGTTCGCCGCCATCAACCCCGTGATAGCTTCTTTAATCCTGTTTATCTCACTCAATCTGATGACTCCCAAAACTCCGAGTCTGATGAGTAGTGAAAGATTATTGCAACTTTTATATATTCTGATATATATTTTTTGTGTAAAAGTTGATGACATAGTAGGGTCTATCACTTAAAAAAAACTGATATATTTTACACCGGTTTATATATAGTGGCCGGTGTAAAATATACTCTCTACAACTCTTATATATATATCTACACCGATGTAACATTTTGTCCGGTGTATATTTTCTTACAAAATAATTTTTTTTTAATTTTTTTTACCAAATACTCTTTTATTTGGTACATTTCTCGTGCCTTCCATCTCTCATTTTTCCCTGGTTCGGGCGTTAAGTCTTCTCGGCGCTTCACAGATGGTGAGTTTTGTTTTGAACTCCTCTCGAGAATTGAAAATTTATTCTCTCCATGCATTGGCTGCAATGTAATGGTTTCTTATTTTCTGTTTTTCTAGTTTCTTAGTCTTCCACAAATATGGATCGTAGTTGGATATATGTTAAACGAACAAGTGTTAAGTATGCTGAGGGGGTGAAGGAGTTTTTGGATTTTGCTAAACGGAATAGTGATGATGATAATGGAAGGTTTTATTGTCCTTGTGTGAGTTGTTTGAATAAGAGGAACTGCTGATATTTTCACTCATCTAATTTGTGAGGGGTTTTGCAAGAGTTACACGGTATGGGTATGGCATGGTGAACAGGTGGAACCGACCTTTGACGATGACATGGATACTGATGATCGAGCAGAGGACATGATTCATGATGTTGGAGAAGATGCTTTTATGCGGTCATATGCATATGGTAATATGTGCAATGATGCAGAAAAGCCTTTATACCTAGGGTGCAGAAAATACAACATGTTGAATGCGGTGTTGAGATTGGTAAGTGTGAAAGCTCGGCATGGGTGGAGTGACAGTGGTTTTTCAGAATTTCTTGAGTTGTTACAGGACATGTTTCCTGAAGAAAATGCGTTACCAAAACGCTACTATGATGCGGAGAAAATAATAAGTCCTTTAGGCATGCAGTATAGAAAGATTCATGCATGCCCAAATGATTGCATATTGTACAGGAAAGAGTTTGAAGATGAGGAGAAGTGTCCAATATGTAAGACACCAAGGTATAGATCAAACAACTCTCCTGCCAAGTTGTTATGGTATCTTCCAATTGTACCAAGGTTTAAACGACTTTTTTCTAATGAAGATGATGCAAAGAAAATGTTATGGCATGTAAATGAAAGGATTAATGATGGAAAGATTCGTCATCCTGCTGACTCTTTATAATGGAAGAAGATTGATGACTTATTTCCCGAGTTCGGCAATAAACCACGAAACCTAAGGGTTGGACTTAGTACGGATGGAATGAACCCTTATAGTAGCCTTAGTAGTATACATAGTTCATGGCCCCTCCTTCTGGTGATTTACAACCTATCTCCCTTATTGTGTATGAAACGGAAGTATGTAATGTTGTCTATGCTGATCTCAGAACCAAAATAATCGGAAAATAACATAGACGTTTACCTAATACCCTTGATCGAAGATTTGAAGAAGCTATGGGAAGGTGTGGATGTTTTTGATGCGGTCAAGAAGGAGGTCTTCAATATGCGGGCCATGATCTTTTGTACAATTAATGACTTTCCTGCATACGGAAATTTGTCAGGGTATAATGTTAAGGGTCATAAAGCATGTCCGATTTGTGAGGAAGGGACTTGTTACTATCAACTTCGTCATGGAAGAAAGACAGTCTACCTAGGTTATAGGAGATTTCTAAGACAAGCCCACCCATACCGTCGACTAAAGAAGAAATTTTATGGCGGCCAAGAATTTGAAAATGCTCCAAAGCCATTGACTGGCGAACAAGTTTATGAAAAGGTGAAAGATATCAATGTCATTTTCGGTAAGATTACCAAGAAAAGTGAGAAAAATGTATGGAAAAAAAGATCTGTGTTCTTTGAGCTTCCTTATTGGCGACATCTTCATGTAAGGCACTGTCTTGATGTGATGCATGTGGAGAAAAATGTGTGTGACAGCATTGTTGGAACACTTCTCAACACACATGGTAGTTCCAAAGACGGTTTGAAGACAAGATTGGATTTGAAAGAAATGGGAATACGGGGGAGTTACATCTGAGGCCAAATGGTGAGGGGAGCTATCATGTTGAAGAGACTAACATTTTGTACAAGGCTGAGAGAATAAGTATTTGTGAGTGTTTGTAAGGAATCAAAGTTCCCTCTGGGTACTCATCTAATCTTAAGAGGATTGTGTCCATGAAAGATTTGAAATTAGTAGGCCAAAAGTCTCATGATTGTCATGTATTGATGCAATAATTACTCCCAGTGGCTGTTCGAGGAATCCTTCAAGATGATTTGAGACACATTGTAACCCGACTTTGCTTCTTCTTTAATGCTATATGTGGCAAAGTCTTTGAGACTGAAAAATTGGAGGAATTGGAGCACGAGGGTTATGTTATTTTATGCCAGCTTGAAAAACAATTTCTTCCTGCCTTTTTTGACATCATGGTACACCTCATCGTTCATCTAATGCGAGAGATAAAACTGTGTGGCCCTGTATACTTACGATGGATGTACACATTTGAAAGATACATGAAAATCCTTAAAGGGTATATGAAGAATCCAAATCGGTCCGAAGCATCCATTGTTCAAAAATATGTTGCCGAAGAAGCTATGGATTTTTGTCAACAATACCTGTCTAAAGTAAGACTTACTAGTCTCCAAAAACCCCGTGCCAAACAAGGGGGTCAACGCGGAATGTCGGTGAGGAGTGTTGATCGTAATGAATTGCAGCAAATACACTTACACATCTTGAATAACATTGATGAAGTTCAAGACTATATTGCTGTTCATAAAGATCTTGTCTGGAAAAAAAATAATAGGATGACAGAGCAAAGGCTGATTAGAGAACACAACAAATCTTTTGCACATTAGTTCAAACTGGAGGTTGAAAATGAGGATGGTGTTTCTGATACAGTTAGATGGTTGGCATGTGGTCCTGAACATAATGTGATCTATTGGAATTCATTTGATATCAACGGGTATTCGTTTTATACGAAGTCCCTAGATGATAGAAGTAGCGTGCAAAATAGTGGTGCTATGTTAGTGGCTGAAGCTATGCATTTCTCTAGTTCAAAAGACAACAATCCTAAATTAGCAGCCATCCTATATTATGGCGTTGTTGAAGAGATTTGGGAGGTGGACTACTCCAAATTCAAAGTTTCCATGTTCAAATGCAAGTAGGCTAATAAACAACGGTGTTATGGTCGATCGGTTAGGGCTAATAAACTCAGCCGTTCTTCTCTGTTGTCTCTCTCGTTCTGCTATTCCGTGTACTTGTTCTCTACACTTATTTTCCCCTGTGTACGTGCTTCACCGTTTTTATGTTCGTTTAATCTAGGTTTTCTATTTTTCCTGATGAATGCTTGCACATCTTTCCATTCATAACTGCTAAAGGAACAAGTTTTGTGTACTCTGACGGGTTGAAGGAAAAAGGGTTAAGTCTGTTTTCAATGTTTTTCAAGTTGTTATTGCGTACATAGGAATATGGGGGATAGAGTTACTCAGATTGAGGCTAGCGATGCTCCAACCGCCACTACGCAAAGGAAGGGCAGAAGTGCGACTCGTTTGAAAGACATTACGAAGGACAAGATAGAGGGGAAACTGCTTCCGATAGAGTTTGACAGAAACTGGAACCCAACTGGTGAACACAAGGCAAAGTACGTAAGTTTTGTCAGCCTCCTAGCACGCAACAAGCCTGGCATCACCTATTTGACTTGGGATGCAGTGGATGATCGCGTGAAGAATCAAATTTGTGACACTATCCGGGTATAGGAACTATCTAATATTGCATGCAGAGCAATACCAAATACACAACTATTTATTGATTACTCTGCTTTTAATGGTAAACATTGCAGCTCACTTACGATGTTCCCTATAATGAGTTCTTGAAGAAGAAGACTTGTCCTATTGCGCTGAGCGTTGGAGGGCATTCAAGACCCAACTAGCTCGTCAATATGTGCATGAACAGAAGTGGTCATCCTCAACCTTCTCCATGCAGCAAGTATCAATTCATCGACGAAGCTGCTTGGGAAGAATTTGTTAGGATTCGGACCACGCCAGCAGCAATGGTGAGTGTATCCTTTTGTATGTGTTGGCAGAAAACGTACGTATCAGAATATCATATGTATTGATTTTAACTACTCCATGTCATGTAGGAGGGCAAAAGCGATTGAGTACGCCCGCAAGAATGATTGCCCCCACACAATGTCTCGAGGGGGTTATGCGAAGGCAGAAAGAGAGTTGTTGGGGGCCAAGAGGAAGAGGCTAGAAGAAAAGGCTGGGTCGAATCCTAGTGTTCTTCTTGACCCCCCCTCTCCGATACGTCGCGAAGAAAAATGGTTGTACGCTCGCCAAAGAAAGAGCGGAACATTTACAAGCGACAATGCTAGCATGATTGCTGAAAAAATTGTAAGCACTACTTGCATTATTTTGTTTTAGTAGACTATAATCATATCATTTTCCTTATGCTTGTTCTTTCTATGTTATAGAGTGATCTTAAACAACAAGAGTCCTATGAATCCTTCAAGTCAGATGGTAGGAATGATATCTTGACTGTTGCCACTGGCAAACAAGAACATAGGGGCCGTGTCAAGGGAGTTGGAAGAGGTGTTGGTATAAGAGATTTCTTTGGATCATCTCAAAGACGTTCCCCACATGTGGTGCCGAGGGCAGAGTTGGAATCCTTGCTCTCCACCATAAGGGCAGAGGCTAAGGAAGAGGCTTGGATAGAGGCTAGGGCACAAGTAGAAGCTTCAATTGAGGCGCGATTACAAGAGGGGTTCGCAAAGATGAAGTAAGAAATATTGTGCATGATGACATCAAGGCAGCCAGAGCCAACTGATCCCCTCCCGCCCTCAATTGCAGTCCGTCCAAGCACTAAGGAGAGCTGTTGCTTGTCACTGTTAGAGGATGCAGAACATTGTGATCTATATGTGGAGGATCCTCTTAGACGCTTAGTGGCACGTGGCTCCATCCATAGCCTAGGGGCAACTGTTCACCACATCCAAATTCAGGACGATCAATTAAGGGTGACAGTTGAAGATGTGCTAATTGGAGATGCTCTTGTCCTAATTCCCACTGATGAGGTGAAGACAGTGAGCCAAGCAAAAGGGACTTTCATATTATGGCCAAAATATCTTGTTTCGGATCACGTCGCCTCATCCCCCAGCCAACTTCCCACCCCTCCCACTTTGAATGCCATGCAACGTGTGATCCTATTGGCATATGACAAAATGTTCCATGTGGACGCTTTTCCTATAGATTCAGTTGTGGGTGACATGTGGGCACCGGCCTTCCTGGACCATGCGAACGTCAAATCTCTGATCACTCCCAAGGAAAAACTGACCTCCGGCTGCATCCAAGTGTTTTTGATGTAAGTATAATTTAAATGTAAATATATGTAATAACAAAGTTCAAGTCTTGCAACTAATGTCGTGTATGCATTGCCTGTAGGTACATGCAAGCTGAGTTGGTTTCCTCAAAGGGCAAACAAAAAAAGTTCGGATTCCTATGCCCACTTCAAATTTATGCTAAAGGGACCTCTCAATCTTCGAGGCTTGCATACATTTCAAGGAGGCTCGGTGAAACTGATATTGATTGTTTCTTCGCACCATATATGCAGGAGTAAGAATAATAATATTTTATTTTATTTCATATATAATAGTTTTGTATTTGCTTAATTATAATACTCATTCTCTTTTAACTAATATCTACAGCAATCATTGGCAACTTGTCATCCTATGTAAGCATAGCTATAAAGTTTTCTTCTTATGCTCCCTCCATTACAAGCCCTCGGTTGATGTTAGGAAGATTATGAACACGTGAGTTCTCTTCTATACACAATGATCTTTGTGATAAATGGGTTACTAACTTATTAACTTTGGTCATAGGGCTATGAGGACGTTCGTAGTTGCAAGGGGCCTTAAGCACGCTAATTTAGTGAGGGATCCTGAATGGATCACACCAAAGGTAATAAAAGTATATATTAGGTGTTAGCTAGGTTCCCCGTTTTGATGATGAGAAATAATTTTTATCTTGTTAACATTACAGAGTCGAAGGCAACCCAGAGAAAGCAACTTGTGCGGCTTCTACATAGTCAGACACATGGTCAATATTATCTTGGCAAATAGGATTGACTTAACTGTGGAGGTAAAATTGTATATTTAATGATTTCATATTTCTTAATTGTCAATCTAATCTATATTAGTAATGCCTTAATTTCTTTGATTTTGATTTCATATTTAATATGTTTGATCAACCTGATCCATTTCCTGAACAAGATATTGAGGACCTGCGTAATCGGTGGGTAGAGTTTTTTGTTCAATTTCTTCCTTCTCTATAGTATATATTTGTCTTTCACTTAATACCTTTTTCTACTTTTCTATTCAAATTGTAGCATTTTTGTATTGAATTTTATTAAATAAATAATATAATGAGCAATTGAATTATATATGTCTCTGGCATCTTGAACTGATGATGATCGATGATTGAGTCCTATATTATATTTGGGCAGTTTATTTATGAAGTTTCAGGCCAACGAAATGTATTAAATTAAATATAAATTTAATAAAATCTACATCGGAGGTATATACCTGCTGGTGTAGAAAGAACATATATATAAATTTAATAACATCTACATCGGACGTATATACAACCGGTGTTACAATTTGAATAATCTACACCGTCCCAATATTCAACCGGTGTAGATGTTAAAAAATAATACACCGGATGTAAATGTGAACCGCTTTAAAATGTAGACCGGTGTAAAAAAGTATACATTTGAATAATCTACACCGTCCCAATATTCAACCGGTGTTAACATTTGAATAATCTACACCGTTCCAATATTCGACCGGTGTTGATGTTAAAAAATAATACACCGGATGTAAATGTGAACTGCTTTAAAATGTAGATCGGTGTAAAAAAGTATACATTCTACATCGGTCTTGTGACCGGTGTAAAATGTCTCACTTTTTACACGGTCCGTTTCTACACCGGTTATATGTGCGATGTAGAATGCCATTTTCAACCGCTGTAGAAATGCTTTTTTCCAGCCGTGTATGTTGGATAAGATAATAATGAAATATTATTATGAAATGTATAGGCTCTGACCTGTGGAAAGGTGGAACCTCAAATCAATGGTTAAGGAAAGCTGCGTGCCAGGTAGTGGATTTATCCATTTTTGTATGCTTAATGTATATGCTTGTGTGTTAATATGCTTATGATATGTGATGATGATGTATGCTTTGCCTTTTTATGAGTTGATGGTTATGCATAATAGTGATTGGCATGGAGCATGAAAGTATGCAAATGAAAATAATTATTATAGAAGGATAAAGGAGACACATATCATGCACTTGCATTCATCTTGTATGCATTGAATGGTAGCATTTACTATTGAGATTTCCCCAGAAATCTCACCCCTACCTTTTTCAACCATAACAGGGTGCTGGTTTGGAGAAGATGGAGCTAGGAAAGTAAGGATGTTTCAATTTGGTATTAGAGCAAGAGATTCTGATATAGACCAGAAAGAGCTCTGGTTCAGAGCATAAGATTCTGGCACCGAATAGAAGATTCTGGCACCGAATAGAAGATTCTGGCACAGAATAGAAGGTTCTGGCTTAGTGATGCTCTAAAATAGTTAGAATTGATGTTTAAATGGGTTAAAGATATGAATTAGAAAGGTTATTTTCCCTAGAGTATGAGATAATGAAGATTAAGTCGCGATTAATATGGGTAAAGGTCGCGACAGATATTAACAGAGAGATATTATCGCGACGAGTGTGCGACAAGGTCGCGACTAATAGTCATAGAGAGCTAAGGTTGCCACGAGAAGAGTCTTATGTCGCGACTAATAAGTTCTACCTCTAGCCATCCTGCAAATATTAACTTAATGTCATTTATGACAGCTTTACTAATGGGTATCTATTTATAAATCATCTATTCAGAGCATTTCCTAATCCAGAATCATTTGCTTTACTAATGGGTATCTATTTATAAATTATTTATTCAGAGCATTTCCTAATCCAGAATCTTTTGCTCTGATACCAAAATGAAACATCTTTCCTTAGACCCTTCAGAGTACACTTACAAAAGCAGTCTTAACTTTATTAATTCCCTCCTGCCGAAAATCCTGGCAGAAAGTAACTGTACTGATTTAGTAATTCCCATGAGAACTACCATTCTACGTAAGTACTAGGAAAGACTGGATGAACCGGCTAGGTCCACTCACTTCCAACCTCCTTAGACAGCACCTACGTACACAGTACTTCCATATTCTGCCAGTACAACAGCCTCTTCTAATCAACATTCTTAAATTTCGACAATATCTCTAGTAAACATCCTTACATCACATTCTTACATATACTCGATTGGAAGTATCTGAGATCATTGGAATACCTCTTAATCTTAAAAACATGAATTTCCAAGAGTTAGGCTATCGGGATTGTTCACTTTTACTGTTCACTTGGTAATTTTAGATTACACTATGAACTTTGTAAATTCATAATTAAATCTAGAAAAATCGAAATGAGGTGGTTCCAATTTCTAATGAAAGCTCTTTCATTTAAATTTGAAGAAAAAATATGAAACTGGGGTTTCCTTGTCCAAATGAAATCAGTTTATTCGTTGAAAAATACTGTTGATTTGGTAAATCTGGAAGTTCCAGTTTTCTTATGTCATTTTCAAAAATTCATTTCTCTTTGGTTACTTATCCAAATGAGTTGTGTTCATATGAATTTAAAGATCCATATGTGTACTTAACCTCATAAAATTTCGTGGAAAAACTCATTCATTTACTATATGAAATTAGCGCATGAACCTCACTGCCTCTGAGTAGTCGTATTATCTTATTCCAGATTTTAAATCCCGACTTTGAAAAATCATAACAATTCGAGTTCTTAACCAAATGAGACATTCTTGGTGTCCATTTAAAGCTCTAGATCTTAGCTATGTTCATGCCAAATTTCATATGAAAATTTGTCGGATAAGTCATTTAAACTATCATTGGAAGTACACTACCTCGGATCGGATTTGTAAGTAGCATGCAACATACACACCAAAGCATCATCTTGTAAGTAAAGTGTACACTCTTTAAGTTATATACAGTCATCCATCTACATTTACCCTTTTTCCTTGAGAAGATCCAGCACCTAGAGCATTGTTATTTATATGGAAGGAATGAGATTTCATGGAAATCTCAATAGCAAGTCATACAAACTATAAGGTTATGCTGTTTGATTAAATGCCTAACATATTGTCATGCAATGGGAGCTAATTCATGATCATACATAAGCAAACTCTAACATCCATATTGTCATGACATAGGTTGTAAGGAGTTGCACATATTCATAACTCATCATCATCATCATAATCATCATCACATAACATATCATGCTCAACCAAACTTCATGCATAACAAGCAAGCATATTAATCAAACAACATAAGTTTATAGTTAAGTATTCTTGCTACCTCTTATGAGTCCTTGTTCTTTCCTTCTGGAATTGATCTTTCCTTCCCACAAATGTCAAAACCTAGACATAACAATACAATTACCAAATTATCACTTCATTCCAATCAAATTTCAAGTCTAGGTTTCATTAAGTCCCTTTCTTTCTCTACTTTGTGACATATGTTTACATCTTTCTAAACTAAACTCTCATGGTTCATTTCCACATAATTTTCCATGTAGAATCCAAATATGCATTCAAAAATTCCAGAATCCAATTGCATCTCATGCTGCTGTACAGAACCGAAAAGTGGCCTATGTTTTTCTAAAAGTTCTCATTTTGATTCAAATGCTTCCAATACTTGTTTTCCTACTATAATCCCACACAATTTTCCATTTTAAACTCATTGGAAGCATCAAAACCATGAAATTCTAACATATAAATAGTGATTGCATACTGTACAGAACAGAACATGATCTTGGATTCACAAACATACTTGAATTCCTAAGCCATTACCACTTGATTCTAACTTGTTTAAGCTTGTCTAAACTATCCATAACATAAAACTCATGTTCTTTTCACACATACACAGAAATTCCAGCAGCATCTCCCCAAGATTTAAGCCTCAAAAACCACTTAAACTCAAGAACAAACCATGAGAACAAAGTCTAGAAGCAAGGAGGCAACTTACCTTACTAGTTTCTTCAAGATACTTGCTTCCTTCTTGCTTGAGAGAAAATTTTGCAAGAGTTTTCCTATGGTTCTCATGCATTTCAATGGGGGGTATTTATAGACAAATTTGGGTGGAAATGAAAGGCCAAGATCATTTTAGGTACTATTTGATCTTGTGGCTTAGATTTAATCTTGGATTTTCTTTTCTTTTTCATTTATGACATCACCACCATGACATCATCAAGAGGGACACCTCATAGGACACTTGGCGCCATTCTCATGGTGGGAAGCTCCTAGAAAAATTTCAGTCCAATCCAGTCCAATCCGGTACCGGCCCGGTCCGATTTCCCGTAAACCGGACTATTTTCTTAATCTAATTTTTCTCGAACTTCATAATATATTTTATTCAATATTTAAATCCTTCATACCATTGACATTCTTATACTGGGTTTAAATTTAATTTCAGATACCTTGAAAATGACCAAAATACCTTTAGTGCTTTTCCTTGCACTATATTAAACCTAAGGGCATAATTGTCATTTCACACCTCTTTGAACCTTGTCAGAGTATATACTGACTCCGACTAACCTCTCCTGTACTTGCATTGGCGTTTTGGCCTGTCCAAAATGACCAAAATGTCCACCATTCACTTCTATTTCCTTAGGCCAACACGTGGGTATTTTCATAATTTTGCACTTTTCCGGGGTTCCCCTGTACACTGGACCACCTATCAGTCCAAGTGTCTTATTGGGCCTTGGTTGGCGCCATTTTTGGACTTTTACAGGGTCCACCACCTTCATGGCACGAATCTCAAGAAATCTCTTCTGGCGATATTCATCGGGTATTTTTGCCATTGTACACCGTTTCTACACCTTTCAGGACACCGACTCCTTTTATCAGATAAACTGATATACTGAGTCTAGGCATCCCTTTGGGTCATAATAAACATCTGACTGATGTCATCTGAGCTCATTCAGTCCCAATTTGAATATCGATAAATCTCTCAATCGGATACCTGGAGGTCATAAACTCCGTCTGAATTCACTAATTTTTGAATAACTTTCTACAGACCTCCTTTCGGTATTTTGTCAGTTCCCTGACCTCGGACTCTGCAGGACGCGTCATCCTGTAATTTTTCACTCATATCTGAGATCCAAGCTATCAGATAAGAAATTTTTTATACTTTTAGACTATCAGATAAATTTTGACTATCTGGAGTCCTGATAAAATTCTTGTATTAAGTTGGATTACCCAGCATCATTTGCTCTATCTACTGGTAAAATCTGGGACTGATTTGAATTTGGTCAGGATTATGCCTGTGTTAGGTCTAATTTTCATAATTATATTTTTGCCCCTTGAACTTTTCTTAAATTACCTTTATGTCCTCAAATTTGGCTAAAATTATAATTAAGGACCCCACCTTTTTGTCTACTTTTTCTTTCGGCCTTAAACTTTTGTAAATTGCTCTTAAGTCCTTGCCTTTTTCAATTTAATCCCTGCTTTACATAATTAGCCACATTTTTCTTAGAAAATCTCATATATATTACGTACACACCGTACATACTCATCAGTACAAAAATTAGGGATATTATATAATAAGTTATACTTGAGTAAAAGGAGTTGGAGGTTAGTTTTGCGAATTTATTAAGCTTCAATATAATATTTTAGGGATTATCTGGATATTTGAAATTCAAGAGGAGCTTTATTATTTTAATGGTTATAATGTACTCAAGCTATAAAGGATTAGAATTGAAATAATTGAGGACATGTTGAGGTCTTGTATCGTCAATTTTAGTGGAAGCTGAGATAATTGATTAGTGCTGGTAGAATTTGATTATAATCGTAGCAATTAAGCAAGTGTTCAAATCTCGCCTTTTGAAAGATTATCTGTAAGGCAATATAGATCCACATTTAGATGGTTTAAAGTCAATGATAAAATGATTTTAGGATCAGATTTGGTTCATGATACTAAAGAAAATGTGAAGGTGATCAAGCAAAGATTATTGACAGCTTAGAGTTGATAAAAAAAATTATGTGGTACACTGTTGTAGTTAGGGAATAATTAGAGTTCATGGTTTGGATAAAGTAACTTTAAAGATATCACTAATAAAGTGTCATAAGGTTAGGGGGAAAAAGGGCAAGCTAAATTTAAGGTATATTGGTCCATTTGAGATTTTGGATAGAGTGGTTGTTGTAGCTTATCGATTAACTTTACCATCAGAGTTATCTAGCATCTATCCGGTGTTTCATGTGTCATTACTATGGAAATATGATCCCTCCGTGTCGTTGAATATCAAAAAATTGGTGTAGATAAAGACTTGTCGTATGATGAGTATCCTGTAGCTATCATTGATAAGCGAGTAAAGAAGTTGAGATAAAAAGAGATTCCTTCTGTGAAAGTGTTGTGGCGTAATCATTCAGAGGAAGAAGCTACTTGGGAAATCGAAAGTGAGATGCGGAACAAATACCCATATCTATTCGAGAATTGAGGTGGGAATATTTTCAAATTCGGAGGACGGAATTTTTTAAGAGGAGAATAATGTAATATCCCTACAGAAATCTTAAGATAATATAATCTTAGTATCAATATTATTTTGTGCAGAAATTTCACAAGGGGTCGAGTGAGCTGACTGAGGGCCTGTTTGGATAGGATTTTAAAAAAGGGCTTATGAAAAAAATGACTTTTAGAGAAGAGTTTATGGGAAAAAAGTGGTTTTGAATAAATAAGTGTTTGGATAGTTATTTTTAGAATGATTTTTTATATTGGTAAATTACTAAAAAGGGTATAATTTGATTAAAAGTAAGAGAGAGGAGAGAGGTAGAGAAAAGAGAAAAGAGAGAAGAGAGGAGAGAGGGTGTAAGAAAAAGTAGGAGAGAGGAGAGAGGGTGTAAGAAAAAGTAGGGGTAAGATAGTAATTAGATAGTCTATTAGCTTTTTTACTGTTCAAAAAGCTAGTTTTAATAGCTTATTCAAATTTTAAACTATAATTTTTTCTAAAAATATTTATGGACAAATATAGCTGTTTATTTTAAAATTTTCCTAAATTAAGATTTGAGACAAAAACCCTCTTAAAACTATGGTCTAGTGACTTATCAAACAGGGTCTGAGTCGTAAAGCCTAAGGTTCCCCATTTTTAGGGGGTGAAATTAGAAAAATGCGCGTCCTTTTACCTGATCCCAACTTCCTTCCCCATTCTTCACTATGTGCAGCGACCATTTCAGAGCAGCGACGCAGGCGGTGGGGTGGGGGAAGAGTTGGGCCAGCGAGCGGCACGGGAATGGAGTACACGGCAAGGGAGGTCTGCTATCGTCCTCTTTAAGTCTGAAACACTCCTTCCCCTGTTTCATTTTTTTGTCGGCAGGGGAGGGCAGTGAGAGTGAGAGCAGAAAGGAAATTCAGAGGAAGCTTTATGAGTTCTGAGATTTACCACCGTGAGTCCATCTCTTTTCCCGTCGTTCGCGCTAGTGTCGGTAGTGACTGTTGCTGTCCTGGCGCTCTCCTCTTCTTTCGGATCTTGCCATCGGAACTGCTGCCTCCAGTGTCGTCAGCGGGCGCGCTATTGCTGCTGTCACAAGCTACCGGTGAGCTGTAACTCTTCCACCTTCTCTGCTTTCGTCTTGCACACCCGTTACTGTAGCAATTCCAGATTTGCAATTATCCTTCCTTCTGGCTGTCGTGAGCTAATTTCCTCCGTTTTAGTGCAGTGTTACTGTGGGTTAGTGGGAAGCATAAGCTACTTTCCTTCATTGAACATTCCAACTGTATGTGGCTGTTTGTTGCTCTGTCTGCTTGCTCTGTTTGTTAGAGCCGTGAGGGTATGAGGGTGAACGAATGAGGATGGATGGATAGTTGATATTGGGGCTGTGGGACCTCCGGGAGTTTGAAGCGGTGTATGTGTGTAATTGTTTATGTCTCTGTTTCTAGAAGTGAGTGGCGTGTATGTGTGTGTGGTTGCTCATATACGTGAGCTATTGTCTTTGGGTTGTGAAAACAGAAGGGAAAGAAGGAGGGAAATGAATTGGGCATATTGTTTATATATATGTATTGTTGCTGCATATAGATATATATATGTTGATTCTGTTGGGGAGCATGTGTGTGCATATGCGTGTGTTTGTTGCTGATTTGGAAAGAAAAAGAAGAGAAATGAGGATACAAAAGAAATGCCGTGGGTTGCTGTCTTTTAGTCTGTATTGAATTGCTGAATATGTATTAGTACATAATCTTGCTGTTTTGTGTTGGGTGGCGAGTCAGGGAACAGGAAAGCCTATTGTTTAAGCTTTACATTTTCAGGTTCCATGAAATTTTGGTTTCACGAGGAAATCTTGAATCTAGGAGCTAGAGCTCAAAAATGGAATTAGAGAGTGAGGAAAAAGAAAAGGAACTAGTTACTGTTTGAAGTTTCCTGTGCGTTGAGTAATTATTGTAGGCGATAAAATAATGATAAAAGGATTGGTTGGGATATTTATATGTTAAAGAAATTAAATGTGCCAATCAGTTGTATGAGGAAGAATGTTTGAGGGATTTAGATACTGGATATTTGAATTAAAGATGAAAATGTCATAGTACTAGGATGCCCAAAGGTGGTGTAAGTATTCTAAGTGGATATAACCGATGATAGGAAATAACTAAAGAGGTTTTAGCATAAATGGAATAGAGTTGGAAATCATAATTTGTAATCCGTTTGTTCCCTGTGTCGGGCAGCAATGCTTATCAGTGAGAGAGTTAACTTTTGGTTAAACTTAGCTAAGTAATGAACTTAGTGGGAATCTTGGAGCAGAAGCAAAAGTTTAGGAATATTATGATGGAGCTTTGAAAGCCAAATTGCAAGTTGTTGTAGTTAGGAAATAAATATATGGTTGTAATAGAATTTTTGGAAACTGATTAACTTAGTATTATTGTTGCTTGGAGTTTCCAAATTAATAAATAAGCATTTTTAAGTATATTATTACATCCAAAACTAGGCCCCAATGCTCAAGGTACATATAATGTAAATGGAAGTGTAAGATTGGTAAAACAGTGACTGTACAAAGGATTTAAATCGAGGTTTGTTGTCTTCATGTGGTTAACTAAAGGATTTAGTTGTGCTTGAAGAAAGAGGCTTATTTAATTAGTGCTTGGAGGATTGGTGTTATTAAGGTATGAGATAAGTATGCCATATATATATATCCCTATGATATGTATGCCATATGATTGAAATTAAAAGCTAGAGGTAAATTCTTGGGAGGCTAATAATTATTAATGCATGTTTGGTAGAAGAGAAGTTTATGCGGACAAGTGTCCTATTTTCATGAATGATAAATGGTATATGGTACAAAGGAGATGAATAGTAAGTACTGATGGAATGTTTTATTTTCGAGAAAATTTAGGAAAATAAAAGAAAGCTGTATTTTGAAGCAGAGAGCAATAGTAAGTTAAATTGGAGTATCACAGGTGAATGAATAATATTCCCTAACGATGAGATTTTGAAATATAATTAGTCATTTGACATTTTTACTAAATATTAATTTTGGCATGATTGACGAAAAACATGTTGTGAATTCATGGCTTTACATGTTAGAAATGATTTATTCAAATTCATTATTATATAATTGATTATATGATTGACAAAATCTTTTAATGATTTATCATAAATGTTCATGCTGGGGGATTTCATGATTATGAATAATTTTAATAGAAATTATGATTATTTAAATGCCAAATTACCCCATGCATGTTAGAAAGGTTTTAGAGGATGGAACACAGAACGCTAGTTACTTATAGCAGTACTGTTAGTCCTTGGTGCACTATGGTTATACTCAAGCTCAACAGCTAATGGCTTGGAGCCACCAGTTTATTTCGTGGGATTAATTCTAGCGACAGTTAGTGGCTTGGAGCCACCAGTTTATTCGTGGGATTCATTCTCGCGACAATTAGTGGCTTGGAGCCACCAGTTTATTCGTGGGATTCATTCTCACGACAGTTAGTGGCTTGGAGCCACCAAATTTATTTCGTGGGATTTATTCTCGCCACAGTTAGTGGCTTGGAGCCACCAAATTGGTTACTTACCCTCGTGGACTGTGTGTCTACGCATGTTTTTCATTCTGTCGAAGTCCTATGGAGAGAGTATTATTTCAAAACGATTGTTTTAAACGGTTTTTCTGAAAAGAAAATGTTTATCGAACTATTCGTATTGAATTACAAAACTTTATGATTTATGCTTTAAACGTATTGAAATCAATCATTTTCGTATTTCAAATCATATTTTTGGGACGTTATTCACGAGTAGATTATTTGAATTCAGATAGTGCTGTCGACCCTTATCATCTAGCTAATTAGTGAAGAGTCTCTGTGTCACTCCGAAGCAGCATTGGTGGACATATCTTCTTTTAATGTAATTAAGCTTTTTTAGAACACATGTATTATTTTGCTAAAGGTTTAGATGCTCCACCTAACTTATAGATAAGATTCTGGTTGTTTTGAAAAACGTCTATAAATGATTTGAAACGTTCGCACTTCATTGTAGGGTCTTCGGGAGGTCAGTTATGCAGATAATCCTGTCAAAACTCCTACAAATGACTTGCATTTTGATTAAATAAAATTTTCACTATTATTATTGATTTTGAACATTTTTGTTTGAATTTAAAGGCTTAAGGAATGTGAATTTATTCATATTCTGTGCCAGTCACGGTTCAAATTTTTGGGATGTGACATGGACCTCGTCAGTAAGGTAGGGAACCGGTGCAATGCCAAAACCTTCTTTGATATTATATACCGTTACCTTCGCTTCATCCTTTGGAATTCTCTTATGGTGAATTGTTGTGGCCACATATACTGTACCCTAAGCGGCAAGGGGTTTAGTCCCTTTGTCTATCAGAATGAAGAGACCACATGGTTCCCTATTATTTTTGATCTGGTTAGGGTCATGGTCAGGGTTAGGAGACAAACTTCTCCTTCTTATTGTTGTTGCTTCCCTTACTACTTGTCACCACAAGAAAACCCTGAAATTTTGAAAGAAATTACTCAAGACAAAATACATGTTAAATATCCCTTGAAAAGAAGTGAATATTTATTATCTCTAAAAATTGGATGGCAATGGGGAAGCTCATTATCATTATAGCTTGATTGAGTTTGGCATCCATCTCCTCGCGCATCTTTTGCATCTCCGCTTGATGTTGTGTAGTAAGTTCAGCTCGAACATTTTAAAGCTCGTCTCTAGACACCGTGTCTATGGAAGCTATACTTGTTCTTCGTGATGCATAGCCAAAGAACTCTTTCCTACTAACAAGTAACCAATTTAAAATAACTAAAGAGCACGTAATCATGTATAAGTTCTTACTATTTAAATTAATTATTTACAATCCTCTCAAGAAAAATAGCAAACTATGGAGTGATATACTGACCCTTCTTAGTCCTTGCCACCTTCCATTTTTATTGGCGAGATGGATGTTAGATGGATTGCCTGATTCTAGTAAGGTCTAATGTAGCAGCTTGCTATTTATCTTATAACTGCTCTTCCATCATTTTGCTTTCTAGAGTGCTATAACCGCCTGAGACATATAATGCTGATACATATTCTTCTTGGTTATTTCCTAATTCTTGTTAATCATAGCCTATGAAAATAAAACAAAGTTAGATTTGTTAATTAAAATGTAAATTCATTACTAAGTTAATTGAAATGTAAGTTTACACATCAAACCTTATAAGTAGCGTCTTCCCTCTGTTTAAGAAAACGTGTCCATACTTTGTCACTAACATTGGGTATATGTCTTTTGGATGCTCACCCATCTTACTTCCTCATAGGTAGTCCTTTGTAAGATTGGACTTAAAGTCTCTCTATTACTCATCGCACTTCAAGATATGATGCCTCATCTTTGCTATGGTGGGAATATCAAGATGTTGCTGCATTCAAGTACAAAAAACAAATCAATTGAAGCTGCAATAAAGGACAAAAATCATTAATAATTAAAATAGATAAATGAAACATAGAATGAAAAATGTACCAAAATGTCCCTCCAAACCATATCCTTGTCTTTCAGGTCTATCGCTCTCTAATTGGCATATGCGATGCTAATATTAGAACGTCCTAATGACCGACATAACTCCTAAGCAATGCCCTATTTTTTACCTATTGCCTTCATATCGCAATCAAACTCCATTGGTAACTTCGTGGGATATGTCTCTATTTATCTTAGCCACCTGTTTCATATGGGTTGAGCCTCTACCTCTTTTCTTGCCTTTAGAGGTGGTGGTGGTATTGTCAAGCCCTGCTGACCGGAACCATCCATGTCCTATTCACAAAACATAAACAAAGGTGATAATCAGAAATAATAATCATGCAATTAATTTAGTTATCAAATAAATATTTATTACACATAATAAACTAATTTCTTACTAGTTGGTATTCACCTAAATTCCTTCACAATAATTATCCCTAAGAGCATTTTGTCATCTACCAAATCAAACTCTATTGTTTTAGGTTAAGTAGTTGTGAAATCTGGGGTTTTGTCAATGTTAAACCCTAAGTCACTATCATCTCTACCAATCACTTGCATTTTACCTTAGAGCACAATGGAAAGATCTTTATTATCTGGATCGGTGACATGAAACACTTGTATTGATTGACTTGCTAAGATGAATGGTTAATCTAAGTATCAAACTCTCTGAAGATCAACTGAAATAAATCCAAATTTTCGTCTACTTGCATAACGTTACTATTAATCCACGTACATGCATTTGAAGACCAAAACTTTAAATTTGGAGTAACTAACCTCCTAAATCTCTTCAATTCACTCCATGACATGGCATATATGCCAATTTTAGTCTTTTATTTTTTGAACTAACAAAATACATCACTTCGGCTACAACTATCACCCCACTGTTCTGCATACTAATTTTATCATTTTGGGCTTTTGTGTAATAGGAATAATCATTTATATCATATCCTTCCCAACACATAATTTCAAAATGAGATATTGCAGCTAGCTTTTGTATTGTCTTAGAAGGATTATCATCCTTTAACACTTCTTGTTTTAATAATTATGCAAATGACTAGTTATACTTATTAGTTAGTTGCATATTCCTAAGCATATTCTTGTGAGCATCTAAGTAAGGCAAAAGTTCATATTTATTGTTCAAAATGTAAAGATGTGCTTGTATCACCATTTCGCGAGATATGGACTTCACTTTGGTACCCCGAATTCCCCTTTTTTTCCTCCCCTGATCATACTGAGATTGAGGAAGTCTAACTGCCTTTACTTGAGCAACATATGAGTTACGAAGCTCAACTGCCTTCTCAGCTATATATCTCTCAACAATTGATACCTCGGGTCAATAAGGATTTTTAGAATACCCTTTAGGAATTTTCATATATCTCTTGAACGGGCATATCCACCTTTAACACATAAGGCCACAGTTAAATCTCACATACCAGGTAAGCTATCAAATAGACCATAATGTCAAAAAATGGTAGAGGAAAGTGTATCTCTAATTGGGAGAGGATAATATAGCATTCGTTTCTAATTCATCCAACTCAGTAGGATCAATCACTTTGCTGCAAACAGCATTGAAGAACATACAAAGTCTAGTAATAGTTCTCCTTACATAATCTTTTATAATGCCTCGAATAGCCATTGGTAGTAATTGTTGTATTAACATGTATCAATCATGAGACTTTATACCTGTTATCTTCAAATCTTGCATTGAAACAAGCTTCCTAAAATCTTGTTTTTTCATATTTGGATAATGTGTGTGCCACTGGGTACAAATAAACTCTCTTACTACCTCTCTTTGCTGTGGATATAGAGGCACTCTTATTCCTATTTCAGCTAAGTCTTATCTAGCATTGACCCCGTCCTTACTCTTTCCACTTATATGCAGAAGCGTGCCAACAAGACTCTCACGCACATTTTCTCCACATGTATGACGTCTAAACTGTGTTTCACTTCAAGACTCTGCCAATATGGAAGATTAAAGAAGATTGATATATTTTTCTATATATTCCTTTCAACTACCTTCTTCTTCTTATTTTTACCCAATATAACATGAACTCCCTGCAAATGTTAATATACTTCTTCTCCAGTTAAAGGTATTAGAGCCATTTGATATTCTTGTGAACCATTAAATGCCTTCTTCAACCTACGGTAAGGGTAGTGTCGACTAAGAAACCTTCTATGAGAGGTAAATTTTCTTCCTTCCATGCTTGAGTTGCATGTAGTTAGTGCCTTCTTTACATATGGGATATTCTTTATGCCCCTTAACACTATAACCTGATAAATTTTCATATGCTGGGAAGTCATTTATCGTGGAGAAGATTATGATGCATAGTTTGAATGTCTCTTGTTTATATGCATAAAACACATCAACACCTTCCTTTCTTCAATGCCAAATATATTGTACTTATATGAATGTTATGAAGTTTACTAAGGAAGTAGGAAGCTGGAGCTACAACGTGTATGGCCACTTGGGTAAAAAGAAAAAATGTCTCATGCATTGTCTTGATGGAATTACAAATAATTTGAATAAATTTGGCTCCTCTCTTCTCTTGAACAATTATAAAGAAATTTATAGCTAAAGCTTGAAGAAGTTCTCATTCAAGAAGAACTTCTCTGGGCATAGAAAGCTAAGTGCAAATAGTACTCTATGGGAGATAAAAATACTAAATATTATCAAGCTTAAGCCAATGGTAGACGGAAGAGAAATAGAATTGAAGCCATCAAGAATATTGAAGGAGCACTATTATAGAAAAGGCTTTTTACGGCGGATAAAAGGTCTTTTCTTGATAGTTTTAGAGGCACTACCAATGCTACCATTATTATAAGTTGAAAGATTTCATGGTGGTTTTGTAATCGCTGTAGAAAGTGACTTTTGATGGCAATTATACAATTAATAGTCGTGAAAATTCATTGTACCAACACTCACTATCAGCCACCACGGCCACACTTGTCAAAAGCACCAAACTAGATCTGGAGACGAAATCGAAGATCTAGTGGAGAAATTGAAGATCTAGAAGCTTCTTCTATTGAAGCTATTCGAACTCCTTCCAACAAGATCCGTCTACCATGACCTACCATTAACTACTACGACCATCCTCATCAAAAGTATTGGACCGGATATGGAGAAAAAGTCGCAGATTTGACGAAAAAGTTGAAGATTTCTTACAAGAGGAATTTGATTTCCATGTCAAAACTAATTCTATTTGATTTTCATTTAGTTATTTATAAGAAACGTATGACTTTGTCAAAGAACACTGTTTTAATTGTGAACTTAGTCATGACTGATGGTTTATTTAAAATTATTTCTGATTCGCCTCAATCTCTTTCTGTTTCGCATGGTACTAAAAGAAGTGGCATCGATAAAAATTCTTATAACTTGTGGCATAGGAGATTGGGACATATTTCCCTTGATAGAATCAAAAGGTTAAGTAAAGATGGAATTCTTCCATCTTTAGACTATGCAAAATTTGATTCTTATATGGACTGCCTAAGAGGAAAGCGGACCAATAAGTCACAAGAAGGGGTTAAGAGAAGTTATGAATTGCTAGAAATTATATACACGGATATTTGTAGCCCTGATTTGACTGCGCATGGTCAAAAGTACTTTATCACCTTTATTGATAATTACTCACGATACATGTAACATCCTTAATTTCTGTATTAAGTTGTATGTACAAATTGAATAAAATATATGAGATTTTTTTCAGGAAAAGATGTGGCTATATTTATGTAAAGAAAGGGACTAATTGGAAGAGGAAGAAAGTGTAAGAGCCAAAGTGCAAAATTATGAAAATGCCCCTGTGATGCCCTAAGAAACCAGAAGTGAATGGAGGGCATTTTGGTCATTTCACAATGGATGGATATCAGATGAAATTTGATAGTAAATTGTTATAATTAATATGAGAATTTATGGAGTTGACAGAAGTAAAAAAGAAGTCCTGTAGAATTAATTATGGAATTTACGGTGAAAAAGGACACCGATAAAGGGTTAAAGGAAATGTATGTAATTTTTATCAGGACTTCTAGGTCTCAGAAAATTATGAAACTTTGTAGAGAATTCATCTTATATTAGAATGAATTTCTAAAAATGTTAGAACAATTAAAAGAGGTGTTTAGCATTTATTCTAAGATCAGGGTAATTTAAGGATATTGGTATAAGGAAAGTACATTGGGATTTGTGCCAATTAGCTATTGGACCTAAAAGAGGTCCAACATTTCGTCCTAGGCCAGCCCAATAAGTCCCAAAAGTTATCTTGGAGCCCAAGTCCAATAATGAATAATTTATGGATTTTTGAAAGAAAAAAACAGAGAATAAAGTAAAAATTAGGGTTTGCACATGGTGGGACCCACAAGGACTTCACAAATGGCGCCAAAGAGGAGGCTTAGGTGTCCCAAGTGATGTCGTGGTGGTGATGTCATGAGTGAAAAGAGAAAAGACATTCCAAGATCAAACCTTTAACCATTAGATCAAATAGTTCCCAAAGTGATCTTGGCCTTCAATTTTCCCAAGATTTTGCTATAAATACCCCATCATTCTAAGCCAAAACCGTGGAGGAGAAAATGTAGGGAACCTCTTGCAAAATATTTTCTCAAGCAAGGAAGAAGCAAGGATCTTGAAGAAGCTTGTAAGGTAAGTTGCTCCCTTGCTTCTAGACTTTGTTCTTATGACTTCTTCTTGAGTTTAAGTTGGTTTTGAGGCTTGAATCTTGTGGAAATGCTGCTGAAGTTTCTTTGGATATGTGATAGGAACATGTGTTTATATTCTAGATAGTTTGCACAAGCTTAAACAATCTTGAATCACATGATAATGGCTTAGGAATCCATGTGTGTTTGTGAATCCATGAAGGTGTTCTTTTCTGTACAGTACGGAATCACTGTTCATATGTTGGAATTTCATGGTTTTGATGCTTCCAATGGGTTTAGAATGGAATTTTGTGTGGGGTTATAGTAGGAAAACAAGTATTAGAAGCATTGGAACCAAAATGGGAATTTTTGAAAAAAGGGAGCCACTTTTCGGTTTCTGTACAGAACTTTGGGAAGCAATTGGATTCTGAAATTTTTGAATACATATTTAGATTCTACATGAAAAATTATGTGGAAATGAACCATGAGAGTTTAGTTTAGAAAGATATAAACACATGTCACAAAGTAGAGAAAGAAATGGGCATATTGAAGCCTAGACTTGGAATTTGTTTGGAATGGAGTTGTAATTTGATAATTGTCTTGTAATGTCTAGGTTTTGACATTTGTGGCAAGGAAAGATCACTTCAAGAAGGGAAGGACAAGGATCTATAAGAGGTAGCAAGAATACCTAACTATAAACTAATGTGCTTTGATTGATTTGCTTACTTGTTATGCATGAAGGTTTGATTGAGCATGGAATATTGTGTGATGATGTTTATGATGATGATGATGTGCTATGAATATGTGCCACTCCTTGCAATATATGTTATGACAATATGTATGTTAGAGTTTGCTTATGTATAAGCATGAATTAGCTCCCATTGCATGATAACATGCTAGGCATTTAATCAAACATGCATAACCTTATAGTTTGTATTACTTGCTATTGAGATTTCCATAAAATCTCATTCCTTCCATATCAATAAATATTACTCTAGGTGCTGGAACTTCACAAGAAGGAAGGTGAATGGGAATGAATAATGTGTATATGACTTGGAAAGTATGCCTTTAATTTATGTGATGATATATTGGTATGTATATGGTAAATACTCACTGGATCCGAGTTGAGGGAGTGACCTTCCAGCGATAGCTTGAGTGACTTATCCGTTTCGGTTTCACGTGAAGTTTGGCATGAACATAGCTAAGTTCCAGAGCTTTAATTGGACACCAAGAACGCGTAATTTGATTAAGTTTTCAAATTGATATGATTTTTCAAAGTTGGACTTAAACTCTGGATCCAGATAAAACAAGTCATCTGATACAGTAAGGTTCCAACGCGGTTTTCATATAGCAAATGAATGAGTTTTTCTGTGATATTTGGTGATCTTAAAGTACACATTCTGAGATTTAAATACATAGGTAATTCGACTCAAGTGGATAAGTATACAAGGAGAAATGAATTTTTGAAAATGGGGCAAAGAAACTGGAACTTTCAGATTTACCAAATGAACAGTAAAGTTCAACGAATAAACTAATTTGATCTGGAAAAGGAAACCTCATTTTCATATTTTTCTCTCAAATTTAAATAAAAGAGATTTCATTAGAAATTGGAATCACCTCATTATGATTTTTCTAGATGTTCAGGCTGTAATATGGAATTACCCAGTGAACAGTGACAGTGAACAGTACCCAAAGCCTAACTCTTGAAAATTCATGTTTTTAAGGTTAAGAGGTATTCCAATGATCTAAGATAATTCCAATTGAGTATATGTAAGGTTAAAATGTAAGGTCAAGATTTAAAGATATTTACTAGAAGATGCCGTTGTGCTGGTAGACTATACAGAGTACTGTGTATGTAGGTGCTGTCTAAGGAGGCTGGAAGTGAGTGTCCCTAGTCGGTTCATCCAGTCTTTACTGGGTACTTACGTAGAATGGTAGTTCTCATGGGGAATTACCGAATCAGTACAGTTATTTTCTGCTAGGATTTCCGGCAAGAGAGATATAATCCAGTTGAGAGTGCTATAGCAAGAGTACTCTGAGAGATATAAAGAAGAATGTTTCAATACATGTATGTCTATATGCTTTATAATAAAAGAGAGGCACTAGATGCCTCTAAGGAATATAAAGCAGAAGTAGAGAAACAAATTGGGAAATCAATCAAGATTGTGAGATTAGACCGAGGTGGTGAGTATTATGGCAGATACACTAGTGAAGGATAAGTATCGAGTCCATTTGTTAATTTTCTTAGAGAGCAAGGTATAGTAGCCCAATATACTATACTTGGCTCAGTTGACATGAATGTTATAGCTAAAAGAAGAAATAGGACTTTGCTGGATATGATTAGGGGAATGATGAGTAACTCCAAACTTCCTACTTTCCTCTGGCAGGAAGCACTCAAGACAGCTACATACATATTAAATAGGGTTCCAACAAAGGCAGTGCCCAAGACACCCTTTGAAATCTAGAAAGGTTGGAAACCTAGTTTAAATTATTTCAAAGTAAGAGCTTATCCTACTGAAGTAAGAGTGTAAAATCCATAGGAGAAGAAACTAGACCCCAAAACCATTAAAGCTTACTTTGTAGGCTATGTAGAAAAGTCAAAGGGTTATAAGTTTTATTATCCTCCACCTTCTAAAAGATTTGTATAGTCTAGGAATGCCAAATTTCTTGAGAATGGTGTGATTAGTGGGAGTGATTGTCCACTAGATGATCACATAAAGCAAACTACTGACACCATTCATGAGGGATCACCTATAGTTAATGATGCTCCCACTGTTAGAATTGACATTGAACATGATATAAACCCTATGGCTCAAGATGATAATGCTAGACAAGAGGGATACATACAAGATGATCAAGTTATCACACAAGTGGAACCATGATTGAGGATGTCCCTATTCAGCAGCTTAGATCAACCTAAGAGGTTAAATTAAGGAGGTCAACTAGAGAAAGAAAATCGATATTACCTGATGACTATGTAGTATATTATGCTAAAGTTGACTATGATGTAAATGTTGAGAATAGTCCATTAACGTTCACTCATGCCATGAAGAGTGTGAAATCTAAATTGTGGCATGATGCTATGATTGATGAGATGAATTCTATGGCAAGCAACCATATTTGAAAACTTGTAGATTTACCTAGTAGGTCTAAGGCCATTAGCTGTAAATGGGTTTACAAAACCAAAAGGGACTCATAAGGCAACATTGATAAATACAAGACTAAGTTGGTTGCTAAGGGCTTCACTCAAGTGATATGAATCGATTACAGTGAAACATTTTCACCTGTATCCAAGAAAGATTCGTTCCGCATCATCATGGCATTGTTACGCATTTTGATCTGGAGTTGCACCAAATGGATGTAAAGACTATATTTCTCAATGGTGAACTAAAGGAAGAAGTCTATATGAAACAACCTGAGGGGTTCGTTGCGGAAAGTAAAGAACAATCGGTATGCAAGCTAAAGAAGTCAATATATGGTCTAAAATAGGCTTCACAACAGTGGTACTTAAAGTTTCATGAAGTGATCATATCATTTGGCTTTGTTGAGAACATCATGGATGATTGTATATACCACAAGGCTAGTGGGAGTAAGATCATATTCTTGATTTATATGTGGACTGACATTTTGCTTGCTACAAATGATCTAGGACTATTGCGTGAAGTGAAACAGTTTTTGTTCAAGAGTTTTGATATAAATACATGGGTGAGGCATCTTATATAATTGGTATAAAGATCCATAGAGAAAGGACCTAAAAAACAGGTTTTACATGAAGAAGATTTGGCTCAGCATGTTCTATTTGATACGAGTAGGAGAAAAACCCGACTCGATATTCTTATAAATACATGGGTGAGGCATCTTATATAATTGGTATAAAGATTCATAGAGAAATGACATAACGTCTTGTAGTTTTGTCTCAAGAAGCTTACATTGGAAAAATTCTTAAACAATTCAAAATACAAAATTGTTCATCTAACGTAGCTCATATTGAAATGGGAGACAAATTTAGTCTAGATCAATGTCTTGAAACTCAGCTTAAAAGGAAACAGATGAAAGGTCCCACATGTCTCAGCTGTGGAAAGCTTGATGTATGTATAGGTTTGTACAAGACCTGACATTGCTTTTGTTATGGGTATGTTAGGGAGATACCAAAGTAATCTTAGGGAAGCACATTGGACAGATGCAAAGAAGGTGTTCAGGTACCTACAAGGTACTAAACACTACATCTCACATATACAAAAACAAACAATCTGGAAGTAATTGGATACTTAGATTCAAACCTTTGAGGATGTGTAGATATAAATAAATCTATAACTAATTACGTATTCCTATTAGTAGAAGGAGCTATATAGTGGAGAAGCGTAAAGCAAACTCAAACAGTTCCTTCTACTTATTATGCTGAGTACATTGCATGTTTTGAAGCAAGTTCGAACTCAAATTTGTTGGTTAAATGCATCAGTACATTATATATGCTAGCTGATCCTTTGATTAAAGAATTGAAACTGAACATTTTTATCACACGTACCTTATATGGGACTTTGTCCTTTATTTGATTAGTGGAGATATGAGCAATAAAATCAAATTTATGGTTTATCATTTCTAATTTATGACTATATACATTTGTGATATTGAAATTGATAAACATTGAGACAGGAACGAATGAACATTGAGTTAATACATACAGCGATACCAATTAAGTGATGATACTACCTGTAATACATGGAAGGTAATACATCGATAGAAGAGGATTTATTGCCATGATTCTTGTAATATGATATCAGTTAACCTTGAAAAAGCAATGGTATTGAGTATACAGGTTAAGTGGGAGAATGTGAGATATTTATTATATATTATAATTATTTAGATATTAATTAAGATAATTAATAAATATTCTAAGTGTGGCCTGTAGTCATTTTGGACCCAGTCCAAGGTGGGGTAATTAACTCAGTTAATTAAAGTTAATTTTCTGATGGTGGTACTACTAGAAAAAAAGGCTTATAATAGCGGTTAAAAGTGGCCTTTCACAGCAATTTTCGGAGCACCGTTAATTCCACTGCCGTTGTAAGTGTACCTTTTAACGATAGTTTTATAACCGCCGTCAAAGGTAACCTTTCACTTTCCTCGACATATACCCACCATCAATCACCTCGGTCACACTCATCAAAAGTATCATACCATATTTGGAAAGAAGAAATCAAAGATCTGATGAAGAAACTAAAGACCCATAAACTTCTTCTATTAAAGGCTCCTTCCAACAAGGTCCATCTGTCGACACCTACTATTAGCTAACACAGTCAACATCACTAAAAAGTTGAAGAATATCTGGCAAAAAAGTTGAAGATCTAGAGAAAAAGTTATAGATCTGGTGAAAAGGTTGAAGATCTAAAAAGCTTTTGCAATTAAAACTCTTCAAGCTCTTAATGTATTACAATTTATAAGCAACAAATGAAGAAGGACAACGATCAGCTTTTGTTATGTGATGTATTATAGTTTATAAACAACAAACAACCGAAAAAGCAAGAAAAATGAGCAAATGAAGAAGTTAAACGGTGACTTATGACTTTCACGATGGAGAACGATTATGGAGACGATAGAGAATGGCATTAACAACTCAGATGGGTACTGAAACTAAGGGGAAAACGTCAAAAAATGACCTTCGTCAAATTCTATAGTGACGGGAAGAGAAACAAGACTACAAATGGCTGTGAAAAGTTAAACTAAAACTGAAATCGAGTCAAGGGTTTTTAAAATTTTGTGGGAACTTTTTACGGCGGTTTTTTAAAAAATTTTAAATCTAAACTTATTTATGAAAATTCTATTGCCTTTTTGTTACAGCGATTTTTCTTATAACCGTCATGAAGTAGCACTGTGATAAGTGGTTTTTCTAATAATGTGAAAATTAACGTGATACATAATTTTCTAAGTTGAAGAGCGATAACCTAGTTTTCTCTGCTCACTCTCTGGGGGTTTTCCATTGGTAACGGCAGTACATAAGTTGCTATCACTGTGCCTAATTATCAGTTGGAAGAATCCCTTCTCATTTCTTCTAATTGTGTTCTTTGGTTAACAGGTCACTGAATTCAGATCCAGTTTTTTGTAAGATCAACTAAGCTAATGGCGAAAGGTAACTATAAATCTTCACTGCATCATTTAGATTTCATACATATATATGTTATAATCTGGAGTGATTAAATTATATGAGATGTTTTTTATCCAACACAAACTTCAAAGGATTGTCCCAAATAGAACGGTCTCTATGTATTGCCCACACGTTCACGAACACACGAGAGCCTTTTGGTATTGTGTAGCCTCCAACAATGGTGGTTTCACTTGGAGAGTGAGGAACTAGTAGGGGAAAAGCAGGGTGTAATCTAAGTGTTTCTTTCATAACGGCAAGTAAGTATGGTAGTTTGTGCATGAGACTCTTCTACTACATTTTCTCTTCCCACTACACTGTCCAATTCTTCTTGGACTCTCTTCATCACTTCTTGATTGTTTAAAATATGAGCCATTGCAAATTCAATTGAGTTTGAGGATGTGTCACTTCCACCTACCACCATATCCTGTTCAAAATTTTCATTATATATTGGGAAATAAAATATTTTAAGAAACAAATTGCGTACTATATAAAATAGGCTGAATTATATATAACCACCTTCAACGAAAACTTTATCTTTTGAAACTTTTTAAATGAACCCCCTAAATTTTTACGTTTATGTAGATAACTTGCTCGCTCATTATTAGCTTTATTTATTACTCATCCACACACAACTCAAAGTTTACGAGGGCTTTCTTCATAACTCAAAGTTTAAGGGGCCATAACATACATACAAAAATAAAAATTTTAAAAAGTATGTAATTGATGGTTGAAGTTATCTGCACAAACTTGGAAGTTTATATATGGTTATTATTAAGTTTTAAAATTTAAAGTGTTTTTTGGTACATAGTTCAAAGTTCATATAATTTTTATATAATTCAACCTCTACAAATATTAACGGTTCAGTTGTTCCATCTTATTTTAATGAAAAAGATTTTTTTTTGGGAAAATTTTAGGATTTGGTAAAAAAATTTAAAATCTCAATCAATTTCTAAGCTTAAACAAATTTGTCTAAAAATAAAAATATTAAAAAATTGTCATTGAGGTTTATGGAAACATACCCTGAGGAGGGCCTTAACGTGTATCATTGATAGAGGGGTCTAGGGATCTTGTTCATCCTTAACTTCAACAAGAATTGCAAGAAAACCTTACTACCTTCTCCTTCACTTTCACTCCCTCTGTTCATCTTCACTCGCCGATCAATCATCTTCTCGAAAATCCGATCCAATCTTTTGGCCAAAACTATTATCTTCCTCTCTAAACCATTATCCGGGGAAAAAGTCCGATCATTCGGCGTCCCCAATATCTCTGTAATGCCTGATATAACTTCCCTGAACTCGGCTCCGATGACGGTCCTCTCACCGCCTTCCACAGTCTCACCCCACATCATGTTCGTGATCACATTCAACAAGGTAAGAAATATCTGTTCCCCGATATTAACCTGAGACCCGAGCCGACTATAGAAAACCCAGTTTTCCGAATCTCCCTACGACGGAGAGTGTAAACAGAATCCAACGTAGGGTTACTAAGCATTTTGAATACACAAACTTTTCTTAACATTCTCCACTCAGGTCCATAAGGGTTCGAAACTATATCCCTCCCATCATAGGCTACTTTTGCGCCGGCGATCGGCACCACACGGTTGGCGAAAGTGATGTCATGATCTTTGAGGACTTGACGAACCATTGAAGGGGAGGTAAGGACAAAGGCATATTTGGTTCTGAGACGGAGCGTGAAGATGGCACCATAGGTTCGAGACAGAGTCGCCAGATTAGAGTGAAGCTCAGGATCGAGTGATAGAAGGTTCCCGAACAAAAGTAATCCCTGTGGACCTGGTGGTAGCTTGTTATGAGGGAAATGAATCAGGGAAGGGGAGGGTAATTTTTAATGGATTCTATTTAAAAAAAATGGAGAAGTGGGCTTAAAAGCTTTTGATTAATTTTTCTTACTTATTTATCTTATATCTTTTTTTTTATTAAAATTCTATAACATTACTTATCTATTTCTTTTAAATTAAACTCATCAAAATTTCTCCTCCCCTCCCCTTCATTTCCCTCATACCAAGTAGACCCTTAACACCCAGTAAAAATCATATATTCACACTCTAATCCCTTGTAATGAGCTAATAATAACACTATGATAGTCTTAATGGACTATAGTGAAATAAAAATTTTAAGTGAATTTACCAAAATGCTCTTAATTTGTTTTACAAGAAAAATCTTCCTCCACATGGGTTGTGGGAGCTACCTCTGACAAATGCCGAAGCTCTAACACTGGCATCACAACCGATGACAACTAAATTCAAGCTCTAAGGTGGATTTAAACCCAAGAGCTCTTGATTTTTCAAAATAAACTATAAAAGTACCGACTCATGATTGATGAACAAGTGACTTTTTGAAATTAATAATAACTTCTATCTTTACAAAAATATTAAACAAGATTTCACAAATTATAAATGATGCTTAAAAATCAAGTTGTTATTTATATACATAAAACTAAGTTGTTATTTGCATAAATGAGTACTGATGACAATTGAGAGACAGGTGATGACAACTTAATGGGGGCAAAAATGATAACTAGGGGTTACTATTGCATACCTTTCAATTGTTATTTGTGCGATATGGAGTTGTCATCATCTGCTCGCTCAATTGTTATTTGTGACACATTAAGTTATCATCTCAGTCCTAGTAACTTGTTATTTATGCATAACTCAACTTAATAATTGCACAAATCGAATTTATTATTCTTAAGTTCTTTGGGACAATTTACTTATTTGATGATTTTACTAGACTTTTTAATAATAAATTCTTTTTCTACGAACCTTTAAGTAATTCTCCCTACTTAATATCCCTCTATCTAATACCCGAGTTGATGATAAATTATTTTGGGCAGGAAACACAAATGGTGCCTAAATAGAGAAGCCCGGATACACAGTAGCAACTAATGGTAAGAAAGGGAATGCTCGTGGTCGTGCCTCTGCCTCGAGACAAGTTAACAGTAAGATTTGGTCTATGGTGTGGAATTTGAAGGTAATGCCAAAGATTAAAAACTTTATTTGGAGTGTGCTTAATAAAGCCTTAGCATCCGTTTTGTCCTATATGTGATTATGATGTTGAATCCCTTGAACATTTGCTATTACTTTGTCATTGGTCTAGAATGACCTGGTTTGGCTTCCCTTTGAGCATGATAATTGATCCTTTTAAAGTCTAGCGTTTTGATTTATGACTGGAAGATATTTTGTTAATGGATGATGAGAACTCTGATTATATGAAAGCCTATGTTGCTGCCATATGTTGGTTTATTTGGAAACTGAGATGTCAATGGGTGTTTGAGCAGGTGTCACCTGGCCCTCTGATTGCAATTCAACTAGCTAATCGTTCTATGAATGAATATTGGCATGCCCATTCGCTTTTAGATCCTGCAGGAGCCAGGTATGATTTCTCTCTCTCTTATACATTGTGAAGGTAAATTGTGCTGCTGATTGTTAGGCTGCTTTGGCTTTAAGGGAGTCATGGACCTAACGGTATAATTCTTGAATCACCACTTCCTCTAGCTTCTGTCATTCTTCGTGATGATCATGTTGAGGAATCGTTCTTCGAGAATCAGCGTACTCAGGAGGCTAAAAGGGAAGGAACTGCTTAATGTTTATTTGTATAGTTGTTTCGATGTTTTGCATAGACCTTTTAATTTTCCTTTCTTTCTGCTTTTGTTGCTAGACTTTCTTGGGATTCAGCCTCTTTTTTTTTTTAATATATACAAAAAAAAATTAGGTGAATTTAGCCTTCTTTTGAGTTAATGAATTATCTTTTTCTGGTAAAAATAAAATTAAGACGTAATTAGAAGGTTCTTTACTTTTTTTTTGTTGTCCACCCGGTTCACCGGAGCTTTGCCCCGATTACATCCGGATCCGACCTGCGTCGCGCACCTGGCTATGGTGGGTGAGTCTCCCAACGAAAATTTTTTGCGTACGCTAAGGCTCGAACTCGAGACCTCGTTTAAGCGATACCGAGCTGCTTATCACTCGGACCAACCCCGTTGGTTGGTAGAAGGTTCTTTACTTCTTTATTTAGACCTTCTGCTTATGTTTTGGGCTTGTATGTATGTAGTATGTTCTCAGGCTCGTTAGGTAATTTTTGTTGAAACTCTTTTATGTTGATATAAAAAAATGATATATATTTTATATTCTTTTGTGTTATCAAAAGGGTTATATTTAGGACGCTAGTCATTCAAAAATTAAAATTCGAATTTTTAATAAAAAAGGGTTAATATTTATTATCTAATAATATTTTAAATAGAATTATTTTCTAAAAAAAAGTATTTATGTTTAAAAAATTTATTATTTTCAATTAAAATATTAAATATTAATAAAAATATATTTTAGAATGTTAAATGTTAGATAATTATCCTAAAATAAAATAATAATGTCAAAATACCAAAAGAAAGAGAACTTATTTTTTAAGGCTGGATAAAAAAGAGGAAAGTCCGAAAAAACCACCCCCTAAACGATTTTTTTTTTTTTCAATCTTCACGCCTCGGATCGGAAGCAAGCCTGGCGAGGAGTCGAGGACTACCAATTTATCGCCGTGGTTTTCCATTTCCTCGGATTGGCTCTGCTCCCTCCAATCGCCGATCTTCACAGCTGTGGATTCCGACCACTCAAATCGTTTTCTCCGACCTGCTCGCTAACCAGTTATTTTTGTATACTTTCAGCCTCACAGCGCTCAGGTGCCTTCTCTTCCTATGATTTTCTCAGTATTTTCTGCTTTATGCCTCCGTTTTGCTGCATATAATTATATTGGCTTTTCTTTTCTACTAGTAAATTTTCATGGGATCCCAATTATAGTATTTTCCCAGTTACTTTCCCTGATTTTAATTTGGGCTACGACTGTTTTTTTCATATTATATAAAGTACTGTACTTCTCAGTTTTGGTGAGGTGCCTTCTAGTGCAAAAGGATGAAGTAACTTAGCCAATGTTGTTGCCTTAAACCTTTCCTCAAAACAATGGCGCAACTGAAATTGGGATAAAAATTCCTGGAGAACTGAAACAAATTTCAGAGAAACCTTGTTGGTGGTGACTCTTTACAAGACCATCCCCCTTTATGGTTGTTATTTTTAATCAACTTGACACCTATTTTAGTTTGCTTAGTTTATGTGTTTTAGGATATTTTGCTTCTGATTTTAAATATTCTTTAATGGCTAAACATTTACATTCCACTTCTGCTATTTGAATTTAAGGATGACTGATCAACATTGCTCAAGATACAAAAGTAGCTTATGGTGTTGCCATACACGTTTACTCCAGATGTATACTCTGCCTTTCTTAGAGGGATCTTGATAGATTCAAAGGTTTTGAATTGGCAGTTTCTTATGAAATATTACTTTGTATTTTTTTGAGATAGCATAGATATCTCATTCTTACTTATGTTGTGATGACTAGGTAGCAGTTCTTTTTCAAGAGAACGAGAGAATAGAGCAAGAATATAGCTGTTGAAATCTGCAACTCGGATTAGGTATGATAGTTGATTAACTATATTACGGACCGCTTGCTTTTAATCAAATTGTCCAAAGGAAGTGTACAAGAATCGATGAACTAATGGTGGTTTCTTTGATTTTTAACGCTTTTGATTCTCTTGGATCTTCTTGTTATCTTCTTACCATTAAGGATTCATCCCTCACTCACTCTCTTTCTCACAACAAACACACATAATCTCCTTGTCTCACTGTACACATGAATCTTTTGTATAGTTTATTATGGTTATAGCAAATTTTATTTAATAGTGAAATGAATCTTAAAGTTCACCCCTGCTGAAAATTGTTTTTGATTTTATTCAATATCTTCATCCAGGAACTGTACAATTTTCTTAATTAAAATGGTAAAACTTCCCATTGATTTGATAGCCATAGCTTTGGTTCATCTTCATTCACTAGTTTCCTCTCATGTTCTTAAGACTCATGTTTAGATTCCAGAGTTTTCATTTTATAACAATATTACTGTTTTTACCATGCACTCTAAGATAATGGTTCGAGGAAGAGATGCCTGTTGGGAACACTGTGTTCTTGTCGATGCGACAAGACAGAAGGTCAGGTGTAATTATTGTCAACGGGAGTTCAGTGGAGGAGTATACAGGATGAAATTTCACTTGGCTCAAATAAAAAACAAGGATATTGTTCCCTGCACTGAAGTTCCAGCTGATGTACGAGACCATATTCTGAATATATTAAGCACTCCAAAGAAACAGAAGGCTCCGAAGAAACAAAAGGTGGATCATGTAGCTGCAGAAAATTTTCAACAGAATAGCTCTTCTGCTAGCGGTGGTTTCCATCCTAACAATGTATCTAATGGACGGAATGACAGTGCTTGTCCATCTTTATTAATTCCCCATCCTTCAGCAGGTGCCCAACCATTAACTGATGATCCTCAAAAGCAAAAGTGGGATGATGCTGATAAAAAGATTTCAATTTTTTTCCTCCATAACTCTATTCCTTTTAGTGCAGCTAAATCCATGTATTATCAGCAGATGGTGGATGCTGTAGCCCAATGTGGGGAAGGATACAATGCTCCAACTTATGAGAGATTGAGGTCCAGTCTTTGGGAAAAAGTGAAAGGCGATATTCATGATCATTATAAGAAATACAGAGATGAGTGGAAAGAAATAGGATGCACAATCTTGTGTGATAGCTGGTCTGATGGTAGGACAAAATCGCTAGTAGTATTTTCCATTGCATGTTCAAAAGGGACACTGTTCCTTAAGCTGGTTGATGTTTCAGGTCATGAAGATGATGCTACTTACTTGTTTGAATTGATGGAGTCTGTTGTTTTGGAGGTTGGTGTAGAAAATGTTGTTCAGGTTATAACTAACACCACTGCTAATTATGTTTATGTTGGAAGGCTTCTCATGGCGAAGTATAGTTCATTGTTTTGGTCTCCTTGTGCTGCTTATTGTATTGATAAGATGTTAGAGGACATAGGAAGACAAGATTGGGTAGGTACAGTGCTGGAGGAGGCAAAGACTATCACCCAATACATTTATAGTCATGCGGGGATTTCGAATATGATGAGAAAGTTCACCAGTGGAAGGGAATTGATCCGGCCAAGAATTAATAGATTTGTCGCTAATTTTCTTTCCTTGAGATCTATAGTGGTACAGGAGGATAATTTAAAGCACATGTTTTCGCATACAGAGTGGTTATCTCTCATATATAGCAGATGTCCCGATGCACAAGCCATCAAGTCATTGTTATGTTTAGATAGATTTTGGAAATATGCACATGAAGCTGTGAGTGTTTCTGAACCTCTGATTAAAATCCTAAGGATGGTTGATGGGGACATGCCGGCTATGGGTTATATGTATGAAGGAATTGAGAGGGCAAAGGTTGTGATTAAGTCGTATTATAAGGGAATCGAAGAGAAATACATGCCAATCTGGGATATAATTGATAAGAGATGGAATATGCAACTTCATTCATCATTACATGCTGCAGCAGCATTTCTTAATCCTTCAATTTTCTACAATCCAAACTTCAAAATAGATTTGCGGATGAGGAATGGATTTCAAGATGTGATGTGCAAGATGGCCTCTACAGATAAATATAAAATGGAAATCACTAAAGAACATCCTATTTACATTAATGCACAAGGAGCGCTTGGAACTGACTTTGCTATCTTGGGAAGAACACTAAACGCCCCAGGTATGTGTCATCTCGAGCATTCCAACAATTTGTTGTCAGTTAGAGTCATTGTTGGAATATGTTTATACTCCTTTTGCTACTTGGTTATTGTTGCACAAGTTGTTTTTCATCAATTGTTCTATGCCAAATTAGTTTCTGTTGCATTCTGTCATTGGCACTTTTGTATAATTTACCTGATTTTTGTTACTGTAATTAGCGAGATCTAGGAAAAGTTAAACTTTTAGATTTAATTTGGATTAGCTTTTTGAAAGTGATTGTAGGTAAGTATGGGAGAGGAGTTTAGTATAAAAGTACTTCTGAAACCATGGTTTCGGTCCCAAACAAGCCCTAATGTTGATTATAAGTAACATGTCAAATGAAGGGAAAATGAAACTTAGGTTGCCAAAACTCAATTTGATCACAGTTAGATGTCAAAAATTTTTGCAGAAAGATAAGGTGCAAATATCAATTCATGAAGTGGCAAATATGAGAGTCTCAGTTGCAAAGCAAGCATTTAAGTCTTATTGGTCACTTTTAGTGATTTGCAACTAAAATTTTCATATTTATAACTGTTTGAATCGGTATTTGCAACTGATCTTAAATGATCCATAAGATTTAAATGCTTTGTTTGCAACTTAAACTTTGACATTTGTATTTGTCTGAATCTGACATTTGCAACTCATCTTTTGACAAAATTTTTTGGGACCTAACTGTTATGAATCAAACTTTTGGAACTCAACTTCATTTGGCTTCAAATGAAATGGGGTGGACTATCTTAAGGTTTTTGGACAAGTTTGCAAATGTTTCTAGACAAGTATGGCTTCACCAACGGGGTTGGATCTAGCGAAATGGGCTAGTCTTTTTGTGGAGATTTGAAGGATTGAAAGTAGAGAGAAAATAAAGCCTCAAAATATTATTTATCCTTTAATGAATGAGAATACAAATAGGCCTTTGCAAAAATATAAGCTAATAGGATAAACCTATAATCTATCATAATTTTAATATCTCAAATTTATTCTTCTAAAATATGATAATTTAATATTCAAATCTAATCCTAAATAATATCCAAACTTAATTTTTAGATAATTAATTAAATAACTAACAAAATATAATATTAATTAATAATTAATTCTAAACTAGTGCATCTCAACACTTCCCCTCAAGCTGGATTTATAGTTTGAATATTTGTATTTCTCAACACTTCCCCTCAAACTAGAATGCAGCTTGGATGTGAGCAGCATCATTATCGAAGAACCAGAACTTTAAATTCTTAAACCAGTAGTGACCAATGAATTAAAGTTGATTGAATATTGAATCTGGATCTCAAGACAAAGTTATGAACTTAATGAAGAACATTATTGTTGGATGCCTGGGAAGAAAATTTGTGAGAGGAACTTGATGAAGAATCATATGTATTATTCAAGAGCAACATTCTCATACAATCATGGTAACCTATTTAAAGGTCTCTGAGATTTTGTGAGAAAAGACCCAAGTTATCCTATTCCATCATAGAGCAACTTGCTCATATAATCATGGTAATCCATTTGGGTTTACACATTAATCTAACCTCACTTGAGGTAGGTGAACTAATCCCATAACCTATAAGATTTTGTAGGAAGAGACCCAAGTTATCTTCTTCCATCGTAACCCACTTGGGTTTACACACTAATCTAACCTTACTTGAGGTAGATGAACTAATCCTATAATCTATGAGATTTTGTGAGAAGAGACCCAAGTTACTCTCTTCCATCGTAACCCATTTGGGTTTATAAACTAATCTAACATTACTTGAGGTGAACGAAATAATCCCACATGAGATTTTGTGGAAAGAGTCCTAAGTTACCCTCTTCCATTATATGTAACTAATCTTCACTTGAAGGCGTGCCTTCTCTTCAGGCTTGACCTTCGTCTTCTTCTTCATTAAGACCTTAACCAATATTTAATATTTCTGCTTTGATATCATGTGGAGATTTGAAAGATTGAAAGTAGAGGAAAAATAAAGCCTCAAAATATTATTAATCCTTTAATGGATGAGAATACAAATAGGCCTTTATATAGGTAAAAATATAAGCTAATAGGATAAACCTAGAATCTATCATAATCTTAATATCTCAAATTTATTCTTCTAAAATATGATAATTTAATATTCAAATTTAATCCTAAAGAATATCTAAACTTAATTTTTAGATAATTAATTAAATAACTAACAAAATATAATATTAATTAATTCTAAACTAGTGCATCTCAACACTCTTACAACGTGGCGAACTAATGTTCGAATCTCCGTTGGGAGATATGCTCACATTTAGTGTCTAACAGTGCCTCAAATAAGATTGTCTCTAATAAAAGAATACCTATACATAGCAAAAAAAAAAAAATTCTTGGCTTCATTTATATCTGAATTGAACATGCATGATGTACCTATTTCTTTTTGTTTTTTGAATTAAAGGGGCAGGCACTATTAGCTTGAGGTGGGACTAAATTCATGACCTTCCATTTAGAAGGGAGTTTCCATATATCATTAGTCAATAAAGCCTTTGGTATGTTGTACCTATGTTCTAACATGCAAGTACTTAAAGTCAACTTTGTGGATCTCCAGGTGACTGGTGGGCAGGATATGGTTATGAAATCCCCACACTTCAGAAAGCTGCAATACGGATATTAAGTCAGCCCTGTAGTTCACATTGGTGCAATTGGAGCTGGAGCACTTTCGAGAGCATACATAACAAGAAACGTAACAGCGTGGAGCTGGAAAAATTGAGCGATTTGGTTTTTGTGCAGTGCAATCTGTGGTTACAAGCCATTTCCCAACGTAAGGAAGCAAAACGTAAGCCTATTATCTATGATGAAATAGATGTCAGTGGTGAATGGTTCACTGAAATGGTATCTTCAGGACCACTTTTGGATGATTCCTGGTTGGACGATTTGCCTCTTGAATGCAAAGGAAGTCTTTAGAATTGTAAATTAAGGAAAACTATATAAAGGGGAGGATTATACTAAAGTCCTAAAGTAAATTATCACTATCAAGCTCCATTAAATTATTAAATTGATATAAAATCTTAAAAGACATGTGAGCGATTTATTAGAATTATGAAAGACAAGTTTACCATAACTTTTGAATTGATAAATTAATATGCTATTAATATCAAGGTGTTTTCAATAACAAATTAGAACATCTTAATTGATAAGTTAATATGTCACTAATGATAAGTTAGGAAAGATAAATCATCATGCTACTAATGATAAGTTAGAGTACAATAGTTAATAAGTCACGGTGTCATCAATAATAAATCATGCCATTTCAATTAATAAGTTAATGTATTAATAATGATAAATTAGGATAAATTTATTTATAGTTATAATAAATTTCTTACATGTCCCTTAAGACTATATAGCAATAATTTGCTTTCTTTAAAATTTAAATATAATTTCCCCTACTATAAAATTAAATGGAGTTATATAATTTTGTATATTATATAAGTTGTAGTAAAAAAAATCATTTGAAAAGACAGGTAATACTAATCAAGCTGCTCAACGATGCCGCATATTCTAACAACTGTACTATGCATTATACAATCGATAAAGCCTTGTCCCTTTGTCGTCCCAACATGTATTGCAATATTTGGAGAGGAATGATTATTAATTTTATAGAAAAAATTGATATATTAATTGTATGTTAGTAGATTTGCTTTGAATTAAATATGTTTTCTATTGTTCGAAGTATTTAGATTAATTAAGAATTTATCAGATTGTGGCATAGATTAATAAATAAGTAATATTTTAATATAAATTTTAAGATGTTGACGTTATTGTTGTTGTTCTGTAATAAATAGGACTACGTTTAGACCTATCGTTCTGTAATGTTTTCGTTTTCTATTATAATATTGATATTTTTATAAAAATAATTGAGGTAAAACGTAGGGCTAATTTAGTAGGAAGGAAAGGGGAAAATTCCGACTGAAGGAACATTTGGTATGCAAAGGAAGGAAAAGGAAAATGATGAATTAAAAAAAGTAAAAAAAAAATCCAAATACCCCTATTTATAATAATGTTTAATGAATCAAATTAAGCTTAAATAAATGTAAAATTACCATTTTAAAAATTGAAAATATTAAACCTATCATAATTTCACTTCATTTTTAATTATGTACATGTAGATATTTTTTTATTTTTTATTGGGTCTTTATAATTTCATCAATTATGTTTATTAATCTTTTATATTTATAATTCATTAATTTGTAAGAGAAATTACTTTAATAGTTGAGTTCTCTCACGGGAGAAATCATGTTCATGTTTAAAGGAAAACTGTTTCCATGAAAGAGCATTTCTTCATACCAAACACGTCTACATCTGATGATGAAAACTGTGTCATTTTCCATTTCCTTTTGTAAATCGTTTTCGTACCAACAAGTAGGCTGAAACTTGAAAGTGTCCATCTTTTTCTTTCTGTTTTAGCCATTGACATGCCAATCCTTATCTCTTATTTGATGACTTTGTTCTCCACCACTTTTATTTAAAAAAAAACTCAAAACTACACTTTTATTTTATTTTATTTTTTCTTTGGCAAAAAAAAAAATCTCCTATGTCTTTTTTTAAACCATAAGATTCTATATAAGAGATATTTTGATATCTTAAAGATGCTAAACGGTATAGCTTTATATATATATTTTTTATAATTTTTCAAAAAGAAATATCTGAAGAGCTTACAATTTTAATATATACTGTTTTTAAAAAAATCATAAAAAATATAAAACTATAGTTTCATGGCGGTAAAATATCAAAATATCTCTGTAGAAGTTAGTGATAAAAAGAAGCTTGAGCATAGGCAGTAGAGGTGTCCAAACTCCAAAGCCTTAGGGCTCGTTTATTTTGTTTTGGAAATAATTTTTATTTTAAAAAAATAAAAACAAATTGTTTGATTATAAGTTTTTAACTAAGTGTTCTGTAAAAAAAACAAAAAGAAACATATTTTTAAAAACCAAAAAACTTAGCAACTTTTATATGTTCTATTGTTTTCTATTTTTTTTATTTTATTATTTTTGCTAATTGTTTTTTTGCACTCCCGGCCAACACTTCCCATTTTGTCTCACACCGTCACACGCTTATCTGCGTCATCTCATAGCTTTTGACTTTTCATCCATATCACTTCCCTCTTCACTATTCGCTCGATTGATTTTAGAAACAAGTATTTCAAACAAGTTTTTATATTTTTTTGTTTTTAAATTTAATATTTTTAGGATAATTATCCAACTATATATTCTTAAAAAAATTATACAATTATTCTAAAAAAATAGAAAATAGAAATAAACAAGACTGTACAATGCTATCATGATGTCATCCATTGCATAATGCAAAGGATATTTACAGCTATCGCATGATATGGTATCTTCTTCGGCGGCTCCTCAAGATCTCATGGGAAAGAAGAAAGGGGAAAAAGACATTTTTGCCCTTAAATCAACCAAGTACTACAATGTGATCCCTCATATATTTTTAAAAGGTGCAATTATAGTATCCAAAAAATAATGGTATTGATTTGTAATTTAGCAATATGGATGAGTTTCGAACATAATCCCCTACCATTATCAATAGATTGTATCTGAATTATGGGATATTTTGGCAAAAAAATAATTTATGGGATATTCATAAACTATAAATAGGTTGTATCTGAATTAAAAAAAATTAAAATTTTATTCATGCTTAAATAACTTGTCCTTTTGCATAATCCCATAACTATGGCATCCGGCTCTATAGATTCCACTTTTTTTGTTTTCTAACAGTCCATTCCCCAATGAAATGTTCTCGTGATTTTGCACCAAAAGTTATACAAATAATAATTAAGAAGTTATTATATTATTTTATGCCTTACCTTCTTAAACAAAATATTATTAATTTTTTTATTAAAACATACCCCTCCCTATCCTTTTTAAAGATAGAAATAACGGAATCAAGTAAATTCAAAAATTCGTTAAAATTAATTAAATATAATATCTATGTAAAAATATAACTTTTTTTTTTAAAAAATCTTTGTTTATAAATTTTAAAATTACATATCAATTTTTCTACATTTTAATAAGTATTTTATATCTTTTAAGTATTTAAAAAATATTTTAAATTAACGTTAAGTGTCAAGTATAATTTAAATATTTTATTTTAAGTATTTAAAAAATTTAAAATTATATATGAAATGTTAAATATTATTTTTTAAATGACATGATATATAATAAAAAATATAAAATTTATGATATGAATTTGAACAACAATTTTAATGGAAATATTTTAATAATCAAAATATAAAATATTAATATTTTTATTTTAAATTTTTAAATGTTAGAGTGATTATGCATAATTAATTCAAAGTTTATGTGGATTTTATATATTTTATCTATAAAAAATTTAACTTATAAATAAAAACTGACCCTATTAAAAAAAAGGACGGAGTAATAATAAAAGAAAAAAATTATAAATTAAGGTAGTAAGTGATTTTATTTGTATAGTAAAGAAGAGACATATTCCAATTTTAAAATGTATTAAAAAGGTCAAAATACTTTACAAAGAGGAATTGCTCTCATTCTAAAATGGCCCAGAATACCCTAATTAAATAAAAATAAATAAAAGAAAAAACGAGACCAGATTTTGTATATGATATGACGCGAACTTCCCGCACGGCTTTGGCGATGGTGGCCGGTCTGGGGAAGTCAAACCCACATTCCATCCTCATAATCTCATAAATATCTTTTGCCTCTCATCCTTCTTTCTTAGATAAGAAATCTGAAGAAGATACATCTCTTACCAGCTTTCTTTCTCAATCTGATGATGGATTCCGTTACCCAATGGAACTCTCTCACACCTCTGTTTCTTACTTTCTGCGGCATTTTCGCCGTCGTTGTCGCTTGGTATGCCCGGATCTTCTTCACCAAACCCAGCTCCAACCCACCACCGCCAGGTCCACCGGGCCTCCCCGTGTTCGGCAATCTTCTCTCCCTCGATCCCGAGCTTCACTCTTACTTTGCCTCTTTGTCTCAAACCTATGGTCCCATCTTCTCGCTCCGGATGGGCACCAAACCCGGCATCGTCGTTTCGTCTCCTTCAATGGCTCGTCAAGTGCTCAAAGACCATGACATCACTTTCGCAAACCGTGACGTCCCCGTCGCCGGCAGGTTAGCCACCTACGGCGGAAAAGACATAGTTTGGACTCCTTATGGACCTGAGTGGCGGATGTTGAGGAAAGTTTGTGTTCTTAAGATGCTCAGCAACACCACGTTAGATTCCGTTTATCAGCTCCGTCGGAATGAGATCCGAAAAACCGTGGCATATTTGTATAGCCGGGTCAGGTCTCCGGTGAATATTGGGGAGCAGATGTTTCTTGCCATATTGAACGTCATTACGAGCATGATGTGGGGTGGGACGTTGGAAGGGGATGAGAGGGAGGTTTTGGGGGCGGAGTTCAGGGAGGTGGTGGCGCACATGACGGAGCTATTGGGGAAACCGAATCTATCGGACTTCTTTCCCAGGTTGGCCTGGTTTGATTTGCAAGGTGTTGAGAAACAGATGCGATCGTTGGCTCCACGGTTCGATCAGATTTTCGAGAAGATGATTAAGCTGCGACTTAGGAAGAAGAATGATGAAAGTGAAAGTGAAGAGAGTAAAGATTTCTTGCAGTTCTTGTTGAAATTGAAGGATGAAGAAGATTCTAAAACACCACTCACCTTGACCCACGTTAAGGCCCTCCTCATGGTACGTTTTTTCCCCCTCTTTTCTTTTACCCTTTTAATTTTTAACAAATTTATTTTAACTTTTTTATAATTTAATTAATTATGATAAAGATTAAAAGAGCTTTTCTAAAATATTGAATAAACAACTCATGTGCTAACAAAAATACTCTTGCTCCCTCACAGATCAAGTCTTTTTCTAGAAAAAATTTCCTTAACAAAATATGTACTCCTTATGGTCATATAGGGCATCTTCTAGAACATGTCATTGGTCCTTTTTATAAGATGTTTAATAATTTTAAGGAGTGTTAAATATTTTTTTCATATATGTCTAGATTTAACAAGGGTAGTGTGTGTGAGAGTAGAAATTAATAGAATTTAGTTAATAAGAATAATATTATAAATTATTTAAATTTTATTTATGACAAATTTAATATATTTTAATTACTTTTATTAGTATGTGTGAATTAGCTAAAATGAGTTATAAATCTTTTGTTTTGCAATTAAATATGTGAGAGTTAATTGATATGAGAATTGTGTAGACCACTTTTAAACGATTAACAGTGGAAAACATTGTAATTTTTTTGACAAATTTAATTAGTTAACTTTATTTTAATTACCTTCCTTAGTCCACTGTGAAATTAAACTAGGTTATAAAATCAGACTTATATTTCATATGGGATAGAGTATTTATGAAATATTCCTTTAATCCTATTTATAAGATAAAACATATTAGAAGTGACTTAAAAATATAATAAAATGAGTATATAGTTTTATGGGTTAATATAATTTTTTATCTCTTAACTTTATACTAATTTTAATTTTGGTCCTTCAACTTTTAAATAAGTAAATTTTATCCCCTAAGTTAGGGTTGTTAGTTTCTATTGCTCTAATGGTGTTAATTTCGATTACATGACATTAATGCCGTTAAAGGTATTTATTTGGAGAGCTAAAAGTATGACATCTCATTATTTTAATCCTATGTTGCATGCTCTTAATACCCATTTTGATTATTTAAAAAATAACAAAAAACTCTTGGGGTTCAGTTGCTATCTCTCCCCATTCTCTCTTCTTCCTTTCATGTCGGACTCCCTCCCTCCCATTTTCTTCATTTAGAAATTTCTGCCCTCACTCTCCCTTTGTTCTTTAACGAATCACCCTTCCTCAGAACCAATTTCTTCGAGACTTAGTTTCTCGCACCGAATTTTTATCAATACCTCTTCTTTAAGGTGGATGAAGAAGTTCCACCGCAAAAGCGATGGGTTGAAGATGACGGCATAATGGAAGACGTCGTCATCTTGTATCCTTCAAAGTCGCCAATTCCGTTGTCGAAGTTTGGGAAGTTATAGATTTCAAAATCTATAAAACTATTTTGATTGTTAAATATCTTCTTCTGGCTCTTTATGGGTATTAATAGCTTGCCACATATGATTAAGTAGGTGTACCAAAGAATTTTTTATCATAAGCCTATTTTCTACATGCAACTCTCCAAATAAGTATATTTAATAGTGTAAATTCTATGTAGATAAAATTAACACTGTTAAAATTATGGGAACTAAGGGTCTTCAATAGTGTAAATTTCAGAGGCTAAAACTTCGTGTTGAAGAGTTGAGAGGCTAAAACTAAAATTGATATAAAATTGAGAGACTAAAAGTTGTGATAACCTAGTTTTATTAAAAAAATTCATTACTTACTGAAATCAATTTGTGGGCAGGATATGGTGGTAGGTGGGAGTGACACATCTTCCAACACAATTGAATTTGCCATTGCTCATATCATAAATGATCCTGAGGTACTGAGAAGAGTCCAAGAAGAATTGGACAGTGTAGTGGGAAGAGAAAATGTAGTAGAGGAGTCTCACATTAACAAACTTCCATACCTACTTGCTGTAATGAAAGAAAATCTTAGGTTGCACCCTGCTCTTCCTCTTCTAGTTCCTCATTGTCCAAGTGAAAACACCATTGTTGGAGGCTACACAATCCCAAAAGGTTCTCGTGTGTTCGTCAACGTGTGGGCCATACATAGAGACCCTACAATTTGGGACAATCCTCTAAAGTTCGATCCTACAAGATTCTTGGATGATGCTAAATGGGATTTTAGTGGGAATGATTTTGATTATTTCCCATTTGGTTCTGGACGAAGAATATGTGCAGGAATAGCTATGGCTGAGAGGACCTTTCTATATTCAATTGCAACACTAATGCATTCATTTGACTGGAAGGTACCTGAAGGTCAAGAGTTGGACATGTCTGAGAAATTTGGTATTGTGTTAAAAAAGCAGGTTCCTCTCGTTGCTATTCCCACGCCACGGTTATCAAACGCAGCTCTATATGAATAGAATATATATGTATGTTAATTGAGTAATAAGAGGAATCAATCATGGTGACAGGAGCATATATATTCAAAAACCATAAAGTCAATGATGCAATTATAACCACTTATTTATGTGTTTGATTATTGTCCATGAATATATATATTATTAATCAGCTGATGTTCCTGAGTACAAGCCAAATTAGTATTAATTTATTCCACGATTATATATATACATATATATATTCCTTCTTTCAATGAATAGCCACGTGGGAATCTGGGTCTGTGTGCTTTTGACCTGTTTCTGGTTCACAAGTTTAAAATACTCATAATCTACTTAATATAAAATATATTTAATTAATTTAATTAAATTAATAAAATTAATTAATATAACATATTTTTCTAAAACACCCTAATGATCTTTCTTAACTCCCTCTTCTCTCTCTTAGTTAATTATTATTAAATGAGTATCAATAAAAATAATTTAAGAAAAAGTTGATAAATATGATAAATAAGTCTTATATTTAGAATTAAGATTAACTTTTCAATTAGATCTTATATTAATGACTAAAGGAGTATAATTTTGAGAGAATTATTATGAGATTCTAAATAAATAACTTAATTATCTAAAAGTCTCAATAACGACTGAAGAGTTAGAAATGATAAATTTTAGTAAAAAAATTAACATACTATTTAGAATTTTTTAATAATAAAATCTTTTTCTTATAATTTTATAATAATTACCCCAACCACTCTAATTTTATAGTACTTGGTAATGGTAATGATGTAATGATATTTTTTGTTAGATAAGGCCAGGTCTTTGTCACTTTTTACTTGATGAAATAATTATCAGAATCTATTACTTAACTACTCTAATTTATTCAAATTATAAACTATACTTAAAGTAGAGCCAGTAAAATAGGTCGAGTCCACTGATAAGTGGTAACAAAAAAAACTAAATAAATCAGTTAATTATAACTAATATAAGAACTAATTAACTAATTTAGATAAATTAAGTAATATATAATATAAATTCGTTTTAATGGATTGATTTATTTATAATCATCAATTTTATTTTATCTTTTTAATTTATTAAAAAAGTCAACTAATTTTTATATTAAATACTGAAGAGAGTACCTTATGTATTAATAATTAACTTTTTAGATAGATGATGTTCTTGCCCAAATTGTTTATTGGATGTTCTTGCCCAATAACTTTCTAAAGTATTCTTCTTAATGTTCCTTTATCTCTTCATCATACTTAAGACCATTTGATCAACCCATCTCAATTGCCGACGCCTCAACAACTTTCTTGTACCAGAATGTGTAGGAGGCAATACTAATCAAATCAATCTACATAACCGTCCCTAGGTACAGAACCTCAATAAGAGTGCGTGGATTGATCTACGTTGAGCTAATTAAAGATGGGGTAGATGCCCATACTCAACTTCTGAAACTATGCTTTTTAAAATCATATCATATCAAGTGAGATCGATGTCAACAAACACAGCGTAAAAGTGGGTACGTATGGGGGCTACAAAGTTAATAACCATCTTTTTTTTTTTTAATTTTAATATTTAGAGAGAGTAAAACGGAGAGAAATATATGAGGAGAGAAGAAGAAAATGGTGTAAGAACTCAGCATGAGAGGTTAAAAAAGGGGGGAGAATTACAATAAAGGGGGTGTTTGGCATAAGGGATTTAAAGGGGAGGAAAAATTTTTATGAGTTGAATTTAAAAAAAAATAGAGAAGTAGGATTAAAAAATTTTAATTAATTTTTTTTACTATTTTATTTTACATGTTCTCTAATTGTTTTCAATCTAACTCATAAAAATTTCCCCCCTCCAAATCTCTCGTATCAAACAACCCATAAGGGACTTTTTTTTCCCATGATGTTTTCAATCTAACTCATAAAAATTTCCCCCCTCCAAATCTCTCGTATCAAACAACCCATAAGGGACTTTTTTTTCCCATGATTTTTTTTCTCTAAATTTTGAGGTTTAAAACGAAAAGGGTTTTTGTCTCTTCTAACAAATACACTTCTCAATATTTTACTTTTTCATAATTTTTAATTTGTCCATTTCAACGATAAATTCATATGAACTTAAGTGAAAATTAAATTTCCCAATGCCCTTTTTTACTGCAAGGATCTCCTTATAAGTTTCATGATAATATTTCACAATAATGTCTTTTTCCATTAATTTCTTTAAGAAGTATTGCTCCCCAAAAATGATCACTTGTATCAGTTTATAGAGTCATTTGTCCTGTACCTAGAATCTTTAAAGGAAGTGGAGTCTGTGTAACTTTTTTTAGAGCTTTGACAACTATAGTTTGTGAGGCTCCCCAAGGAGGGGGTTCTATTTTAGAAGTTTAGACAGCTGGATTATGTGTTTAATCACATCTAGAATAAAGTCACGCAAGTAATTGACAATGCCTAGAAAATGCTAAATCTGCTTTATCGACGAGTTGTTGTATGGAAAGTTGAGCAGTTCTTGGATAATGTGAGGGTCATGTAGATAAAAATCATCATGAAAAATCATGTCAAAGAATTTAATTTGGGCATGGATAATTAAATTTAATTTTCACTTAAGTTCATATGAATTTAATTTGTTGTTGAAAAAGAAGACTCTTCCATATTCACAGCTTCTTAGATGGAAAGACTAATGCTCTCGCTATAAGTTTATAGGGAGACACATCAAGGGGTTATCAGAATACCATAGCTAGTTATCTTTCTAGACCTCTAAAGATCCAACTCCTTACTCCATTTGGACCACGATACATCCTGCTAATGGATCGCCTTCCTTTCCCAAAAGCCTCATACTTCACCAACAGATGTCATGAACTTCTACCCAGATTTGGGCCGACGAACGTTGGGCAAATTCAACAAATAGCCAAAAGAAATCTTTTCTATTTGCTTCATCTTCTCCTCACCAAATATCCTATAACTCCTTCCTTGATCTCTTTGACACAGAAAAACCCTACCTAACTATTTCCTTCATAACTGGTACTATTCCTGAAGAGTTAAAGTTGTACGTTTTGTCCCTTTTTGCTTTTTATGATTGTTCTATAGTCATTAATCGTCTACCTATTTACCACTACCTCTATGATAGTAAAATTAAAAATTCTTGTTTGTGGTCAATTTTACAGTGGTTCTCTCCTCTCCCTGTTTGGCAGAAACAACTTGGCATACAAAATAGGCTTCCAATGTTTCTTTGTTCTACACAGGCCATATCACATGGATGATCAACGCAAATTATATACTACAAATCAAGCTTTTCTAGGGTAGATCCAAGCTCATTGGCCAACTTACAAAGGTCCTTTTTTTGAAAACTTAAAACTCTTTGTAAGCAATTTAAACAATTGTCCATATGGTAATCCTGGCCTAGCATGCACCTCTCTTGGTCATATTCCCAATGAATCCTTTGTGCCTTCAGATGTCCAAAAATGACACAAGAGGTGTCGAGAACAGGTGTTCAGTCCAACTACCTTAGCTTATCTTGACTCCAACAAGTTATAGCTATCCACTAAGCTACAGCTCTCTCAAAGCTCACAACCAACTCAAGATGCCCTTCTATCACAAGATCTGTGGGGTGGACCATTTTCACAAGACCCATAGGTTAGACCACTTTCTCAAGACCCATGGGGTGGACCAGTCTCTCAAGACTTAGGGACACTCCTAACACATGACCCATATGATGATGACTACTCAAATCCCTCACCAAATGATGACCATGAGCCCATCTGTAGGTTAGGGTGGTGAGGTGTAAAGGAGATTCTCGCATGCTCTCCTTAATAGCTTTAATAAAGGAGATTCCCACATGCTTATCTTTTAATAAAGTGTCTCTAAAATTATTGTCCTAGTCTGGTCAACTTTAGTAAAGTATGTCCTAGTGTAGATTGCTTTTATCTTTCTAGCTCATGTAAAATAGTTGTGTAGTTGTCGGTTTGCATCTCCGGCTCTTTATAAAAGGATCTCTTCACATTCCTTAGTGATTATCGAGAGTTCTACATTGTAACTTATCTTGTTAAATAGAAGTATGTTTTCCTTCTAAGATCTCTCTCTTCCAAAAGTTTATCTTTCTTTATCTATGTTCTTATCTCTATAGAGATTCGATTATGCTCTACACTTGCCTCTGATAAGAGGAACCTGTATATCAGAAAGAATATGATCTTGATCCAAGGGATTAGACTTCTGCATAAATAATTTGGTTTAGTCTACACGGCTGGAAAAAAGCATTTCAACACCGGTTGAAAATGGCATTCAACATCGCACATACAGCCGGTGTAGAAACGGACCGTGTAAAAAGTGAGACCTTCTACACCGGTCACATGACCGATGTAGAATGTATACTTTTTTACACCGGACTAAAATTTAAAGCGGTTCACATTTATATCCGGTGTATTATGTTTTAACATCTACATCGGTTTGAATATTGGGACGGTGTAGATTATTCAAATGTTAACATCGGTTGAATATTAGGACAGTGTAGATATTATTAAATTTAATTTATATATTATGTATGATATATGTTCTTTCTACACCGGCAGGTATATACCTCCGATGTAGATGTTATTAAATTTATATTTAATACATTTCGTTGGCCTGAAGCTTCATAAATAAACTGCCCAAATATAATATACGACTTAATCATCGATCATCATCAGTTCAAGATGCCAGAGACATATATAATTCAATTGCTCATTATATTATTCATTCATTGAATAAAATTCAATACAAAAATGCTACAATTTGAACAGACAAGTAGAAAAAGGTATTTAGTGAAAGACAAATACTATTAAGAAGGAAGGAATTGAACAAAAAACTCTGCCCACCGATTACGCAGGTCCTCAATATCTTGGTCAGGAAATGGATCGGGTTGATCAAACATCTGAAATATGAAATCAAAATCAAAGAAATTAAGGCATTACTAATATAGATTAGATTGAGAATTAAGAAATATGAAATCATTAAAAATACAATTTTACCTCCTCAGTTAGGTCAATCCTATTTGACAAGATAATATTGACCATGTGTCTAACTATGTAGAAGCCGCACAAGTTGCTTTCTTTGGGTTGCCTTCGACACTGTAATGTTAACAAGATAAAAATTATTTCTCATCATCAAAACGGGGAACCTAGCTAACACCCAATATATACTTTTATTACCTTCGGTGTGATCCATTCAGGGTCCCTCACCAAATTAGCGTGCTTAAGGCCCCTTGCAACTGCGAACGTCCTCATAGCCCTATGACCAAAGTTAATAAGTTAGTAACCCATTTATCACAAAGATCATTGTGTATAGAAGAGAACTCACGTGTTCATGATCTTCCTGACATTAACCGAGGGCTTGTAATGGAGGGAGCATAAGAAGAAAACTTTATAGCTATGCTTACATAGGATGACAAGTTGCCAATGATTGCTGTAGAGATTAGTTAAAAGAGAATGAGTATTATAATTAAGCAAATACAAAACTATTATTTATGAAATAAAATGAAATATTATTATTCTTACTCCTGCATATATGGTGCGAAGAAACAATCAATATCAGTTTCACCGAGCCTACTTGAAATGTATGCAAGCCTCGAAGATTGAGAGGTCCCTTTAGCATAAATCTGAAGTGGGTATAGGAATCCGAACTTTTTTTGTTTGCCCTTGGAGGAAACCAACTCAGCTTGCATGTACCTACAGGCAATGCATAAACGACATTAGTTGTAAGACTTGAACTTTGTTATTACATATATTTACATTTAAATTATACTTACATCAAAAACACTTGGATGCAGCCGGAGGTCAGTTCTTCCTTGAGAGTGATCAGAGATTTGACGTCCGCATGGTCCAGGAAGGCCGGTGCCCCCACGTTGCCTACAACTGAATCCATAGGCAACGAGTCCACATGGAAAGTTTTGTCATATGGCAATAGGATCACACGTTGCATGGCATTCAAAGTGGGAGGGGTGGGAAGTTGGCCGGGGGATGAGGCGACGTGATCCGAAACAAGATGCTTTGGCCACAATATGAAAGTCTCTTTTGCTTGGCTCACTGTCTTCACCTCATCAGTGGGAATTGGGACAAGAGCATCTCCAATTAGCACGGCTTCAACTGTCACCCTTAATTGATCGTCCTGAATTTGGCTGTGGTGAACAGTTGCCCCTAGGCTATGGATGGAGCCACGTGCCGCTAAGCGTCTAAGAGGATCCTCAACATATAGATCACAATGTTCTGCATCCTCTGACAGCGGCAAGCAACAACTCCCCTTAGTGCTTGGACGGACTGCAGTTTAGGGCGGGAAGGGATCAGTTGGCTCTTGCTGCCTTGATGTCATCATGGACAACATTTCTTCCTTCATCTTTGCGAACCCCTCTTATAATCGCGCCTCAATTGAAGTTTCTGCTTGTGCCCTAGCCTCTATCCAAGCCTCTTCCTTAGCCTCTGCCCTTATGGTGGAGAGCAAAGATGCCAACTCTGCCCTCGGCACCACATGTGGGGAACGTGTTTGAGATGCTTCAAAGTAATCTCTTATACCCACACCTCTTCCAACTCCCCTGACACGGCCCCCATGTTCTTGTTTCCCAGTGGCAACAGTCAAGATGTCATTCCTACCATCTGACTTGAAGGATCCATGGGACTCTTGTTGTTTAAGATCACTCTATAACATAGAAAGAACAAACATAAGGAAAATGATATAATTATATATAGTCTACTAACATAAAATAATGCAAGTAGTGCTTACAATTTTTTCAGCAATCATGCGAGCATTGTCGCTTGTAAAAGTTCCGCTCTTTCTTTGGAGAGCGTACAACCATTTTTCTTCGCGACGTATCGGAAAGGGGGGATCAAGAAGAACACTAGGATCCGACCCAGCATTTTCTTCTAGCCTCTTCCTCTTGGCCCCCAACAACTCTCTTTCTGCCTTCGCATAACCCCCTCGAGACATTGTGTGGGGGCAATCATTCTTGAGGGCGTATTCAATCGCTTTTGCCCTTTTTTCCTACAAGACATGAAGTAGTTAAAATCAATACATATGATACTCTGATACATTTTCTGTCAACACATACAGGAGGATACACTCACCATTGCTACTGGCGTGGTCCAATTCCTAACAAATTCTTCCCAAGCAGCTTCGTCAATGAATTGATACTTGCTGCATGGAGAAGGTTGAGGATGGCCACTTCTTTCCTGTCCATGCAGATACTGACGAGCTAGTTGTGTCTTGAATGCCCTCCAACGCTCAGCGTAATAAGACAACGTCTTCTTCAAGAACTCATTGTTAGGAACATCGTAAGTAAGCTGCAATGTTTGCCATTGAAAACAGAGTAATCAACAAACAGTTGTGTATTTAGTATTGCTCTGCATGCAATATTAGATAGTTCCTATACCCGGATAGTGTCCCAAATTTGATTCTTCACGCGATCATCCACAGCATCCCAAGTCAAATAGGTGATGCTAGGCTTGTTGCATGCTAGGAGGCTGACAAAACTTACGTACTTTGTCCTGTGTTCACCAGTTGGGTTTCAGTTTCTGTCAAACTCTATCGGAAGCAGTTTCCCCTCCATCCTGTCCTTCGTAATGTCTTTCAAACGAGTCGCACTTCTGCCCTTCCTTTGCGTAGTGGTGCTTGGAGCATCGCTAGCCTCAATCTGAGTAACTCTATCCTCCATATTCCTATGTACGCAATAACAACATCAAAAATATTGAAAACAGACTTAACCCTTTTTCCTTCAACCCGTTAGAATACACAAAACTTGTTCCTTTAGCAGTTATGAATGGAAAGATTTGCAAGCATTCATCAGGAAAAATAGAAAATCTAGATTAAACAAACATAAAAACGGCGACGCACTTACACAGGGAAAAAAATGCAGAGAACACGTACAAGGAAAAGCAGAACTAGAGAGACAACAGAGAAGAACGATTGATCGAGCGCGGAGAAGCCTCGCGAGAACCACAGAGCACGACGAGTGGCGATATGACGGAGTACGTGAGAAAGGAGAATGAAGATAATCACGCCAAGGGGCGGGCTTAAAAAATGAATAAACATTCGACACCGGGTGTAAATCATTCTAACCCGGATAAAAACATAAACGATGTAAAATTGATCCATTTTACACCGGATAAATTTTACAACCGATGTAAAAAATAACACCGTTTAAAATGTAACACCGGATAAAGTAAAACCCAGTGTAAAATTGAACTATAATTTATTTACAAAATGTCAGTAATGACTTTTTACACCGGATAGCACTTAAGACCGGTTTTAATGTTGTAGTTATTTTTTTAAACTCAATCATCATATATCATCCCATCCTTGGCGCGCGTCACAACATTCTTATCAGAACAAGAATCTGTCTCTGTTATTATTACATCAAAATCATATACGCAATCATAACAAGAAACTTAAAATTACATGTTTAGACTACATCAAAAATAAGAAACACATAGAAATTAATCAGAATCCACTTCTTCTTCATTTAATTGTGGTAAACCTACTGAAAAAGAAGGGATCTCATAAAAAGAATCATCATTGTCAACAACCCTTTTTCCTTGGAGCACGACAGACCATCTTTCATTTTGAGGATCAATGATAAAGAACACTTGCTTTGCTTGGTCTGCCATAATGAAAGGCTCATCCCCAAAACTTGTATTATTCAAATCCACCAGTGTAAATCCTAACTGATCGACCATAACACCGTTGTTTACATTAGCCCACTTGCATTTGAACACGGGAACTTTGAATTTGGAGTAGTCCACCTCCCAAATCTCTTCAACAACGCCATAATAAGGGATGACTGCTAATTTAGGATTGTTGTCTTTTGAACTAGAGAAATGCATAGCTTCAGCCACTAACATAACACCACTGTTTTGCACGCTACTTCTATCATCTAGGGACTTCGTATAAAAAGAATACCCGTTGATATCAAATAAATTCCAACAGATCACATTATGTTCAGGACCACATGCCAACCATCTAACTGTATCAGAAACACAATCCTCATTTTCAACCTCCAATTTGAACTAATGTGCAAAAGATTTGTTGTGTTTTCTAATCAGCCTTTTCTCTGTCATCCTATTATTTATTTTCCAGACAAGATCTTTATGAACAGCAATATAGTCTTGAACTTCATCAATGTTATTCAAGATGTGTAAGTGTATTTGCTGCAGTTCATTATGATCAACACTCCTCACCGATATTCCGCGTTGACCCCCCTGTTTGGCAAGGGGTTTGTGGAGACTAGTAAGTCTTACTTTAGACAGGTATTGTTGACAAAAATCCATAGCTTCTTCGGCAACATATTTTTGAACAATGGATGCTTCAGGCCGATTTGGATTCTTCATATATCCTTTAAGGATTTTCATGTATCTTTCAAATGGGTACATCCATCGTAAGTATACAGGGCCACATAGTTTTATCTCTCGCACTAGTTGAACGATGAGGTGTACCATGATGTCAAAAAAGGTAGGAAGAAACTGTTTTTCAAGCTGGCACAAAATAACATAACCTCGTGCTCCAATTCCTCCAACTTTTCAGTCTCAAAGACTTTGCCACATATAGAATTAAAGAAGAAGCAAAGTCGGGTTACAATGTGTCTCAAATCATCTTGAAGGATTCCTCGAACAGCCACTGGGAGTAATTGTTGCATCAATACATGACAATCATGAGACTTTTGGCCTACTAATTTCAAATCTTTCATGGACACAATCCTCTTAAGATTAGATGAGTACCCAGAGGGAACTTTGATTCCTTGCAAACACTCACAAATACTTCTTCTCTCAGCCTTGGACAAAATGTTAGTCTCTTCAACATGATAGCTCCCCTCACCATCTGGCCTCGGATGTAACTCCCCCGTATTCCCATTTATTCCAAATCCAATCTTGCCTTCAAACCGTCATTGGAACTACCATATGTGTTGAGAAGTGTTCCAACAATGCTGTCACACATATTTTTCTCCACATGCATCACATCAAGACAGTGCCTTACATGAAGATGTCGCCAATAAGGAAGCTCAAAGAACACAGATCTTTTTTTCCATACATTTTTCTCACTTTTCTTGGTAAGCTTACCGAAAGTGACATTGATGTCTTTCACTTTTTCATAAACTTGTTCGCCAGTCAATGGCTTTGGAGCATTTTCAAATTCTTGGCCGCCATAAAATTTCTTCTTTAGTCGACGGTATGGGTGGGCTTGTCTTAGAAATCTCCTATAACCTAGGTAGACTGTCTTTCTTCCATGACGAAGTTGATAGTAGCAAGTCCCTTCCTCACAAATCGGACATGCTTTATGGCCCTTAACACTATACCCTGACAAATTTCCGTATGCAGGAAAGTCATTAATTGTACAAAAGATCATGGCCCGCATATTGAAGACCTCCTTCTTAACAGCATAAAAAACATCCACACCTTCCTATAGCTTCTTCAAATCTTTGATCAAGGGTGTTAGGTAAACGTCTATGTCATTTCCCGATTGTTTTGGTCCTAGATCAGCAAAGACAACATTACATACTTTCGTTTCATACACAGCAAGGGAGATAGGTTGTAAATCACCAGAAGGACGGGCCATGAACTATGTATACTACTAAGGCTACTATAAGGGTTCATTCCATCCGTACTAAGTCCAAGCCTTAGGTTTCGTGGTTCATTGCCGAACTCGGGAAATAAGTCATCAATCTTCTTCCATTGCAAAGAGTCAGCAGGATGACGAATCTTTCCATCATTAATCCTTTCATTTGCATGCTATAACATTTTCTTTGCATCATCTTCATTAGAAAAAAGTCTCTTAAACCTTGGTAAAATTGGAAGATACCATAACAACTTGGCAGGAGAGTTGTTTGATCTGTACCTTGGTGTCTTACATATTGGACACTTCTCCTCATCTTCAAACTCTTTCCTGTACAATATGCAATCATTTGGGCATGCATGAATCTTTCTATACTACATGCCTAAAGGACCTATTATTTTCTTCGCATCATAGTAGCGTTTGGGTAATGCATTTTCTTCAGGAAACATGTCCTGTAACAACTCAAGCAATTCTGAAAAACTACTGTCACTCCACCCATGCCGAGCTTTCACACTTACCAATCTCAACACCGCATTCAACAGGTTGTATTTTCTGCACCCTGGGTATAGAGGCTTTTCTGCATCATTGCACATATTACCATATGCATGTGACCACATAAAAGCATCTTCTCCAACATCACGAATCATGTCCTCTACTCGATCATCAGTATCCATGTCACCGTCAAAGGTCTGTTCCACCTGTTCACCATGACATACCCATACCGTGTAACTCTTGCAAAACCCCTCACAAATTAGATGAGTGTAAATATCAGCAGGACTTTGTTTCCTCTCATTCAAACAACTCACATAAGGACAATAAAACCTTCCATTGTCATCATCACCATTCCGTTTAGCAAAATCCAAAAACTCCTTCACCCCCTCAGCATACTCAACACTTGTTCGTTTAGCATTTATCCAACTACGATCCATATTTGTGGAAGACTATCTGAACTAGAAAAATAGAAAACAAGAAATTAAACCATTACGTTGCAGCTAATGCATGGAGAGAATAAATTTTCAGTTCTCGAGAGGAGTTCAAAACAAAACTCATCGTCTGTGAAGCGCCGAGAAGACTTAACGCGCGAACTAGGGAAAAATGAGAGATGGAAGGCGCAAGAAATGTACCAAATAAAAGAGTATTTGGTAAAAAAAATAAAACAAAAAGTTTATTTTGTAAGAAAATATACACCGGACAAAATGTTACACCGGTGTAGATATATATAAAAGTTGTAGAGAGTATATTTTATACCGGCCACTATATATAGACCGGTGTAAAATATATCAGTTTTTTTTAAGTGATACAGACCATGTCATCAACTTTTACACAAAAAAATATATATATCATCAGAATATATAAAAGTTGCAATCTTTCACTACTCATCAGACTCGGAGTTTTGGGAGTCATCAGATTGGGTGAGATCAACAGGATTAAAGAAGCTATCACGGGGTTGATGGCGGCGAACTTCTGAGCGGAAATCTCTGAAACTTGCTTTTAGTCTGTCAACTTTGCGATTCAGTTCTTCCACGGAGTCCTCCAGCCCATTGAAGCGCAGTATGAGTTCCTCAAGGCTCTCCATCAGAGTCACAACCAGGGGAGGAGGAGAAGGAACAAAAGGGTGAGGATCAGGATGTTTGTCTTCAAAGTCGCCTCTGTTTCTTTTGTGAGGCGGAGAAGGAGGCGTGCGTGAGGAAGAGGCCATTGGAGGAGTCAGATAGATGAAAAGAAAATAAAACAGAAGAATGGTATACATATATATATATGGTTAACGTTCATGATCAATAAGAATATAGAAGAATGCAATTGGCCTTCTATCATAATGACTACAAACGTTGGGAACCGAAGAAGTGAAATGAACGGTCTGAAAAATAAAGAAAGCACGCGGGAAAGCATAGACAAGAAACTGAAGAGGCAGATAGGACGAAGCTAATCTGCACCGGGTGTTTATATTTTAAATCGGTTACTTTTAAAACCGGTGTAAAAATTTAATTTTTTTTAAACCGTCTTCTCCTCAGTGACCTGTTTAAAAGTGGGATTCAGATGAAAAATAAACGGATCATCAGCAACGTATGCAGAACAAGAAACCTGTTAAACTTCATTATATTCATTCAAATTAAACTTTACTAACTAACTTTACATCTTGAAATCTAGAAAAAAAGACCTCGCTCTATCAACAACAGGATGAAAGAAACTATCATCGTGTTGAAAGGCTCTGAAACGTTCATTCATCCTCTCCACTTTCAGAGCCAGTTCTTCCACCGAGCGCTACAGGGCATTGAAGCGCGGGATGAGTTCCTCCAGGAACTCCACCAGTTGCTGAAGCAGGGGAGGAGGAGAAGGAACTGAAGGGTTATCAGGAGATACGTGCATATGTTTGTCTTCAACATTCTGTCTCTGTCTTTTGTGAGGTGAAGCCATTGGAGAGTTAAGATAGAAGAATAGAAGAAATGAATATAAAACAGATATCGGAGAAGGTGATCATGATGAAAATATTGCGCATGTCTGAGAAGACTACTTGACATAAAATGGCGGGAAAGGATCCTGACGGAGTTCATCTACACCGAACTAAATATTTTCACCTCGGTCAATATAAATACGCTGTAGAAAGTAAAAATCTAAACCGGACCAAATATTTCCACATCGGTCTCTATAATATCCGCTGGAGAAATTAAACATCTAAACCGGACTAAATATTTCCACATTGGTCACGAGTAAATACGGTGTGAATATTTTATTTTATTTACAAAAATGCCACCGCTCATTTTTTTAAAACCGTCTCCGCATTGACCAGTTTAAAAATGGGGATTTCGATTGCCAATTTTCCACCAGTTCTAGTATCCATAGATATTGAGGTCTTACAAATGGCCAGTATGACAAGAAATACTGAGGTAAAACCCTAATACGGACAAAATTTATTAATATCTTAGACTGGATCTCAGAGTTTATTAGGAGATCCACCCGCTTGGCTTTTCAACAAAATTTTAAGATTTAACTAATTTTTTTAATCAACTCTAATATTAAATTTAATATTATATATATGCATATGATGGATGTTACGTAATAATGTATCCATATCATGTTTAATTTTATTAAATTATATTACTATATTCATGGGAGAATCCTAATAAAATCCCTTTGAAATAACAAAAATCTAAATAAGGTTTACATTTTTGGCTAATTCCTATTTAGGCCAAGATGCCCCGTAAGGGATTTCTGAATATTGTTAAATAAAGAGCAGAATACTTTGTATAGTTTGAGGGTTTTAGTTTGCATAAAATTGAGTTTTTTTAACAAATTAGTGATTCATGTGTACAATTTTATCTCACGACGACAGTAGTACACAGCAACACACAAGTGTGATAGGTTTTGACCGAGGTGACTTCTCTTGTTGTGCCTAGGGGTGTGCAAAATGCCCAGTGCCCGGTATGCCCGCCCGAGCCCGGAGAAAAATAGCCCTGCCCAGCCCGAAAAAAATGGCCCGAAATATAAATGGGCAAGTTTGGGCCGGGCTAAGTGTCGGGCAGGGCAGGGCATCGGGCGAGGTATACTGCCCTGCCCGTTTGGCCCGGCCCTATATATATTATATTTATAATTTATTTATTTTTATTAAGTAGCCCTAAAATCTAAACCCGTCCAGTGAGTCTGGAGTCCATCTTCATTCAGAGCGCATCCATCCTGCGAGTCGCCGCCTACACCCGTCGAGTCGTTGCCCACACGCAGCACCTGTGAGGGATAATTCTTTTACACCTGCATTTACTTCTTCGTTCCTAATTTCATTTTTGCCTCCGATGGCCTCCGACACCTTCTCCAACAAGAATGCTGTCTTCAAAAAACTCAAGGCAAAGTTCGATAGCAAGGTCCGTCTTCTTCTTGTTTTTTTTTTCTTGAAATTTAATTGGGCCCATCTTCATTTTATACTTCCTTTAAATCTTATATTTCTTTTCTTTCTTCCTATGATTTTTAGTCTGTTTCATTTCTGTGGATTTTGCGAGATCGGGTTCAGATCTACACTATTTATTTGCTCTCGATGTGAAATCTCAATTTATCTGCTTGTATTGCAGATGTGTTTCGATTGCAATGCAAAGAATCCAACTTGGGCGTCAATTACATATGGGATCTTCCTCTGCATCGATTGCTCGACTGTTCATCGCAGCTTTGGTGTGCACGTCAGCTTTGTGAGGCAAGTTGAATTATTTAGCCTCTTTTGGGGAGGCAAGTGCCTCTTATTTGCTTATTTGAATTTTGAAAGTTGTTGATTTGCTCCACAAGCAAAACTATTAGTTTTTATGTATGGGGTCATGTGGAGCAATGCGAGTAGGATTCCAGTTTCACATTAAATAGTTAAACATGTCGATGAATTTAAAACAGTACGAAGCCACTTTTAGCTAATTTGCAAATGGAATTGTTGAAGCTTAATTTCCTTTTAATAATGGCTATAAATCTGAATTCCGCATGTAGTATATCATTTCCACATGCCTTAATAGAGTATGGGGGTGTTTGCAGATATTATCTCTGTGCCATTAATATTTTGAGGTATGTAAGTATATGGCTGCATATATGTTGATTTTTTTTCCTGCAATGGGTTTGCCTACTTCGTATTGGAGTTTTAATGGAAATCAGGACTAGCCTGTCTCTTTCATGGACTTTAATGCTTTATTTGCATGTATATAGCTTGCGAGGTTCCTTTGTGGTTTGTTTTCCCATCGAAGTATATTCCCGTCTTTTCTTCAACCAATGGAGGAGCTATGACTGGTTAGGGGGACCATCTATGAAATTGAATAGCATCTTAGTTGTCAACAGATGAAATCAACTTGGACCTAATGAAAACATTGTATATAGTATTCCTTTGTTATTTCTAATGACATAGAATAGTTATATTTTCATATTATTGATTAGGGGATGGGTAAAGATTATTTTCACATCCTATGAATAATTTGAAATGCTTGGTAGTTGTGTGATGTATCACTAGATTAATAATGTTTCATCCATGCATATACTTTGCTTTTGATGATTTCCTTACCTAGTTTAACTATTAGATATATAAAAAAGGAGGAAGTAGCAGAATGTAAGAAAAATGAAGATGCGTGCCATGAATCATGATAACTATGTCCTTTTTATGAAGATCTACGAATTTAGACTCATGGACTCCTGAGCAGTTGAGAATAATGAGCTTTGGAGGGAGCAATCGGGCACGTTTTCTTTAAGCAACATGGTTGGACTGATGGTAGAAAAATTGAGGCCAAGTATACATCTAGAGCTGCAGAGTTGTATAGACAATTTCTCTTCAAGGAAGTAGCTAAAAGTATGGCAGAGGAGGCAGGTTTACCATCCTCATCTGTTGCTTCTCAGTCTGCCCAAGTGCTTGAAAATTAGAAGTTCATAATTACAGATTTTTTTTATAACATGAGCATGGCATCACGACTTGGGCATGCCCAGCCCGCCCATGCCCAGCCCGTTCATGCCCAGCCCAAAATGGTTAGGGCTTTTACCGGGCAGGGCCGGGCATCGGGCTGCAAAATGCAGCCCATGCATTTTTCGGGCAGGGCACCGGGCAGGGGAGATGCCCTGCCCAGCCCTGCCCATGCACACCCCTAGTTGTGCCTTCTCTTTTTTTTTAATGGTAGGCATATTGTAGTCATTTGATCAAATTTTGAAATCCCTAATGAGGCCTTTTAGCCTAATTAAGAATTAGTTAAAAGTGTATGTCTTATTTAAGTTTTGGATATTTTAAGGGGATTTCATTAGGATTCTCCCTACATTCATTTAATAAATATTTAAAATAATTTTTTTTTAATAATTTTACTTTTCATTTTTCAGCACCCTGTCACGTGGCCATTACCCTCTCCCCATAAAACCGGTTCGTACAGGGTGTGCAGCGCCACGTTTATATAGCCCAGGACCCCTCCACACCTATCCGATGTGGGGCTCCAACAGTCACCCATGACATTCTCCCCCACCCAATCCTGTGACGCCCTCGTCACAGTGGGGCCCCCTGCCTACCCCACACCTTCGAGGGTCCCCACACCTCGAGGGGCGCTTGGCGGGACATCGGAGTCGGAGCGGGTCGGCTCTTATACCACTTGTCACGTGGCCATTACCCTCTCCCCATAAAACCGGTTGTGTGGGGAGAGGGTAATGGCCACGTGACAAGATACCACTTGTCACGTGGCCATTACCCTCTCCCCATAAAACCGGTTCGTACAGGGTGTGCAGCGCCACGTTTATATAGCCTAGGACCCCTCCACACCTATCCGATGTGGGACTCCAACAGTCACCCATGACATTCTCCCCCACCCAATCCTGTGACGCCCTCGTCACAGTGGGGCCCCCTGCCTACCCCACACATTCGAGGGTCCCCACACCTCGAGGGGCGCTTGGCGGGACATCGGAGTCGGAGCGGGTCGGCTCTGATACCACTTGTCACGTGGCCATTACCTAATGTCATGGGTGACTGTTGGAGTCCCACATCGGATAGGTGTGGAGGGGTCCTGGGCTATATAAACGTGGCGCTGCACACCCTGTACGAACCGGTTTTATGGGGAGAGGGTAATGGCCACGTGACAACCCGCTCCCTTTTTTCTTCAAAAGAAAAATGACATTAAATAAATTAACAGTTTTTACAGGGCATGATAAGAAGTGGAAGTAAAAGTGAAAAGAGAAAAAAAAGATTAAAGACATGAAATTGAACCACAGGTAAAGAAAAGGAAGAGAGACAATTAAGAAGATTAGCAATGTCCTCTAGAATGACATTGGTTGGTGACGGTTGAAGCCCAGAGGTATTGATGAAGGAAGTTCTTGTGCACCAAATCTTTAATCCGTTATTTGAGGAATAATTGCCGAAGAATGTTGTTTGATCCATATGAGCATCATCCTGAGACACATGTAGTAGAATAGAGCTCCATTCTTTTTTCTATTACTTCAGTTAAATTGGTGCAGAACAGATCCATTGTGACAGACAAAACCTTGGTATCCTTTAAATTTCGGCGACCCTTTAATTTGTGAAGAATTATAATCCATCCATGAACATCAAAACTATTCATAGCATGAGAAGTCTCAGTGCCTGACAAAGAATTCCAGAATTTTCTCTGCACATAACAATGTCTATGAATTCGAGAGAGTTCAAGACCTCATTAATCAAACGTGAAGGGTAGTCACTTTTGCCATCATGAAGAGCTTGGCTCCGTTTTTTCCAGATAAGATTCAACAAAATAATGATACCCTTTATCAGAGAGTGTTCTTCATCATCATGCAATTTGAGCAAAGTTTCTCTTAAACATAATCTGAACTCAGCATGAGAACCTTGAGTTAAGTGAATTGAAAACCAACCCCACCACACTGCTCTGGCATAAGGACAAGAAATGAAGAGATGTTCAATTGATTCCAATTCATCACAAAAGACAAGTTCCGTTCAAAGGCATGTGATGTATTTGCAGAATGTCAATAGATGGAATAGCTTCATTCATGAATTTGTAAATTAGCTATCTAATTAAGGATTGAGGGAGTAAAATAAATATAAAATAATTTTATTGATCAGTACTAATTACTATAATTTGTGGATATGTTTAGTATATGTTGGCAGGTGGAACTGACACAACAGTGAACACAATGGAGTTTGCAGATGGCTCAAACTTTAAACAATCCAAAGATAATGAAGAGAATCCAAGAAGAACTAGAAAGTGTAGTGGGAAAAGAAAACATGGTACAAGAGTCTCATATCAGCAAACTACCATACTTGCATGCTGTTATGAAGGAAACTCTAAGGTTGTACCCTGTTGGTCCCTTATTATTTCCTCATTGTCCAAGTAAAACCATAGATGTGGGAGGCTACGAAATCCCAAGAAGCTCTCGTGTGTTCATAAACGTACGTGTGGGCCATACATAGAGACCCTTGTGTTTGGGACAATCCTCTTTGCTTTGACCCTACCACGTTCTTGGATGCTACAAGCGATTATAGAGGGAATGACTTCAATTATTTACCATTTGGGTCTGGACGAAGAATATGTTCTGGAATAGGTCTTGCGGAGAGGAATATTTTGTATTTAATGGCAACAATGATGCATTTGTTTGATTGGAAAGTACCTCAAGGACAAAAGTTGGATTTGACTGAGAAGTTTGGGATTCTACTGAAAAAGAAAAGGCATCTTGTTCTCATTCCCACACCACGTTTATCCAACCCATCCCTTTATGAGTAGAATATGTGTGTGCGCGGGCGATTCTGTGTTGATTTAGTGCTAATTAATTATTCGTATGATTCTCCATGAAATATGTATTATGTACGTGGTATGAATTTGAAGCCATTGGTTGCTATTCTAGTGCCAATGCCGTTTCAAAATATAGATTTTTTATTTAGGCCCAGACAGACTTTAGAAAAAAGGTTTATAAAAAAAAAATTTTTAGAACTTCTCAAGAAGAGTTTATAAAAAAAAAGTATTTCTAAATAAATGAGTATTTAGTTATTTATTACCAGAAAATTTTTTGTGATTGGTAAATTACCATAAAATGTATGAGATAAAAAAATTTATTCACAGAAATTCTAACTACTGCAATCTTCTTCCTCCTCTTCTGCTCGAGTCCAACAACAGCAACGACAGACGGAGTGACCCAAGGCAGACGACAGAGCAACCCATGGCACAAGGTGGAATAGACACGACGGAGGCACACGGTCGGTGACGAAAAGAATAGCAGAAGAGAGAAGGGAAGAGAGAGAAGAGGGAGAAGAGAAGAGAAGAGAAATAGAGAAAATATGGGTAAAATATTAATTAGATAATTCATAAGTTTTTTTACTGTTCTAGAAGCTATTACCATTAGTTTATCTAAAACTATAGTTTTAAACAATAGTTTGGTCCAGAAGTACTTTTAGACAAATATGACTGTTTATTTTAAAATTTTTTAAAACTAAAATTGGGCTAAAAACCCTTTTAAAACCTAGCTATTTATCCAAACAGGCACTTGGTTCAACTTACTTCATATACTCATTTGCCTAAAGTGAAACTTTAACTTTGTCCTATCCATATTCTAATAGTCTTGTAGTCTAGTGATAAATAAGGTCTTTTTTACAATAATGTTAAAATATATATTTAATATATTTATTTTAAAAAATATTTCTCTGATCTTTAATATAAAATATATTTTATAATGTAAATTCACTGTAAATAAGGTTTTATACTAAAGATTGGGGGTGGGGGAGGGGGAGTCATTAATGTAGTTTGATTATTATTTGTTGCTTAAATAAAATTTATTTAGGGGTGGTTTTTGTAACTATTGTTCACGCTTCATGAGATGCAGAGATAAAACTTGAGGGAAAATAGACAGACTCGAAAAGTTGCACACTCTACCAGATTTTAATGGCATGCAAATACTTAGTGTATGTTTGGGAACACGTTTGAGAATTAATTCTGGGTTAAAATCGCGGTTTAAAATTTTTTTACACAAACAGCTATTTTTGTTGAGAATTAATTTTGGGCAAAACCTCGGTTTGAAACCGCGGTTTTGAATAAGCCATATGAAAATAGCTTTTTATTTGAAACTTAGGTTATGGATTATCCAATTACTATTCTACCCATACTTTTTCTTACACCCTCTTTCCTCTCTCCTCTCTCTTCTCTTTTCTCTATCATCTCTCCTCTCTCTTCTCTTATCTCTCTTATTTCTCTTTTTCTCTCTCCTCTCTCCTCTCTACACTCTCTTCTCTCTCCTTTTTCTTCTCTATCATTTTTTCTCTCTCTTACTTTTAATCAAATCATATCATTTTTGATAATTTACTAATATAAAAAGTGATTTTACTACTAATTATCCAAACATCTCTATTCCCAAAATCTATTATTCTCAAAATCTATTCTTCCAAAATCTATCTTCCAAAATCTATTTTCCAAAATCTATTCTTCCCATAATCTATTCTCCAAAAACTAATCCAAACACACCCTTAGACTAACTAATATATTAGTCTTCCAATCTTTAATATACGATCTAATTAAAAAGATCTTAATTATAAATATAATACTTATTTTATATTTTTATTATTTTTTTAAATCATACATATTAATATTCTCTCAATATAATTATGATATTTTATAAAAAAATATTATATTAAATAATTTTATTAATTTTATTAATATAATTAAATAAATTATATATTAAGTACATGACATACTACAGACTTTTGAGGATAAAACGTAACGAGTCCGCAAGCCCTGCTCATCGAATCTAGAGCAGGTTATACTCATCCCCCCAAACGGCAACGTTTGGTAATGACACAGGAGATGTTTTTTATCAATTTTTTCTTTCTTATCTATTTGAATTAAGTTATCTCTAACATCCCAAATTATTTTTCTAATAGAACCCAATATTCTAAATTAATTAATTTTTTTGCATATCTAGTATTTTAAAATATTTTTCAGTAGCACACATTATTATAAATTAATTAAATTTTTGTGCATTTATTACGCTAAACTATTTTTTTTAACATCACTCAGTATCATAAATTATTTTTTGGTACATCCTACTTAGTAGAAATAAATACTCTAAACTTAGGATATTGAATTCAACTAAAAAAATACTTCAGGGTGCTAGATAGATAAAAAATTAATTTAAAATATTAAATGTTATTAAAAAAATATTTTAGAGTGTTAGATACATAAAAATTTTATTTAAAATATTAAGTGTTACTAAAAAAAATAATTTATTCTAAGGCCAGTTTACTAGTGGTCATTGTGGCCCATTTTTTTGTTACTCTTTGCTTTTTCTTTTTTATTGGTTCCGTTAGCTATTGCAGCAAGATTTTCTTCTTAGACAAAACTTAGATATCTAACTAGAAAGTTGTTAGTTAATTTTGTAAGTGATTTTAATTTGTAGAGAGAACATAAATACAAATTTAAAAAAAAAAGCACTTGTGGAGAGGTGAAAACTTTTAAGCCTAAAGTAATTTCGGGATACTCTTGATTAAATAAAAAAAATAAAACTTAGATATATTTATTTATATCCGTTAGGTTTCTTAATCTCCAATTAATGCCATGTGGACTTTTTTTAATAATAAAAATCCACATCGATAAAATTTTAAAATTCTATTACATCATTATTAATATTAACAATAAATATCATACATGATAATATTTGATTAGAGAATTGGATAAATATAAACAAATTAACCTAAATTTTGTCCTTTCTTCTCATTCAAATGTCATGTGATAAGAGTCCAAGTTAGCATGATACCCCACTAATGAGTTTGAATAAGCCTTATTTGTTTTATTAGTCGTTTAATTAATTATTTTGTTGTCAGTTAGCTAAATAAGTGGGTTTGTTGAATAAGTTCAACAACGTTGCTTTCAAATACTAAAAAGGTTTGGATCTAGTAAAAAAAATAAATTTTTTATAAGGTGACAAATTAAAATTTAAATTTTTGTTTAGAGAGATACTCATATTTAGTGCCTTATAATATTTTGAATAAGATTTTTTTTAATATAAAAATACGTCTGTTTCTAAAAAAATTCCTTTCAGTTTTTAAGTTAGTTCCAAGATATTAGGAATATTTTTCTATTTTTCTCATGTTTATTCCAGTATTATAAAAAGACTGGCAGACCTAAAGGCTAGTCATTTAGGTCCTGATTTCTTCCATCAAAATCATAAAGTTCACCAGCATATGACACAATTTTATAAACGCATGATGAAAAAAAATCCGAATCCATCTTAATTACGATGGACGGAGAATCCCAAGTAATTTGTACATTTTATATCAAATAGAGGCTAATGAATCAAAGATATCTTATTATGCTTGCTTATAACGTTTTTGTTCCCGTTATATCTTTACTAATGTATCTTTGTGACAGATACCTACAAATGATGACAACCTTACCTCTAAAATCTAATTATTATAGTAGGAGAATTAACACAATTAAATAATTCATACATCATCTCATATTACGACTTAATATTTTATACTATCAAATTGTAGAAAATAAATGTGTCTGCAAGAGTTAAAACTCTTTATAAGTAGCTCTCTCTAAAACTACCAATAATATAGTTCTAATACCATTTGATGGGACCTAGATAGGATAGAAAATTCTACTCTAAAAACAAGCTAGAAGGAGAACCAACCTACTTAAACTCTTATTAAAAAATATCACGTATTACTCAATGTAAAATTTAGTATATCATACTATGTCTTTGTGACTTGGTCAATAAGTCAGAATTGCATACAGTTTCCCTTTTTAATAATACAAATAAAATCAACTATATATCTTAAAAGTACCATCCACACAAGCAAAGCAGATGAAATGAGTGTCCACGTTAACTGATTCCTACATAAAAAATTACTTGAGAGCCTAGCATCAATATAGTCAATTAACATTTCACCTCCCTATAAGTTTGAAACAAGCACCTAAATTGTTTCCACACACAAGATTCTCCTATACTATTCATAAATCACACTATTATACAATGCCGTAGCGAACAAATTTAAATGGTAATTTAATTAATATGCACAAGTTCTTTTACTCATTTCCTTCAACACAATCCGCTTATTTTGAGAATAAGCACTTCAAATTAAAACTATATTGTCACACCTTCTGCTACTTGTTTAAACTCATTTGAAGTCTTCCTTCATTGGCATGATGAAAATTAACCTTATGTTTGGATAGAAAAATAGTTAGGGAAAAAATTATACTATGAGAGAAAACTCCAAAAACTAGTATATTTTTTTTTAATCATTTTATGAACTTTTCCTTCCTAGTATACACTTCCCTCTATTTCACCCTCAATTTTCTCTCTATTTAAACATAGCCTTAAAAGCATATGTTGACTTTCCCAGGGTAAACCATCTAGTATTTTCTAAGCTACTTCCTCCTACCTTTAATATAAGAGTTAATTTTTTTAGTAGATTAAAAAAGTCAAATAAATTAATTAATTATAATTAAATCTAAACTCTAAGACAAATTTATATTATATGCTCATCAATATACCCAAATTAGTTAAATAGCTATTATATTAGTTATAATTAAATTATTTATTTAGTTTTCTTAATCTATTTAAAAAAGTTAACTTGTTCTTATATTAAGGACAAGAGGAGCATTTTAACTTGTTTCAAAATCCATTACTCCATTATAGTAAGTAGTCTGCCACACTACAACTAATTAAGAATATTCTGCCCCCAAATTGCCATATTCAAACTTCCATGATCCCCTCATCACAGAAGAAAACTCAAAGAAACTTACATTGTTTTCCAAATATTTACCTTTATCACATCCGAAGATTAATATTATAACAAGAGTGGCAAACTAGTTACAACAATACGGGAGGGAAAAAAACAAATTATCGTTTGAGGACATGAATCTCAATCTTAAACCACTGCATCATCGTAACATATCACATCATTCCCCATTTAATGCTGCTTCATCAATAAATTTTACCTCTGTATCACAAGCAGAGGTAGCTACTGAATGAGCAACTTCCATTTCTCTGTCACTCTCAAGAAATGCTGCACGCCATATAACAATATAAAAGTGAGAGAATGCTAAATAATCATAAAATTACCTTATCAACTGTTTATGCCTATATAAGTGGCTGCGTGATTGGAAAACAAAGGAGTGTGGTAGGGTGGATGTCTAACCTGTAAGGGGTCCACGTTTGCAGTAGCTTTAACGAACCTAACCTATCAAAGAATGATCCTTCAGCTGAAAAAAGCCACAGCAATAAATACTCCATTTCATCCTTAATATAAGAGTTAAAAACTAACATGTAGATATTAAAAAAATTAATGCTTAAATTAGTTATTTATAAAAAAATGTATAAAATACCCTCTTTAATTATTTATATTAAAACTTCCCCGCATAAAAATCCTATAATATATACAATTAATAAAAAAAAATTTGAGAAAAAAAAACTATAAATATAAAAACTAAAGTAAATTAAAGTATTATATTTAGAGCTAAATTCTACCTCCATGCCCCAACTAGTTCCTATATTATAAACCACAAGGAGTAATAGTTAGTGAGAAGTAACGGTCAGCGTACTAACTATTTTTTTTTTTGTACAAAAAAAGTTTAGGTAAATTGAATTTCAGGGACTCACTAGGGCTATGTCATGCCTCTAGTCTCAAATATTGCTTATAGAGGTACTTACAAATCATCAACTAGCAAGATCCTCATATCGGCAGCAGGATTTGAACTCATAACTTTATAAATTATAAATTAACTCTTTATTAATTAGATTAACATTTATTAACGGGTCTAGTAACTACTTAAACAGAGGCAGACTGGGCACAGTTGGAAAATCCCCAGTGTTATTTAGGTGAGGCCTCGTGATAGCAGCATTCAATAAAGGGGCTTCAACTATGCTTTATAATTCCATTTGCTAGAACCTCTCGAGGCTTTGTCTGAACAGATTTGGACAGATCTGTCCACAGGGTCGGCACAAATAAAATGTTTCTCTGGTTTAGTAATTTTCAATTTTTCACAAATACAATTATTATCAATTACAATTATTTGCTATGATATTTTTTTTCTTTTAATGAAGAAAATTATTGACAACAAAAAGAAGCCCAGTATGACGATACGTCTATGATAAATCAAATTATGAACTACATTATGTAAAGAATTAAATTGAGAAGACATTTTTAGAAGAAACTCAATTTAACGCACAAACGCACACATGTAGCCAAAAGAAAATCATACAAACACTTAAATGTACTATAAATATTGTTGTTATTATTATTATTATTATAAATCAGGGCAAATCCCAACAATTTATTTAGCCAGTAAACAAAATGAGGAGTCGCAACTCCCATAATGTCTCAATAGGTGACAAGTTTCCTAAGAGGTTCAACGCAATCTCTTATCCAAGCAAATGCTATGTTTAGCTAGCCAATCTGCACATATATTGCCTTCTCTAAACATGCGGCTAGTTAATTATTTAACCACCTCCCTTTGGTTTCACTAAGGTGGTTAAAAACGCCTTAAAATGGGGACAAGAGAGTAAACATGTGACGACTTTCCTAGGAGGTTCAACACAATATCTTATCCTAGCACATATATTGCCTTCTCTAAACATGTGACCAGTTTGAATATGCCCAATGCAAATATGATAGGCCGAACATGGCAACATGCCTAAGTTGTCCTCTAGCAGATTCTCCTGTGTAAAGAAACTCTTGCCATAGTTGGATGGCAATTGCAGAGTCGCCCTCAAAAATCAGACTAGAGATCTCCAGCTTCTCCGCAAGTTATGGTAGAGCTTCACAAATCCACTAAGTAGAATATATACCTAAATAACGCTCCTAGAATAAAACATGTCAAAGCAACACCATCCTACTGGTTTTTTCAGTGAAGAGATACTACATGTATAATACAACACATGCCTGCGAAGCAGATCGAGCGAGCAAAAACACAAAATATGGGAATTTGAAGATCATTTTCATTTAATGTCCGCAATCTCTGAGAAGGACGATACCAATTTGCTATCTGCAGACATCTCTGGCAACATACGCCTATCCGGTAAGGCATGTAATTTATCTGGGTTTTCAAATAACTGCTTGCGGTAGACGCCGTGTAAACGGCCAAAAATCTGCTTCTTCAATGATTCAAACTCTAGGTCCAGTTTCTGCAGTTGTTCCATTGCATTTACATTATACATGAACAAGCCATAGTACATACAGATCAAAACTATCTCCAGCAGTGTTCTCTACCAAACTCAACAAAGTCTCGTAGCCTTTTGTGTTGATGGGTGTTGCTTCCAAACCCAACTTTTCCAAAATCCTCCCCACAGTGTGTGTGATAAACTGTGATCAAGCCGCATGCCAATCATGCTCAGCACATGACATGTCAACCATTCGGCACCCTTCACTTGCAAAGATGTCAAGAAAACGATCACATCGAGACATCCTTGGTTGATCTTTTCCCAACCCTGACTCTATCAAAAACAAAGTGAAGACCTTTCCACCCATTTTTTCCACTCTCAGGCCCGAACATAGGATGAGTGCAGAGAATATCAAAATAAGGTGGCAAGGTTTGAACAGAAAGTACATCAACAAACAAGGTACTTCTCTTTAGTCTCTGCACAGGCAAAAACTAGAGAACTTTCTCCATTGATAGAATGGAAGTGCAAATCAATATCACTTAAGGATGCTGTTCACAAAGATCATCAGCATCATTGAAATAAGAGACCCCTAGTTCCTGGGCCACGTAAGAGAAGTTTGTTCGAGAGTATGCTAACACTTCATGGCCTTGGCGTCCATAGTTTTCGCAAGAAACTGACCATAGTTGCCAAATCCAATTACTGTAATCTTAAGCTTTGAGTTATCATCAAGCTGGATGGAATTATTTGACATGGAGTTGTACATTTGAGTAACATCATGGAATCTGCAGAGTAACATATATCATATGTTATGCTGGATTAGACCTTGTCAAAGAGACTAATAACACCATCCCCCAACCTCAAAAAGGAAAAATAGAAGGGAGTCGCTTAAAATCTTCCCTGCAAAAGCTATTTACCATTGTTTTGTTTTGTGTTGCATTGAATGTTCCAATTCATGTAAACAACAGCACAAATGTAATTTGCTCAATTTAGATACTAGCTTTAAAAAAATTTACCATAATTATGTATAGTTTTATTCTGATTCTAATCACTAAAAGACTTAACTGATTCAAAGTAAATCAGAAAAAGCAACCAATAAATTTAAGTTTCTCTCAAACATATAGTACACCAAGGAAAAAAAATCACAAACTTAAAACAAAATTTGAAGTTACCCAGTATCTTTGGAGGAAACTCTTTGAGCATTATTGAACACTGCATGGTTACCATTTTGCATCTTTCCAGCATTATCAAATAATTGTTTCTCACAACATCATGCAAACGCCCGATAAATTGTTTCCTCAAATCCTCAAAAGCCAAATCCAACCTCGATCTCTAACATTTCCAAGGAATTCTTGTTGAACATAAAGAGCCCATAATACAAATTAAAACTATCTCCTGATGTGTTCGCTACTAATTCTAACAAGCTCTCATACCCCTTTGTATTTATTGGAGTTGACTCCAAATTTAACATTTCCAAAACCCCCCCTACGGTATGTGTGATGAATTGTGATTCTGCAGCATATCTATCATGATCAGCACAAGTCATCTCAACCATCCTACACCCTTCTCTTGCAAAAATATCAAGGAACTTCTCGCAACGAGCAATTCCTGAATCTTCTTTCCCAATTCGCACTTTATCATACACAAAATTAAGACCACTCCATCCATGCCCGGCACTCTCTGGGCCAAACATGGGATGCGTGCAAATAATGTCAAAATCACTAGGCAAGGCTTCCAGAAGCACATTCTTGGGGAACTTCTTCACTGAAAGCACATCAACAACCAATGTACTTCGCTGCAATCTCTGCAGCGGAAGAGACAACAACACTTTCTCAGTGAAAATTACTGATGTACACAACAAAATAATCTCGGGGTGTTCTTCACAGAGGTCATCAGGATTAGGGAAGAATGAGACACCAAGTTTACGAGCAACATCGGAGTGATCAGAGCGAGAATGAGCTAAAACATTGTGCCCTTGGCGTGTGAGGGTCTTAGCAAGGAACTGACCAAAGTTGCCAAAACCAATAATGGCAATCTTGAGCTTCTGGGCGTTCTGAAATTCGACGGCGAGTTTTGTTTCATAGTCGTAAAGTTGAGCGGCATCAATAGATTGAATACGAAGTGATTGGCGTAAGGAAAAATTCCGATGGTTGAAATCAAGGGAGGGAGGTATGAAGAAATGCAAAGGCCGTTGACGACCAAGAGGGGAATAATGCAAGGAAGGTTTTAGGGTGTGTTTGGATTAGCTTTTGGAGAATAGATTCTGAGAAAAATAGATTTTGGAGAATAGATTTTGGGAAAAAAGTGATTTTGAAAATTGGAGATGTTTGGATGATTAGTGGTAGAATCACTTTTCCATTGACAATTTACTAAAAAGGACATCAACAAATATGATAATTACATGAATTATAAATTTATATTTTATTGATTAAAAAATAATATATATATACATATGAAGTATAAATTTATATTTTATTGATTAAAAAATAATACATATAACATGAGTATAACAAAAAATGACCCTATTCACTTTAATTTTTGTTTGGCCACTAAAAATAGTTCTTTTTAATGTACTGTAGTTGAAATTAAAATGTTGTGAATTTTTTTTATTGATTTTTTTTAATGTTGAAACTGTGTGTGTGTTTATTTGGGGGAACTTTTTTTTTTATTGAATTTTTTTTTTAATGTTGAAACTGTGTGTGTGTGTGTTTATTGATTTTTTTTCTTTAATGTCGCAGGAGCTGTGTGTGTGTTACGGGGGAACTTTTTTTTTTTTTATTGAAAAATGGCGCAGGAGCTGGAAAACGTACATGGGGAGCAAATTTTTCAAAACCATGGTTTTGTTAAACAAAACCATGGTTTTGATCCAAAATCAATTTTGGATCAAAAATGGGTGTTTGGCTAAAAAGTGGGGAAACCATGGTTTAGAGAAAAAATTGATTCTCCAACCATCAATCTAAACACACACTTAGTCTCATAGGAGATGAGTAAAAATTTGACACAGAGCATGGCCAACCCTGAAGAGAGAAAGACAAAGAAGCCCCAATTAAAAACGTCTAAGCACAGATGGTATTGAAAGGAATTAGCCAGAGAATTATAATACAAAGAGAAAGCAAAAGCTGCAACATTTCTTACTGCATTTTAGGTACATACACTCTAAAAAAAAATTAACTTTCAGCGGCGACAAAAACTAAGCTGAAGGTAAAAGTTGCCGCTGAATATCTTTAGCGGTAATATTTTATCGCCACTAAGTCGTCACCTATGAAACTGTCGCATATACATATTAGCGGCTACAATTGAAAGTCGCCGCTGAATGTCAATAATTAGCGACGACAGATAAAGTCGTCACCTAAAACCGAATCAGCGGCGACTAATATTGTCAGTATTAGTGTCATCACCCTTGGCCAGGATACCACTGTTTGGGGGTTTTTTCCCCTTGTTGCACGATCTTCTGTATGAAAATGAAATTTATTGCCTATGAACATAGAATAACGATTCACTATCGTCAACGGACCAATTGATAAACTTATGAGTTCATCTCTCACATGGCTCACCTTTGAGGACAAAAGTCATGTGTTAGATATTTTATACTAATGTAATTGCTAGAAATATCATGGCTCAAAATGTTATAACTTACTCGTGAACAAAACTATTGAGGAAACTCATATTGTCTTTGCTCACTCCTTAATCCATGGGCTTCAAGCTATGTTGTATATTCCCTTCAAATTTTCAAACAATAAGAAAAAATGCATTATGACAAATAAATTTTCTCTTTAAGTCAGGAAACTTACTCCATAAATGGCTAAACTTCTTCACAATTTTGGAGCACATACATTCTTGTTTGACAGTACTCTTCATGGGGAAGAGAAATTGACTCACAATGCCCCTTAACTTGACCATTTTTCTTAAATATTAAAAACTCAGGGTTGATATCATCATTGGTATCATCATTCCTACGTAGCACATTAAATTTTGTAGGAAAATCTTTCAAATATCTTGAGCAATACGTGAGACTTTCATTTGTCAAGTATCCTTCTGCAATTGATCCTTCAGGTCGAGCTTTATTACGAACATACGATTTGAGTATCTGCAAATACCTAGTGTATTAAAATTAATTAACCTTCTATAGTTATGAATACTAAATATATAATGATATTGACGCATGTTACCTTTCTATTGGATACATCCAACGATATTGAACTAGTCCAACAACTTTTGCCTCCCCTGCCAAGTGTATTGGCAAGTGAACCATCACATCAAAGAAAGCAGGTGGGAAGATAGTCTCCAACTTGTACAATGTCAATATTATCTCACTTTGAAGTTTGTCAAGTAGTTCATAAGTTAAAGACTTCGAACAAAGATTTTTGAAAAATCTTCCCAACTCTATAATTGATTCACATACTTTAAAAGGTAATAACCCACGTATTGCAATAGGAAATATCTCTTGCAATAACACATAGTGAACATGACACTTCAAACCAAATAATTTTTACTCCTGAATGTTGACACATCTTGAAATATTAGATGAAAAAGTATCAGGCACTTTTAAGTTAGCCCCTAATATGCAAAGGGGTAAGTCATTTGTTTGATCAGTGAATTAACAAGAACTATGCTATATATGGCATGTGTGTAATTTAATTGTTGTCATAGTGAAAATAATTTAGCAATGAAGGTGAAGAATCAGAAAGATAACATACTTTGACATAAGATATCTACACTTTAGGTAAATCACATAACAAGTAAAATTAATTTCTGAAAAATTAGTAAACCAAAGCATACAATTAATTAACTAAAAGTGAAGTAAATTTACTAGAAATCAGCAAACCAGAATGTGTTTTGAAGTTCCTACAATTCAAAACAATCAGAGTGCATACAGTGCTTAGGAAATCAGTAAACCAGAGTGTGTTTCTTTCTACTTGCTACATTTGCTAAAAATTGTCCATACAAACTCACTGCACATTCCTGTTACCATATCCACCGCAAAAGCAGTTCAAAAAAACAATAGAGAAAACCTATGTGAGGCTGAAATTGGCGCTAACTGAAAAAGGGAATGATGGTAATAGGACTCTATCCCCCCAACTCACCCTCTTTTCTGGCAGGATTTATGAAAAATAAATGCTCAAATCAGCAAAAAAAAAAACAGAGAGTAGAGAAGGGAAAGAAAAAGAAAAGATGAAAATTAAATATTTAGTTTGAATAAAATAGTGAAGGAAGAAGAAAAGGAGCGACGAACTGGATTTTGAGAAGGTGCTCGACGACGGTGATAGTGCAGTCTAAGAGGGTCGAGATGCGATGGCGACAGTGGAGCCTGAGAAGGTGCATGACGACGGCGACAGTGGAGTCTAAGAGGGTGGAGATGCGACGGTGACAGTGGAGTCTGAGAAGAGGCGCGACGACGATGATGATAGACTCTACGAAGGTGCGCGATCTGAAGGTCTGAAGACTGAAGGACGAAGGTGCCACAAACTCTGAAGTTTTCACAATGGAGAGAAATTGAGAAGTGGCAGATGGGATGGGGATTGGCGAATTAGGGTTAACATATTGGGAAAATAACCTTCAGCGGTAACAAAAAACAGTCGCCGTTAAAAGTCTTACTTTTACAAAATAATTTTTAGGAAATAATCCACTTAATAAAATAACCATATTTTTCCCACAATAGCTTCTTCAACTTATTAAGGAAGTTTTGCAAAATTTTATGGGTAAATGATACTTTTAACTATTTTTCTTGAATTTTCTAAAAAAATAGGTCTTTAATTCCTGAAAAATAACTATTAAATCATTTGGGGAAATAAACTCTTTCATAATTTTCTAAGGCCCCAAAATACTCATTTTATGATTTTTTTCCTTAATTTTTCTTAATCTCAAAATATTTTTAATAATTATTATTTCCTTTATTCTTTCTCTAAAATTTCACTTTTTAGACTTTTTAATTTTAAAAAAATACTCTTAAACTCAATAATACCTTATAAATCCTTTTCATAAAAGTTGGGATGTTATATGAAATGCAGTAACAGAGAGCATATGTTACAGTAACTAAGAATGTATATATGTAATTTATGTTCCTTCTTTCTCGTTATCTCTTCCACACACACACATCTCCCTCTCTCTATCTCCTCCCTCACATTGTCTCTAAAACACAGATATTAACTCTCACACTCATTGACACACATTTATAATATTTCTATCATGCACATACCCCTGGTTCATCTCCTTCCTTCACAAACATTACATTATTATCTGTATAATATCTCATTACTATAATAACTCGTGAAATTTTATTTATTATTTAAAAATAATATTATTTAATAATTTATTTCTATATATTAGATAGTTGCTTCGTACCCCTCTAAAGTGGGGGAAAATGTATGAAGACTTTTAGCGGCGATATTTGTCGCCGCTGAAGGATACAAAAGTCACAGCTGAATCATGCCTTCTGCGGCGACAAAAAATTATCGCCGCAGAAACTATAGACTTTCTACCATGACACATATATGTTGATATAGATACTATGACTTTCTACGGTGAGAATTAGTGTCGCCGCAAAAAAAGTGTCGTCAAAATTTTTGAGTTGTTGACCTTCTACGGCGACAAGTAGAGTCGACGCAGAAAGTCTTACTGTTGAAAATCTATTTTCAACGGCGACTTTGTTTGTCACCACTGAAAAGTCGTCACCAAAATTTTATTTTTTTGTAGTGATATAGTGATCTAAGCAAACTGACATGCAAGATTAAGTTTAATTAAGCTTGAAACCATAGCCAATGTGTGATATAAATAATTAAGGAATAATAAAAAAATTAAGATTACAATCAGAGCATGATCATCTGTCTCCAACAAAAAGATAATCTAACTAGCTGGTTTGGACATATAGAGGCTAATTCCGAGAAGGCAAGTAAATATCCAAATCGCCGGATAACAAATTTCAAAGCACGAGATACTGCAGTAGGTATCACAGATCAAGAAATAACCCAGCATCAATAAGCCCATTCACTTCCGAAATCACCGTAAGCAGAGATGGACATTCATTACCATTTACATAAAACAGCATATACTAAGGTTAGTGGAGTATTCAAGAAATAGAATACCCAGAGATATTACATATTTAGTAATTATTGACTTTTTTTACACATCAACAAATAAAGTCACAGAGATCGACATTCTTCTTACTGAGGAAGGCGGAGGCCGACGGATGACGAGCGACTAAGACTGAAGACGACGGAGCTTGTGGCTGCGTCGAATGGACAGACCGAGAACTTAAACGAGAGAAGGTGAAGAGAACAGAAAATGGCTCAAGGGATTTCAGATTTGAGGCTTCTGCTTTGCACGGTTTGACCAGGGCGGGGAGAGGACCGGGTTTCGGCAAATGAGTACCAAATCTCGACTTTTAATTTTATTTTATTTTTATTAAAAAATTATTTTAATATATACAAAATTTAAAATAAAAAATAATTTTTTAATTTCATTTTTATAAAATAATTTTTATTTAAAAATTTTAAATTTAAACTATTAAAATTATATTTAGAATGTGTTTGGATAGAATTTTAAAAAATAGTTTATATAAAAAAATAATTTTAAATAAATGAGTGTTTAGATAGTTATTATTAGAAAAATTTTTGTGATTGACAAGTTACGATAAATGGTATGATTTTATTAAAAATATAAAAGAGGAAAGAGGGTAGAAAAGAGAGAGGAGAGAGGGTATAAGAAAAAGTAAGGGTAAAATACTAATTAAGTAGTTTATAAGCTCTTTTACTATTCTCAAAACTAGTCTCAGTAGTTTATCTAAAATTATAGTTTTAAACTATAATTTAATCTAAAAAATTTTTTAGACAAATATAATTATTTATTTTAAATTAAAATTTAAGTCAATTTTTTTTTTAAATTTTAATTTAAAAAGTTTTCAAACAGGTACTATAAAAATGTCTCAGCCCGATAATGAATACCTTATTCTATCATCATCTGAACTGTTCCGAAAAGAACAATAAATATATTACTGTTGGGAAACAGGGAGAAGATGAATTTAGGACATTTGTAAATATTTTATTTTAAAGTTATTTTAAATATAATATATTTTAAGAACAATAAAACAAAATATTATCATTTAAAGATATTATTTTTTATCAAGGTCAAGAAGAAGATATTATTTTCTTTTCTAAAATATTATTTATTTAAAAGTCTGTTATTTTATTTTCTATTTTTCTTATTTTTTATTTTCAATTTGTTTCTTTCTTTTAAGATTTTAAAATTAGATTTGAGATAAGAAATATCATCTTCAAAATTTGAAAAGCTCATACGTAAGAAAAAAGAACAATTTCTTATTTTGTCCAAATTGAAAATTATTTCTTAAAAATGGGGAGACCAATGATTTTAAATTTATTATATTTCTAATGTTTTCATTTTTAAGGAAAACTAAAATCTTTGTTACACAAGATTTCAGCCAAGAGAAGTGAATTGGATGATATAAAATTTTGCAAGTAATAAAAAGAATTAATCTTAAATAAAACAAACAGAGTATAGTGGAAGATATATATATATCACCTATCATATGAAGGAGCGGAAAAAAGAGAATATACACGCCCATTTATTGATCTACCCTTATAAGAGTATATCCTACGCAGATTCCAAATAAACAACTTAGAAATGTAAATGAGAATTACATCAAATCTTTACTAAATAGAGTCTATAATGAACACTTTAATGTTTGCAATAAGTGAGTTTGATTATGATTGTCTCCTATGTTGTACTCCTTCTAATTTTTTTTTTTATAAAGGTTAGATCTTATTGCTTATATGTGTATTCAGTATCTTAATATTATTTATGGTCCAATTTTATCTATAATCTTTTTAATTTAATACAATTTTACCTATAATATTTTTAATTTGATACAATTCTTGGTACTATTGAGAAATAAGATTATATTAAAATTACACAAAATTAAAAAGATTATAGGTAAAATTATAATACAAATAAGATTAGGTTACTAGACGCATATAAAAAATAAGATCAGGATATTAGGTATAGATAAATTTTTATAGATAAAGCATATACTCTTGATATAATTTTAACACAAGTTAAAATTATTGTTAGTCACACTTTGAATAGTTTTAATATTTATAGATTTTTTTTATAAGTGGTATGTATAGTTTTAATTTGACTGTTTAATTTATAACGATCTAATTTATTTTTATAATTATAATATTTCTTTATTATTTTAAATGAATGTATATAATAAATTTTAAAAGTAAAGAAAGACCAAGGCGAGGTTGTTTTCATATAAGAGCATGTGGAATTTTTCTAGACATCTAACATCACATTGATGCAGCTATAGAAAAAGAATCTCATCTTATCTTTCTATTGTATGGGTGATACATGAAGATAAAACGAAGACCAAGACTATAACAGCTGTTCTTACATAACTAAAGTAGAAGTAGAGAGAGAGATAAGACGATTACTATTCAAATATTTTGTTCGACCAAACAAATACACATAGTGGGTAGCATGCAAGTATAATCAAACACTTTTTTTATTTGATATAATGAAAATTACTTTTATTTTTACTTTTAATATTTTAGGTTATTTTAATTCCATAAAAAAAATTAAGAAATAAGATGAAAGAAATAGAAGTAAAATATTTTAAACTATTTTACCTCAAATTATAAAATTTCTAGATAACTTTAACCCTTCCTAAATTATACAAAAAATATTTTAAAATATTTTATCTTAAATTATAAAAAAAATATACATTAATTTTATACTAATTTTTAATTTACCAAATAAGCTTTTAAAACCTATTGTTAACTTAATTTTTAACCTACCAAATAATTTTTTTAATTTTGCAAAAAGTAAGTGCTTTTATATTTATTTTTGGTTAATTTGTATGTAAAATAATTAATGTTCATTTAAATAATAGATTAAATGTGACTGATTTTTTTTTAAATGAGACTATTTTATTTTTCAGGAAGACTATATATTATTATGCCCTTTTTTCTAAACTAAGAGTATTTGTATTGACTTGACTTATAATGTGAGGATATGAAGGTAAGATGAGAAATTTTCTTTCTATAGCCACTTCCCATCTTAAATACCTTAACATTTGGATCAAAATTTTGAATGAGTAGATTTAACATTTCACAAAATATATTTTTATTTTTTTCTCTTAATTATAATTCTAGACTATTTAGATTAAGTTTTCACAATTTAAATTTATTTATTTTCATAAAAAAAATATTTTTCCTCTTAACTATAGTTCTAGACTATTTAAATTAAGTTTTCACAATTTAAATTTATTTATTTTCATAAGTTTATATTTTAATAATAATTTTGTAGAATGTTAAATCCTACCCATTCAAAATTTTGATCTAAAAGGTTAAGGTGTAAAGATGGGAAGTGAAGAGAAACCAAATCCTACTACCCCCTATTTTCTTACTACTTCCATGGTTCTTTCAGCCCTCATACACGAACACCCTCAACGATTCGTAGAAGAAATCATTCCCGGAAAAAGAAAGAAATACGGATAGAAATTGAACCAATAGAGAAGAGTAAAAGAAAGCAAAGAAGCTGTTAGGTTTCAAAAGGCAAAAATAATTACCGGAAAAGTAGGAGGCATGTGTACGGACCAAACAAATGGAGAATGAAATGTTGGGGGGAAAATGCTTTTGGAATTGAGAATGCTCCTATATCTTGAAAAAAGAAGGGACTCTAGTGCCTTGCCTCTTTCATGTTAAGATATGATGCTCCATCTCTAGAAAGGAACTGTTTGTAAACAGATCGGCTCAAACTGGAATTACAATTTTTTAACATGGATTGATGACTTAAGTTAATTTGACAAAATTTTTTTACTATTATATACCTTTAATTATTTTTCTAATTAATCGAAATGCGACTTCAGATTCCTATATTTTTAAGACATATGTAATATGCATGTGATATTAAAATTATTTTATAGTGTGATATTGTTTGTTTAAAAAAAAGAAAGATGATATCTTATCAATATACCAATATGCTATATAAAATTAAAATCATCTATCACAAATCTATTTAATGTTAACTGATATGATGTTAAATTTTAAATTAAACTTTATTTTCCATGTGATTTTTTAATATGTTTTTCCCTTAAAAAATTTGAATACATCACAAAGTAACGTTTGGACGTAGTTTCATTTTGACAGAGATATGAAAAATATCTGATATGAGTGATATGTGTTTGCTTCTAAACCACAAAATGAATAATCCCCACAGGCAAAACAGACCCTTTTAAAGCCGACAATGCCTCGAGAGCCTCGGCACAAATCGTTGAGAGCTACGATACAAATGGTGCCCTTTTCTTCCAAAATCACCACCCATATTTCTCAACTAACCTCTTTTCTTCTTTAAAGTTTACCCCCAACACCGAAAAAAAAAAAAAACAAGTGGCGCTGCTTTGATTCTATTTAGCTTAGTTCAAACAATGAATTGGACTTAATAAAAGCCTCGAGTCTTGAGATTTTGAATTAAGATATAATGGTAATTCTTTTCCTAATTCGATATTCGCGTGTGCCTAAAACCCTTCATTGTCCATTTATTCTCTTTCCCTAATGTCTGGCATCATCACCCTATTTTTGTTCTGTATTCCTCAAAGAAAGTGCACACCAAAACCTAACTCCTCGTTTAGTTATTTACCATTTGGCTGAGAACAAAAGAATATGTGTAGGAATAACTCTGGCTGCCAATAAAAGTTGATACAATTGGTAAGGAGTTAGTTTATAATCTACAATGTCGTGAGTTTAAAATTTTGCTAGTGAGATATCTGTAAATATTTTTGTAAATACTTTTTAAACTTAGAGATATATCTTAACCTTAATAACTCTTTGAGTCTCAACTCACCTAAATTTTTCTGCATGAATAAAAAGGAATAACTTTAGTTGCGAGGAACATTATTATATAGCAACATTAATACATTCATTTGATTGGAAGATACCTCAAGGAAAGTTGGATATTATATTGTACTTAAAAATGAAAACATCTCTTGATGCCACTCCCACACCAATGAATGTTTATGACCCATCTCTTTATAAGTAAAATATTGCTTCCAAGTTGTGATTGGCGTGTTTCGTTTTTCAAACTCTATGAAAGAAAAATCATATCTAGTTCAATTGTTTGGAATAAAAAGAGAATTTTGTCTCTTTTTGATTTCTGTAATGGTGAGAAGGTTGGGTCAGTACCATATGAATGAAGGAACATGAACATTAACTTTTATGCCGTATGTGATATCATTTTTATAATTGTTTTGATTTGATTTGATAAAGATAATAACAATTAATTTGTTGTATGCATTATTGTTCAGTAATTTAATTTCATGTATAAGTTTGTCTAGAAGTAATTTAAATATTGTCATAAAATATATATACACACACTTTGACAAAGACTGAGATCAACAACTCAACAAGCAACATTAGTAGGAGAGATGGAAAGTGCAGTGGAGAATGATAAACAGTGTGGTGAGCGTGTGATCACAAACATGATCTAGATCAACGGCGTTAGCATTGATTAGATAGAGCTTTCTCTATATACTGGGAGGAACCAAATAATTATGAAATTAACTATTCATAAACAGAGACATGGAAATATTTCTAGAGTTATTTTTTTTATCCATGACTATCTAATTAGATTATATTCGAGTATTATCAGTAAAACTGAAAATAATATCAGGACTTAAATGGGCTAATCTTTTTAAGCTACCGTAGTTAAAACAACATATTTTTTAAAGCTCGGCCCTCAAAGAGAAGGGTTAAGGGCCGACCGCGAGCTTTGAATCTGTTTAACAAAGTTACATTTATCTTATCTTTTTTAAATAGATAAAAATAGTAAAACAGATATTTTTTTAATTCAAAACAAACATTACATAAATATTCTATTTAACAAAAATGATGATGTTGTGTCAGAATATTAATTATTGGTTTTTCTAGTTTCTATCTTGCAAGTTTTACATTCATAAATTTAAGAAAAGATGTGTGTCTGTCTGTGTGTTTTCTGTTATTTATTATGAAAATGGGCAACACAAGGCTGTAAGAAGATGCCAAGAAACATCAACTCTAGAAACTTGAACTCTGGAAGATATACGTGACGTGAAGGAGAGAAACAAAAGTTGAAAACCCTGAGTCTTCCCATCAATTGGCATGCCCCGGATTATAAACATAAATCATAAAATATTCCAGAAATAGCGCGAACAGAGAGGGAGATAAAAAAATTGGTACTTGAGACTGAGAGTGGTGAATCAAATTCAGATCAAGGGTGAGACGTTTTTTTTTTTTTGGTTGCCCACCCGGTTCACCGGAGCTTTGCCCCGACTACATCCGGATCCGACCCGCGTCGCGCACCTGGCTATGGTGGGTGAGTCTCCCAACGGGGATTTTTTGCGTACGCCAAGGCTCGAACTCGAGACCTCGTTTAAGCGATACCGAGCTGCTTACCACTCGGACCAACCCCCGTTGGTAAGGGTGAGACGTTTTAGTTAGATTGAAAAGTTCATAAGAAAATATGACTGGGGCTAGCACTTTTAATTTTCAACCCTTCAGGGCTGGCCCTTTTAAGACCGACTTCCATTAAACTTTAGAAATCATAAACTAACCCTCAATTTAATTAAAAGGATTTAAAAAAATTAGCCCATTTTCACAGTTCTAATTTTTGGGTTTAATTTGGGATATTGTTCTTAAAAAAATTTCTGCATTCATACAAATTTGAATTCAAAATCTTATGTTTAAACGCCCAAAATTCTTCCACTTGGACCAATGTGGGTAGGTTTTCTAGAGTTATTTCTCATCAAGGGCTTTTTGCTTAATTTGAAGAGAGATGGTAGTTAAATAAGATAACATAAGTTTTTAGATTTTGACATAATTTAATAAATTTCATAAAACTAAAAATTTTTAGTTTCCTTCAATTTTCAAATCCTTTAATTTTACTTTGTTATCACAATTAACTTCTATGTAGGGGCTAACAATACTAATATAACAAAGTTATAGGACTAACGATGCTACCAAAGGAAAGTTAAAGGGCTCAATAAGAAGGAAAAAATATCAAATCAAAAATTAAAAAAAAAAAAAACTATAGGAACCTCATAATCATTTTCATATATTATACTACCTCTGGTTCTTAATATAATATCTACTTAACTAATTTGGATAAATTAAGAAAGTTAGTTAAATGAGTTATTTATAATGATTATGTGTTAATTTTTTTAAAATATCCATTTGTTCATGTGCATTTGATTTGAGCTACCCTTTGAAACGTCCTTACTTTCGTACATCTTAGGGACTATTTGGTAGCATTTAGAACCACTTTCAAGGTCATTGAAGTCCAGTTTCTCAATCTGGAGTTTTACTCTTATCGAGAACTGTTCACTGTGTAAATTTCAGATGAGTGACTTGAGTTCGAAAAATCATAACTAATTCCAGAAAAATCGAAATGAAGTGTTTCAAATTTATATATGAAGCTAACTCAATTATCTTTCAGGAAAAAATCACTAGTTGACCATTCCTTGAACGAGTCAACGTAGGTCAACGTTAAAATTTTACTGTTCATCAATCGTTTTTTCCCCTGAATCCAGCATTCTGGTCCCAACTCTGATAATTTATATCTCCATGTGTAGATATCCAAATGAGTCATTCTATATATCAAATCGAAGCTTAATATGTCTACTATTTACCATAAAAATATCATACATTTATTCCTCCATTTACTATTTTTAATTATGGATCAAACATCATCAAGTCATCACACGTTACTGTTCATAGTGGTAAATTCCAGCACTCAACTTTGCATACATATGCATATATGTCCATCACATATCAGTCAAACATGCTAAACAATACCTATTATTAAATAAGTCGTCATACAACAGAATATGTACAAAATTTTCATATTTCTATTACATCTTTCCTGCCTGAAATCCGGCAGCATAACCGCTACGCTTCGTCTTTAGAAAGTAACTGATCTTGTACCGATTCGGTAATTCCCGTGAGAACTACCATTCTACGTAAGTACCCAGGAAAGACTGAATGAACCGGCTAGGTCCACTCACTTTCAGCCTCCTTAGACAGTACCTACGTACACAGTACGTATCAGCTCCTTTCTTTACTATTGCTATCTTGTTATAATTTCGGAAGCATAACGGCGTCTCTTAAAATTCCCAAAATTTACTTCGGCATAACCTCCCCTGTAATGGGTTATTTATTGGGATGAGATTCGGGGGAATCTCAGTAGTAATAATCATAACAATATATGTAATGCAGAGTGACAGTGCTTGCTTGTGATTGTGTACAGATAAGTATGCTGCATTCTTCCATATTCAATAACATATGATCATAGCATTGTAATAGAGCTTCAAGCATAACATATAAGACAACAATCCAACCAAACAATAGCACAACAAATCACAAAGCCATTACATAAAAGCAAGGATTAGTTACTACCTCAAAAGTTTAGCAGAACTCTAGAATCTCTGTACTGCTTTCCATACCTCCAAAACTTCTTTTCTTCTTTTCTTCCTCTCACTTTCTCTCTCTAGAACCTCCTTATCTCTCTAAATCTTGCTCTTGGCCATGAGAATGAATGGTAAAGGGGGGGTATTTATAGTTTTGATGGATGGCATTTTCGTAATTTTCAAGCACTCTAAACTTGTGGCCACCGTTTTTCTGAAATTTCTTATTTTCTTTATTCCCTTTACTGCATCATCATGACATCATCCCAAGGGACACCTCATGGGACACCTCATCCCTCACATTTCTCACATGGCAAAATTGAGAGAGCCAAGAAGCCTATGAAAAATTTTCAGTCTAATCCGATACCGGCCCGATCCGTTTCCTCGAAAACTGGACTGTTTTCTGAATCTAATTTTTCTGAAAATCCATATTATGTCTTCTGACCTTAAATTAAGTATCTGGGTCCTTTATATCATTGACATTTTATACTGGGCCTAAACTCAATTATAGATCCCCTGTGAAATGACCAAAATACCCTTGGGTGCCCTTTCTTGCACTATCTTAACCCTAAAGGTAAAATCGTTATTTTACACTTTTCTGTACCCTGTCAGGGCATATACTGACTCTATTTATCCTCACCTGTGTATGTCTTGGCTTCTAGCCCTGTCCAGAATGACCAAAATGCCCTCCATTCATCTATTACCCTTTAGTACAACACAGGGACATTTTCGTAATTTCGCACTGTTCCGGGGTTCTGCTAGACACTGGCCCACCTATCAGTCCAAGGGTCTTACTGGGCCTTTGATGGCGCCATTATTGGGCCTTTCAGGGTCCATTACCTTTATAGCACGTATTACGAGGAATCTTCCCCGTCAATGTTCATCGAATATTTTAGCTATTATACACCGTTTATACACATCTCCGGACACCGACTCCTTTTACCAGATACACTGGCCTACTGTGTTTAGACATCCCTGTGGGTCATAACAGTCATCTGACTGAGGTCATCTAAACTCATTCAGTCCCTATTTAAATACCGATAAATCTTCTAATCAGATCCCCGGAGGCCTTACACTCCGTCTGTATTTGCTAATTTATGAATAACTTTTTCTACATACCTCCTATCGGTATTCTGTCAGTTTCCTGACATCCGCACTATCAGGATACATCATCTAGTAATTTCTTATTTATATCTGAAATCTAGGATATCCGGTAGAAATTTTTATAATTTTTAGACTATCAGATCAATTTTGGCTATCTGGAGTCTTGAAAAATTCCTGTATTAAGCTGGATTACCCAGCATCACTTGCTCTATCTACTGGTGAAATCTAGGACTGAAATACTTTTGGGCAGTCCAACCCACTTCTGGCCTAACTTTCTTTAATTACACTTTGGCCCCAGGGAACTTTTCTTCTTTGCACTTAAGTCCCTCAAATTTGGCTAAAATTACACTTAAAGACCCAACATTTTTGTTTACTTTTCCTTCCTAGCCTTAGACTTTCCATAATTGCACTTAAGTCCTTTCCATTTCTTTCTTTTTCAATTTAATCCCTTTCTTTACATAAATAACCACATCTTTTTCCTGAAAAATAACTCATATATTCCATTCAATCTGTACATACAAATCAGTACAGAAAATTAGGGATATTATATTTCTCTCCCCCTTAAAATAAATTTCGTCCTCGAAATTTACACTATACATATTCTATGGAAACAACTCAGGATACTTCCCCCTCATCTTTTCTTCTGTTTCCCATGTAGCTTCATGTTCAGTCAAGCCTTTCCAGATCACTTTAACTAGAGGTATTTGCTTATTCCGTAACTGCTTGACCTTTCTATCGGCAATTCGTACCGGTCCAACCTCATAGGTCAGATCATCTCATAGTGCGACTTCATCTTGCTCAATCACATGTGATGGATCTGGAACGTACTTCTTTAATTGGGAAACATGAAACACATCATGTATCTGGCTGAGATTTGGAGGAAGAGCCAACCTATAGGCTACTGCCCCTATCTTTGAAAGAATTTGAAATGGTCCGATGTATCTTGGATGTAATTTCTTTACTTTGATCGATCTCCCGGCTCCCGTTGTTGGAGTTAACTTAAGAAATACATGCTCTCCTTCTTCAAACTCCAATGGCTTCCTTCTAATATCTGCATAGCTTTTCTGTCTGCTTTGAGCCGTCAGCAATCATTTTCTAATCATCACAATCTGTTCTGCGGTTTGATCCACTATATCAGGACCAAGCATTCTTCTCTCGCTCAACTCTAGCCAGCATAAGGGGGATCTATATTTACGTCCATATATAGCTTCAAAAGGTGCCATCTGAATGCTAGTATGATAACTATTATTATATGCAAACTTTATGAGTAGTAAATAGATATCCCAGCTGCCTTTGAAATCTAAGACACATGCTCTTAGCATATCCTCTAACGTTTGTATTGTTCTTTCAGATTGACCATCTGTCTGGGGATGATAAGCTGTACTAAATCTGAGAATAGTGCCTATTTCTTCCTGTAAAACCCTCCAGAAATTATAAGTAAATCGAGGGTCTCTATCTGACACAATGCTGCTTGGGATACCATGCAATCTAACAATCTCCTTTATATACAACTTTGCCAGCTTCTCTAGAGAATCCCTCTTATTGATTTCCAGGAAATGTGCTGACTTCGTCAATCGATCAATTACTACCCATACTGTATCATGTTTACTTGGAGTCATGGGTAGTCCTTCCATAAAGTCCATGGCAATACCATCCCATTTCCACTCAGGGATATCTAGAGGTTCCAATGTTCCCGCTGGCTTTTGATGTTCAATTTTTACTTTCTGGCAGGTCAAGCACTTAGACACATAAGCCACTACATCTTTCTTCAATCCAGGCCACCAAAATAACCTTTTAACATCATGGTACATCTTGGTCATACCTGAATGTACTGTATACTGGCTTTTATTTGCTTCCTCTAGAATCTTTTCTCTTAATCCCATAGCATTAGGGATATAGGGCCTTCCCCTGAACTGTAACAATCATTCCGGGGAAATCTCAAAATTCCTAGTCTTCCCCTTCTCCAGCTTATCTTTAAATATTGCTGCGAGCTTATCCTACTTTTGAGTCTCTTTTATCTCATCTTCTATGCAAGCTCTGACATGAACTCCTCCGTAAGGACTCTCTGTCAATTGCATTTGATATAGAGGGCTCCAATCCCGCATATCTTCTATCAATTCAAACTCTTTTATCATCATGTGGGCTACCTGCACCACTTTTCTACTCAGAGCATCAGCTACCACATTGGCTTTTCCTGGATGGTATTTAATTTGAAAGTCATAATCTTTTAACAATTCCATCCATCGCCGCTGTCTCATATTCAGCTCATTCTGATCCTGTAGATACTTCAGGCTTTTGTGGTACAATACAACTCTAAAGTTGCTCCATATAAATAATTTCTCCATATCTTCAGAGCGTAAACCACCGCCGCAAGCTCCAGATCATGAGTGGGATAATTCTCTTCATGTGGCTTTAACTGCCGAGAGGCATAGGCTACTACTCTACCTTGCTGCATCAGTACACATCCCAACCCCTGCTTGCTAGCATCAGTGTAGACTACATAAGTATGAGTTGGGTCTGGAATAATCAGCACGGGAGTAGTGGTTAATCTCTGCTTTAACTCTTGGAAGCTAGCCTTGCACTTCTCATCCCACTTAAACTGCTGATTCTTTCTGGTAAGCTTGGTAAGTGGCAAGGAAACTCGAGAAAAGTCTTGCATAAATCTTCTATAGTACCCTGCTAAGCTAAGAAAACTTCTTATCTCTATCACTGTCCTTGGCTGCTCCCAGCTCAAAACTGCTTCAACTTTGCTAGGATCCACAGCTACCCCATCTCTGGATATAACATGACCGAGAAATTTGACTTCTGAAAGCCAAAACTCGCACTTACTCAGCTTAGCATAGAGATGCTTTTCTTTAAGGGTACTAAGAACAATTCTCAAATGCCTTTCATGTTCCTCTGCAGATTTGGAGTACACCAAGATATCATCAATGAAGACCACAACAAACTGATCTAAATAAGGCCTGAAGATCCGGTTCATGTAATCCATGAAAATAGCAGGTGCATTCGTTAGCCCAAAAGGCATCACAAGAAACTCAAAATGTCCATAGCGTGTCCTAAAAGCAGTCTTTGGAATATCATCGGACTTAACCCTTAGCTGATGATAGCCAGATCTCAAGTCAATCTTAGAGAATAAGCTCGCTCCTACCAATTGGTCTAGTAGGTCATCGATTATGGGGAGAGGATACTTATTCTTGACCGTAATCTTATTCAACTCCCGGTAGTCAATGCATAGCCTTAGGCTGCCATCCTTCTTCTTGACAAATAGCACTAGAGCACCCCATGGTGATACACTAGGTCTTATGAAACCCTTCTCCAATAGCTCCTCAATTTGCTTCTTAAGTTCCATCATTTCATTAGGAGCCATTTGGTATGGGGCTTTGGATACTAGTCCAGCTCCAGGCACAATGTCAATTGCAAACTCTACTTCACGTTCTGAAGGCAATCCTTGAATCTCCTTCGGAAAGACTTCAGGAAATTCATTGACTACTGGAATCTCATCAATTCCTTCTTCTACTTCTGTTTGAATAGAAAAGAATACCATATATCCTTGACACCCTTTCCGCAGCCATTTATTTGCCTGAGCCTCCGCTATGAAATTCAATCTTACTTCCGAGCTCAGATCAGCGACCTTTGGACCAAGAACTAGAGTCTTGTTCTTGCAGTCCAGCATTACATTATTGGAGGCCAACCAATTCAAACCAAGTATGACATCGATCTCTCGAAAAGGCATACATATTAAGTCTAGGGTGGTACAGCAGTGCTCATATCGTACAATACTATTCAGACAAGCATCAGACGTAACTACCCTAGCATTGGTGGGAGTTTTCACATGTATATCATAACGCAACTTGCTAATCAGAAGGCCTAGGCATTTAGCACATTCATAGGAAATAAAGGAATGACTTGCACCCGAATCAAATAGAGCAATCACAGCATGATCATTGAGATAGATTGTACCTTGGATCATCTCAGGTGATCGCTGAGCGTCTTCCCTCGTGAGTGCAAACACTCGTCCTGGTGTCCTTGGCCTTGGATTTGTTATAGCTTGAGGGCATTCTCGGGAAAAATGTCTGGGCTTTCCGCAGGTATAACAAATATTCTGGCCCATTAAACACGGTCTATCACCATAGTTCTTTCCACACTTGTCACATGCTCAGGCCTTTGAATCTCTGTTGTTGGACCTTCCGCTAAAATTTTCTCTATTTGGCCTCCTGTTCTGCCATGGTCGCTTTCTTTTCTTGTAGCCGCTACCAATTACAGCTTCTTAGTTTCGACCGGCCTTGCCAGGAGCTGCCTGATCCCTGTTTCCCAATCTGAATAGTATTCGGTGATTCATGCTATTCTCAACAATACAGCATGCCTCCACAGCCTTATTAAATTGGCTGTATTGTTGAGGAGTTAACTTCTCCTTTAGCGTGGAGTTCAACCCTCTAATCATCCTTTCCGTCATCCAGCGTTCATCATCCACTTGGCACAGATAAGTGAAATATTGAGATAGCCGGATAAATTTAGCAAGGTATTCATCAAAAGATTCTTTCTTTCCTTGTCTCCGTACCAGGAATTCAGCCTCTCTTTCATCTCTGACTGACTGAGGGAAATATTTTTCATAAAACTGCTCAAGAAACACTTCCCAGGTGATCGGAATGTCTCTTGCTTGCAGAAGTAACTCAGTGTTCTTCCACCACCTGTCAGCATCTTTTTCTAGCTGATAGATGGCCATTTGCGCTTTGGTTTCAGTCGGGCAATCAAGGACCTTAAAGATCTTTTCTAGTCTGCTAATCCAATCCTCAGCTATCTGCACCTCTAACGTTCCTTCAAACACTGGAGGATTTGTAGGGAATTGGAAGACACGCAGCGGAAATTAACTTTAAAAAATTTTTCCATTCCCAGCCAGGATCTACCGAATGTGTTTAAGTCAAGGAGAAAGAAGTGTTACCTTCGGTTTCAAGCTTTGGTCGCGACCTCAGTGTCCACTAGTCGCGACTCCTCGCCTCTGGAACTTTCAGTCGCGACCTCCTCAGCTTCTAGTCGCGACCTGTCGCCTCTGGAGTTTGTAGTCGCGACCTACTCTGCTTCTAGTCGCGACCTGTAGCCTCTGGAACTTTTAGTCGCGACCTCTTCAACTTCACGTCGCGACCGGTCTCCTCTTTTCGGATTTCTGACGTTCAGATGCCCGTTTGGTCGCGACCTAAGTGTGTTCTGGTCGCGACCTTTCTTCGTGTCTGGCCGTATCGTAGAAGTCGACAGCTCAGATCGGCTTCCTCTACCGGTATCCACACGAACAGCGTTCCAATTGCGAACGACGTGCTAGCGCCTCTTGTCCCTCTAAGGCTTTCTGGAGATTCCGTCCTCACCGTCTCTATTTCGGCAGTTTCTTATATGCAAACCTTTTGCACTCTCCCTGCCCCCTTTTCTCACGACTGAATGTGTGTGAAGAGATCTATTGTGTGTAGAACCCTAGCTCCTAATGTCAAATATATAGGAAGCTATCGGGCTTCTAATAGGGCCGGGCTTCAGAATTAATCTTATATTAATTCTGAATTAATACAATATCATATATTGCATAATTTAATAAGAAACTGATTAAATAAATATGGTTTATATTAAATCCGTCCCACAGATTTAATTCACCTATTTATTTAATTTAAAATAAAGATAAGACAGAATTATATTTGATTTATTCTCATAAATCAAAATTGAGATATCTTATCAATTTGAATTTCAAATTCAAATAGATCATATCCATTTAAATTCAAATTCAAAAATGATAGAGATTTAATTTATCCTTATAAATTAAATCTTACAAATATATCTTATATTATTTATATAATATATATATAAACTAATTTATATATATATATAAAATATATATCCACCCTAGATTATTCATTGAATCTAGACATCTCTTAAATTCAATGAATCTGGACATCATAGCTCGTATTGGGCTGTTTTGTGTGCGACCCTGTAGGCCCATATGAAGTTGGCAGTGGCCCAGTTACTATACTGACCCACAAGTCGTAAGCGGTCTCTAGCAAGGCATTACGACTACCCAAAACATATGAGGATCGATAAACGATGTAACCTTTCATACAACCATATCACGTCCCTTTTGTCACACGATATTTCGGTCAAGGACGAGGCATGGAGAACGTCATCCTCCTGTTCCTAACCGTTACTTTCTCGATCCCTGAGTAGTCTGAATATAGAAATGGAACTACCCTTCCATTCCAGTATGGCCATACATTTCTCAGACTCACTCATCGAGGGGCCCAGTAATATCTCTCTACGAATGTGAGGGACAAATTCCATCTTGACCATTCACATTCCTCCGCATGAAAAATCACTAAGCCCGAGCATAGCCTTTATGATCACTCGGTCAAAAGTGACTTTTGACTAGGTCAAAGCTGAGCGTTTGTCATGTAGGAATCCATGATGATCTCAGGTCAAAGGGCATAGTGACATGGCTTGTATATGAGAGAAGCTTATGACTTGACCCATGCAGCTCTCTCATTGCGGGTCGGTCCAACACCCTGTACTCTTACATGTGCTTATGACTTTGATTTATATCTCTATATATCTTCAAAGTCATACTGGTCTTATTTCATCTCTGCTCCCACATAGATGACCGACCAGGGACATTTAGGATAAGATCATGAGTTATCCAAGGATGGTCATCACAATAAACATGCAAATAATGTGATAACCCGATACAATGATTGGCCCCAAGGGCACAATTTCCAACATCCTCCCACTTGCACTAGGAACAATCATTAATTTGTCTCAATCCTATTGACCTAACATGACGCTCATGTTTTGCCTGGACAAGCGGTTTTGTTAGAGGATCAGCATCATTGTCTTCTCCTATTACCTTGCATATTTTTATATCACCTCTATCATTGATTTCTCTGATGAGATGAAATCGCCTGAGTATATGCTTGGTCCTTTGATGTGACCAAGGCTCTTTGGCCTGTGCAATGTCACCACTATTGCCACAGAACTAAGTTATTGGATCTGAGATGGTCGGTACCACCCCTAGTTCAATAATGAACTTCCTGATCCAAACGGCCTCCTTAGCTGCATCAAATGCTGCTATATACTCGGCTTCCACTGCAGAATCTACTACAGTACTCTGCTTAGAACTCTTCCAGCTTACTGCTCCATTATTCAGGAGGAATATGTATCCAGATTGCGATTTCTGGTCATCCTGGTCAGTTTGGAAACTTGCATCTGTGTAACCAGTTACATAGAGCTCGTCATCCAATCCACCATAGACCAAGAATAGGTCCTTAGTCCTTCTTAAGTACTTAAGGATATTCTTGACAGCAGTCCAATGGCCCTCACCAGGGTCCTGTTGATATCTGCTAGTCATACTTAAGGCAAACGAGACATCCGGTCGAGTACATAACATGGCGTACATGATAGATCCTATGGCCGAGGCATATGGAATCTTACTCATGCGACCTCGCTGATCTGGTGTACTAGGACACAAATCCTTGCTGAGGTGAATACCATGAGACATGGGTATGAAACCCCTTTTTGATTCCTGCATACTGAACCTATGCAGTATCTTGTCTATATATGTGCTCTGACTCAATCCTAGAAGCCTTTTAGATCTATCTCTATAGATCATAATTCCTAGGATGTAGGTGGCTTCACCCAAGTCTTTCATCGAGAAAGATTTTCCTAACCAAGACTTGACAATCTGCAAGGTAGGAATGTCATTCCCAATGAGTAGGATGTCATCGACATAGAGTACCAAAAACACAACTGTGCTCCCACTAACCTTTTTGTACACACAAGGTTCATCAATGTTTTGAAGAAATCCAAACTCTTTGACTACTTCATCAAAACGATGATTCCAACTCCGAGATGCTTGCTTCAGTCCATAAATGGACCTTTGAAGCTTGCACACCTTACCAGAGTCCTCAGAACGCACAAAACCTTCAGGTTGTGTCATGTACACATCCTCAAGGAGCTTTCCATTAAGGAAGGCTGTCTTGACGTCCATCTGCCATATTTCATAGTCATAATATGCTGTAATGGCAAGGAGGATTCTGATTGATTTGGCCATTGCAACTGGGGAAAAGGTCTCATCATAGTCCACACCATGAGTTTGAGTAAATTCTTTTGCAACCAGTCGTGCCTTGAAGACATTTACATTGCCATCCATGTCAGTTTTCTCTTTAAAAACCCACTTGCACCCGACAATTTTTACACCTTCAGGCGGGTCGACTAAGGTCCATACCTTATTGTCGTACATGGATTGCATCTCAGACTTCATGGCATTAAGCCATTTCTCAGAGTTTGGTCCCACTATAGCTTCTTGATAGGTAGTGGGCTCATTATGCTCAATGAGCAACACATCACGACTATCATAAATCAGAAATCCATATCTCTGAGGCTGAAGTCGTGCCCTATTAGATCGCCTTGGGCCTTGCGTGACTTGAGGAGTCTCAACAACTTCTTGTGAGTCTTCTCTACTTTCCATCTCTAGTTCTGTGGCGTCTTGTGGCTCTCGAACTTCTTCGAGGTGTACCTTGCTCCCAGTGGTTCTTTTAGAGATAAATTCTCGTTCTAGAAAGATACCATTTCTGACAACAAACACTTTGTTATCAGTGGGGTTGTAGACATAATATCCTTTGGTTTCCTTAGGATATCCCACAAAAAGGCACTTTGAAGATTTGGGCGCTAACTTATCTGAGGCTTGTTGCTTAACATAGACCTCACATCCCCAAATCTTGAGAAAAGACAAACTAGGTTTCCTCCCAGTCCATATCTCATACGGAGTCTTTTCAACTGCCTTAGATGGAACACGATTCAGTGTGAACGTAGCTGTCTCTAGGGCGTGGCCCCAAAAGGATGGTGGAAGATCTGTTCGACTCATCATGGATCGAACCATATCCAATAGTGTTCGATTCCTCCGTTCAGAAACCCCATTCCATTGTGGTGTTCCTGGAGGAGTCAATTGTGAGACTATTCCACAATTCCTAAGATGATCGATAAACTCTTGGCTCAAATATTCACCACCTCGATCAGATCGAAGGGCTTTAATTGTTTTGCCAAGCTGGTTTTGTACTTCATTTTGAAATATCTTGAACATTTCAAAAGATTCGGATTTATGTTTCATTAGATAGACATAGCCATATCTACTGAAATCATCTATGAATGTAATGAAGTACGAATAACCTCTTCTGGCATTTGTATTCATCGGTCCACACACATCTGTATGTATGAGGCCCAACAAATCAGTCGCCCTCTCACTGTGTCCAGTGAAAGGCGACTTTGTCATCTTTCCTAACAAACAAGATTCGCAAGTATCATATGATTCAAAATCAAATGAGTTGAGAAATCCATCTTGATGGAGTTTAGAAATGCGTTTCTCATTTATGTGGCCTAGACGACAGTGCCAGAGGTACGTCGGATTCAAATCATTTGGTTTGATCCTTTTGGCGGTTATGTTATAGATATTTCCATGATTGGGTTGTTCCAAGTTTAATATGTAATGATCAACATGCAAATCACCATGAGCATAGAAAATATCATTACGATAAATGGAACATTTACCATTCCCAGAAATGGAAGTGTAACCTTCCTTATCCAAATAAGAAAGAGAAACAATGTTACTACTCAAAGCAGGAACATTATAGCAATTGTTCAAAACTAACAAAAGCCCAGTGGGCAGAACTAATTCATAAGTGCCTACAGCTAGAGCAGCAACCTTTGCTCTATTTCCAACTCGTAGGTCAACTTCGCCCTTCTTCAGCTTTCTACTGTCCTTTAGGCCCTGCACATTTGTACAAATGTGAGAACCACATGCAGTATCTAATACCCATGTAGTGGAAGTAGAGAGATGAATGTCTATAACATAAATACCTGAAGCGATAGCCCCGCTATCCTTCTTGTTCTTTCTCAGATCTTCAAGGTAGAGTTTGCAATTCCTCTTCCAATGACCCGGTTCATTGCAGAAGAAGCAAACTCCTTCCTTTGGAGGCTTTGCCTTCTTTGGTGCAGGCTTGGTTTCGGGCTTGCCTGACTCTTTGGTCTTACCAGATGAGCCGTGACCCTTCCCCTTGCCCTTGCCTTTCTTTTTCATACCCTTTCCTTTCTGAACCATCAAAACAGTACTGGGCTTCTTCTTAACAGTCGGCTCAGCAGTTTTAAGCATCCCATGCAGTTCAGAAATAGATTTCTCCATGTTGTTCATGTTGTAGTTCATGACAAACTGGTCATAACTTTCTGGGAGTGAGTTCAAGATCAAATCTGTAGCTAACTCCTGGCTCATGGGAAATCCAAGCCTCTCAAGGTGATCTATGTACCCTTTCATCTTTAAGATATGAGTACTCACTGATGCACCTTCAGCCATCTTGCAGGAATGTAAGGCCTTAGTGGTCTCATACCTCTCTTGCCTTGCTTGTTGCTGGAACATTTCCTTAAGATGCACAATCATCTCATAAGCCTCCATGTGTTCCAAATCTCTTTGGAGCTCCGGAACCATGGTGGCAACCATCAGCATCCCACATCAACAGAGTCTTCCTTATGCTTCGCATAAGAATCTCTCTGAGCTCTAGGAGCATTGGCTGCTGGCTCCTCAGGAATGGGTTGATCTAGGACATATACCTTTCTTTCCTGCTTGAGAACAATTCTCAAGTTCCTGAACCAGTCAAGAAAGTTTGTCCCATTGAGTTTGTCCTTCTCAAGGACAGATCGCAATGATAATGTAGCAGTATTACTAGTCGTCATGATTCTACAATTAAAATATGCAAGCGAATTAGCAATCTCCCACTGAATAAAACAACCCTCAATGTAATAATTAGTGGGCTAAGATCCATATTTGGCTTAAACTTGAGTCCGCTTTGGCAGGACGCTCAACTTTAAGTTATTTAGGTAGGTAACAACTTTACCAATTACATCAAATGTAATTCTTAGATATTTATGGGATTCAATCATCATATGATCCGGCATGTTTTAATCCCATCTAATGCCTTGAGACCCAAAACCGTTTTGATAATCTCAATTAAGTCAAACAATAACAAACATAAGAGTAGCACCATTACTCTTGCTTATCTCCCCAAGATAACTCAAATGCACCCACTTTGGTGGACCTACAAATGAGCGATCGAGGTTTTGACAAGTGTTCATTAATTGACGGCATATGACTTAAGATTCCTTTTAGAGGGTTTAATTAATTATCCGGTTTGCATGTATCTCGTTTGTATCTCATACCAGTATTATGCATATAAAACATACATGCTATGATCTAATCATAAGATGCATAATCTTAAACGTGATACAATATGGCTCACCTATCCTAAGTCCCCTCAAGCCAATGAGAGGAGCTCTCTAATTAGAATAGGAAAAGTACATAAGGAAACCTCGTTTTAACATTAGAGGGGAGTGAGATGAGAAGAGAATGTACAACGAGAGTCATTAGAGGAAGGCACGACACGCAGGCCGTATTTAGAAAAATTACAACACTTGTAATCTAGAGCCATATTGTTCACCATACCCAAACATTCAAGAATCAAAATTCATGCTATTTGAAGGGCAATAAATGTTTCAAAACATTCATATATCAGGAAAGTCAATACATATTACGATTATGTTGCGCTACGATTAAATAGCCACGGCGGTCCCGCTAGCCGGTTAGCGGGCGGGGTGTGGGGCAGCGCCCCAATAGAAATTTTTTTTGATAAATAATCAAGAATCTTAATTCTTTTTCCTTAGACCCCATCAATATTAATTGATCAAATCAATTGATATACACCACCGATTTCAGTTTCCTTTTAGATTCTGTATATGTCATACATAAACAGATTCCATATATGTCATACATATCACGCATGTTATCATATAATCAGCTAAGAAGTCTAACATACATCACATGTATCAACAATCAAACCTAACTTAAACACAAAACGGCATGGCTCTGATACCACTGTAGGGAATTGGAAGACACGCAGCGGAAATTAACTTTAAAAAATTTTTCCATTCCCAGCCAGGATCTACCGAATGTGTTTAAGTCAAGGAGAAAGAAGTGTTACCTTCGGTTTCAAGCTTTGGTCGCGACCTCAGTGTCCACTAGTCGCGACTCCTCGCCTCTGGAACTTTCAGTCGCGACCTCCTCAGCTTCTAGTCGCGACCTGTCGCCTCTGGAGTTTGTAGTCGCGACCTACTCTGCTTCTAGTCGCGACCTGTAGCCTCTGGAACTTTTAGTCGCGACCTCTTCAACTTCACGTCGCGACCGGTCTCCTCTTTTCGGATTTCTGACGTTCAGATGCCCGTTTGGTCGCGACCTAAGTGTGTTCTGGTCGCGACCTTTCTTCGTGTCTGGCCGTATCGTAGAAGTCGACAGCTCAGATCGGCTTCCTCTACCGGTATCCACACGAACAGCGTTCCAATTGCGAACGACGTGCTAGCGCCTCTTGTCCCTCTAAGGCTTTCTGGAGATTCCGTCCTCACCGTCTCTATTTCGGCAGTTTCTTATATGCAAACCTTTTGCACTCTCCCTGCCCCCTTTTCTCACGACTGAATGTGTGTGAAGAGATCTATTGTGTGTAGAACCCTAGCTCCTAATGTCAAATATATAGGAAGCTATCGGGCTTCTAATAGGGCCGGGCTTCAGAATTAATCTTATATTAATTCTGAATTAATACAATATCATATATTGCATAATTTAATAAGAAACTGATTAAATAAATATGGTTTATATTAAATCCGTCCCACAGATTTAATTCACCTATTTATTTAATTTAAAATAAAGATAAGACAGAATTATATTTGATTTATTCTCATAAATCAAAATTGAGATATCTTATCAATTTGAATTTCAAATTCAAATAGATCATATCCATTTAAATTCAAATTCAAAAATGATAGAGATTTAATTTATCCTTATAAATTAAATCTTACAAATATCTCTTATATTATTTATATAATATATATATAAACTAATTTATATATATATATAAAATATATATCCACCCTAGATTATTCATTGAATCTAGACATCTCTTAGATTCAATGAATCTGGACATCATAGCTCGTATTGGGCTATTTTGTGTGCGACCCTGTAGGCCCATATGAAGTTGGCAGTGGCCCAGTTACTATACTGACCCACAAGTCGTAAGCGGTCTCTAGCAAGGCATTACGACTACCCAAAACATATGAGGATCGATAAACGATGTAACCTTTCATACAACCATATCACGTCCCTTTTGTCACACGATATTTCGGTCAAGGATGAGGCATGGAGAACGTCATCCTCCTGTTCCTAACCGTTACTTTCTCGATCCCTGAGTAGTCTGAATATAGAAATGGAACTACCCTTCCATTCCAGTATGGCCATACATTTCTCAGACTCACTCATCGAGGGGCCCAGTAATATCTCTCTACGAATGTGAGGGACAAATTCCATCTTGACCATTCACATTCCTCCGCATGAAAAACCACTAAGCCCGAGCATAGCCTTTATGATCACTCGGTCAAAAGTGACTTTTGACTAGGTCAAAGCTGAGCGTTTGTCATGTAGGAATCTATGATGATCTCAGGTCAAAGGGCATAGTGACATGGCTTGTATATGAGAGAAGCTTATGACTTGACCCATGCAGCTCTCTCATTGCGGGTCGGTCCAACACCCTGTACTCTTACATGTGCTTATGACTTTGATTTATATCTCTATATATCTTCAAAGTCATACTGGTCTTATTTCATCTCTGCTCCCACATAGATGACCGACCAGGGACATTTAGGATAAGATCATGAGTTATCCAAGGATGGTCATCACAGTAAACATGCAAATAATGTGATAACCCGATACAATGATTGGCCCCAAGGGCACAATTTCCAATAGGATTGTACTTGCAGAACCTGATCATCCATTGTTGGATGCTAGCTACATCCTCTCTCGGATCAACCCGTCTCTGGGGCTATACCAGCTGCTGTTGTACTCTCTCTGGTTCTCTACCAGCCGCTCCTGAAGGCTCGGGTGGTCTTAGGTTGCTTACTGCTTCTACTACTGCTGTAGCTATGGCAGCATCTCTCTCCTGCTCATTGTGTGCCTGAGCTGCCCGCATCTCCTCCATCATCTTTTGCTGTTGTTCTAATCGTTCTAAAATTATTTGATTAAGATTTCCAGCCTCTTGTGGTTCCTCTGCTGGAATAGTTCTTCTTGTTTGAACCATTTTGTTATACTATAAGGTAGAAAAAGAATGCGATAAATAACATAATTTATATTCCATTCCAAACATAGTATACATACAAGGTATGCGTATATGTCACAGTCATACATACACTACCATACTAGCCTTTTATACATCACATACATACATTGAGAACATTACCCTCTCTATCATACCCTAATCCTTCTTAACCTTTATTCTAATAAACTTTCCTACCAAGTAGATCCAGTCGGATATGGTACAATATGGTTCTTCGTTAAAGTATTGATCCAACTCTGTTCTCCAGGTAGGGGTAGTTGGCAACACATCATCTATAATCTCTAGCCAAAGCCTCAGGGTCAACACATTTGGATCCCAGGCTTGATATATCGCCTTTACCTTCATGATAAAATCCTGATAAACCGCATAATCTTGATCCATATCTCTGACCAAGGTCTGCCTCAGCTCATACAGCTATCGGGCTAACACTACTGATCTCTCAAATTGTTCTCCACTCAGGTTCCTCCCTGGTACCATCCCTATGATCAGATCTCCCAAAGATATCTCTACCAGTGTCACTCTGGATCCTGGAATATCTGAAACATATCCTGCTACACCTTCCTGACCTATCTCCATCCCAATGTCTGCTATACCCGGGGGTACCGCATTTATTGGAACAGCAGGAATAGGACCTTCTATCACCATCTTAATCATAAGGTTTGATCCTACTGAGAAACTGTCCACTTCAAAGTCACTAACTACTGGAGGTATCCAAGGATCAGAATCATTATTCATTATCTCCTCTTCCGAACTATCCGAACTAGAGATCTCTGGTCTAGGATCCCATTGATTCACCGTGGTTTTGGATCCGGATCTATATCTAGCCATCCTGCAAACACTAACTTAGTGTCCATTATGACAGCTTTATCATGGTATATCTATCTATAAATTATCTATTCAGAGCATTTCCTAAACCAGAATCCTTTGCTCTGATACCAAAATGAAACGTCCTTACTTTCGTACGTCTTAGGGACCATTTGGTAGCATTTAGAACCACTTTCAAGATCATTGAAGTCCAGTTTCTCAATCTGGAATTTACACAATGAACAGTACTCGATAAGAGTAAAACTCCAGATTGAGAAACTGGACTTCAATGACCTTGAAAGTGGTTCTAAATGCTACCAAATGGTCCCTAAGACATACGAAAGTAAGGACGTTTCACCCTTCATAGAAACATCATTAATATATATAATCATATAGGGATACTTTTGGGGGGAAATTATAATATTGGGAGACAAAGTAGACTATGATCTTATATGCATGACCAAAATATACTCATCATCTAACTTTTATATTTAGAATAGGAGATAATATATAAAAGTATAAACATGTTGGAGATTGTGCCCTAGGGGCCAATCATTATCTTATGAACATTGTTGATTTATGAATTTCTTAATTATGTTATCATATTATTTGCATATTTACTATGATGACAATCCTTGGATAACTTGTGATCTTATCCTAAATGTCCCTGGTCGATCATCTATGCGGGAACAGAGATGAAATAAGACCAGTATGACTTTGAAGATATATAGAGATATAAATCAAGGTCATAAGCACATGTAAGAGTACAGGGTGTTGGACCGACCCGCTATGAGAGAGCTGCATGGGTCAAGTCATAAGCTTCTCTCATATACAAGCCATGTCACTATGCCCTTTGACCTGAGATCATCATGGATTCCTACATGACAAACGCTCAGCTTTGACCTAGTCAAAAGTCACTTTTGACCGAGTGATCATAAAGGCTATGCTCGGGCTTAGTGGTTTTTCATGCGGAGGAATATGAATGGTCAAGATGGAATTTGTCCCTCACATTCGTAGAGAGATATTACTGGGCCCCTCGATGATTGAGTTTAAGAAATGTATGGCCATACTGGAATGGAAGGGTAGTTCCATTTCTATATTCAGACTACTCAGGGATCGAGAAAGTAACGGTCAGGAACAGGATGATGACGTTCTCCATGCCTCATCCATGATCAAAATATCGTGTGACAAAAGGGACGTGATATGGTTGTATGAAAGGTTACATCGTTTATCGATCCTCATATGTTTTGGGTAGTCGTAATACCTTGCTAGAGACCGCTTATGACTTGTGGGTCAGTATAGTAACTGGGCCACTGCCAACTTCATATGGGCCTACAGGGTCGCACACAAAATAGCCCAATACGAGCTATGATATCTAGATTCATTGAATTTAAGAGATGTCTAGATTTAATGAATAATCTAGGGTGGATATATATTTTATATATATATAAATTCGCATATATATTATATATATAATATGAGAGATATTTGCAAGATTTAATTTATAAGGATGAATTAAATCTCTATCACTTTTGAATTTGAATTTAAATGGATATGATCTATTTGAATTTGAAATTCAAATTGATAAGATATCTCAAATTTGATTTATGAGAATAAATCAAATATAATTCTATCTTATCTTTATTTTAAATTAAATAAATAGGTGAATTAAATCTGTCGGACGGATTTAATATAAACCATATTTATTTAATTAGTTTCTTATTAAATTATGCAATATATGATATTGTATTAATTCAGAATTAATATAAGATTAATTCTGAAGCCTGGCCCTATTAGAAGCCCGATAGCTTCCTATATATTTGACATTAGGAGCTAGGGTTCCACACACAATACATCTCTACACATCTATACAGACGTGAGGTGAGGACGGAATCTCTAGAAAGCCCTAGAGGGACAAGAGGCACTAGCACGTCGTTCGCGATTGGAACGCTGTTCGTGTGGATACCGGTAGAGGAAGCCGATCTGAGCTGTCGACTTCTTACGATCGACGAGACATGAAGCAAGGTCGCAACCTATTGACACTGAGGTCGTGACCATACGGGCATCTGAACGTCAGAAATCCAAAAAGAGGAGACAGGTCGCGACTTGAAGCTGACGAGGTCGCGACTACAAACTCCAGAGACGTCCGGTCGCGACGAGAAGAAGAGTAGGTCGCGACTAACAACTCCAGAGGCGACAGGTCGCGACTAGAAGTTGAGGAGGTCGCGACTGAAAGTTCCAGAGGCGAGGAGTCGCGACTAGTGGACACTGAGGTCGCGACCAAAGCTCGAATACTGAAGGTAACACTTCTTTCTCCTTGACTTAAACACATTCGGTAGATCCTGACTGAGAATGGAAAAATTTTTAAAGTTAGTTTCCGTTGCGTGTCTTCCAATTCCCTTCAAAACAATCATGCCTGACAAACCTCCTAACTATAAGGTCTTTTTGCCCAATTCCACACCTGCCTATTGAGGATAGTTTTTTTTTGTACAAATATTTTTATAAAGGGGTTAGGCTCATCCATGATTCAATAGTAGGGGGAGTCTTTCTTTCTCCTAGGCGATGCCAATGTTGGGCAAGGTGAGCTATCAGTTATCCTCAAGCGTAAACCTAGGCATACAGGAACTGGGATGCCAATGTTATTTTGGAATGGATCTTTACATTTCTAAAAATATATCAAACTCATACATATATGGACCTATTCAGATAGCGTAAAAACCATATAAGTATTCAATAAATTTGATATATGCATCTATAAATATGGTTACATGTGAGATTATTATGAGTTTGCAACCAGAAGTTTGCAAGATTATTTAAATAAATATAATCAATATGTTGAGGGCACAATGTTTAGAATATGAGAGTCAATTATTAATGCTTCTATAAGTAACTGGATTAATGCTTATGAGAACAAGATTTCTATTTCAGTATTGACATATTTGATTTGATATATTACGGCAATTATATATATCAAGCTAATAAAATTCTCCCAATAAAATTAGCTTTTGGTCAAAGCCAAATATTTTTGAATGTGCAATGCTTATTTATATTAATCTACCACAATGTACATATATGACTATTAAAAGAAAGTTGAGATATATGTTGGGTAAGAACTTCCTTCTTATTGTCTGTGTCTAAATGAAACAAAATTATGTTTCTAAATGCCACAAATGGATTTAGGAGACTTATACCACAATGTTAGTTAATCGTCATTTGACAAAATTTTCTCAACATGAGAGGAAGAAATTGAGTAGCTGGAAAGGAAAATACAAGAAATACATCATTATTATGAAATATAAATCCTCAAATATAGTAGGATGAACCAGGAACTCATCAAATATTGCATTCATAATATATTACAAAATACCTTATAGATGTGATTATTGACATAAATGAAGATGATCAAATCTCATATTCTAGCTGAAAATACTCCAATTAGTATAAATCAAAGTGAAGCATGTTTGAAGCATGAAAGGCTAATTGGTTCTAAATATAATATTAAAAATATGAGAGCTCAATTAAAATGATCATATTAAGGAGGCAGGTACTCCAGAAGAGTACTAATACATAACTATTTGTAAAAAAACAAAGAGTTCAGGTACCTAAAATGTAATAAAGAAAGCTCAATAAGTTATGTCACAAAAAGAAAAATGGAACTGAAAATATAGAGTTGTCAATAACTATTTTAATAATAATATCATTAAATGATGATCTTGTGTGTAGATCTATCATGTAAAGTAGACAGAAAAGTGATTGGGCAAAAGGAAAAGGATAAAGACACAATGAGAATAGATTATATTCTTTCGATATATGAAAATTATGGAACTACAGTCCAAACATCTGAAACATGAAGTTATTATTCTATATATAAACATGAATAAAGTAGAACCTAATACCTTGATCTTATAGCTCAGGTGTGGCCAATATCCTAATCTTATTTGTGGTACAATTTTACCCATAATCTTTTTAATTTAGTTCAGTTATTGATATATGAGAAATAAGATTATGGGTAAAATTTCATCAAATTAAAAAGATTATGGGTGAAGTTGTACCAAATTAAAAAGATTATGAGTAAAATTACACCATAAATAAAATTAGGATATTAGTAGCATCTGAGAAATAATATCAGGATATTACTCTATAAACATTTATGTGAAAATAAAGATTTTTACAAAGGTTATGATGAGAAATATTATTCTGTAGTAGATGTAATAATTTTCACATATATTACTAGTCTGGTAGTATAAGAAAATAAAATATGTGTCTAATAGATATTATTATAGCCTATGCATATTGTAATATCCTAATTTTTAGTTAGAATTTAAGTAACATTAGAAGGAATTAATTCCTAGTAAATAAAATTTTTATTTAATTATCAAATTAAGAGAATTTATTAAAAAAAATAGAAGCAGAAACTGAAATGAAATAGTAATGATAATAATAATATTATTATCATTGTTTATGAAAAAAATTATAGAAAAAATAAAAAAAAAAGAAAAAGAAAATAAGAAGAAGCAGAAGCTGTTTTCTGCTGATGATTATGTATAATATAATAATAATAAAAAAAAATTGTGGGGCCTATATATTTTTATAATATCTAAACACACACACAACAAGAAACCCGTGCTTTCTTCTTCTTTCTTCTTTTTCTTCTTTTTTTTTCTCCATCGCCATTTCCATGCTCTAGCGCCTCTATTGAATATGAGATCCATTTGTGTTCTAGTTAGTTCTCATAAAATCTTTTAACTATAATAGTTATTTTTTAATTATTTTCTATATCAAGAGAGCTCTTTAGAAATATAATTTTTATTGGAAGAAAAGTAAGTTTGAGGATCAGGGTTTGGAATAAGTGTGAGTTTTCTACAAATGAGAACTATAGAATTATAAAGATAGGTGAATACTTATATTTAATCCGTTTAGAATTTTGTCTATTACATTATTTAAGAGATTTAGGGTTAGGGTTTAAATATTATAGGGCGGAGATGATTTAATATGATAATTTTATTGATTAAATTTGAGACTAATGATTGGGTTATATTTATTGAAGGTATAATTGATATTTAATCAGTTTAGATGGTGACTAGAGCTTGTAAATTGAAAATAGATATTTTTGTTAGAACCCTAAATTAGAGAAATTGGGGATTTCGGTCAAATTGAATAATTATAGGTTAATTGATGGTGCAAATGAGTTATTAAAATCTAGGAATGATTCGATTTAATATTGAAATAAAGATTGGGTATTGTGAGTGAAATTTGGAAATTAGAGGTAAAATTGGGAAGTTTAAATTTATGTAATTAAATTTATTAATTATTTAGTAATTTGATTGATGATGAAACTCAAAGTTTAGTATATTGAGTATTAATTATAAGTTAAGGGATTTGAGGATTTTGTATAAATGGAGAATTTAGTGGTTGATTTAAGTAAATTAAAGTTAGAGTTTGATTGGAAATTATGAATTATAATTTTTTAGGTTGGTTTTGAAATGTGAGCAATGGAAATTTTAGGTGAAGCTCTAAGGGTTGTATATTTGGGATTTTTAGATTATTGGAGGAGTTTGATGTTAAATGAGAATTTATATGAGTAAAATAAAGTTGAGACAATTGATAAACTCATATTTGTATGAATTTTTAATATGTTAAAAGAGAGTTTATTATTGATTTTATCCACATTTACTACTATATTGAGCAAATTAGTTAATAATATGAAATTGGACAAATGAGAATTTAAATAATGTTATTTTAGTGCTTAATTGGATAAATAATCTATTAAATGTCTATTTCAGGTCAATACAACAATCAGTCAGCAAAGTAGAGTATCCATGTGGAATTCAGTCGCGACCTGATGTACCCAACATCGTGACCATATGTCAATCAGCAAAGAAGAGCATTCTCTGTAAATATTAGTCGCGACCTGATGTAATTATAGTCGTGACCAAACTTCAATGCAAAAATCAATCAGCGAATGACTTAAATGAGAGGGTACCTGGACAAGAGGAGATAGAAACATGTGCTGCTGAAGAAGAGCATTCACGTGGAAATATGGTTGAGAAGAACAAATTCAGTCATACATGTGCTGGATCTAAGAGCTAATAATAGAAGCAATTGGGTTGATAGCTAGAACATGTGATGCAACAGATTTAATGTAATATCCCAATTTTCAAGCTCAGAACTTAGAAAGTAGCATGAAATAGATAGGCTACCAGACCCCTTTGAGCAGAAGTCCTAGAAACACGCAGAGGGTTTTTAGGGACTAAACTGTAAATAAGTGAAAGTACAGGGACTTATGTGTACATAGTAAAAGTCCCTAGGGGCATAATGGTCATTTTAGGGAAAAAAAGGGACTACAGTGAAAGTTTAAAAGTTCCATGGTGCAAAATTGAAAGTAGACACAAGTTGTGGGCCATTAAGTGTAATTATGAAAAGTTAAGGGACTTAATTGAAAAGAGAAAAGTTTCCAGGGGCAAAATGGTAATTATAGAAAGTTGAGCCGGAAGTGGCTTAGAACTGCCCAGAAGCATTTCAGTCCCAAATTTTATCAGTAGATAGAGGAAATGATGCTGATTAATCTAGCTTAATACAGAAATTTTATTAGAGTTTCAGATAACTAAAATTTATCTGACAGTCTGAAAGTTATCTGAATTTTTTATCAGATCTCCTGGACCTCAGATATGAGTGAAAAGTTACAGGAATATGCGTCCTATGAAGCCAGAGGTCAGAGAACTGACAGAATCCCGAAAGGAGTTCTGTAGAAAAGTTATTCACATATTAGTGAATTTTGACGGGAGTTCGTGAACACCCGATATCTGATTAGAAAATTAATCGGTAAGAACTGGAACTGAATAAGCCCAGATGATGTCATATAGAGGCCCATGATGAGGCCAAATGAGGCCCAGATCTGTGATATCAGTTTATTGGAAAAAGGGGCCAGTGTCTAGAAAAAGGTGCAAAATAACAAAAATACCCCTATGTTATAAAATAATTAAAGAATGAGTAAAGGGTATTTTGGTCATTTGACTAAGGTTAGACAGTCAATGAAGGTTATCTAAATAGTTGACCAAGGTCAGGGAATACTCTGGTAAGATGTGAAAAGATGATAATGCCCTTAGACTCATTAAAGTAAATAAAGAGGAACCAAGGGCATTTTGGTAATTTGTCCAGGGATGTTTCTTGGGAATTGACCCATCAGAGTACTTAGCTTGATCAGAGACCCAAGATGACATTCCAAGAGTCCAAAAATGTGGCCCAATATTTATGTGAGTTAAAGTGGCATTAAAATAATATTTTAATAATTTTTTAATAAAGTAAAGTTACTCGGTTAAAGTGATAACCAGCAAATTGATCAGATAAAGCTTTGGATTTATCCAGAAGCCATGAGGTGGCGTGAAAGGGACCCATAAGAAACCACATGGCACTAATCTAGAGGAAGAAGAAAAAGATAAGGACACCACGATCTCAGTCGTTTATTCCAGGATAAGACTCTGGAATTCTCTGAAAGTGCTGAGTCAGCTGGTGAGGTATCCCCGAGGGCCCCACCATTGTGCCACCTAAGCATGTGAGGTGTCCATGGATGATGTCATTTTGATGAGTCATCTAGGATGATGATGTCATCACGATGATGCAGGCGAAACTTCTTGAGGAAGCTGAGCAATCTGAGCCGTTCATCGTGATTCGATCTGAGCCATCCATTCCACCTCCCTCCACCTATAAATAGAGCTCCACCCCCTCCCATTCAAGGCATCCTATGGCAAGAAGAGAAAGAAAGAGAGAGAGAGAGAGAGAGAGAGAAAGAGAAAGAAGGAGTTCTGGCTGAGCTAGGAGCAATCCAAGGAGCTTAAAGATTCGGTGGGCTTAGGAATAAGGTAAGTAATTTATTCTAGTTCCTGCTCTAATAAATCAGAGGATTGTTTATATAAATTTAATAGTTAGAATAGAGAAATCTCTCTATATATAAGTTTAGCCGTGGATAGAAAGAAAGCTAGGGGATTGTCAGGATAGGGGTATTATCTCAAGATAAGCTTGAGTTAAGTGGAGTTATGCTGGATATGATAATAATAAGAATATTATTATGCTGTGTATAGGCTCTGACCTCTATAAAGGAGGGATCTTAGTGCAAAGGTTAAGGACTAAAAGAAGGACTACACGCCAGGTAGTGAACTTACCTACTTGTATGCTTATGTTGCTTGAATATTTTATGTGATATTTACTTACTTTGATGATGTGAAGCATGTATGATTAAATGATGCTTTATTTCTTTTTATGCTATGACCATATGTTATAATTAAGGGACATGAAGCATGTAAGTTATCATTATGCAAGCATGATCATTAAGTACACACATAGTAACATCAAGCATATAGTTGCATACATTGTATGATTTCCGTTTGCTACTGAGATTTCCCTCAAAATCTCACTCCTTCCATATCAATCCAATTACAGTAGGTCTTCTCAAGATGGAGGGGATGAGGATTCATGAAGAGAAGTTAAGAATTATTTAGCATGATTGATATGTGATTGATATATGTATGTAAAGTTAGTTGCTGGAATTTGCCACCATGAACAGTAACTCGTGGTGAAGTAGTCACCTTTGATCTGTAATTAAAAATAGTAAATGGTTGAATAAATGTATGATATTTTTCATTAAATAGTAGACATACAAAGCTTCAATTTGATATATAGAATGTCTTATTTGAATGTCTACACGTGGAGATATAATTTTTCAAAATTGGGACCAAAATGCTGGATTCAGGTGAAAACGTTGGATGAACAGTAAAATTGTAGCGTTGACTGACGTTGACTTGGTCAATGCGTGGTCAACAAATTATTTTCCCTGAAAGAGGATTTAGTTAGATTCATTTAACAATTTGAACCACTTTGTTTCGATATTTCTAGAATTAGGTATAATTTTTTGAAGTTATGTCACTTGTCTGGAATTTGCACAGTGAACAGTACTCGATAGAGTAAAAGTCCAAATTGAGAAATTTGACTTCAATGACCTTGAAAGTAGTTTTAGATGCTAACAAATGGTCCCTAAGACGTATGAAAATTAGGATATGACATTTAACATGTGTTGGATCTAGATCTGATAACAAATTGCAAGTGGAAGATTAAGCATATGCTGTAACAGAACAGAACTACACACATCTGTCACTGTTCACGCACACAACATCCTCTCACACCATTCACATTACCTCCAAATCAATCATGCAAAGAGATAAATCCATATCAGCACCTGAGATTCAGTCATCACCCATCCCACACTTCTGCTATATATATCACAGATTACACAGCTATCCAGCATCCATAATTCATATAAACACATCCACATGCAGACCACTCTTTCTCTATCTCCATTTTCTCACACCACCTGCACTTCTGCTCTGTTTTGAACAAAAGAAATAGAGACCATTTCATCTTCATCTTCTCCTTCTTCTTCTTCTTCTTCTTCCATCATGACTACTGCTAAAGTTCAGAAGACAATGCAAGGCTAAGCTGTGGTACTCTCTTGGAGATGACACTGAACCAGAATCCTTGAGCTGAACAGGGAGTGCCATTGTGTCTTTAATTCAGAGTTAAATGTATCGAGTTGATGTATTTACTTCTGGTTTATTGATGTAATTAGAGTAGTAGATGACAAAGAAGTAGGGAACCGAATTGGATTTCTTATTTTTGCATAAATAATCCTTTGATTGATTCTCATCTCTAATCAAGTTGAACATAGCTGTGATTAATTGAAGTGATTCTGGTTAATTCATATTCAACTATCTCTAAGTTGAATTATTCATATTCTCTATTCAATGTCTGCGAGTTGTTGATTTGATTGAGATTTAGCTAGCGAGTTGTTAGCTAACCTATTCTAATTCAACTGATTAACTTCTCATATTCTGTGGATAATGAAGATAAGGTAATCTCTAAGGGAACACACTTGTCATTGATTCATTTCATCATCTTAATCACTTAAAATCAGAAACAATAGCATAGAATTTACATTCAGTTTTAGTTCAATCATCTCATTAACTTGTTATTTTGTGGCTCAATTGATTGATTAGGTACCTTAGCATCCATCTAGACTCCTTGTGAATCGACCTATGTTAGCCTCCGCTTTACTATTGGATAGCTTAGTTTTGTTTGATAATAGAAATGACAGTTATCGAAATGGCACCGTTGCCGGGGAGCCTTACTGTTTAAGGTTTCTTAAGCAATCTCTTGGGCCCTAAAAATATAAAAGTAGATAGTTTTTTTTTATTTTCCTATGATTTTTGCTTTTTGTGTTTGATAAGTCGCGACCATTTGGCTTCTTATTCACGACTAAATTGCTGTGATTTTTTGTCGCAACCAGATACACAATTGGTCATAATGAGAAATCAATTTTCAACTCAAATTTGCTCTCTGTCATTTTTAATCGCGACCGAAGTGCTTTTTGGTCGCAACAAAAAATTTCTAACTTTAAACCTCTGCTCTCTGTGATTTTTAGTCGTAACCAAAGTGACATTTGGCCACGACCAAAAATCCTGATTCAAAAAAATTTGCTCTCTGTGACTATCAGTCGTGACTTGAAGTTCATTTTTGTTGTGATATCTGCTCTTTGTACTTTTTAGTCACGACCTAGTGTACTTTTAGTCACGAACTTACCTTTTCTGAATTGCGAATAACTGATCTCATTTGCTGAATTTACTGCATTGCTGATATATTTAATCTTCTACATTATTGTTGAGCGTGATTTGCATGACCAGAAGCTCTGAGTTCTTTCCTTTGGATAGAGAAATCAATATAACACTTAGACAAATCAAGAAAACTAAAATCTTCAATCAAGCTAGTGTTGTATCTGAGCTTAGTTCTTCTAGTCAATATGTTGCTGCTGAGATTGTAACTGCTTCTGGTAACATCCTAGATAATCATCTTGTCATAGAGCATTTTAATGTAGGTGAAGCTCATACTCATAATTAGAATAATCAAAATGAGAAACATGCAGAAAATAACATGAACAATAGAAGGCTACGTAGGAGTATAAGAGAATTCACTTCTTCTAATGCAAACTATGATCCCTTTCACACTTATCCTGCTCTAGATGTAAACTTTGAGTTGAAAGATCATTTGCTGAGTAACTTACCAAAGTATTATGGATTGACAGGTGAGGATCCTTTCAAGCATTTATAGACTATGCAGTGGGTTTGCTCAACTATGAAGCCTTTAGGTGTTAATATGGATGCTGTACAAAGACATGTATTCTATTTTACACTTGAAGGAAAGGTAAAAGAATGGTTTTATATGCTGCCACATCATGCACCTCAAGCTCTACACTCCTGGAAGAACTTAAGAAGTTCCTTCTTAGAGAGATATTTTCCTTCATCAAAGACTGCTACATTAAGAAAAGAAATTTTTGCTGCAAAACAGTATGCTGAAGAATCTTTCTGAGTTTTGGGGCAGATTTCAAGAGTTGCTGGCTAGATATCCATATCATTATATTCTAATGGAACATTTGGTACAATATTTTCATTCAGGATTGCGCTTTGCATGCAGAAAGAATTTGGATGCAGCTGCTGGAGGTTCCATTGATGATCTAACTCTTGATGAAGCATAGAACTTAATTGAGAAGATAACAAACAATGACCAACAGTATGGGGGATATGATGCTAGACAAGTGCATGAGGTTTTTGCAAGGTCTTCTCAAGATCATAATACTCTATCTTCTCAAGTTACTACTATAAATGCTCAAATCAACAACTTAGCGACTCAATTAAGCAATACACCTGTTCAAAGCCCATACTCTCAAGCTCTAGTTGCTCCTAGTAGTCAGTTTTGTTCTTCTCCAATGCACACCAGTGCTAATTGTCCTTCACACTATGAGGAAGTCTCATCCATTTATCAAGGTAGACCAAACCAGTACTACAAAGGAATCCATACTCCAACACATACAATAAAGGATGGAGAGATCATCCCAATTTCAGATGGAGGGATGGAAGCAGAGATAGAAGTGTTGGGCTAAATAGGTTCAACAATGACAAGCAAGTAGTTGAATCCTCTAGAGCTATAGAAGTGTCTACTGCTAAAAAGAATGGTAGAATTTCTGAGATACTCAAGAGCATTACTGTGATGAATTCAAATATAAATTCCATCAACATAAACTTTAGCTCTAACTTCAAGGATTTGAGGTCTACGATGGAGAACAACTGAGCAAAGACAAATTCAAAGTTTGTTGTCTTGGAGAGAAGAATTGAGCAGTGGGAAACCAACACTTCAAACATGAATGGCTATATATCACAATTAGCCAATTCAGTAAATGAAGTTCAGGCAAGGATCAGTGGAGATCTATCCTCAAATACAGTTGTTAACCCTAAAACTGTGAATGCTATAAATCTGCAAAGTGAGGAGCAAGTTACATAAGTTAAAAATGAAGAGGAAGATGGTGAAAACACTGATTCTAGCAGTCTAATGAAGAATAGCATTGAGAAGTCAAAAAACAAGCAGGACGCACAACTCCTTAAGAAGAAAGAGGTTACACTTGATCTTACAGAAAGTCAAATTGATTTTACACAAGACTCTGAAGGTTATGGATAGCCAAATAGCAATGAAACTGAGCTAGGCCTTGAATTTTGAGTCAAGAAATCTAGTGTGAATTCAAATGAAGAAGCACAATCAACAGAAAGTTTAGAGCTCAAGCAAGAAGAAGTAAGTTCTGGTTCAGCCAAAAATGAAGTACACCTGACGGATTTACTTGTCCCAAAGGAACTCATGAGCAGCAAGGAAATCTTGGAGGCATTAAATAAGGAAGTCATTAATTCTTTTAGCAAGATGGAAGTAAATGTGCCTATGGTGGAGAGGGTGCAGAGAGTACCTGAATATGCAAAGTGTTTGAGGGAAAGTTGCAACCATAGGAAAAGAGACTAACCTAATGAACTGGTGCAAGTGGGACCTAAAGCTTCTGCACTTTTTAAAGCTCAATTTCTAGTGAAGTGTCAAGATCCAAGTGCATTTTCCATTCCCTGCATAATTGGTAAGATAATTGTTTCTAGAGCATTATTAGACTTAAGTGCTGCTATTAATGTGATGCCTAGTTCAGTTTATCATGCTTTAAATATGAATTTGATTAAACTAGCTAAGGTGTTAGTTTAATTGGCTGATAAAAGTATTATAAATCCTAAGGGAATCTTAGAAGACATTCTAGTTCAAGTTAAGGACCTTGTTTTCCTTGTGGACTTTTATGTTTTTTATATGACAAATAAATCTCTTGATGATAGTACTCTTATTCTAGGGAGGTTATTCTTGAAGACAGGTAATACCATGATTTGCATGAAAGAGAGAATTATTAAAATGGAATGTGGTGGGCACATAATTCAGTTTAACATGTATAAACACCCACATCAGCATAATTCTCTCCTAGGACTTAACATGGTTGGAATATTGATTAAAAAATAGTTTGATAATAGTTGTGAGCTTTATAATGATGATGAAGTTGATGAACATTCTATTTCTTACTCCTCCACTGATTTCTCTTCTTTTTCTTCATCCAATGGTGATGTGTTATGCATTAATTCTAACATTGATGGCTGGCTTCCCACTATGGGTGATTTTTATTCATCTCCATTTACTATTTCTTCCTTTGGAAATAACCACACTATTTCAAGCGATGCACAATGTCCAGGAAAGTTTTTGATAAATATAACAGAATTACAGGGCAAGGACATTACAGCAGATTTCGAGACACAAGAAGTCAGAATTTATGGGTTAAGGAAATTTCAATTTAATAGTTATAGTATCATTTATTCTAACCCTATTCAGAGGAGCTTCAAATATTTAGACATCTCAGGGCTGTAGAAATTTAAGGATGTTATTCAACATCAACAAAATTGCACTGCTGGAACTTCAAAAAGAATTGCTGCTGGATATGATGCTGAATTGGTGCAGAAATCAGATAGCAATGAATCTGGGGTAGATCTTAAGAAGTTGAGTCCATTTGTTATTCAACCTCCAGAGAATGAGCTTGAACAACTTCCAAAGAGTTTAGAGTATCAAAGACAATTCAAGATGAAGGGACATCTATGGAAGCTGTTCAAGGAGAATTTTAAGCCCCCATGATATTCAAGTTGTCTCCTTCCTTGTTTCTCCCCTTACAATAGTATGCTTTCATTAGTTTTACTATATACTTGAGCTATATTTGTTGATTAAGTGTAGGGGAGGAGACCAAGTCAGTAGGGTAGATAAATACTTCCATGAATAAATCAAAGATTCTGGTGTAGTGTTGTCATGATTACTACTTCCTTTGCATGTGTTCAGTGCTTCTTCACATTGAGGACAATGTAGAAATTAAGTATGGGGGATGATGAATTTGAGTGAGTTAGATGGGTGAATAAAAATTAGACAAATGCTGTAATTTTGTGAATTTTGGTCGCGACCTCATATTGTTTTTATTGCGACTAATGTGTTCAAATTGTCAAAATTTCTTCTCTGTGAAGATTAGTCGTGACCGTTGCTTATTTTTGTCCTGACCAAAAGTTCATATTTTCTGATATTTACCTATCTGTGATGTTTAGTCATGGTCTGTGCTTTATCTATGTCGCGACTGTAACTCTCTATGAATTTTGTTCGCCACTAAATTGTCATTTGGTTGCGACGAGCACATATGTGTTTAACAGGTTTACTCTCGGTGATTTTGAGTCGCGACCAATGTCCATGTATACGCGACCAATATTCCCTATTTTCTGAAAAATTCTTCTCTGTGTAAAACAGTTGCGACCAAATGTCCATTTTGTCGCGACTAACATTGATCCTCTGCTGAAAAATCCTTCTATTTCATTCTGATTGGTGCTTGGTCTTTGGAATTTATTGTCATGGATTCAAAATTGAACTTTGAACATATAATTTTGAATATTGACAAGCTTGATGAAGTGTTAGTTGCTTGTTTCATTAATTCACTAATGGAAATTGTGCCTCATAAATGATTAATCTCATGTATTTTGTTTAAAATTCATGCAATCTAATCATTTGAGCTTATTAGGGTGAGTAAGCGAGATGGAAACATTTTGAGCCTTCAACATATACTCCTTTACATTATGTGACACCATCTAGTTTGGTAACTTTGCAGAACTTGTCTCAATCCTTAATTCAAAACCACATTAGCTCCATGGAATTGTGAAAATGATAAGGGCGTTTCTTTTAAAACCCTCTTGACCAAACAGAAACCACATAAATATTAAATCCTTTGCTTTACCCCTTTGAAACCTTCATTTTCTTTAAAAATTCTATCATTGATTAATGAATTATGTGCAAGATAGTTGCTGCTGCAGTAAGTCTTTAATTGTGAATGATTGCTAAGTTGAAATTACTTGTTGAATCTTTAAACTTCAACATATTTGCTATCTGGTTCAAGAAAATGAAAACAAAGGAAAAACACAAAGCAAAGGAAAAGAAAAGAGAAAGAAAGAAGAAGAAAAAAAGAAAAACTAAATGCAAAAAGTGCTATTCAACTAGTATAAAAAGAATTAGTTTGTGACTTGAAGCTGCATGATTGGAACTTTGATTGTGTACAATACTTCATTAATCATTGACATGCATTTCCATTTTATCATCTAGCCTTTCCAACATTACAACCCTAATAAAGACCCTTTGATTCATAAACCTTGTGGCAATTAGTGGTGGAGATGTAGGATGGATTATAAGCCTATGGGAAGCATAAGCTAGATATTTAAGTGAAATTATCTTAATAAGAGAGTGAGTGAAAGACTATTCCTTGTGAGGAAATCTCAACCTAATTGCTTACTATGATTTAATTGCATGAATTAGATCCTTTTATTGTTATGAGATTAGTATGGATTGTTGTCAATTGAAGGGAAATGATTAATGACTACAAGTGCTTATGCTAAATTTGTTTTGCCAAATTTGCTAAACATGTGTATTCATATTTTAGTCTTGATCCATAATTTTGCTCGGAGTGCAAAAGCTAAATGTGGGGGAAATAATAAACTCATATTTGTATGGATTTTTAATATGTTAAAAGAGAGTTTATTATTGATTTTATTCATATTTACTACTATATTGAGCAAATTAGTTAATAATATGAAATTGGACAAGTGAAAATTTAAATGATGCGATTTTAGTGCGTAATTGGATAAATAATCTATTAAATGTCCATTTCAGGTCAACACAGCAATCAGTCAGCAAAGTAGAGCATCCATGTGGAATTCAGTCGTGACCTGATGTACCCAACATCGCGACCATACGTCAATCAGCAAAGAAGAGCATTCTCTATAAATATTAGTCGCGACCTGATGTAATTATAGTCGCGACCAAACTTCAATGCAAAAATCAATTAGTGAATGACTTAAAGGAGAGGACAGCTGGACAATAGGAGATGGAAGCATGTACTACTGAAGAAGAGCATTCACGTGGAAATATGGCTGAGAAGAACATATTCAGTCATGCATGTGCTGGATCTAGGAGCTAATAACAGAAGCAATTGGGTTGACAGCTGGAACATGTGCTATAACAATTTTAACATATGTTGGATCCAGATATGATAATAGATTATAAGTGTTAGATCAAGCATGTGCTGTAACAGAATAGAACTACACACATCTGGCACTGTTCACGTACACAACATCTTCTCACACCATTCACATTACCTCCAAATCAATCATGCAGAGAGACAGATCCATATCAGCGCCTGAGATTCAATCATCACCCATCCCATACTTCTTCTATATATATCATAGATTACACAGCTATCCAGCATCCAGAATTCATATAACACATCCATACGCAAACCACTCTCTCTCTATCTCCATTTTCTCACACCACCTATACTTCTGCTCTATTTTGAGCAGAAGAAACATAGACCATTTAATCTTCATCTTCTCCTTCTTCTTGCATCATGACTGCTACTAAACTTTCTATTGCTGCTAGAGTTTAGAAGACAATGCAAGGCTAAGCTGTGGTGCTCTCTTGGAGATGACATTGAACCAGAATCCTTGAGCTGAACAAGGAGTGTCATTGTGTCTTTAATTCATAGTTAAATATATCGAGTTGATGTATTTACTTTTGGTTTATTGATGCAATTAGAGTAGTAGATGACAAAGAAGTAAGGAACCGAGTTGGATTCCTTATTTCTGCATAAATGATCCTTTGATTGATTCTCGTCTCTGATCAAGTTGAACATAACTGTGATTAATTGAAGTGACTCTGTTTAATTCATATTCTACTATCTCTGAGGTGAATGATTCATATTCTCTATTCAATGTCTGCGAATTATAACTTTGATTGAGATTTAGCTAGCGAGTTGTTAGCTAACCTATTCTAATTTAACTGATTAACTTCTCATATTCTGTGGACAATGAAGGTAAGGTAATCTCCAAGGGAATACACTTGTCATTGATTCATTTCACCATCTTAATCACTTAAAATAAAAAACAATAGCATAAAATTTACATTCAGCTTTAGTTCAATCATCTCATTAACTTGTTAATTTGTGGCTCAATTGATTGATTAGGTACCTTAGCATCAATCTAGACTCCTTGTGAATTAACCTAGGTTAGCCTCCGTTTTACTATTGGTTAGCTTAGTTTTGTTTGATAATAAAAACAACAGTTATCAACAATATAGGATTATCATTGGAATGATAATTTAGAAAATAGATGTTTAATTGGGATAGAAAAATTAATAAGATTATCATTGGAATGATAATTTAGAAAATAGATGTGTGATTGGAATAGGAAATTAAGTTATGGTCTTGAATAAAAAAATTAAATAAAATAAAGTTAGAAGAGAAATGTGGTATTTATTTTAAAGTATATGTTGTGTCAAATTAACAACTTATTGATGTATATTTATATAAATTATGTAGATTGACTAGTGAATTGAGACCTAAGCACGTTGCTCTTCATCTATGATATTTTTTTAGCTTAGGAGAGAGGTAACCACTTTTCACTCATTGTGTGTAATAATATGATATTTATGAATGATTTGATATATATATATAAATATACTGATGATGATGTAATTATATTGAGAAAAATTTGATTGCTGATTTTATTGAAAATGTACTCATGAGACTTAAAGTAATTTGAAAAATCTAAATGGAGATTACAAACTTGTTATATCATGAGATTAAAATTTGAAAAAAAATTATTATTTTGAGAAAAACTCTATTGTGATATTTATTGAAGTTATTGATTATCGAGCGATTGATATTTTGATTATGGTTATCTTGAGAATTATGTATATGGGGATTGGGATTGGTGATAGTGAAGTTGTCTTTCTACCACATGGTATAGCCTCCATTGGAGCTCGATGGTTGGCTTTTGTTCTACCAATTAACCGAGAGACTTGCCCCACTAGTTTATCGAGGGGTTGCGACACCCCCACTAATTTATCGAGGGAGAATGAACACACAGTTCAGTCTTGTACTCCGTAGATTTTGGTTGATCCATAACACTCGATCGGTTAGCTTTTTGAGTGGCCAGTCATATGGTAGTTATCACTATCTTATGGGTTTGGTCAGCAGGTATAAGGCGGTTCAATTGGTTTGATGGGAGGAACTGGGGTGATATTTCTATTTGATTATATTATGATAATGTACTAATTTCTATCTCGAGTATTTTATTAACTATCCCACTTGACACCTCACGGAAATATGTTATTATGCATGATGAGTATGATTATTGATTACCGAGACGTTTATCTCACCCCGTGGTTATTAACATTTTTCAGGAGTTAGTTCAGTTGCTGGTTCTCATGGGAAGGTGTTAGAGGCATAGTAGTGCTATGTGACCTATATAGCACCATCATTTATGCTTATGTGTTGAATAGATGTAAATTGCCACTGTAGGGCCTACTTTTGTTTACACTTTTGTAATTTACTATTTTGATGATCATACTATATATTGTGTGCTGGTAGAAGGCCGGAGGCCTCTTAAAGTTATGCATATGAATTTGTAGATCCACAGTAACTATCTTGCTATATTAATAGTATTATTTAGCATTTTGTTTGTGTTATGAGCTTGAGAGGTTGTTTACGCAGGTTCAACGCTCGGAGACCTCTTTCAGAAGTCCGGAATTGATAATTATGATAGTGTTAGATGGGCAATTTGGTATTTTCAATCATAGTTATTTGTTGATTAAGAAAAATCTTTTATAACTATGGTATTGTTCATTTTAAAATCTTTGTAAAGCTCTTTTCTACTATGGTTAACTCTTTTGAAAGTAAGAAACTTATTTATAAACATAGTTAGTTTGTAGCCAATTATGGTATTTTAGGATTTAAAGTGGGTTATTATTGTTATTACAAGAAGAATTTTACACATATGACTCACTAAATAGTAAAAATTACATGATCATCTTTTAAAGATTTAAAATGCCTTAAACATATAAAGAAAATGTCTAGAGTTGAATACCTAAGATTTCATAATCTTTGAATTTTTGCTATGATTATTTTGTCTATAAAAATATATTATATTTATTAGACCATACGTCCTATATATTTATTTATTATATTTACCTATTGTGTTGCTATTACATGTTGTAATTTTATTGACAAAATTAAGTACTTGGAGGTACACAATGGATAATTAAATTGAGATTTGAGTGCATGAGATAGGTAAAGAGTATTTTGATAATTCAACCATTTCTAGAAGATATGTTGGAGAAATATACGTACAAATATTATATGAAGACAATGCATTATGCATAATTTAGCTAAAAAGAATATATACTAAAAAAGTATTATAAATAATTCACTTGAAAAAATAGTATATTTTTAACTCTATTGCAAAAGTATTATTGAAAAGGCTTTGAAAATGTAATGTCATCGAGTGGAGTAAAAATGATATTGTCACATCGAGAAGTAAAGGTGAAAATATTTTTTAGGGGGAGAAAAGATCAACTATACTCTTTTTCCCTTAAACAATGTTTTGTCACATTGGGGTTTTCCTTATAAGATTTTTAACGATGCAACTTCAATATATATTATGTACTCTTTTTTTTCACTAGATTTTTATTCTATTAAGTTTTTTCTAGTAAGATTTTAATGAGGTATAATATATGTTATGGATATCTAAGGGGGAGTGTTATGAATATTTTAATAATAGATGTCCATAACTCCCAACCTTTAGGATTCCTTTTCTCTTAATGTCCTTAATTTTATAACTCCTTAATGAATGGCTTGGAGGAGTTTTTTATTGTTAATATCATTATATTACTATTTATTTTATTGTAATATTTGGATTAACTTTAAGGTTTTGTGGCCTATAAATAGAGACAATGTACAAGGTATACGTGAGATGAAAAAGACTTACATATGAATGAGAAATACTCTCTCCCAAATTCTTATCTTGATTTCCTTTTTTTACTCTCTTACTTTCTTATTTTATAACAAATTCATTTTAACTGTAATATTTATTATTTTTTATCAAACTAATTTACTCAATATATAAACTAATATAAAATACTCCTCTAATATTTAATATAATACCAAATTCAAGTGTTGATCTTGATTCTAAATACAAAACTTGTTTGTTATATTTATCCCTTTATTTTTTTAAATTATCTCTATTAAAACTCCTTCAATAATAATCAAGTATGAGATGGGGAAGTAATTAATGAAGATAATTAGGGTATTTTAGAAAAAATCTATTATATTAAATAACTTAACTAACTTCATTAATATAATCAAATTAGTTAAATAAATATTATATTAAGGACCAGGAGTATAATGTTATAAGGCAAATTTTAAAGATATCATATGACATTTGTTATAATTAAGTTATTTATAGAGTTTTCTTAATCTTTCTAAATTTATTAAGTAGCTCTTACATTAAAAATAAATTTCTACAATAAGGATCGGATAAGTACTTTTTAACAATGTAAAAGTTACTTAATAAATTTAGGTAGATTAAAAAAATTATATAAATTATATAATTATAACAAATATGATATAATATATTTAAAATTTTCCTGTATAAATTAAATTATATATCAATTTATAAGTTGGGTATATTAGTTTAAAAAAATGATAAATATTAGAGATTAAATTAATTGATATCTTATATTTAGAACTAAGATAAATCTACTAACTAACTCATATAATTAGGATAAAGGCATATTTTTTATTTAAAAGCATAAAAGACACTTTTTATTAAAAAAATAAGCTTTTATTTTGTTTTATTGAAAAAATCATTTTGGAGGTATCTATATTTTTCTTCAATTTTTGTTTAGATTAAATCTTTTAATTTTGTTCAATTACCACAATTAACTTATGTACAAGATTAGTACTATTAACGGAACAAAATTATAAAGGTTAATAGTATTAACATAATAAAATTAAATAATTTAATAAAAAATAAATATAAAATTAAAAATAGAGAAAAAATATAATTACTTTGAAAATGGTTTCCCACGTTTTATTACCCAAATAATCATTTGAGTGCCACAAATTTCATGTTACACAAAGAAAATGGGGTGGTCAAGGGTAGCGGAGGGGCAGGGGACCCGATAGCAATGACAACGGAGAGAAGCCAGGCGCACGCTTAGCCGCCTAACATACCCGTGTTGGAAAATATCTTATAGGTTCGAACACATGGTCCCATCTTCGAAGAAAAACAATGCCAATTCAATAAAGTATAAAAAATGATTGGACGTATGTGGTGAACATCAATATTTGACAATTTGTAGTGCATGGTGCAAGTGGGGGCAACAACAAATTGTCTGTTTAGATAAATTTTTAAAAAATAGTTTATAAGAAAAAAAAATTTGAAAAACTTTTCCAAAAGAGTTTTTAGAGAAATTTTTTTAGAAAAAAATAGTTCTAAAAAAATGAGTATTTGAATAATTATTAGTATAATGACTTTTGTAATTAATAAATTACCTGAAAGTGTATAATTTTATTAAAAATATGAGAGAGGAGAGAGAGTATACAAAAAAATAAGAGTAAAATAGTAATTAGATAATTCATAAGATCTTTTATTATTTCAGAAGTTACTCCCAACAGTTTATCTAAAATCTTAGTTTTAAATTATAGTTTGGTGCAAAAGCCTTTTTAGATAAATATGGTTGTTTGTTTTAAAATTTTCCTAAACTAAACTTTAGGCCAAAAGCTCTTTTAAAACCTTAATTTTTTTATTTACCAAATAGGCATAAAATCGTCACCTTAGGGTGAATAAGTTGAAAATTAAACAACTTTCATCAATTCATCATCTTCCAATATAACTGGACATACCGACTAGGTAACATGATATCACTCACTTTATTATAAGAACTAATTAAAAAATTAATTTTAATTCTAAATATATGAAACTATAAGAACAAAATATATGAAAATTGTGAACATGAGGCTCTGAAAAACTCTCAAAAAGAAATAAAAGTTAAGACAAGAAAAAAATTGTAAAACTAAGGTTTCTAAAACGGAAATCTTATCAAATTGACTTATTTTTAGTATAAAGACAACATCAATATAAATTAATATCTCAAAATTTTGATATATACAAAGGGCCAATCAAATCAACCTCAACTTTCCTTATAAAGTCCTTTTGCTTAGCCTTCTTGCTTCAGAAATCTAAATATCAAGAATGATATCTCTCCCAGCTTTCATTCAAAATCTGATGGGTTCCATAAGCCAATTTGATACTTCCACAGTTGTGTTTCTTGCTTTCTGGGGAATTTTTGCAGTTTGTTGGTATGCATGGGTCTTCTTCATCAAACAAAACCATTGCAACATACCACCAGGTCCACCAGGCCTCCCTTTGATCGGCAATCTTCTATCACTTGATCCTGAGCTTCACAAATACTTCGCCACTTTGTTTCAAACCTACGGTCCCATCTTCTCGCTCCGACTCGGCGCCAAATTCGGCGTGGTTGTGTCCTCCCCATCAATGGCACGTCAAGTGCTCAAAGACCACGACATCATCTTTGCCAACCGTGACGTCCCTATTGCCGGCAGGGTGGTGACCTACGGCGGATGCGACGTAACCTTTTCACCTTATGGATCTGAGTGGAGAATGTTGAGAAAAGTGCTTGTGCAATGGATATCCAGCAGCACCACCTTGGGTTCTGTCCATACGCTCCGTCGCAATCATGTAGTCCGAAAAACCGTGGGTTATATATATAGTCAGGTCGGGTCGCCGGTGGATATTGGGGAGCAGATGTTTGTGACAGTGTTGAACATGAACACAAATATCATTTGGGGTGGGACGGTGGAAGAAGGGGATGAAAGGACTGTAATGGGAGGAGAGTTCAGGGAAGTGATGGCACTTATTATGGAGCTAATTGGGAAGCCTAACCTATCAGACTTCTTTCCATGGTTGGCTTGGTTTGATTTGCAAGGTGTGGAGAAACAAATGAGTTTGTTGGCTCGGAAGTTTGATCAGATTTTTGAGAAGATTATTAAGCAGCGGTTAGAGAAGAAGGAGAAGAAGGAGATAAGTGGAAGCGATGAAGAGAGTAAGGACTTCTTGGAGTTCTTGTTCAAATTGAAGGACGAACAAGATTCTAAGACGCCATTTACCATGGCCAACATCAAAGCCCTCCTTGTGGTATCTTCCTTTCAACCTTCAATTTTTTTAATATATATAGTTACAAAATTATCCATAACAAATATTTAAAATGACTTATTTATTCAAAATACTACTATAGAATATTTTTTTAAGAATAATTATATATACAAGTATATCACGTTTAATAATTTAGACAAGTAATATGAAAATCCCAATAATTTTACCTTATTTGTAATTATGCCTTGTATTTTTTCTTTATATTGGCTCTTTATAGTTTTCTCAATTACCCTATATTCATAATTTATAAGAGAAATAATGTTCGTAGCTGATGCATGGCAATCACTTAGTATAAACTTGAATTAATTTTACCACATGCATTTAAATGAAATCAAAATCAACAAGATTAGATTAGATATTATATATAGACACAAATAGGCGGTTGTGATCATAACAATTTTTTATTTTTATGACGATAATAAATAAATTTTCAAGCATTTTATTTTTAGAAAATCCTTTTTATTTTGTATTTCATGGTAACTTATATCCCTTAGTCATCACATCCACATCAGCCTTGATTAATATATTATGAGTATAAAGATTAATGCCTTTAACCAAGGAAACGGTGAGGACCCAGTAAAAAGAAAACTACTATAGAAACCTGATTAAAGATCAAGCAAAATTAAATAAACTGATGAATTAATTTTTCTTGATGATTTTATAGAGTAAGATATATTTTTCAATTTTTTTTTTGCATGACTATTTTTGAAAGTTTGACTAATCAACTAAGACAGATTAAAATCGTATCAAATTTATTGATTATTGATATTTATTAATTACTTTATTACTATGTACAGACGATGGTGGTAGGTGGAACTGACACATCCTCTAACACAATTGAGTTTGCAATGGCTCATATGATAAACAAACCAGAAGTGATGAGAAGAGTCCAAGAAGAATTGGATAACATAGTGGGAAAGAACAACATGGTACAAGATTCCCATATTCAGAATCTACCATACTTGCATGCTGTCATGAAAGAAACACTAAGGTTACACCCTATCGTTCCACTATTAGTTCCTCATTGTCCAAGTGAAACAACCACTGTAGGAAGCTACACAATCCCAAAAGGCTCTCGTGTGTTTGTGAACGTGTGGGCAATACACAGAGACCCTTCCATTTGGGACAATCCTCTTCACTTTGATCCCACAAGGTTCTTAAGTGATAATGCTCAATCATATGATTATAAATGGAAGGACTTCAATTATTTACCATTTGGGTCTGGAAGAAGAATATGTGCAGGAATGGCCATGGCGGAAAGGACCTTTCTGTATTGTGTTGCAACACTGATGCATTCATTTGACTGGAAAGTACCTCAAGGCCAAAAGTTGGATATGTCTGAAAAGTTTGGCCTTACACTGAAAAAGAAAACGCCTGTAGTTGCCATCCCCATGCCAAGATTATCAAACCCAGATCTTTATGAGTAGAATGCATTTATATATTAATCAATCTAGGTGAATCAATCATGTTGATATGAGCATATACTTTTATGTTGAAATTTCCAAGTGCAATTCGTAAGAGTCTATCCCGCAACAATATCAAGTACTATATCAGAGCATAGTTACTAGGTCAAGTTAATAGTTGATTCCATACAATGGTTATCCTTTAAAAGCATTTGATTTATGTTTTTGTTAATTTTCTAGCAAGAAATGCAAGATTATGCAGTACCATTTGATTGTTTGAAAGGGAGGATTATATTGTTTTTAGAAAAAAGTGAAGTTATGGATTGATGAGTAGGGTTATTGAATTTGTTATGTGTTGTCTCTATGGTTTCTCCCCATGAGGATTCTGTTTTTCTCCATTTCTTCCAGAGTCCCTTCCTCCTCTTTATCTGTTCACATTTCCATTTTAGGATCCTCATGTTTTGAGTGTGAAACAACCATATATAGCTGTAAACAATATGCTTATCTGACTAATAATGCTGCTTAAGTTTTAATTGCTATATTTCTAGTTGCTTTATTTGCTCAATTTTCAATTCTGGTTCCTTTGATGGGATTAAGTTACAGGGGATCATAACATATTACAAACAAATCTTAAATATAGAAATTAATCATTTCTTTAGTCATTGAGATTAGTTCTCTGAAGAGTGGAAGGAAAATACATGTAGAAAAAAGTAGTGTACGATATCTTTAAGATATAGGCATCACTTTTCTTTGTACTTAATTTGTCCCACCTATTCCTATCTTATAAGATGCTAGTTGGGTTGATCAGTGAATCTCCTATAGGATACAATACAGATCCTTAATATGGATTGCACTTCCTATTCTCAAACTAAGACAACAATAACTTTTACAAAATGATAATTTGAATGTCTCTCGTGCACACAAATAAGGCAATGAGTACATGTTCATGTGTTTAATGGATCGAGTGATAGTGTGGGGTATTTATAAACCATAAAGTGATACCTTGAAGTGATATACCTCTTCGACTAAAGTCATAACCAAGTTTTAGGTCATGAACCAATATAACTTAAATAACAAATGGTTATTTAAAATAATTTTTTAAAAGAGTAATAACCTTTTAGTACAAGTTTCCTTAAAGCAACAACATTTCACCATTTCACCTTTGGTTATAACCTTTCATATGTGTCTTTAGAAACCAAAGAAACATGACCTTGGTGACATTTAGTATTGTAACTCCTTAAAAAAGCCAAATAAAATGATACCAACTCATTACTTCTATCCTTATTCATTCTCTATATAAACATGATGTACTTATAATACCCTATTCTTTAGACACTAATATACCAACTTTAGCCGTATAATTTTCTTCATTTTATTCTATAGAGATATTAAATATCTTTTTTTATCAATATATATATATCTAACTATTTAAACATAGAAGGAAAACAAGTGGTGAATATGTGTTCTTGTGAACTACAATGTACAAACTGATGAACACATCGGTCCACTTTAGTCCAAAAATGGGTTCAAATAAAGACGAATTTAATTATTTGCAACGTGCAAAGGGAATCTCCACAACCACAATAAAAATAAACTAGAATTGGACAAATTGTTACTATTTCTAGCTAATTAATCAAATTAAATCAACCTCACCCTTTCGCACAAAAAAAACATCTACGAACAACCCTTCCTGATGATAAATTTAAGTTCTTTTGGCTTTCGCTCAAATTATTACTATACTTCTTGGTTCAAAAATCTCTACCCAGGATGATATGCTCCTCTTATTCTTTTCTTTTTTTTCCCACCCTTCAACACTTTCTCTTCCCTCTCATGCATATATTACATGCATAATCTTTATGATGATATATATACTCATCTATTTCTTAATATAAGATCTATTAAACTAATTTAATTAGATTAGTTAAGTTAATTAATATAGTATTTTTTTAAAATATTTTAATTATCTCCCATTCTCTTCCTTGATATTATTGAAGATATATCAATGGGGATAATTTAGAAAAATATTGATAAATATGAAAAATATGTCTTATATTTAAGACCAATATTAACTCCTCAATTAAGTCTTACATTAAAGACCGAAGGAGTATGTCTTATATTTAGAATTAAGATCAACTTTCAAATTAAATCATATATTAAAGATAGAAGGAGTTTATTTCTAGATTTAATTTTTTTTTTGTATAAAAAATTTTCAAAAAGGGTTTAACTTACACACGATCTAAAGGCAGAGCGAAGTCTCCTTTTTTCCTAGGCGATACTAATATCGGGTAGAGCAAGCTGTTTATTACCCTCAAACGTAAACCTAAGTACCCAGAAGTTAGAATGTCTCCCCCAAATACCGTGACTGGAATTACAACAAAGTGATACTCTTTAAAGATCAAACACGCTTCAAATAATCATATGTCTCACCTCTTTACTAATTGACCCCATGGAATTTTAGATTTGTTCTATTGGAACAGAACGGCCAGAAGTGTTTTCAACCTATCTTCCTACCATATAGTCTTTTGGACAAATGAAGTCGGGTGGGCCCATCGATGTTAAGCAACGATGCCACATTCGACGGTTGGGATACACCAACATGGGATGAGATTTTTTTTTTGTTATAAAAATTTTAAAAAACAAAATTAGACTCACCTATAATATATAAGAGTAAGATTAAGTCTCTTCCCTAAGTATAGTGAGTGTTATGGAAAAAGGGATAAGATATTACTTGTTGTATGGGAATGCAAGAATAGTGAGTGTTACAAATGCCTACTGTTACGCCCCTGAATCCAGCAAAAACCATTAACCAAATACTACATCGATTCTTCTTACATTTAATATTTATTATATTTTATTAGATTAATTTATTTAATTTATAAATTAATATATTATCTAATATTATACTGAATATTTTAGAGATATTATATCATATTTATTATGATTAATTAATTAATTTTATTTTATTAATCTGCTCAAATTAATTAACTAGATTTTATATTAAGGATTAGAAAAAATATTAAATATACAGTAAGATGCCATGTGTTCTATGTTTGGATGTTAGAAGATTAGTTAATAATAATTCTCTAGTCCTTATATAATATAAGATTTATTTAATTAATTTAATTAATTAATATAATATTTTTTTAAAAAAATATTCTAACTATCTTCCATATATATCAATTCATTTTAAAAATTTAATGGCATGAATTATGAAGTTGCGCCAATGGAAATGCTTTTATATTCAAGCATACACGCGTATAATGCATAGAAAACATATAAAAAGTGTCTTTGAGTGTTTTATTTTTAAAAACATATTTCTATCTTTTTAAAAACAAAAAAAAATTATATCTAAAACAAGAAATTAAACAAGGACTAAATATCTTTTTGTTTTTTTTTTATCAGAAGATAGACTATCTAAATATCGAAGGAACTAGTGGTGTAAGTGGATGCTTGTGAAGAACTACAAGGGACACACTGAACAACAAGTTAGTCCACTCTCGTCCAGAGAAAATTAAAGACGATTTTTATCTGGAATGTGTAAAGGGAATCTCCACAACCAAAATAAAAACAAACTAGATTTGGACAAATTAACACTATTTCTAATCAATCAAATTAAATCAACATCATCCTTTAGTCAAAATAATCTACGAACTCGATCGCCTTCTTGATAAATTAAAGTCCTTTTGCTACCCTTTTTGCTTAAAAAATATCTATCCAAGATGATGCTATTCAAATGGAAGTTTGAGATAATTACACTAAAAAATATTTTAGAACACTAATTATACAAAAAAAATATTTTGTGGTTCCAATTACAGTATTAAATATTTTAAGGTGTTAATTACTTTACTAAAATTAATTTTATATGTTGGGTGCAGTTTTACCTTGATTTATTTATTCAAATAATATGGATTATTTAAAAAACTGTTTAGCGTATGTGTGGGTCTCACTTTTAATAATTTTTCAGTAAAAGATCTTTTTTATGGAATTTTCCCATAATCGCAAGTAATACTGATATAAAAATGGAAAATTTGTACATAAATATCTATTTAAAAATTTTATTGCTTATAAGTATTTTTTTTTTTTTGTTATAAAAAGACAAATGATATTATCTTTCAAGCCTTACAGAGATTAAAAGCATACAGAAAGGACAACATTAGCAAAGAAATGTGTAAAGGAGTTTGACATATAACTTGAACTTGAACAGTTGAAAAAAGTATAATATGAGAGAGAATCTCCTGCCCTAAGCACCTGGTATATTTTTAAACACAAAAAATATCGGTAAATATTTTATATATAAATAGTATTTATAATTGAATTTAGATACTTCTAAATAATAAAAATTTTAAATAGATATTTATGAGCAATATTTTCTAAAAAAATTATCAAAATATTGATTATTGATATATATTATTCCTACAATCTTTTATTAGAAGAGAAATCTTTGAAGGTTACGTTGTGGGGTCCACATTTTATAAAATTTTAGTAGTAATTAATTTTTTCCTAAAATTTCCCCAAATAATCAATAAAAAGATTTGGCTCCATCATGAGCAATCTTTTCTATGCAAAAAGTTGCAAAAACAAAATTGATGATCATTAAGGATATAAGTTAGAGAGATGAAATCAATTTTTAGAACTCAATTAATTATATCTATTTTTTTAAGGTTAAACTACATAAAATCCTATAACTTATAAGTCAGTTTCACATCATCTCTATAATTTTTAAAAATGTAAATTAATAATTTTAATATTTCATATTTTGACTACTAACCCCCTGCTGTTAAAATTATTGTTAAAATTAATAGTATTTTACATGTCATAACTTTAATATATTTTATTATTTACCATGTCATTTAAAAAATAACAATTGGCACTTGATATATAATTTTAAGTATTTTATACTTTTTAATTTCAAAAGAATATGATTAAATAAATATTTTAAATTTCTTTAAGCATCTTTATTTTAAAAAAATCATGGTCAAATAAACATTTTAAATAATTTTTTAATTATATTATAATTTTTAAATATTTTAATTATTTTTTTAATTATTTAAAAATAATTAAAATTATATGTTAAGTGTTAAGTGTTAGTTTTTAAATAAAAAGTAAAAATTTATGACATGATAAAAACTGTGAACTTTAACGGTAATTTTAACAGTAGTGGGTTGATATTCAAGACATGAAACATTAATATCCTTAATTTAATTTTTTAAATGTTAGGGAGATAATATACAATTGATTCAAATTTCATGGGAGTTTTTTGTAATTTAGTCTTTTTTTTAATATGTATATGTTAGACAATTTTCACTTATAATTAGGGATTGAGGGAACAATTAATAACTTTGATATGGACAGGATATGATGATAGGTGCGACTGAAACATCATCTAACACAGTTGAATTCGTAATGGCTCATATAATAAATGAGCCAAAGGTAATGGTAAAAGTTCAACAAGAATTAAATTGCGTTGTGGGAAATAATAGCATATTCAAAATCTAACATACTTATTATTTGCTATCATGAAAGAAACACTAAGGTTACACCCTATGGTCCCACTCTTAGTTCCTCTTACTCCAAGCGAAACCACCATTGTTGGAGGCTACACGATCCCAAAAGGCTCTCGTGTGTTTGTGAACGTGTGGGCAATACACAGAGACCCTTCAATTAGGGACAATCCTCTTCATTTGATCCCACAAGGTTCTTAAGTGATAATGCTCAGTCGTATGATTATAAAGGGAATGACTTCAATTATTTACCATTTGGGTCTGGAAGAAGAATATGTGCAAGAATGGCCATGGTGGAAAAGACCTTCCTGTATTGTGTGGCAACACTGATGCATTTATTTGACTGGAAAGTGCCTCGAGACCAAAAGTTGGGTATGTCTAAGGAGTTTAGTATTGAACTGAAAAAGAAAATGCCTTTAGTTGCTATCCCCACGCCACGATTATAAAACCCAGCTCTTTATGAGTAGGATATGTATATTAATATATCAATGTGGCGAAATCATAATCATGTTTATGTTGATATATATGAGCATAAAGTGCTTGTAGATTTTAAGTCAGTAATCATATTTATAATATTAAAACTCAAACTAAATCGACCAACCAGACTAATGAACAAGTGAATTAATCCTTTGATTAGTCTAATTAAGAGTTTTAGACAAATCGATCAGGTTAGACTTATATATTTATTTCCTTCCTTTATTAAGTTTGAAACAACATTGTTTTCAGTTTTAAAAAATAGCAATCCACCAAATTGTACATTCATTACTGTATTATTTATATATAAATATTTTATCTGCTTATCTATAGATTAGTGGTTTAATTTTTGTATTTAAATATTATTTTAGTTTGCTTCCCTCGACAGATTCTTTATGAGTGTGTACTAACGAATTTAGTGAAATCAATCATGTTTATGTTACAAGAAAATTACAAGTCAATAATCTTATTACATGTAAAGCTCTATATAACAAACGACCTTTTATGATGAAATTTCCAAGTGCAATTTGAAATAGAGACTATATCCTTCAACAACATCAAGCTTTTATATATCAGAGCGTGAAGTTAAAAGTTGAAGGTAATTAATTCCACATAGTGGGCATACTCAATTAGTCAAATATCACAAATTTAACCAAATAACAAAATAATAAATCTTATAACTAAGTAATATAAACTACTTAAGGATGTACTTGTTGCTTTAGGATTAATAATGCAACAGAACTATCAGAAAGATTAAAATTCTGGACTAAATAAGGTTATTATACATGTATAAAATAGACATATCAAATAAACAGTTCTCCTTAAAGTTTGCTCGATAACGTTTGGGAGCAAATAAACAGTTATGTATATGTAAAAAGAGAATGAAAACAAAATAAAAAACATATATATATTTCAAATAAAACTAAAAAATATATATGAATAAAATGTATACAAAAATAAAATCAAATAATATCTTATCAATATATTATGATATTACTCCCTGCATTCCTTATTGTAAACACATCTGCATATTTCATGATATAACATATTTTGTATAAAGTATTAAAATTTTCATCTGTTATCCCTAATTAATTATAAAACTTTTTAACTAATTACTAAACTTCCCTAACTAATGCTTTTTATCAAAAATAATTTTGATATTTTATATATAATAATTAATTTTAACTAATTTCAATAATTATGTAAAGTTATTATTAGTAACGTACAATACTTAAGAATGGAAGGGGGTGTATAAAACCAAAACCAGTTACCATAATCTATTTAATGTTAATTAAGTACAGGACAGTATATTAAATTGTGTTTTCATGTGACTTCCACTTTTTTTTTTTTACTTTTTTTTTGTACAAAAATTTTTGGAAAGAGGTTGGGCTCACCCACGATCCAAGGGTAAGGTGAAATCTCCCTTCTTCCTAGGCGATACTAATGTCAGGCACAGCGAGCCGTCCATTACCTTTAAGTGTAAACCTAGGTACTCAGAAGCTAGGATGCCTCCCCAAGTGCCACGACTGGAATCACAACAAAATAATACTCTTCAGGGATCGAATACGCTCCACATAGTCGCATGTCTCACTCCTTCATCAATTGAACCCTCGAACGATGGGTACTTCTACTTTATTATATGTTACTTATCATATCCCATGTAAGACTTCCTAATAAACTCGAGTCTATGCGTACTCGGACATCCTAATAACCTCTCCCCGACCCCTATATTAAAGATGTCACAAATACTAAGTCCATGTTGAAGGCGAAACACAGCCAATCCCATGTTTAGGCTTCAAATATGTCTGCAATTACTAGATTTAAATGATGTCTTCTCATAAGGAGGTCATGTACAAAACTTGGCTCTCTCTCAAATTTGATGATTTTGAGTTAAGATATAATATCCTCTACTTCATTGCCTATTTATTCTCTTCCCTCATTTTTCATAAATTGGAGCTAATTAGGGGGAAATTATTAGGAATTTAGGATGTCTAGGCTTACCTAAACACAAGGTCATTACACATTTTATCCATAGTCACCCCCTTTCAGCCTATCACTTTTCTTTTTTTATCATTTTTATAGAAAGTCATATATGTATGAACATCTTTTCGAAATAAAATTTTTATTCATGTTAGAAAATTATTATTATTGTGATGTTGTGCTATATCTTTTATATACAAGGTATAAAAACAAAAACAAAAAAGAAAGAGAAAAAACATATTGCACAAAAATAAAATAAAAAAGATAGTGCAAGAAAAATACAAAGAAAAAAAAAAGAGAAAGTCAAGAAAAAGGAAAGGAAAGAAAAAAAAGAGGAAGGAAGAAGTCACCATCATCAACTCTTATTAGCACAATGATCACTCCTATATCTACATGAATTCATGCTATCTATTCATTATTACATGCATATGCTACTTTCTATTATTTATATTCCTTTCCATCTGGCCTATTTCTAACATTACAAAATTATAAAGTCCTCTTGATTAAAGAATGCACATGTAACTGACGGCAGAGACTTAGAACTTTTACAAGCTTATGGTAGGGAGCTAGTATAGGCAGGTTTGAGTGAAAGAACCCCCAAAAGTTGAGATGAGTGAGATAATTATATCCCTAAGTATATTCTCTTCTATCATGTTCCTCTGTCTTAATTGTGTTCATAGAGATTGATCACATTGCATTATTATTTTGTGACCATAGCTGACTTGAAGGATTTACTTGATTTAATTATCACTTTCGTGCTCAAACTTCTTTAATTCCTCTACTTATTTTCAGTGTCTAACAGGATGTCCTTCATTGCTTTTCCTAAGAATGTAAAAGTTTAGTACGGGGGAATTTGATGAATCCCTATTTAATCATATTATTCATATATATTTCAGAGAATTTATCATGTTTAATAGGCATTATTGTAGTAGTTGTGGCTATTTTATTTTTTAATTAATTATATAAATTAAATGATTAAAAATACAATTTTCTTGTATTTTTATTGATTTTATTATTTCTCTTGATTAAATTAATTTGTATGAAGGATTTTGTTTTAAGTATTTCAAGAAATTAAAAAAAATGATGACTATGACCCACATCAACTATTCTAAAATTATATTATATTATATCCATGATGAAGGGGTAATTTATAATATTATATTAATATTATTTTTATTATATTAATTATTTCCTTTAATATATTATTATATTATAGTAGTATTATGGTATATTATATTTCATTTGAATTAATTCAAACATAATTCCTCAATATCTAACATTTGAATTTAATCAAATGATAACAGATAAATATGTTATATTTTCCTATTTTTTATTAATTATTTTATCTCTTTTATCCTATTACTTTTTATTTGAATTGTTTATAGGATATTTGAGTTAAAAAATATTATCTCTGGAGATATTGGAGAAGATGATAGCTTGGAAGGACATTGAAGATAAATGAAAATTATCATTGTCTTTTGGAGAGGTAACCAGTGAAGAAACCCATATTAACATGATTCACTCTCAAAAGCTATATAAAGGACCTCAAAGCTCCTTTATTCAACACCCCAATCACCACCATCACAATCATCTTCTTCATATTTTTCACAATTTCGTCCCTTTCCTTTTGAGTTATTGAGGAAAGATGTAGTGACTTGAATTCCTGTGCTTTAAAGTAGGAGTTGAACAATTTTATGAGTTGATATTTTTCCTTTTATGCAAGTTTATGATTTCCTAGGTTTAGGTTTTAAGATTTTTATATGTTAGATTCGTTGAGACACATGTGTGATCAAACTCTTGGAATTTATTATTTCAATTTATCATTTGGTATTCTTTATTTAATATCTTTAGTTTTCTCTTATAATTATTTATGTTAGGTTCATATGTTTAGTTATAGGGTATTCGTTTGAATATCCATGTTAGAGAAATAAATCATTTATTGATTAATTTATCACATGCTAAGTGGATATTTACTAATCATTCTTGATATAATTGTATACTAGATCTAGGTATAATTGTGGATTGTTTGATTATGATAATGGCGGTTGTCTAGGTTTTACATGATAGGGACTTAGCATATATAATTGTTATAACTCTAATATATTATTGAACGATAATAGCCACACATTAATTCTTGGGAGAGCTCGCCTTATTGGTAATATTCTTCTATACTTTATTTTATTTTTATTAATCCCTTTAACTTTCTAAAAATTATTAATCAATTTCTCTTCCACTCTTCCTCCTTCTCACATTTAGTCTAATTTATAGTTAAGCCACATATTGACTCCGCTTTAAGATCGACCTAAGGTTAACTCCTATACAAATAGGGTTAAAACTAATAATTAATTTGAGCGCTAACGACAAACGACATCACTTGGCCAACTAAAATAGGTTAAACTATGCAATTTAGGGTTTATAGCTTAAAATTTAGTATTTAGAATTTAGGGTTTACAAGCAGCAAATTAAATTTATTTAGGGTTTACAAGCAGCAAATTGCAAAACCAATTAAAAAAGTGTGCCCAACCATAGTGCAGTACCAATATGCCAAGTCTAAAAAGACAACTACGATAGCACCGACCATATAATGGTTTGAATGAAGGAGTGACGAACAAGAAACCTCCGAAAATCCACCATTGAAGTTAACGAAAATGGATCAATACATGAAGAACCATGCAAATCCTCATATTTATCATAAGCATAAGTATACTTAACACACGTCTAATAGCTAACACCTAGATCGCATCACATAAATTGAAATTAAATAAAGATCAGTATAGCAAACAAAAGCCGTTGAAATTTTAAGAGCCATGAGTTCCCCCAAGCTAAAGCACCCCAGCCGAATGCTTTATATTAATTCCTGAAAATTCCTAGGAATAAGTTTTTCTATAGTAGTTATCATATATTTCAATATAATTAAATCAATCTATCATATTTATAACCTCCCATCAAGGTTAATAATAATAATAGGTAATTTTGAGTGAATAATATCTTAAACTATATTTGGTACGATTGAGTCAAGGGCCATAACTAGGAGATATTTTATTCAAATTAGTAAACCATAATATCTGGAATATATTATAATTATTGTAATATTCAAAATATCTAAATTTAATAAACTAACAAAGCTAGAATTTCCAATTTTTAAATATATCTCAATAATATCCCCATACAATTTATCTATTTGAATTAATAAGATATTTCATAATAATAATTAATAAAATATCTAACATTAACTAGAGATTAATCCTGGCGACTAAAACATGTGACGTGTTTGTAAATATTTTAGATACTTAGGCCTAAAAGATTATAGTGTTGTGGTGAGTTTTAGAGTTGTAGAGAGGTTGGATTTCAGTGCTCATGACTGTGGTCCGATCTGTACTGACTAAATAGTCGGTCTTGATTTAAATTTTTCAAATGATGATTTCGTTTTTTAAAAAAGTATTTTTCTTACAAAATAGAAATTAAAAGGTTATATTTATTTGAGATTTTGCATCTATTAACAAATGCAAACGGTAGTAGAAGAGGAAGACAAAGTCATCACCGGTGAGGAAGAGGGAACCGTTGTTGATGAGTACGTAGAATGCCTAAGGTGGAGATTAGGAATTGGAAAAAAGATGGAGGGTAATTTGATCCTGAAACAATCTTTCTAAGGCTCGATCATTTTTATGAAAAATCAACTTCCAAGAAAATAACTACGGCCAACTAAAATAGGGTAAAATATGCAATTTAAGGTTTATAGTTTAGAGTTTAGTATTTAGAATTTAAGGTTTATAGTTTAGAGTTTAGTATTTAGAATTTAAGGTTTACACGAAGAAAATTGCAAACCCAATTGGAAATGTGGGCCCAGCCATAGGGCAGTACCACTATGCCAACTGTAAAAAGACAACTACGATAGCACCGACCATATAATGGTTTCAACGAAGGAGTGACAAACAAGAAACCTCCTAAAATCCACCATTGAAGTTAACGAAAATGGACCAATACATGAAGAACCTTGCAAATCCTCATATTTATCATAAGCATAAGCATACTTAATACACGTCTTTTTTTTTTCAACTACTTACCACACGTCTAATAGCTAACACCTAGATCGCACCACATAAATTGAAATTAAATAAAGAGCAGTGTAGCAAACAAAAGCCATTGAAATTTTGAGAGCCATGGGTTCCCCCAAGCTAGTCCACACCAGCCGAATGCTTTATATTGATTCCTTAAAATTCCTAGGAATAACGGCCTTTTCTATAGTAATTATCATATATTTCAATATAATTATATTTATGATTTTATTCCAATATAATCATGTTTGGTTGACAATAACAATGAGGATAGTCTCTCCCATCTTTCCTTAAAAAAATTAAGAATCTAGAATCATGATCTTGTATTTGGCCAAAAAAGAATCTTGCATGATCTCATATATGTTAATCCTTACTTCCACCTTTCTATTACTTCATTATCTTAAAAATTAGATGCGAATAACGATTAATGATAAAAGATAACAATTAAATTAAAATTAAAATTAAATATTATCTAATAATGCAAAATATCTAAAATATATGAAAATCTTAATTAATTATTATTTCATATCCCGTCACCTCCTCTTACAAAAATCTATTGGATCCTGATCTGCTAAAGGTGGACTTGATAAAATCTAACACAAGGAAGAAAAAAAAATTACACCTACTACATGAAATGATAAAATGCTAAAGAAAATGGAATCTCTCAATTTGGTCAAACACTTATCACATTATGAGACAACCTTGGGTGTTATCTTCACTAAAATAGTCTTTAATCTCATCCATCGCTTGAGTGAATTCTGGAGCAGGTTCAACTAAAAGCGGTGTCGTTTCAAGGCTAGTAGTGTCGTTGAAACTCACTCCTTCTGGTTTTGTTTCTGACCCTCCTTCATTATGTGGACTACCCTTTTGACTTTGATTCTCGGTCACATTGGATTTTTCGGATGAATTCTTGTTCTTAGACTTCTTATCGCTTGATTCCTTTGTTCTGCTCCTTTTGAAGGGAAAAAAGTTCAGCATTTTTAATGCCATGCTTTGAAAAATCTATGTGGTTCCTTGACTTCCAAGGATCCTTTCCTCTTCAGCTTCTTCTGTTTTAAAATCATCAATAAAATAGATTCCACTCATCATTAGGAAAAAAATAAATAAATAGTTAATATAATTTGTGGTCTCTTAAATTTGCACAAATTTTAATTTTGGTGCATTAAATTTTAAACCATATGTTTTTATCTCTTAAGGTAAAATGATCCAATATTTTATTAAATGACAGAGACCAATATTTTAGACAAAAAAATTTAAATGATTAAAATTAAGAGTTTGAAACTTTAAAGGAGTAAAATAAAAATAATAGTAAATTTAAGAGATTAAATATTGTATTAACTTAAAAATAAAAGTAAAGAAATAGAATAATTATATTACGCAATCAGGGTCAGAAAATAGTGTGTGTGTGTGTATGCAAATCAGTTATTTCTGAATTGATAGAAGATTAACGTTTTACTTTATTTTATACACCAAGATTAATCCGGTTGATAAGAATGTGACTCATATTCTACATTATATAAAATATCTTATTTTTGTATTTTTGAGTTTGGCCATGTAATTAACTAAACATATATCATAACTATTAATATAATGCTGAATAAGAAAGCTAATACTTTTCAAAATTCCATATTAATGCGAAGAATGAAAGTACAACAAGAAGAATCATGAGTCAAGAAAATAAGGGATAAAACTAGAGATGATTCTTTAACCTAAATAATGTAAAATTGACGAACTTGTAAAGTGTGTTAAGTATAGGAGCAATACCTTTTTAATACATCAACTTGAAAATATTCGTTCAGGATGATATGGAAGTATATCAAAAAATAGTTGTGTATATATATATATGGTGGAAAGAGACCTAACGAAAATACGAAATCATTAGCTACAAAAAGGAACTAAAATTATTAGGAAAGTTTGTAAGGAAATACATTGTAATGAAAATTGGAAGACTTCATTCAATCAGAAAGTTTCTTATTTTTTAAATGAATCCTAAATAAAATAGGAAATTATTGGCGTTAATGTTTTATTGGGTATTTGGTTGCTTTGTTTACAAGTTTTCTAAATATATGAGGGCCACGAAGCTTTATTTAAGGAAAAATATTAAGAGAATTTAGATTTATATAATGTTGGAAAGTGGGTTAATCCACTTTTGGTGGATTAGACCCAAACCCAATAGGCATTGGGGCCATTGTGAGAATAAGGAAGAGAGTGGGGTATATATGTGTAATATACTCCATATGAAAAGAAGTGAGAGTTATCCACCAGTTTTGCAAGAGGAGAACGTGGGGGAGTAAGGAGAGTTTTCAGTTCCCACTTCCCCTCACTCATGCATGAATATACACAGGCACAGAAGCAAACAAGTCAGTTGTGTGCATTCTGTATTTTCATTTGCTTATTCTCTCTCTGTGCAGCGTCCATTCTCTGGTTCCTTGGTGCATTTGTTGTGTAAATGGACTGTGAGCCTGCAAAAGGTACTCCAGTTTTGCGTAGCTATCTTGGTGAATCAAAGTAACATTCAAGGTACGCCCAAAACTTAAATATAATATTTTTTATAATTATTCTACTCCTACTAAAAGGGTTTGAACTTTAATTAGTCACCATCCACATTGAATTTTAATCTTATAAAGGTTTAGACATTTGTTACTATCTGCATCTTATCTTACATTTTAGCAAATTTGGATGCTTTTAATTGGAAAGCTGTAAAATATGCTTTCTAAAGCCCTATTTCTAAACCGATCCTTATAGAGACGGTTTAAAAAGACGACTTATGGTATTTTTGTAAATAAGATGAAATCTTTACACTGGATGTACACATAACTGGTGTAGAATATAATTATTACACCAGATACTTCTATAACTGGTGTTAAATATACTTTCTACACCGGATTTAATTTCAATAGATGAGATTAGCTTCGTCTTATTCTAACTCTTCAGGTTTTTGTTTATGCTTTGCCGCTTCTTTTTTGTAACTTCTTCAGACTGTTTGTTTAACTTCTTCGGTTCCCAACGTTTGTAGTTATTATGATAGAAGGCCAATTATATTCTTCTATATTCTTTTCTGAAACTGTTCTTATTCCTCAACCTTATATGTATATCCTTCCTATGATCAGTACTTTTTATCTCATCACTTTATCTCTATTTTCTTTTCTTTTCTTCTATCTGAACCCTCCAATGTCTTCTTTCTCACTCATACCTCCTTCTATGCAGCATAAAAGGAACAGAGACAATTTTGAAGATAAACATCTTGACCCAAACCTTTCAGTTCCTTCTCCTCCTCCCTTGGTTGTCATTTTGATGGAGCGTCTTGAAGAACTTATCATGCGCTTCAATGGCCTGGAGGACTTTGTGGAAGAACTAACTTTGAAAGTTGACAGACTAAAAGACCGTTTTAGAGCTTTTCGCTCCAAAGTTTATCAGCATCAATAGAATGATAGCTTCTATAATCCTGTTAATCCTCCCTACTCTGAATCCAGAAACTCTGACTCTAAGGAGTGAAAGCCTGCAACCTTTATCTGCCCCTCCTATTTTATTTTTTTACGTAATTACAAAAAGGAGAGAATATATTATATATAGGTTGATAGATATTTTTTTTTTTAAATTTAAACTTTTGATGTAAAGTTATTAGTAAAGTTTGAATGAATGAAGTTTCTTGTTCTGATGACATGGTGTTCCTTTTATTTTTCAAAAACAAAAAAAATACAACAGATTGAAACCAGACATGTCAATGTTAGTTGTAAATTATTGCATTTTCTACACCAAATATAAATTTCATCCGGTGTAGATTTGGTTATGAAATAATTAAGTTTAAATCTTTTTACACTGGTTGTACAAGTGACCGATGTAGAATAAAATTACTACACCGGATACTTTCATAGTAGGTATAAAATATACTTTCTATACCGATTGTATATATGTCTAGTTTAGAAAAAATTATTTCTACACCAGTATTCCATTTCATCTGGTGTAGATTTGCTTCTCAAATACACTTTAATTTAACCGAAACTCCCTTCGTGCCTCCCATCTCTCATTTTGCACTGATTCGCGCATTTAAGTCTTCTCATCCTTCTGTCACTGTGAGTTTTGTTTTGAACTCCTTGTCTCGAGAACTAAAAATTTGTGCACTACTGGCTGTAGCTTTTGCTGTTATTTGTGTGGATTAAATGCTGTCATTTACTTGTTTGAATTGGTGAGTTCTTCCACTTATGCGTGATGTATTTTCTCCTATAATTAGCTACAATCTAGGTTGTCTTATTTTCTGGTTTTTTAGTTTTTTAGTCTTCCACAAATATAGATCGTAGTTGGATAAATGCTAAACAATAAGTGTTGAGTATACTGAGGGGGTGAAGGAGTTTTTGAATTTTTCTAAACAAAATGGTGATGATAACAATAGAATATTTTATTGTCATTATGTGAGTTGTTTGAATGAGAGGAAACAAAGTCCTACATATATGTACACTCATCTAATTTGTGAGGGGTTTTGCAAGAGTTACATAATATATGTATAGCATAGTGAAAATATGAAAAGGTCGAGTGCATCTAAACAGGTAGAATAGACCTTTGATGATAACATGAATACTGATGATCGGGTAGATGACATGATTCATGATGTTGGATGAAACATCCTTCCTTAGACCCTTCAGAGTACCCTTACGGAAGTAATCTTTACTTTATTAATTCTCTCCTTCCGAAAATTCTGGCACAAAATAACTCTACTAATTCGGTAATTCCCATGAGAACTACCATTCTACGTAAGTACCCAGGAAAGACTGGATGAATCGGCTAGATCCACTCACTTCCAGCCTCCTTAGACAGTACCTACGTACACAGTACTTCCATATTCTGCCAATACAACGGCCTCTTTTAATCAACATCCTTAAATTTCAACGACATCTTCTAGTAAATATTCTTACATATACTCAATTGGAAGTATCTTAGATTATTGGAATACCTCTTACCCTTAAAAACATGAATTTCCAAAAGTTAGGCTTACGGGTACTGTTCATCGCCACTGTTCACTTGGAAATTTCAGATTACAGCCTAAACTTTGGAAATTCATAATTAAATCTAGAAAAATCATATTGAGGTGGTTTCAAATTATAATGAAAGCTATTTCATTTAACTTTGAAGGAAAAATATGAAACTGAGGTTTCCTTGTCCAAATGAAATCAGTTTATTCGTTGAAAAATACTGTTCATTTGGTAAATCTGGAAGTTCCAGTTTTCTTACCTCATTTTCAAAAATTCATTTCTCTTAGGTTACTTATCAAAATGAGTCGTGTTACATATGGATTTAAATCTCCATATGTTTACTTTAAGCTCATAAAATTTCGTGGAAAAACTCATTCATTTACTATATGAAATTAACGCATGAACCTCATTGCCTCTGAGTAGTCATATTATCTTATTCCAGATTTTAAATCCCGACTTCGTAAAACTCATAACAATTCGAGTTCTTAACCAAATGAGGTGTTCTTTGTGTCCATTTAAAGATATAGATCTTAGCTATATTCATACTAAATTTCCTATTAAAACTCGTCGAATAAGTCACTTAAACTATCGTTGGAAGCACACTACCTCGGATCAGATTTGGGAGTAGCATTCATCATACACACCAAAACATCATCTTGCAAGTAAAGTGCACACTCTTTAAGTTATATACAGTCATCCATCTACATTTACCCTTTTGCCTTGAGAAGATCCAGCACCTAGAGCATGGTTATTGATATGGGAGGAATGAGATTTCATGAAAATCTCAATAGCAAGTAATACAAACTATAAGGTTATGCATGCTTGATTAAATGCCTAACATGTTATCATGCAATGGAGCTAATTTATTATCATAGATGAGCAAACTCTAACATGCATATTGTCATGACATAGGTTGCAAGGAGTTGCACATATTAATAACTCATCATTATCATCATAATCATCATCACATAACATATCATGCTCAACCAAACTTCATGCATAACAAGCAAGCATATTAATAAAACAACATAAGTTTATAGTTAAGTATTCTTGCTACCTCTTATGAGTCCTTGTTCTTTCCTTCCCACAAATGTCAAAACCTAGACATAACAAAACAATTGTCAAATTATAACTTCATTCCAATTAAATTCCAAGTCTAGGTTTCATTAAGTCCCTTTCTTTCTCTACTTTGTAACATATGTTTACATCTTTCTAAGCTAAACTCTCATGGTTCATTTCCACATAATTTTTCATGTAGAATCCAAATATGAAATCAAAAATTCCAGAATTCAATTGCTTCCCCATGTTCTGTACAGAAACCGAAAGATAGCTCTAGTTTTTCCAAAAATTCTCATTTTGATTCCAATGCTTCCAATACTTGTTTTCCTACTATAACCCCACACAATTTTCCATTCTAAACCCGTTGAAAACATCACAACCATGAAAATCCAACATATTAACAGTGAACTCGTACTGTACAGAACAGAATACCCTCTTGAATTCATAAGTACACATGGATTCCTAAGCCATTATCATGTGATTCAAGCTTGTTTAAGCTTGTGTAAACTGTCCAGAACATAAAACTCATGTTCCTATCACATATCCACAGAAATTCCAGCAGCATTTCCCCAAGATTCAAACCTCAAAAACCATTTAAACTCAGAAAATTTTGCAAGAGGTTCCCCAAGGTTTCTTGCTCACAGTTTGTGCAGAAATATGGGGGGTATTTATAGAAAAATTTTGGAAAAATTGAAGGCCAAGATCATCTTGGGAACTATTTGATCTAAAGGCTTAAGATTAAATCTTGGAATTTCTTTTCTTTTTCCATTTATGACATCACCACCATGACATCATCCAAGGGACACCTTATGGGACACTTGGCGCCATTTCCATGGGGGGAAGCTCCTAGAAAATTTTAGTCCAATCAGTCCCATCCGGTACCGGCCCGATCTGATTTTTCGTAAACCGGACTGTTTTCTTAACCTAATTTTTCTGAGACTTCATAATATATTTTATTCAATATTTAAATCCCTCATATCATTGACATTTTTATACTTGGTTTAAATTTAACTCCAGATACCTTGGAAAATGACGAAAATTCCTTTAGTGCTTTTCCTTGCACTATATTAAACCTAAGGGCGTAATTGTCATTTCACACCTCTTTAAACCTTGTCAGAGTATATACTGACTCCGACTAACCTCTCCTATACTTGCATTGGCATTTTGGCCTGTCCAAAATGACCAAAATGCCCTCCATTCACTTCTATTTTCTTAGGACAACACAGGGGCATTTTCATAATTTCGCACATTTCCGGGGTTTCTCGGGACACTAGCCCACCTATCAGTCCAAGTGCCTTATTGGACCTTAATGATGCCATTCTTGGGCCTTTTAGGGTTCAATACCTTTATGGCATGAATCCCTAGAAAGCTCTCCCGGCGATATCCATCAGTATTTTTTTCCACAATAAATTCTATTAAAAATTCTATAGGATTCCTTTTCTGATCCTATCGATTTTATAAATTCTCATATTAATTCTAGGAATTTACTGGAAAATCTCATCTGATTCTGAGATCCAAAAAATATTGTAATAATTTTATCTAACTTCAGAAATTTATATCAATTTTTCGAGATCTCAAATCAAAATTCTGTGTTGCGTCAAACAACCCGGAATAACTTCTCTATCCACTAGAAAAATTTGGGTCCGATCAGAACGCTGTCATTTTGGCCTATTTTCGGTCCAAATTTCCCGTAATTACACTTTTGCCCCTTGATTTACCATAAATCACCTTTATGTCCTCAACTTTTCAAAATTACACTTAAAGACCCCACCTTTTTGTCTACCTTTACTTTTAGTCTTAAACTTTCCATAATTTCACTTAAGTCCTTGTATTTTCTTTCTTTTCAATTTAATCCCTTTCTTTACATAAATGGCCACATCTTTTCCTGAAAAATCTCACATATATTTTATTCAATCTGTACATACAAATTAGTACAGAAAATTTGGGATATTACATTGGAGAAGATGCTTTTGCGCGGTCACATGCATATGGTAATATGTGCAATGATGCAGAAAAATCTCTATACCCAGGGTGCAGAAAATATAACATGTTAAATATGGTATTGAGATTGGTAAGTGTGAAAGCACGGCATGAGTGGAGTAATAATGGTTTTTTAGAATTGCTTGAGTTGTTGCAAGACATGTTTTCAAAAGAAAATGTGCTACCCAAACTCACTATGATGCGAAGAAAATAATATGTCCTTTAAGCATACATTATAAAAAGATTCATGCATGCCCAAATGATTGTATATTGTACAAGAAAGAGTTTGAAGATGAGGAGAAGTGTCCAATATGTAAGACACCAAAGTACAGATCAAACAACTCTCCTGCAAAGGTGTTATGGTATCTTCCAATTATACTAAAGCTTAAGCACCTCTTTGCTAATAAGGATGATGCAAAAAAAAATGTTATGGCATGTGACTGAAAGGATTTGTGATGGAAAGCTTCATCATTAGGCTAATTCTTTGCAATGGAAGAAGATTGATGACTTGTTTCCCAAGTTCGGCAATTAACCTCGAAACCTAAGGCTTAGACTTAATACAGATGGCATGAACCCTTATGGTAGCTTTAGCAGTACACATAGTTCATGGCCCATCCTCTTGATGATTGACAGCCTAAGGGCTCGACCTCTTGGTGATTTACAACCTATCTCCCTTGTTATGCATAAAATATAAGTATGTAATGTTGTCTATGTTAATGTCAGGATTAAAACAACTGGGAAATGACATAGACATTTACTTAATACCCTCGATCGAAGATTTGAAGAAGCTACAAGATTGTGTGGATGTTTTTTATGCGATTAAGAAGGAAGTCTTTAATATGCGGCCATGATCTTTTATACAATTAATGACTTTTCTGCATACAAAAATTTGCCAGGTATAGTGTTAATGGTCATAAAGCATGTCCAATTTGTGAGGAAGGGACTTGTTACTATCAACTTCATCATGAAAAAAAGATAGTTTAACTAGGTTATAGGATATTTCTACGATAAGACCACCTATACCGTCGATTGAAAAAAAAATTGGTGGCCAATAATTTGAAAATACTCCTGAGCTATTGACTGGAGAACAAGTTTATGAAAAGGAGAAAGACATTAACATACTTTTGGTAATACTACTAAGAGAAGTGAGAAAAATGTATGAAAAAAATCTATCTTCTTTGAACTTCCGTATTGGAAACATCTTTATGTAAGACATTGTATTGATGTCATGCATGTGGAGAAAAATGTGCGTGACAGAATTGTTGGAACACTTCTCAACATATATGGTAGTTCCAAGGACGATTTCAAGGTAAGATTAGATTTGCAAGAAATAGGAATATGAGAGGATTTATATCTAAGGCCAGATGGTGAAGGATGTAAAATCCTCCTAAAATATAATTATTATTAATTATTTAGACCTATTTTGTACCCAATATAATTTTAAAAAAATATTATAAATGAATTTGGCTTATTTCAAAAAAGCTAACCATAGTAGAAAAGAGTTTTACTAAAATCTAAAAGAAACTCTACAATGGTTATAAAAATAGCTTTTCTTAAAATTCAAATAATTAATGTAATATTAGAGTATGTATAATGAAACCTACTGTGGCAAAATACAAGTACCCTACACATACCTTTAAAGGAGAAGACTATACAATTGATATAGCTTTAATCAACCCTCTGAAATTTTTCCTAGGGTCTTAAGATAAGACTATCACCTGAAAAATATTAACAAAAATAGGGTGAGACAAACATCTCAGTAACTAGCAATTCTACTCATCATGAGTACTAACATGTGCTCATGAGGTGTCAAGTGGGACAAATCACAAAATACAATATATAAAAAATAACATATTATCATAATAAAATCAAATGGATAAACCACCCAAGTTCCTCCCATCAAACCAACCAGTTGCCTTATTCCCGCCGACCAAACCCATAGGTTAGTTATAACTGACCACTCAAAAAGCTAACTGATCAAGCAGTATGGATATGCCAAAATCCACAGAGTACCTAACCAGATTATGGATTTGTTCCCTCTCGATAAATAGGTTGGAGTGTCGTAGCCCCTCAGTAAACAGGTAGGGCACATCCCTTGGTAAATTGGTTGGACAAAAATGAACCATCGAGCTCTAATGGAGGTTATACCACGTGATAGAAATATAACTCTATCATCACCTATCCCCAATGCATAATTCTCAAAATAATCATATTAATCAAAATCTTAATAGTTTGATAAATATCACAAAAGGGTTTTTCTCAAGATAATTTTCTTTAAATTCCAATATCAAGATATAACAAGTTTATAATCTCAACTCAAACTTTCTTAATTAAACTTTAAGTTCCATAAGACTATTTTTAATAAAAATAATCAAACAAGTTTTCTCAATATAATCATATCAACATCAGTAGATTTATATATATCAAAGCACTCACAAATATCACATTAGCACACACAACGAGTAGAAAGTGGTTACCTCTCACTTAGATATATGAATAATTACCATAAAAGATCTGACAGGTAAATCTTTGCTTTAGGTGAGTTGAACTAAGGGCATGTTTGGGAGGGAAATAGAGGAGAAATTCTTTGGGAATAGGAAATAGATTGAGAGGGAAGACTAAAAAGAGAGAAGCTGACTCAATAATTAAGTATGAGGAATAACTAAGGGCCTTAGCTCTATTTATAAAGCCATAATAATTATTCAAAATTCAAATCCATATCTAAATCTGAACCCAAATCCTAGTAATTCCCTAACTAATAATAACAATCAAAAAATAAAATCTTAAATGGGATAATAGTAGGATAATCTAGATATCCTATTTTATTAAAAATACTAAACCATAATAATTTAATTAGATAATATTTTTAAATTATTGATAAATAATATTTTTAATTTTAATTAAACATAAGGATACAAATTAGGATGTTACAAGGGGAGTTATTGTGTTGAATAGATTAATATTTTATCTAAGGATGATAGAAGAAGTATTTGTGAGTGTCTGTAAGGAACCAAAGTTCCCTCTATATACTCATCTAATCTTAAGAAGATTGTGTCGATGAAAGATTTAAAATTAGTAGGACAAAAGTCTAATGATTGTCATATCTTGATGCAATAATTACTCCTAGTAGCTATTTGAGGAATCCTTTAAGATGATTTGAGACACATTGTAACCCGACTTTGCTTCTTCTTCAATGCTATATATGGCAAAGTCTGAGATTGAAAAGTTGGATGAATTGGAGCACGAGAGTTATGTTATTTTGTTCCATCTTTAAAAACTGTTTCTTCCTCACTTTTTTGACATCATGGTACACCTCATCGTTTATCTAGTACGAGAGATAAAACTATGTGGCCCTGTATTCTTACGATTGATATACCCAATTGAAAGATACATGAAAATTCTTAAAGGGTATATGAAGAATCCAAATCGGCTTGAAGCATACATTGTTCAAAAATATGTTTTCAAAGAAGCTATGGATTTTTGCAAACACTACATGTCTAAAGTAAGACTTACTGGTCTCCCCAAACCCTGTTCCAAACAGGGGTGTTGTCACATCTTCACTTTCCTAGCTTCATCTTCTCCAAACCAGTATCCTATTATATTTGGAAAATATAGGGATGAGATTTCAGGGGAAATCTCAGTATCAAATGATACTAAACAATGTATGTATCAATGATTGGTATTAGTGCTTGCTTGTGATTGTGTCAACTTAATGTAATATTCATGCTTCCATATAACATATAAAATACAATTGGCCAAGGTAATCATAGCACAGAGCTTCAACAATTACATATTAACATCAATCAATCAAGCCATAACACAATCAACTATACATTCAACACATACAAGTTTAGGTAAGTTTACTACCTGGCGTGTAGCCCTTCCTTTAGTCCTTAACCTTTGATCTGAGGTTTCACCTTTTCATAGGTCAGATCCTATACATAGTATAATAATATTTCATGATTATGTTATCCAACATAACTCTACTTAACTCAAGTTTATCTTTAGGTAATACCCCTATCCTGACAATCCCTTAACTTCCTTTCTATCCACGGCTAACCTTATAGAGAGAGATATTTCTCTATTCTAACTATTAAATTTATAAGAACAATCCTCTAATTTATTAGAGCAGGGACTAGAATAAATTACTTACCTTATTCCTAAGCTTGCTAAGTCCCTAAGCTCCTTGGATTGCTCCTAACTCAGCCAGAATTCCTTCTTTCTCTTCCTTTCTTTTTTTCTTTCTCTCTCTCTTCCTTTCTCTTCTTCTTGGCCGTGGGTGTGCTTTGGAATGGGAGGGAGTGAGGGGTATTTATAGGTGGAGCAAGGTAGAATGGATGGCTCAGATCAAATCACGATGAATAGCTCAGATCACTCAGCTTCCTCAAGAAGCTTCGCTTGCATTATCCTGATGACATCATCATCCTCAATGACTCATCAAAATGACATCATCTATGGACACCTCACATGCTTAGGTGGCGCAATGGTTGGGACACCTCACCAGCTGACTCAGCGCTTCCAGAGAATTTCAGAGTCTTATCCCAGAATAAACGGATGAGATCGTGCCACGTGTCCTTAGCTTTTTCTTCTTCCCTTAGATTAATGCCATGTGGCATCTTGATGGGTCCCATAAGGACACCTTTCACGCCACCTCATGGCTTCTAGATAAGTTCAAAGCTTTATCTGATCAATTTTCCAGTTATCACTTCAACAGGGTAACTTTACTTTATTGAAAACTCATTAAAATATTACTTTAATGCCACTTTAACCTATATAACTATTGGGCCACGTTTTTAGACTCTTGGAATGTTATCTTGGGTCTTTGATCAAGCTCAAGCACCCTGATGGCTCAATTCCAAAGAAACATCTCTTGGCAAATTACCAAAATACCCTCGGTCCCTCTTTATTTACTTTAATAAGTCTAGGGGCATTATTGTCTTTTCACACCTCACCAGAGTATTCCCTGACCCTGGTCAACTATCCAGATAACCTTCCTTGACTGTCTAACCTTAGTCAAATGAACAAAATACCCTTTACTCATTCTTTAACTATTTTATAACACAGGGGTATTTTCGTTATTTCGCACATTTTCTGCATATTTCTAGACACTGGCCCCTTTTACCCGATAAACTGATATCATGGGCCTAGCCTCACTTGGTGTCATCATGGTCCTCTATGTGACATTATCTGGGCTCATTCAGTCCCAGTTTGCTTACTGCTTAATTTCCCAACCAGATATCGAGCGTTCACGAATTTCCGTCAAAATTCACTAATATGTGAATAACATTTTCTATAGAACTCCTTTCGAGATTATGTTAGTTCCTTGACATCTGGCTTCACAGGACGTATATTCTTATAACTTTTCACTCATATCTGAGGTCCAGGAGATCTGATAAAAATTTTAGATAACTTTCAGACTATCAGATAAATTTTAGCTATCTGAAACTCTAATAAAATTTCTATATTATGCTAGGTTAACCAGCATTATTTTCTCTATCTACTGATGAACTTTAGGACTAAAATGCTTCCGAGCAGTTCTAAGCCACTTTCAGCTCAACTTTCTATAATTACCATTGAGCCCTTGGAAACTTTTATTCTTTTCAATTAAGTCCCTTAACTTTTCATAATTACACTTAATGGCCCACAACTTGTGTTTAATTTTATCTTTACACCATGGAACTTTTAAACTTTCACTTTAGTCCCTTTCTTTTCTAAAATGACCATTATATCCCTAGGAACTTTTACTATTTACACATAAATCTCTATACTTTCACTTATTTGCAGTTTAGTCCCTAAAAATCCTTTGTATGTTTCTGGGACTTTTGCTCAAAGGGGTCTGGTAGCCTATCTATTTCAAGCTACTTTCTGAATCTCTAGGCCTAAAAATTGGGATGTTACAGGTGTCAACGCGTAATGTCGGTGAATAGTATTGATTGTAATAAATTATAGCAAATACACTTACACATCTTGAATAACATTGATGAAGTTTAAGACTATATAGCTGTTCATAAAGAGCTTGTCAGGAAAAAAAATAATAGAATGACGGAGCAAAAGTTGATTAGAGAACACAACAAATCTTTTGCACATTGGTTTAAACAGAAGGTTGAAAATGAGGATTGTATTTCTGATTCAATTAGATGGTTGGCATATGGTCCTAAATTGAATGTGATATATTGGAATTAATTTGATATCAACGGGTATTCCTTTTATACGAAGTCCCTAGATGATAAAAGTAATGTGCAAAATAGTGGTGTTATATAGTGGCTAAAGCTATGCACTTTTCTAATTCAAAAGACAACAATCCTAAATTAGCAATCATCCCTTATTATGGCATTGTTGAAGATATTTGGGAGGTAGACTACTCCAAATTCATAGTTCTCGTGTTCAAATGTAAGTGAGTTAATGTAAACAATAGTGTTATGGTCAATCGGTTAGGATTTATACTAGTTGATTTGAATAGTACAAGTCTTGGTATGAATCTTTCATTATGGCAGACCAATCAAAGTAAGCATTCTATGTCACTGATCCTCCAAATAAAAGATGATCTGTCGCTTTCCAAGGAAAAAGAGTTGTTGACAATGATGATTCGATTTGTGAGACCCCTTCTTTTTTAATAGGTTTACTAAAATTGAATGAAGAAAAAGTGGATTTTGATTGATTTGTATGTGAGTGTTTTATGTTTTTGATGTAATATAATAATGCAATTAAATTTCTTGTTCTGATTGCATATTTGTTTTTGATGTAATAATGCAATTAAGCTTCCTGTTCTGATTGCATATTTGTTTTTGATGGAATAAGAATGAAAGTTTCTAGTTTTTATTGCATATATGTTTTTGATATATTAAAAATGCAAGTTTCTTATTCTGATTGCATATTTATGTTGGAACTTCAGGGGATGGGGTAATAAAAGAGTAGGTGGAAAAAAATAACTACAATATTTAAACCAGATGTACATGTTATCAGGTGTAAAAACCTTGTTGTAGCATTTTTTTAAATAAATTAAAAATATTTTTTACACCGAATGTAAATGTTATCCGGTGTAAAAAGTGATATGAAAATAAAAAATGAATGGTGGCATTTTGAAAAATAAGTTGATAACTTTTTAAATCGGTTATTGTGTTAGTCAGGTTTAGAAATATGCTTTTCTACACCGGATGTCCATTATATCTGATGTAGATGGGGTAATAAAATAGGGTGTGGAAAAAAATAGCTACAATATTTAAACCTAACGTACATATTATTAGGTGTAAAAACTGAAGGTGTCATTTTTGTAAATAAATTAAAACCAAAACCTTTTTTACACTGGATTTATATATTATTTGGTGTAAAAATTCTTCTGAAATTCAAAAAATGAGTCGTGGCATTTTTTAGAATAAGTATATAACTTTTTAAACCAGTTATTGTGTTAGTTAGGTTTAGAAATTTGATATACTACACCGGATGTCGTGTATATCTAGTGTAAAATAGCTACTGAAAATATATTTTCAAAGCCCACCTCTTGACGTTTCTCTCATTTATCATTTCTCAGGTTTTCTTCAATCTTCCTTCTTACTTCTATCATTACTCCACTCGTCGTGCTCTGTGGTTTTCGTGGGGCTTCACCATGCTTAGTTGTTCTTCTATGTTCTCGCTCTCATTGTGCTTTGCCGTGTAAATATTCCCGGCACTTCTTTTCTCGTGTACATGCTTCACCGTTTACGTGTTTGTTAATCTAAGTTTTCTAGTTTTCTTGTGACAAATACTTGCACTTCCTTCCATAGATAAATGCTAAAGGAACAAGTTTTGTGTATTCTGACGCGGGGAAGGAAAAAGGGTTAAGCATGTTTACTATGTTTGATTTTGTTATTGCGTATATAGGAATATGGGGGTAGTGTTAATCAGAATGAGGCTAGAGATACTCCAAGCGACTCTATGCAAAGGAGGGGCAGAAGTATGACGCAATTGAAAGACATGAAGGAAGCAAAAATGCTACCGATTGAGTTTGACAGATATTGGAACGCAATTGGGGAACACAAGACCAATTACATAAGTTATGTCAACCTCCTGCACACAACAAGCCTAACATCACTAAATAGACTTGGAATGATATTGATGATCGCGTGAAGAATCAAATTTGGGACACTATCTAGTTATAGAAACTAACTATTTTATATTGTATGCAGACAATATCAAAAAACACAACTGTTTGTTGATAACTCTACTTTCAATGGCGATTATTGCAGCTCACTTATGATGTTCCCAATAATGAAGTCTTGAAGAAGAAGGCGTTGCCTTATTGTGCTGAGCGTTGGAGGGCATTCAAGACACAACTAGCTCATCATTATGTGCATGGCCAGCCTCATCCTTCTCCATGCAGCAAGTATCAATTCATTGAAGAAGCTACTGGGAAAGAATTTGTTAGGATTCAGACTACGCCAGCAGCTATAGTGAGTTGATCCATCTTAGAGTGTCCTGCGTGTATATGTTGTCAAAAGGAATCTTGCATTTCCCAAGTTTCTTCCTTTTGTATGTGTTGGCAGCAAAAGCAAACGTATAAGATTATCATATAATACTCCTTTTCTTCCTTGATTTTAACTACTTCAAGTCTTGTAGAAAAAAAAGGGCAAAAGCAATTGAACACGCTCTCAAGATTTATTGCCCATACATAATGTCTCTACGCGAGGGCTGAAAGAGACTTGTTGGAGGCCAAGAGAAAAAGGCTAGAAGAAAATTCTGAGTTAGATCCTAGTGTTATTCTTGCTCCCCTATCTCCAATATGTCGCGAAGACAAATGGTTGTACACTCACCAAAAAAGGAGTTGATCATATATAAGCAATCACACTCGTATGATTGCGAAAAAAATTATAAATACTACTTCTATTATTTTATTTTATAGACTAATTATATTATTTCTTATGTTATTCTTTATATGTTATAGACTGATATTAAATAACAAGAGGCCCATAGATCCTTCAAGTCAGATGGTAAGAATGACATTTTGATTATTGCTACGGGCAAACAAGAACATGGAGGCTGTGTCAGGGGAGTCAAAGGAAGTGTGAGTATAAGAGATTATTTTAGAGTATCTCCACAATATACCCTACATGTGGTGCCGAGGGTAGAGTTAGAATCATTGTTGGCCTATATAAGGGCAGAGGCTAGGGCATAGGCAAAAGCTTTACTTGAAGCACGATTACAAGATGGGTTGGCAAAGATTAAGGAATAAATATTGTCCATGATGACATCAAGGCAACAGGAGCAAAGTGCCCCCAAATGCTCTTAGATGTAGCCCATCATAGCACTAAAGGGAGCTGTTGCGTGGCCGAGCCAGTGTTAGAGGATGTTGAACCTTGTGATCTATATGTAGAGTATCCTCTTAGACGGTTAGTGGCACATGATTTTATCCATAGCTTAGGGGCAACTATCTACCACATCCAAATTCAAGACGATCAATTAAAGGTGACAGTTAAAGACGTGGTAATTGAAGATACTCTTGTCCCAATTTCTACTGATGAGGTGAAAAATGTGAGCCAGGCAAAGGGGACTTTCATATTGTGGCCAAAGTATCTTGTTTCGGATCACGTTGCATCATCCCCGAGCCAACTTCCCACACCTCCCACTTTAAGTGCCATACAACGTGTGATCCTATTGGCATATGACAAAATGTTCCATGTGTATGTGTTGCCTATGAATTCAGTTGTGAGTAACGTGGGGGAACTGGCCTTTATTGGTAATGCCGATGTGAGATCTCTTATCACTCCTAAGGATGAACTGACCTCCGGGTGCATCCAAATATTTTTGATGTAAGTCTAATTTAAATATAAATATATGTAATAACAAAATTCAACTCTTATAACTAACGTCGTGTTTACATTAACTGTAGGTACATGCGAGCTGAGTTGGTTCTAAGGGAAAACATGGTAAGTTCGGATTCTTATGCCCAATTCAGATTTATGCAAAAGGGACCTCTCAAGCTTTGAGACTTCAATATATTTCAAGGAGGCTCGGTGAAACTGGTATTGATTGTTTCTTCACACCATATATGCAGGAGTGAGAATAATAATATTTTATTTTATTTCATACTAGTTTTGTATTTGCTTGATAATAATACTCATTCTTTTTTAATTTCTACAGCAACCATTGGCAATTGATCATCTTATGTAAGCACAGTTATAAAATTTTCTTCTTATGCTCCCTCCATTACAAGCCATCGGTTGATGTCAACAAGATTATGAACAAGTGAGTTTTCTTCTACAGAATAATGGTTTTTGTAATAAATTGTTTACTAACTTTATAACTTGGTCATAGGGCTATGAGGATATTCGCAATTGCAAGGGGTTTTAAGCACGCCAACTCTGTGAGGGACCCTGAATAAATTACACCGAAGGTAATAAAAGTATTAAGTCTTATGCTCCACTTTTTGATGATGACAAATATTTTTTATAATATTAATATTACAGAGTCGAAGGCAACCCAAGGAAAGCAACTTATGCGGCTTCTACATGGTTAGATACGTGATCAATATTATCGTGTTAAATAGGACTGATCTAATTGAAGAGGTAAAATTGTATTTTTAATGATTTCATATTTCTTGTCAATTTAATATATATTAGTAATGCCTTAATTTCTTTGATTTTAATTTAATATTTCAGATGTTTGATCAATCTAACCCATTTTCTGAACAAGATATTGAGGACCTACGCAATCTTTGGGCTGAGTTTTTTGTTTAATTCATTTCTTCTCAATAGTATTTATCTTTCACTGAATACATTTTTTTTATTTTTTGTTCAAATTGTTGTATTTTTTTATTGAATTTTATTAAATAAATAATATAATGAGCAATTGAATTCTGTCTCTACTATCTTGAACTCTGTATCTGCTGTTGTCTCTTTGAGTCATATATTTGGACAGTTTATTTATGGAGCTTTAGGGGATGGAATAATGAAATAATGAACAGGTCATTTTTTAAAATTACATTTAAACCGGACAAAAAATACCAACAGGTGTAGAAATAATATATAAATATTATAATATCTATACCCGTTGTCTTTATGATGACGTGTAGAAAATGGATTAATCTACATCAGACGTAAAACACACCCGATGTAAAAAATTCCATTCATCTACAACGGACGTTCACATAACCGGTGTAGAAAATGTATTCATCTACACCGGATGTCCTTACAACTAGTGTAGATATTAGTAAATTATATTCATGATATCAAAAGGGATTGGTTTAAATGTTAAGAATGAGCCTTCTACACCTTATTTTCTGTCCCGTTTAGAAAAAGATTTATTCTACACTAGTGTACCGCCCAATTTAAAAGGTGTACACTTGCTATACGGTATATTTCTACACCAGATCGTTGTCCGGTATAGAATACCATTTTAAACCAGTTTAATAAGCCTTTTTTTTTGTCGTAGTAGCCTCTCCCTTTGTTTTCATTTTAATTCTTGAACATTAATCAATTTAATGACATATATCAATCCTTAGATGTATTGCTCAATACAATGCATTTTAGGATGATAAAGGAGAGAAATTCTATTACTCCATTTGATTATAAATATAAGAATTATATAATTAATTTATATATAAATAAATATGGTGATTTTTTAAAAATACCTTATTAATAAAAACACTCTTTAATATTGGCCTAAAAAAACTTTCTTTAACATCTGTTATTAATAGGGATAATTTAAAAAATATTTATACAAAAACTCGCTTTAGAAGTTTTTTCTTCATGATGCACTGCCATAAAAATATATTGTTTGGATATAATAGGTTTAAAATTTGTTGGGTATAGGCTAAATTATTACATATTTAAAAATGGATTTAGAGCTCAATATCTCTTTGGAAGTTTTTTCTTCATGATACACTGCCAATAACAATATATGGTGTTTGGATATAATAGGTTTAAAATTTTGGGTTAGAATTTGTTGGGTTTACGGTAAGTTATGACATATTTAAAAATGGTTTTGGAACTCAATATCTCGTAGAGCATGGGGTAAATAACAAAACTTATAAAATATTACTTGTAATTTTTCCAAGTTCAAGCATAGAAAAATAAAGTTTAATACAATGTTCTCATAATTCACTCTCACTAAATTATATTTTTTAGTATTTCAATTTTTTTTAAATTATTAATCTCTATATTTTAATAAAAATTTTGAACATTTTATTTCTTTGAGGATAAAAAACCTATCATTTGAAACTATTGAGACAAAAAACAAAATGAGAATAAATTATAAAAATAAATATTATAATTTTTTGATCCTAATATATAATATATTTAATTAAATTAAAAAAATAGTTAATATAATATATATATATTTTAAAATATTATAATTATTTTTTTAATTTCTCATCTTCCTTTAATTATTTTAAAAAAGTATAATATAAATAATTTAAAAAATATTAATAAATATATAAAATATATTTTATATTTAGAATAAAAGTATAATTTTATACTGAGAAAAAAAACATAACGGCTGATTATGGTGAAACAACGGTCAGAGTTGCTTCCTTTACACCAAAACGGTGCGAATGTCATCTATCCGATGAGCATGAAATGAGAACTCCAAATCTAAGAAGCGCTTGTGTTAAGCTTCCCACAGTGACAGAGCCATGGAGGCGCTGAGATCATGGACTTTAGGCTCGCTGCCACTGAAGCATCTGTTTGGCCTCGCCTCTTCCTCCACCGCCACCATTAGGAGGACACCTTCTAGGGTGGTTCTTCGCTGTTGCTCTTCTTCCACCATCAACACCACTTCCAGCAATGTCGACCAAGGTCCTCCCAAGGGCTCTGGCCGTAACCGCCGGTCTTCTTCGTCTTCGTCTTCTACTTCCGATAGGGAAGCTATTAGAGACATTCGGTTGAAGAAGGTAAGGCTTACTTGGCTTCTGCACACGCGATGACAGAAAAATGTTTCAGTATGATTGTGTTCTGTGATTTATAATTTTATTTCAACCTTTTGTTCTGAGTAAAGCAGAGGGATTGGGGTGTGAGGTTGAGGAGGTTCTGTGATGATATTAGTTCTAGAGGTAGTTTGCATTGTAAGATGAAAATTGTGAGCTTTTTCTTTTTTTGATTTAGTTTTGCTGTTGGGTTATGTCCAATTTGTGGCATAGTATCCATCATAGGGACTTTAAAGAATAAATATTAATATTTTAATCTTGGAGTAAAGGTAATTTACTATTTTCTATTTGACACCTTTCCCCCCCTTTTCTAGACAATCAGTTGGGGAAATTGAGTTGCAAACTTCTATGTCAAGTTTCTTTCTAGGGACAAAGGCCCCCTTCAGCTATGGATAGGAGAGGCAATGTGATAGGTTTTGTTTAACTGCTTGACTTCTTATCGTAAGGCGTGAAAACTGAAAATTGATGTTTCTATTTCATTTAAAGTCAAATCTTATCATTTCCACTATAACTTCATTCTTGTTTTGTAGGTTGAAGAATTGAGAAGTAAGGGGCTTGACCCATATGCTTATGCATGGGACAGAACTCACAGTGCTGATCAGCTTCAAAAAATATATAAAAATTTAGAAAATGGAGTGGAATTAAATAGCGAGAAAGATCAAGTGTCTGTGGCAGGAAGGATTATTGCTAGGAGGGCATTTGGAAAGCTTGCCTTCATGACACTAAGGGATGATTCAGGAACTATTCAGGTATTTTTGAGACTCATTTTATTCTCTCTGAACACTCATAGTAGGCAGTTCACATTGCGATGTCAGATCTGAGCTTTTGTGTAGTTCTTATACTTAAATCAAAGTTGAGTCTTCATATAGTTTGTTGCATTTCTTAATTATAGTAATTTTAGAGCATGTGCTGCTTCTATGCAATAAGTGTTGGAGTGAGGTGCGGACTGAAGTTATTGAAATCTTTAATTTCAGCTTTACTGTGATAAAGAGAGGCTCCCAGATGATCAATTTGAGCAAGTAAAAGCATTTGTTGATATTGGTGACATACTAGGTGCTAGAGGTTCTATAAAACGCACTGAGAAAGGTATCGCTGATATTCTTCTTTAAAATTTGCTTTCTTTAGTTCATAATTCTTGGGTAGAGTTATTACGACTTGCATTTCTAACATTCTATATTATGAGTCATTACCTAAAATGCTTTAGTTTAGTTTATTTCTTAATATGTTTCATTTTTGTCTTTGGTAACAAGACTCAACAAGAAAAAGGACAGAGAGATGCTAAAATATTGACAAATTTTATCATATGAAACATGAAGACTTTATTAGACCATGTTGTACAATTTGGAAATCTGCATTTGGAGGACTTTTACAATTGGGAATGCCATCTTCCATGTGGATTTTTAGTGGGGGTCTGAACGAAAGTTGATCGGCTATTTGTAGTTTGGCTTGGGCACATTATTATCTTATGTTAGTTGTGTTACTTTGTGTATAATTCTAAAGAGAAGTTAGTATTTTGAGAAGCTAAAAGAAGTCCTTGTGCGGTTTTATGATATATTTTTAGATTAATTTTCATTACTTACTATGTTTTTTTCTATCAGCCCTATGGGTCTTTCAAGGAGTTGGATTTTTGGTATTCTATGATGATGGGCCCTGGGCAAATAGATGTAATATGGTAGGTTCTAGGGCAGTTATAATGATTGGTGAGGAGTCCAAAAAGTGGCCCTGGGCTGCATTACTATCTCATGGGACTAGAGGTGAAGGAAGGGGAGGAGGGGAGTTGGTTACAAAGAAGGAAATACGCAGGATGGATTTGACATGAGTGAGGTTAGCAATCTGTAACTATGTGAAACTAACCTCTCAAATGCTAGCTTAGAGTCTGTTTTTTCTGCTATTTTCTGTTTTGTTCATCTGTTTAGACCTACACTGGCAGATTATCGTTAATTTGAGTACCATTTTGAGCTGGAGTTCCATCATAGACTTGTAGGCCTTACATGTTTTTCTCTCTAACATACCAGGTGTAATTTTTTGTGTGCATTCTCTGCCTGTAGCTGGTGTTGGCATCTATTACCACTTACTGGATAATGACACTGAAAAGAAACTCTACCTTCTAACTGTATCATCACTTTGTATTGGTCTCACTTGCCATTTGGAAGTCATTTGAAAGGCCAAATAGGCAAGGCAGAAAACCCGTTTCTTGTTTGTCCAATAAAGGAAATGTTTCTTATATTGAGTATTGTTAGAAAGTGCAAAGCCCAGGTCCAAAACTCCTACCCTTGACCTAGCTGCCAGTTTCCTACATTTGTTTGAGATGATTATTTCCTCTTTTATCTATCATTATTGTGCATCAGTTTACAAATTCAAAGCCGTGATCCATTAAGATTATCCTTATTTATGGTTGCGTGATTTGCATTTTGCTGGTCTTTTACAAATATCTTTTATTTGAACATACCTTATCTTTTAATACAACTACTACAAGGGGTGGGGCATTCCTACAATACTTGATTTTCTGCCTTAATATCCTTGCTTCTTCCTAATGTTATGTTATTTTTCTTGTTTTTCTTCATTCTTCAGGGGAGCTCTCTATTTATCTGAAGTCTTTTGTGATCCTTACAAAATCTCTGCTTCCACTACCTGACAAATACCATGGATTAACTGACATAGATAAGCGTTATCGCCAGAGGTTAGTACACATTTCAATGTTTTGCGTCCCTTTTCTCCATTTCTTGGTGTGTTTAGTGTACTTTTTTCTTTTTCTTTCTTTCTCAGTGAGAAGAGAGGGTTTGGTTTGGGGGCATGGCTTCTTGGTTTGTACAATGAAAATGATGTGTTTAGTTTGACATTTTTCCTACTTGCTTTTTCTTTAATAATGTTCTTAAAAGTTATTCTCATGGCTTTTACTGTTGCATTGGGTGTTAGGTTCTCACAAAGAAGGAGCTTGGGGTTACCTTCTAATAGAGAATAAAAAGTGTAAGAGGGAAAGAGAGAGAATGAGAGCCAGAAGAAGAGAAAGAGAGAGAACAGAACAGAAAGGGAAAGAGAGAAATGAGAGAAAGGATAATTCTTCATTCTCCCAAAACCCTTGATTAGAATACTGACCTTTTCCTCCTATATTTTCAAACATGGTGTCAAACATGTATGAGAAGAGATTAGATAATATATTATTAATTCATTTAAACTAGGGATTAAAGATAAATAAAAGGAAAACTATTTTACTTAAGATTAGGATAATAAATTAGTAGTTTATGTTAAATTTATTTTAATTAAATTGGCTTTACTTTTGAAGTGATCAGGAACTATTTCATGGGGTATATATAAAGCCGTCATCAATTGTATTGAAGTAGATTTTTGTCCATTTTGGATTACACTGTTAGTTTTATTCTTTATTTTTCTCTACCAACTTCCTCCCCCTCTTTATGTTTCTCCCTCTCCCTTCTCATCCACTACCATTCTGCATCATAGTGATAAGCTTATTCACATTTGTCATCAAATAATAGACTTGACTTATTTTGTGATAATAGATCCATCCTTTGGGTGTTCTAGTCCTTCACCTCAGTTTTTCTACGTAACTTTTGACTACTAATTTTCACTTCATTTTGCTTTTCAGGGTTTTATGTTAATAATTGTTCTTATTTCTATGTTTTCATGTGAATGTGTATTGTATGCTTCTATTTCCTTTGTGTGCCTCTTGTTTTATCTGCTCCACATGTCTTCCTCTTTCTTTGTTTTGTGATTTTTCAACTGCAGTGTAGTAATTGAACTCTACTTAATTTGAATATTTCTCTGGTCATCATTTCTGAACTCATTGCCTTTTGTTAATTCTGGGTTTCTAGGAGGTTTATGGGCTGAAACTTGGCTAGCCCTTTTGTTTAAATATTTCTTCCTGATGTTTGTTGTGTTTAGGTATGTTGACATGATTGCAAACCCAGAGGTAGCAGATGTATTTCGTAAAAGAGCAAAGGTGTTTCATCTCTCTATCAGAATAGAACTGTTTGTGATGGTTCACATCTCATTATTTTCTATGAATATCTATAATAGATGATTGGTCCTTTAGTTTAGGCTTTGAAAGCTTACTATATTTAAGCTACCTTTTTTATTGATAAATGCCAACAGATGCCTTCTGCTTTTAATGTCTCTATTGGACCACAACTTGGATACAATGTTAGGAGTTGATGCTTCTAAATAGAATAATTACTGAAGGAATGAGTATATGGGAAGATAAAAATAAAGAAAGAGAAGTTAATGCATAATGTATCACCGAATATTTCATTCATTGTACAACTAGATTGCTGGCCTTTGCTTATTTCGATTGCTAATACAAAAAAGTTCAAATTCCACGCATTATGGCAGCTGTCATGCTGTCTGATGTCTGATTTGGTAAAACTATCCATCACATATAGCTATATTGATTATGGTTCATGCTTTAATACTTTTGAAAGGTGAATGAAACTGTATCCAAATCAAAACATATTACATCAAAAAGAGGCATTAACCCCTATGGAAAAAACTCGCATTAGGTATAGGATACAAACAGAATCAGTCTGCAAGATAGAAACAGACCCAACCCAGAAGATGTTATATGTTTTACCTAACACCATTGTCTACCAACAAAGTAACAAGTGTTTTTTTTGGCTAGTTTATGACAGATCTGCATATCATCAGGGAGTAGTTCCTGTAAAAAATCAAAGGGTTTTTGCTTGTCAAAAAGCATAAATCACAGCACAAAACATAGCCATCCTAAGCTTATGCAACAGCTTTTTCTTCCTTCTAGTTTGCACAAAAACATGTAATGAGGATAATCTTTAACAGCCAATACCATAAACCATTGTTTTCTTTGAGATATTACCACAGATTAGAACACCCAAGAAATAAATGACCAAATCTTTCTAGATAAGCTTGACAAAAATTGCAAAGGTCATCTTGCTTTAACTTAGTAGCTAAATGTTTAGGATTTAGCTACTAAATGTTTAGGACAATCCTTAGTAGCTAATCCGCCATGGAAGACCAGCCAAGTAGTTATTTAATGTTTTGGCCGTATGTACCCACTCTAAACAATGGAACACCGGCGGACTTCAGAAGGGGTAGGATGAAAACTCCAATAACACTCCTACAACTTCAATATTATTTTACTGCATTTGGATTTTTTTTTTCTTGCATTGTTAATTTTGATTGCCTTCAGGGGTGAATATATTAAATAAGATATCAATAGTTGATTTTCAACTGATTATTGTTTTCACTCTGTGCATGATCTAGTAAGTTCTATGCTTAAATTAATGTAACTCTTTGCCTTTCCAAAGATTGTATCAGAGATACGGACAACAATGGACTCCTTAGGGTTTGTTGAAGTTGAAACTCCAGTTTTGCAGGTTTGTTATATCAATATACCTTCAAGTTTATGTGGATTCTTTTATTTGATTTTAGTTTATCTTGGTAGAGTTTCTGAAACAATGAAAAGTGCAAAAGTTTTTCATTGACAGTTGTTGGTATCCTAAAGCAACAGGCATCATATAATTGTTTGATCTTCCTCTTCCTGTTATAATTTAACGTAATGTGTTTTCTTTTAAAATAATAGTTATTAACAGTGCTTAGTGCACTTTTAGTGCCAACTACAAAGGACCCATAATGTTAGCCTGTTGGGAGAACTGTATAGTGTGTATTTATACGCACACGCGCGCACACACAAAATGCACAGACTTCAGAAAGTGGTATTTTAGTTGTTAACAATCATTATAACAATCTCAACGACTAATTGCTAACCTGTATGGTCGTTCTGTCATTTTTTATGCTTGTATTTTGGCACATTGTTGGTCTTTTGTTATGTTGGGTCTGATCCCCTGTATTTGCTTGCATGCTTCACAACTTTTTTTTAATTTAGAAATTTACTTTTTTCAACAATGCTTTTTAAATGCCATCATTTTTGGAATTTATTTATATCAGCCCTGTTTTGATTAATTTTATCGTCCAGGGTGCAGCTGGGGGGGCTGAAGCCAGACCATTTATTACATATCATAATTCTCTTGAAAGGGACTTGTATCTGAGGATTGCAACTGAACTGCATTTAAAGAGAATGCTGGTGATACATTTTGTAAAATGAACTGAAGAGGCTTCCCGGGGCTATGAATTTAAAGTAGCTAACCACTTTGATGTGTTTTTTATGACAGGTGGGAGGGTTTGAAAAAGTATATGAGATCGGCCGGATATTTAGAAATGAAGGAATTTCTACTCGTCATAATCCTGAATTTACTACTATTGAGGTAAATTTTTGAGCATGCAGCAATGGGGGTGCATCTTCAGGCACCTATTCATTTTGTTTTCAGATGTGATAGATTTACCTTAAGAATCTTATATCAATAAGGTTAGGGGTGGTGTTTGGTATGAATATGAATACTGGTTGTAATTAATGTATTTCTAACTATATGTTAACGACATTTTGATTTATTAATATTTATCATATTTTAGATGTATGAAGCATATTCAGACTATCAAAGCATGATGAATTTGGCAGAGGAGATTGTCACTCGGTGTGCTCTTGCAGTTCATGGGAAACTTACTGTAGATTACCAGGTAGATTTTGTTTTTGGTCAATTTCATGATGTCATATGCAAGTTATTTCAAATATTTAACTGAAATTAATGGTCTTTTCAAATATCCCCTTTTCTCATGTAGTTGCTTAGGAAGAAAGGTAATTTCAAAGACCATCTGGTCTTTAAATATGTTTCAAGTTTTATTACCAGGGTACTACAATCTTGGGACAGGGAGTTAGATTTTCACTTCTCAACAGAGTGATTATATGTTTTTCTGTATCACTCTTGTGGTAACCAATTAGATGAGGTTATGTTGACATTATATGTTTTTCTGTATCTTGGGACAGGAAGTTAGATTTTCACTTCTCAACAGAGTGGTTATATGTTTTTCTGTATCACTCTTGTGGTAACCAATTAGATGAGGTTATGTTGACATTATATGTTTTTCTGTATCTTGGGACAGGAAGTTAGATTTCCACTTCTCAACAGAGTGTTTATATGTTTTTCTGTATCACTCTTGTGGTAACCAATTAGATGAGGTTATGATGACATTATAGTACTCTTCTTATTCTACAATTCTGTTACACTAATTCATGAGTCATAACATTCTTCAATTACTTCAATTTTCTTCCAATACCACAAATCTGCTGAAGAGGGATAAATGCACTTATGCAGGGGAATGAAATATGTTTAGAGCGGCCCTGGAGAAGGGATACAATGCACAACCTTGTAAAGGAAACTTCTGGAATTGATTTCAATGAGTTGGGAAGTGATCTCAATGTTGCAAAGAAAGTTACCCTAAGCACCCTTGGCGATAACCTTGATAACAAAGATAAAGCTTCCATCGAAGCATGCCAATCACTTGGCCACCTACTTAATGAGGTTGATTAGCTTCTCTATCTCGTGTTTTAAAGGCATTTATAGTCCTCTTTATTTTATATACTTGGTTTTGTTTGCAACTAGTCCCTTATTTTTTTTTTCCTAGTTGATTATTCTTTATTAATACATTCAACTTCCTTTTGGTTGTACTTTGGAAAGTTTTTGTATTTTCAAATTCACTTATATAGACTAAGCAGTTTGTTGGTCTTGTTTATTCAGGTTTTTGAGATTGTTGTAGAACCAAAACTTATCCAACCTACATTTGTCTTAGACTACCCAATTGAAATATCACCTCTGGCTAAGCCTCACCGAAGGTAGTGATATTTAAACCATCTGCTGATATTGTCATGCTGTATATTTTGGTATTTCCTGCCAATTGCTATTAGTTTATCAGGATCCATAAAGCATAATGCCTTTTTTCTTGACATGTCACAATTCAACATAGTTATAGTTATTGAATATCTGAGGTTAATACCAAGGTTAGCCAGTGAATCAGGTCATGCAAAGTGGAAAACTGGCACCAGTTTGGTCTGGAACACCCTCAACTGGACCTCCTAAAAACTGCCCTATGACTGGAAAATCTAGTTAAAAACCGGATAACCAGTTAAAAACTCTACCAGTTCTAGTTTTTGTAGAAAAATTATGAAAACTTTAAACTTAGTGCCTCTTAGATAGATAGCCAAAGCCCAAGAAAGGATCCTTAAGGACGCTATCAAGGCTGTAGAGTAATGTTTCTGTATGAAATAAATCCCTTGGAAACTATAATTATAATGAAGGACAAACACCAAAAGTAATAAAAAGCGATAGAAAAAACCTATATGTCCCATTTCATGACGATGCCTTCACTTCCTCCAACTGCTACTTCTCCATCTCTTAGTAATTTATACTTGAAAGAAAAAAACCTCTTTTTTGATTTCTTCTTCCCCATATAACTTGCTGGGAAAAAATTCATGTTCCTGCAAGTCATGGCTTTCACATCCCCGATTTCACGCTTGGCCTGTCATGTGTTCTTCTCAATTCATATAATACAGTTAGAGCCTTCAATTCCACATCTGTAATACAATCAAGTTCTGATCATTGTTGCTATACATACTTCATTGTTGCAAGGCTAAAGCTTACAATTTGTGTACGTGAACTTAAGATAACTTAGGTTGAAACTCCAACTAGATATTCCTACTATATTGAACAGTCCTCCTGTTTCCTCATGCTTGGCATAAAAACTGTACAGTGTTTGATGTCTTGAGCATGAAAAGAGTGCTTACCGATCTGCATCTATAATTACTACTTCTATGTCTTGTTCTAATAGTGACATGATACTTAATTTTTCTCCTAAAATTAAATATCATGTCACTATTGTATCTACCACTTGATAAGCAATTCTAATTAGCTCTGATCCTCCTACACTGTTTTTGGACAATACCTTTTATTATACACTTTGTTTTCCCATTAGATTCACAGGTTTGACGGAGAGATTTGAAATTTTCATCTGTGGTCGTGAGCTTGGCAACGCATTCTCTGAATTAACCGATCCAATAGATCAGGTAAGAAAATTTTTATGGTATCTTTCTCCAGAATCAAGAGATCATTGATTTGAGGCTTCCAAGCTTTCATATTGTTGAATGTTCAATGGCTTATTTATTTAGAATTGAGCTGCACTATAGAAAAATTCCAAATGTTGGATCTGCCTCTCAAAATCAATTTCTTATTAGAAATTAGTAACTAAGTTTTGCAACTAAAAATTTGATGCTACTAAAGTCCAAAAACCTCAACTTGTAAATTGGGTAGCTATTATGATGATAAGGAGACCTTAGGAAGAACAGTAACATCAAGTCCTCAACCAACAACTATTATTTATGCACAATTACTGGCTCATAGCTCTCCATGGCAACAAATAAATTCTAAGGATGACTACACTTGGAGAACTTCAGATAACTGAATCATAAGTTAACATCTCCAGATCATAAATCAACTTCTCAAAACATAATCCTTCATAGCAGTCGAACAGAACTGAGATTGAAGCAACATATACCAGAATGCACCACAAGTGAAATCTCAGGAGCTTCAACAGAGACAGCCATCCTGTGGTGAACAAAATCAGGAAAAGAGGAGAGAGAAAAGACAAACTCTGGAGAGAGACAAGTGAGCAGGAAGCCAAATGACAGCATATATAAGAATGCATCACAAGTGAAATCTCTGAAGCTTCAACAGAGACAGTCATTCTGTGGTGAACAAAATCAGGAAAAGCGGAGAGCAAAAAGGGACAAACTCAAGATAGAGACAAGTGAACTGGAAGCCAAATAACAGTGAAACAACGCTTATATGATGGGTTTACATTCTGACTGAGAAACTCAAATGACTTATTAAACTTTGGAAAACTGATGTATATTCTAAAGGCATATTCTTGCTTCACGACTAGAGGCACTAGATATCTTGAATGAAAAAGTTGTTGCACTGGAGGCTCGTTCTCAGCGTCAAGAACGCATACCAGGAAGTCACCGTTTCAGATTTGGAGGAAGCGACGATGAATCTGAAATCCACCAAAATAAATATCCAAGGTTACTATACACAAGGATCGATTTTCCCAAGTTTAGTGGAGGAGACCCGCGGGGTTGGATTCTTAAAGCTGAAAAATATTTTAGATATGAGACACCGGAAGACGACAAGGTGGACATCGCGTTGATGTATTTAGAGGGAGACATTGTTGATTTATTCTCATGGACAATGGGGCAAAGAATAGTGGTCTTTTGGGAGGAACTCGTAACAGCACTCCAAGAGCAATATGGACCTCCGGTATACTAGAATCCAGATGAGTATTTGTGCAGCTTTAGACAGACGGGTTCAATACATGAGTATCATTCTGAGTTTGCAAGAAGGCAAGCATGTGAGAAATTGGCCTGATCACTATCTTCCGGGGGTGTTTATCAATGGCCTCAAGGAGCTTAAAGCTGATGTGTGAATTCACAAGCCCAGAACAGTTTACCGAGAAACTAGTCTAGCTTTAGAATATGAAGCCAAGCTGAAAACATCTAAAGGGCCCAAGCCCAGTTCTGCATACATGGGCCAGCAGCGAACCAACTTGTTCAGTCATTCTGATCGTGGGAGCACCAGCGCGCCTCTCATCTCCCACCAAAACTCCATTGCTGCTCCATCAAGGAACAAGTCATTGTTGCTACCACTATCCGAGATTTAGTGCTGGCGAGATAAAGGCTTGTGCTTCAGATGTGGACACTCTGTCCCGTCCCAGTTCTGTCACTAATGGAGATCACTGATGAAGGGGAAGAAATCTTGCCACCAATAACAGAGGAGGCTGACGCAGACGAGGAAGGAGTAGCTGCCGAAATTTCCTTCAAAGCTATTTTGGGGAGGTCGTCGGTTTTTAGAAGGGAAGGCCTGTGAGTCTCTGGTGCTTATCTTGGTCGATAGTGGGTCGACCTATAACTTCATTTCAGAGGACATTGTCGCTAAACTCTAGATGCCTTCGCAAGCTACTCAGATCTTCAGGGTCCAGATAGGTGACGGACGAACGGTTAGGTGTAATCAGGTTTGTGACGAGGTTGAGGTACAAATTTCTGATTTGAAGATTAATCAACAATTTTTCCCTTTCCCATTGAGAAACACAGATCTTGTTATGGGAATTAAGTGGTTGGTTCCTTGAATACGATCCAAGCGAACTGGAATGAAATGTTTGTGATTTTTTAGGTAAATGGGAAGAAGTACCGACTACAGGGGATTAACTAAAATTTAGGCTCACTTGTTCCACTCCAGAATATGCAATGTGAACCTGAAACTCCACATGGGATTACCACGGAAGCAGTTATGGAGACCCTCTGTCAACAGTTTCAAGAGGTCTTCGCAGAACCTCGTACACTACCTCGTCCCTGTGAGCTCTACCACTCCATACCATTGCTACCAGAATCTGTTCCACCCAACTTACGCCCATACTGGTACCCTCACTATCAAAAGGACGAAATTGAATCACAAATTGTAGATTTACTTGAACGTGGTTTCATCCTGGCTAGTTCGAGTCCTTTCGCAAGTCCAGTGTTATTAGTAAGCAAGAAAGATGGATCCTAGAGGATGTGTGCGAACTGCCGACGCCTCAACAAAATTTTAGATAAGTTCCCAATTCCTAACATCGATGAGTTATTAGATGAATTGCATGGGGCTGTATATTGTTCTAAATTGGACTTACATTCTGGGTACCACCAAATTCATGTACTCCCTTCAGATGTACACAAAACTGCAGTTCGCATTCATTCAGGACACTGTGAATTTTTAGTGATGCCTTTGGGCCTCACCAATGCACCAGCCACCTTCCAATCAGCCATGAATGAATTGTTTCACCCATATCTGGGAAAATGTGTGCTTGTATTCTTTGATGAATTCTCATATATAGTGCTGATATTTATCAACATATAGAACATCTTCAAGTTGTTTTCCAGATTCTGCAACAGCACTCCTTCTATATCAATGCAAAGAAGTGTGCTTTTGACCAGACACGCATTAATTATTTATAGCATATTGTATCTACCCAATGGGTGGAAGTCATGCATGAAAAGATTCATGATGTTGCTTACTAGCCTACACCAACTTCAGTAAAGGAATTTAGGGGATTCTTGGGACTTATAGGTTATTACCAGAGGTTTGTGAAGAACTATAGTATCATTGCTCGGCCATTGACCAACTTAACAAAAAGGGATGCCTTTGTGTGGATTGAAATAGCTCAAGAGGCGTTTGACAATTTGAAGATTGCATTGACCACCATGCCTATATTATAGCTCCCCAATTTCCAAATCCCTTTCACTGTGGAATGCCATGCTTCCATAGAAGGTGTAGGTTTTGTCCTCATGCAAAATGGCCACCCGATTGCTTATTTTAGTAAGGGATTCTCTTTTTCTAATCGGTACAAGTCGGTTTATGACCGGTAACTACTTGCCTTGGTACTCTCCTTACAAAAATGGCGATATTACTTGCTGGGCTACCATTTTTTTTTTCACACAGACCATTATAGCCTACAATTCCTGCTTGATCAGCATGCTATCACGCCTTCCCAGCAACGCCTCCTGGTTAAACTACTTCCTTTTGACTTTACCATTTCTTACAAGTCAAGGAAGAACAACACTGCAGCTGACTCGTCAAGAAGACCTCAATATGCAGACTTCTACCACATTGCCCGGCATCACCCTCTCTATAGTTTCAGACCTAGATTCGCTCTTCCTAAGTGAGTTTTGCAAGAACTCTTTAGATTAAGCCAGACACATCTAAGCATAAGCACTGCCTACCACCCCCAAACCAATGGGCAAATTGAGGTTGTGAATCTCTGCTGAGAGACTTACCTCCGCTATTTTACTCATGAACAACCCAAAAGGTGGAGTAAATTCCTTTGCTAGTCAGAATACTCCTTTAATACCAGCTTTCATGTTTCTGCCAATATTACTCCCTTCAAACTAGTATATGGCAAAGAACCTCCACCTCTAATTTCTTATGTCAAAGGAGAGACCTTGGTGGCTGAGTTGGAAGAGCAACTGGAATTACACGATGACATGCTCAAACTTCTGCCTCAAAACTTGATGAAGGCTCAAAACAGGATGAAACTAAGACAGACCAGAAGAGTAGTGACTTGTAGTTCTCTCCGGGTGATTTGATTGGCTAAGGTTGCAACCTTACCGCCAACAAACTCTAGCTAAAAGAAAATTCAAAAAACTCTCCCAGGTTTTTTGGTCCCTATAAGGTGATTCGCAAAATTGGCCAGGTCTCTTATGAATTGAAGTTTCTCCCAAAGGCTAAGATACATCTCGTTTTCATATCTCTCTATTACGGACAGCAATGGGACTGCTACAAGGCGCACACCCTTCCCCACTTCCTCTCTCTTCAGATATGGAACTGCTACTTCACCCACTGAATGTTCTGCAACACCGCTGGACAAAAGAGGGAAGCTTAAGAGTTATTAGTTCATTGGTATTCCTGACCGATAGAAGACTCAACTTGGGAAGATTATGATCTACTAGCTGCTCAATTTCCATCTTTCGACTTGAGGACAAGTCATCTTTCTAGGAGGGCAGTATTGATAGAAGCCCAACAGCAGGCATAGCAAGCCTGACAAAGCCACTGGGGATGTATGCTAGGAGACATAAACGGCAAAGAGCAGATTCAGCAACATATAATTTATTTTGTTAACTTCTGTTAGTTTTAATCATTTTCAGTTCGGGTTTTGATTACAGTTGAGAAATAAGTGGGATACCCACTACTAGGGCTGTAGTCACGTAGGAGTAGTGGTAGTTATTTTCCTATTTTTCTGTCAGATTCTTATTTTTACTGTCATTTATTTATCTCAAGAAAATACCAAAAAAAAAGAAGAAAGAAGCTCTGTATGGAATTATATATTGGCCATTTCGCCTTGAGGAATACATTGAATCTTTACAGAGGGAATTATTATTTCCAGGAGATGCTCCACGGCTATTAGAGGAATTGGGGCGAGATACTTGTTCCACTCTCTTCTGATAGAATCCTTTTCTTCTTTTATTCAGTTTCCTTTATTTCTCTGGGTTAGCTTCTAACAGTCCAATGGGTGCTGCAATAACGTCTGCAAATTAACATAATGCTTTGGGTATTTGTCTTTTGATGTCTTCATAATGGACAAAACCTTCTGTCTTCTTTTGTCTTATTCATAAACACATACCCAAATTAGACGCCTTCAGATTCTAGATAAGATTTTAAAATTTTGTCCTTTAGACAATACAATGCTATCCAAACTCTGAAGCATGGGATTAGCAGGAACTAAATATAAGTAAAAAATGAATATTCATGGCTGTGGATAATAATATTTCATGAAGCAGGTAATGAAGTAACTATTTAAAAAGATACTGCATTTTTGGAGTATTGATTAGAATCGATGCTATTCAGCTATATAAAGTTGTAGCAAAGCTGTGTAAGTTGAAAACACACTGGAGGTTTTTCTAGCATGCGTAATTTTGGTGTGTATGGTTAGCCATTTATAATTATTGGTGCTTCCTAGGGTTTCACTTTTAATGTCTTTTTTTTTTTTTTTTTGGTTGAACCTCTTATTAACTGTAATGTGGGTCTATTTGTTTCAAAAACAACAAAATAACTTCGTTGTGAAGGTATGTGTCTTAAAATTTTTAGCCAGAATTGATATGAAGAGTTCATCTTGTGATGATCATTGTATTCTTAATTGCAGCTTAAACCGTTATGATGTTGCAATAAACAAAATCAAGCTTCATATATAAAACACTCAAGTGAGTTGAAACTCGGTGGTATATTAGATTGTTCAGATATTTTTTTAGAGGATTTTATCTTATTTACCACACGGAATAGACTGTTTACATGGCAATATATCTGGATGATAAATGAAATTCACGATGATTATTTGTGGACAATTTTACATTTATTATTTTCTGTTTGTTGGGACTGGTTTGATTTTTTCTTATAAAATGGTTGCTATTTTCACTTGGAAGAGAGGACGCTTCGAGTATCAAATCAGAGAGCATGAAAAGAAGAGAGATGCAGCTATTTCAGCAGAAGGTGATAAGAAGGAAGGGGTGCAAAACGAGGATGACTCATATGAAGTCACTCTTGATGATGACTTTTTAACAGCTCTGGAATATGGAATGCCTCCAGCTTCTGGAATGGTATATCATCATCTGTTCCCACGTTCTTATATAGTTTGAAATATATTGGAAGTAACAAAAACATGGGTTTTCTGTAGAAATTCTGTCAGAATTTTTTTTATTCTAACTCCTCACAACAAACCAATTCAAGGCGCAAATTTTGTAGCCGTACATTTCTTCATATCATGTTTGATAATTGGGTAGATCCCCAATTATGATTAGCATCCACTGCACTGGCATGCTTTTCATTTCTAGTTCAGGCCTAGTTGTATTTTCTCTTAGATTGACAAGACCTATAAAAGTAAATCCTATATATATCTGTCTTTGAAGTCATGTTTGTGTATTTGGATTAGTTTATTTTAAGCCATTTTGCCCAAGGTAAATATATGAGAAGTTTTTCTCGATTTGTGTGAAAAGCACTTTTCTAAGTACTTTTGGATTTTGGGGGGTTTTCGTAGCAAGTTTATACTCGAGTATCATGATGATCCCTGCTGCATAAGCATGATCTCTCTCTCTCTCTCTCTCTCCTGTTTTTAGGTGAATAATTTTTCTTCAACACAGAGAAAGCTTTAGCTGAACTTGCTTGCTGCCTTTTAATTAATTTTATTAACGGGTTGAACTTTTGTTTTCTTGAGCTACTTACTATTAATGAATAAATACATTGTTTCAGGGACTTGGAATTGATAGGCTTGTGATGCTTTTGACAAATTCTCCAAGTATCCGAGATGTAATTGCATTCCCAGTGCCCAAACTCCAGCAATAGGATCATTTGACAGAAGAGTAGATAGGGTAGTGCGTATACCTACAAGAAACTTGTCAAAATTCATATTTTGTCTTATTTATGAAGATAAATATGAGCGCAACAAATTTTGGTAAAGATATACTTATTCCTTCGAATAATATCCTCGTTTGTTCATGAACATTTTATATCAATAATTTATGATTTGTTTAATTTGCGTATCATATATGTGTAGAATTTTTTTTTTTGTCTTCACCAGAACCTTTGGGAAAAAATATGAAGGGAAAAAATGAACAGTGTATTTCCTTCTCAAATTAATCTGATAGTGTAGTATTATATATTAGTCGGACTTGAACTACGCTAGTCAGCTTCACTCACTCCCTAGTCTTGACTTGGTCATAATAACACGCAATCCAAGGGTCTGTGGATCTGGGCCTTACTTTAGTTGAAATAGATTGGCACTAGAAAAGATTGGGTAATACTTGGTTAAGTTTACTAGAAAGAATTAATTTTTATAATATGATAAATTAATGTTTAAATTTTTATTGGAAGAGGTGTCTATATTTATCTTATATTTAGATAGGAAGAATATTAAGAGGGAAACGTTTAAAAAAAAAAAAAAAATCTTCCTAATATTTCTTCTTCTTTATTTTCTTCTCACTTTTCTCTCTATATAAATATACTAATGATAGTGTCTCAAATAAGATTGTTTCTAATAGGTAAATAGTTATGCTTAATGAAAAAAAGATTGGGTGACCAATATAAATTTAGGAAACTTAAAAGAGATGAGTAAAGAAGAATAATGCATACAAAATTTATATTGGTTCAACTTAAAACAACTTGGCCTACTATCTTAGAAGTTTGACAAAAGGGCGCTTGCTATAATACTACTATCCCAAGGCTCAATCTCAACCTTACAACTTGCACTTTCAGATTGTTAAACTTGCAATCTCTTCTATTTTTGGTATATATTTTTTAAAAAATTTTATCTGTCATCATCCTTTATTTTTATTTAGTGACTCGAATTTATGTTATCTTTCTTACAAGGATATAGTTACTTACCACTTTAATCAACTGCTCGTTAGTTATCTATCATCGTCTTTGGTAAATATAGAATATGACATAAATGAATACTTTTTTGTTGAAGAATACGGGCAGAAAATTTTGTTTAGGTTATTATAAATAATTATTTATTTATATATAAATGCATTTTTTCTTAACTGATGCTTGTTCATCCTTTCCTTGGTCAAAATGAAACATTTTAAGGAACTTCTATTCCTCCATTATACACTGACTGTGATATTAACACAGATTTAGAAAGTGAAAAAAGTAAGTATTCCATGAAAACAGAAAATACCTACCCATCATGGGCAGCATTTGCTCTAGACTAGGGAAGAAGAAAGATGTGATTGAGAGATACAAGACCTTCAGCTACCACCAATACAAGTAAGAAAAAGCCTCAGCAACGATGTTGTCTTCAACCAGGTGAAGGCAAAGCTCATAAAACCTGCAGGGAAAAAACAGTGATGATGATGATGGTGGTGGTGACCTTTACATGTGGGGAATGTGCAGGGGTGATGATGACAGTCATGATAGTGATGATGATGATGGTTTTGTTTGATCTATTTTGTTTGTAGCTTCTGTTTGCAAATCTAACTGTTATTGTTTAAGCTTTGAAAGATCCATATTTTTCACTTGTATATTTGGTTATGTACTCTTATATCAGAATTTAGTTTGATCTATATTTTTAATTCTTTAACACTAATATTATTAATCTAAAATGACATATTTTTATAATAATCATTGTTATTTTAAAAATTGAATTCTATCAGCAGCATCTTAAAATACTTTGTTCACATTCAAATTTTCAATTTCGGATATTTTTCATCAATAACATTAGGGTTAAAAGACCGAAAAGATATTATATGTATAAAATTAAGGGATTAAAAAGAAACTTTATATAAAGTTAAGACACTTTAATATATATTTTATTTTAGTCTTAAATATAAAAGTTAATAAAAAAGTTTACTTTTAATCTTAAATATAATATTACAATATATTTTCTCTTAATTTTATAATTTTTCTTTAAACCCTACGTATTAATTGTATCTATTAAAAATGTTTATTCCCAATTTAAATTATTAAAATAGATATTTTAGAAAAATTAATACACTAATTTTTAAATGATTAACTTAATTAATTTTATAACAGAATATATAAAAGGGGATAGATCACTAAAATGAGGGATAAAGATGAATACAAATATACAATTAGCGTCCTTTCTATATTGATAAATATAAAAGTTTACATAATTTTATTAATTTCAATGTGTGTGTATATATATATATATTCAAGGTCGATTTTAATTGCCTTTACCAGGGATATGAGTTATTCAGAGCTGGAGTCTTACATTCGTGAAACATAGAATGTATTACTGAGAAAAAAAGACATGCGTGGTTAAGGTATTAATTAAAACGTTTCAAGAAATTTCGGATTTTCCAAAGTGTGTTAACATTACAAGATGCTTTATAATTACAAAATTCAATTGAGTTGATCCCCTTAATTAAGGTCTAATTATAATGTTTGCATGATAATATGAAATAGTAGTATGTTGAAATATTCATTATATTTCAAAATTTAATTTTTTTTGTAATTATTTTAAATTCTGGCATAGACCACAGATTGAGTAGAGTAATAATTTTCTATGATATAGAAATATCCACAAACAAGCTTGCATCCTAATAGAGAAAACTTCAACTATTCAAGGACAAGATCTCAAAATTTAAATTCATAATAACAACGTCACCTACTATATTTAGATGAAGGGTTTACACTCGGCTTTATCATATTTATGTGCATGTATGTGTCTAAATTGTATTAAATCAATAAAAAAAATAAAGGAAGAAAAAGAAAGATAGAAAGTAACGTTTCAACTTTCAACAACACAAAGTTGAAAGAATTGGCATGAAAATTTGGACCCTCTAAAGTTACCATAGATAATTTAAATAGCTCAAGCTTATTTTTCTAAAGCCTATACTATAAGTTTATAGGTCTAGCCTATTTAATTATATATAGGGCGTAAATAGATTCAAAATCTGTTTAAGATTTTTTATTTATAAATATATATATTTTGAAGCATATTCAAATTTATATAAATATAGGTTTTATTAGAGTCCAAATCTACGACTTTTAAGCATATCGAAATACAAGTGAAACCATCAATGTAGGAGGCCACCCAATTCCAAAAGGCTCTCGTGCGTTCGTGAACGTGTGGGCAATACATAGAGACCCTTCCATTTGGGACAATCTTCTTCAATTTGATCCCAAAAGGTTCTTAGATTCACAACTGGATTTTAGAGGTAATGATTTCAATTATTTACCTTTTGGATCTGGACGAAGAATATGTGCAGGAATTTCCACGGCTAAGAAGAATTTGTTGTATTGGGTTGCAACACTAATGCATTCATTTGATTGGAAAGTGCCTCCAGGCGAAAAGTTGGAAATATCTGAGAAGTTTGGTATTGTGCTGAAGAAGAAAATACCTCTAGTTGCCATTCCCACACCACGATTATCCAACCAACTCTTTATGAGTAGATTGAAAGTTAGTTGATTTTAGGGAAACAATCATGTTGACATGAGCATATTAATATTTTAGTGATCGATCCTCAAATATGCCATCCTGAACATATCATCACCTCATTGACAGAGATTTGGATAGTTGTGAATCAATCGTTATATACATTTTGTAAAATGTCAGGCTTTGAAATAGTGGTGTGATTTGATGAATATGATTTTCATTCTGATTCCTGTTTTATTTATTTGTATTAGTTATATGAAATGTTCATTTTATTGTTAATTGTATTTTGTGTTATAAGTTGGCTCTAGCGTCTACGCTTATGGAAACACCAAGAACTAGATGAATATATGGATGTAGAAGAGACGAGAAGATTGCGCATAAGAGATTTAACCTCCTAGTATAAATGTCTCTTTTAAGAGTTGAATTCAAAATTTAAAAACATTTAATAGAGTCTTACACTATTAATTTAACTCTATATTCATAGTGAGATTTATTACTATTGTCATAAGTTTCATTCGGACACTTTTTTTTTTTGCCCACTCAGTTCACCGGAGCTTTGCCCCGACTACATCCGGATCCGACCCGCGTCGCGCACCTGGCTATGGTGGGTGAGTCTCCCAACGGGGATTTTCTACGTACGCCAAGGCTCAAACTCGAGACCTCGCTTAAGCGATACCGAGCAGCTTACCACTCGGACCAACCCCCGTTGGTTCATTCGGACACTTTTGAAGCCACGGCATATCTTAAAGGGTCAACATACCCTTAAAACTCCTCACTACACACCCTTATAACACTACAAAAAAATAGAGTTTCGGTGATAACTTTTCAGTAGTAATACAAAAAGGTGCCGCTGAAAGTGCAACTTTTATTGCACCCGCTGAAATTCCTAAGTTTCTGCGGCAACAAAAAAGTTGCCGCTGAAAGTAAGACTTTCTGCTGCAATAAAAAGGTTGCCGCTGAAAACAAAACTTTCTGCAGTAACTTTTTTTGTCGTCACTAAAAGTAAGAGTTTCTACCAAGGTCAATAACTACAAAAAAAACAGAGTTTTAGTGGCGACAAAAGAAGCCGTTGCTGAAAGTAAGGCTGCAGAAGGTCAATAGTTTCATTGTTGTAGCAGAAGATCAATATTTTCCACGGCGACTATACTTGTCACTGTAGAAAGTCATAATTTATGCAGCGACATATATATGGCGCTACAGAAAGTCTATAGTTTCTGCAGTTACAAAAAATTGTCACCACAAAAGGTAGAATTCAACGACGACTTTTCTCACCTGTCACTGTTGAAAGTTTTTATGCAATTTTTTTTCAATTTAAAGGGTTTTTAAGTAACTATCTAATATATAGAATGAAATTATTGAATAATGTTACTTTTAAAGAATAAATAAAAAAAGTTCAAATGTTGTTATTATAATAAGAAGAAATTATATAGGTAATAATGTGGTTGTGAAAGAAAGAGATGAAGTAGGGGTGTACATATAAGAGAGATATTATAATTATGTGTCAATAAGTATGAGAGTTAGTATATTTGTGTTAGAGATAATGTGATGGAGGAGATATAGAAAGGGAGATGTGTATGTGAGAGAGAGATAGGGAGAAAGAATGGAAAATGAAATACATATATACATATAGTGTGTTAGAGAGAGAGTGGGGGATGATTGTAATTAAGCATGAGAGATGAGGAGAAAAAAGAGAAAGTAACATACATACATATATACTCTGTGTATGTATAAGAGAGATAAAGTGAGAGGAATAATATAAATTAAATATATAAAAAAAATATATCTTATAAATAAATTTATGATGAGTATTACTTTATTTAAAAGATAAAATATAGTATTATAATTTAAGGGGTGAGACAAATAATATAATAGAAAGAAATAATGTAATTAATTTAAATATTTGATGAAGATTATCAAAATTATATGTTAATATTTATTTTATTTTAATCATAGTTATTTAAAATCTATGTCTTTTCAGCGGTCACAGCAAAAGTCTGAAAACTTTTAGACGCAATAATAAAGTCGCCACTGAAGTGAAGTCGATAAGGAAGGCTTGGTTATGGGGAAAATTTCCTGGCTGAGCGAGTGTGCTTCAAGAAATGCAGTAATCCTGGTTTTGATGGAAGAGAGCGACTTCCTTTGTCGAGGCTTGTTATTAACTGATTTCACCTAATTCACTTGCCGTAGAAAGATCCATGAGAGAATTATGGCGGTTTATGGTACTGCATTCTCTTGTTCTTGTGGTTAGCTTTGGCTATCCACTATATTCAAGATTGAACTAATTATCTATCATTTTCATTGAAAGAAACACTACAACGCGTGATTTGCTGTTGACTTTTGGTGTTGCCATGGTGATTACGTGTGAATGGTGGTAAATGGCAGTCTATTATAAGGACTTTGTGAGTAATTATCATCAAACTAAGGCAACTATAACTTATACTGTGCCCTTAGCAAAGATCAGAACTTTAAAAAGGTATTACTAATTTATTATTGCATGTAGCTTTGTCAAGAATAGTTGTTGATTGAGCTGCTTCTATGACCATTAACATGAAATGTCAACGTTTGCATTTTTACTAAAAGATTCAGTTTTATGATTGTAGGTATTCGGGCGTACCTTGGATGTTTCCCTGTTCACTGAGATAGCCACGCGTCGCTGGAGCACCTTATATTGACTCTGGCACGTTTCACAGCAAATTCACTGATGAAGGACGGAGGCAGAGCGTCGGACAGTAGAGAGGAAGAAGAGAAACGTTTTTCTCTTGCTTTGGAACGGTTCCAATACACACAGCCACCGGAAGCAAATAACCACCCCACTGGAATTGGTCTCCTGCTCTGTTTTTGCTTCTACGTGTGTATATAGGGGGGTTGCATGCGTGGGGGAAGTTTTTTTTCTGTAACTTCCATTTTCCTTATTTCAAACAACAGAAACTGTTCCCTCCCTCTCCTTTTATGGACTTGGGCCTAATCCACCATGTGTGGACTGACCCATTTCCTTACATCTCCCACTCACACTTGGTGGATTAGATGTCTTAGGTCCACTTTCATCTTCTTCCTTCTTTCATACTAGGTGCTTTGCCGTGACCGCGTAGGCATGACGTCTTCCTCCGGGCATTTGTACTAGAAATCCCTTTCACAGAGACCAGCACAAAGCAACCCTTTAGTGCAGCTCGATCAAATAAGTTATAGTGCCTTGAATGTCCTAGATTTGCCCATATACACTTTCTTATGGCTAATCTAATCCCTCTTGAGTCAGTATATAACTCAGATAGCCTCCACTTATGCATAGTATCCACACTTATGAAATTAACAAAATAATATCACAAGGGACCGGTCATAGACACTGGCATGGATGTGTATATTCTGGCAATCTTTCTTTCGCCCATATATCATTTTGATATGAATCAACTGCTTTCCTAGTATAATACCTTTGGTTCATATGTAATTTGACCATAGGACATATACTAAAGTAGCAATCGCTGAAACATACCTCCATAATACTGTCAAAGTCAAAGGACATTAATGAAAGGATGATACCTTTCTGGAACTCACACAACAATGAAGCAGGGATTGATTCACTTGCTTTCCATTTGCGGTTCTTTAGCACATGTGGTATGAATCACATGTTACGGTGTTCCTCTTATCTTATAAGAGTGTACGTCGATTTGATTTTATCAATCACACCGTACAGACTTAAGTCCAGACACTCATAGTATCTAAACCCAAACTCTTCAACTCTATTCACATTATATGACGTCAATTTTGAAGAATTTGTTATCTGGCTACAGGTTTCATGGATGTGGGTATCCATTGTTCGATCCATATCCATACTCATGGATCTCATCTTGACTTACTGCACTATTTAAGCCAAGGCGACATTTATTGTGTTTCTTCTCTACCATATCAGCACTCTTGCTGCTTTACTGGTGAACACATGTCTCATCTTTGAACACTTCTCTAGCGTCAAAGGTGGTTGCTCGTGTGAGAGAGCTACCCTTTTCAACCTGTACGACATACTAGACATTGTATACTTTCACTCAGACATATAAGTAATAATAAATGACATGATATCATTAAAAAAACAAAAGTATTACATACAGTCTACTACTTTACATTTTTCTCATGCCAATGGCTGTTACATGTTTCTCAAATGTTTCTTTGCCTATTGGCTTAGTCAGAGGGTCTGCAATCATACACTTGGTTGAAATGTATTGTACAGTTACAATTTTCTGTGCTATATAATCCCTTACAAAGTTATACTTGATATCAATGTGTTTGGTCTTGCTGTGATACTTAGGGTCTTTGGTGTAGGCTATGGCTGCAGTATTGTCACAGTGTATCAACACCGGATTGGTACTCTCGTTCCTAAACCCTAGGTGTTCGATAAATCTCTTCAGCCAAACAGCCTCTTGCGCTGCTGCAGTACTTGCCACAAACTCAGCTTCCATAGAGTGTAAAGCAATGCACGTCTGCTTCTTGCTACTCCAACATATGGCTCCGTTGTTAAGCAAGAAGGTGTATCCTGAAGTAGATCTTCGTTCTTCTTCATCACCGCCTACATCAGCATCGGAATAACCGACTAGGCACAGATCGTTTCCTTGATAACACAACGCATAATCAGATGTGCCCTTTAAGTATCTCAAGATCCTCTTCACTGCTTTCCAGTGTTTCTCACTGGGGTTGGACTGGAATCTGCTAACCAGCCCCACGGCATAACAAATATCTGGTCTTGTGCACAGCATTGCGTACATCAGGCTACCAACGGCACTGGCATATGGAACTCTTTCCATTTGCTTTATGTCTATATCAGTTTTGGGACATGTCTGAACTCAAGGCCACTCCAGTGGCTACAGGGATATCCATGGGATTGCATTCAGTCATATTGAATCGCTCAAGTATTTTCTTGATATAACTCTCTTGTGAAAGAGTGAGGATTCTCTTGGAGCGATTCCTTTGAATCTTGACTCCAAGTATGTATTCTGCTTCACCCATGTCTTTCATCTCAAAGTTTGATGAAAGCTATTCTTTAATAGCTATTACCGAGTCAAGACTATTTCCGGCTAATAGTATATCGTCTACGTATAAGGATAATATTACAAAGTTACCCTTAAACCGCTTAACATAGACGCAGTGGTCTTCCTCTATCATTTGGAAGTTATATGAGGTTATTGCCTTATGAAACCTCAAGTACCACTGTCTGGATGACTGTTTCAATCCATAAATGGATCTTTTGAGTTTACACTTCTTGTGTTCAAACCCTTTTTCAATGAAACCTATTGGTTGTTCCATATAGATTTCTTCATCCAGATCACCATTCAGGAATGCAGTTTTTACATCCATCTGATGCAACTCCAGGTTTAAACTGTTTACTATTGCCAGAATAAGTCTTATAGAGTTGAAGCGCACAACAGGTGAAAAAGTATCCTCATAATCTATACCTTTCTGTTGTGTATATCCCTTTGCAACCAATCAAGCTTTAAATTTGTCAATTGATCCATCCATCTTTCTTTTGATTTTAAGAACCCACTTGTTCCCAATGGCTTTACTCCCTTTTGGCAGATCAACCAATTCCCAGACTTGGTTTTTCATCATTGAGTCCATTTCCTCTTTCATTGCTTTCTTCCATTCCTCCTTAGCAGGACCTGCCAAGGCCTAATGAACAGTGCGGGGTTCATCATCCCCTTCTGGAGTAACTAAGAGTGCTTCGCCTTCTATTTGGAAGCGTCTCTTTGGAACACTTTCCCTGTTACTCTTTCTGGTAGGAGCAACAGCAACTTGCTTATCTTTTCTCATTTGCCTCGGTCTTTGTGTTGACCGTTCTTGGCTCCCACTCAGATTGACATACCTGGAAGATCCTGGTCTATCAATTTGTTCAGCACTGTCCTGTTCCTGAGTCTCATAAAGAGATATAGTGCGGTCAACATCTCCCCTACAGGGAAATTCTGTTTCAATGAATACAGCATCTCTTGATTCTGTTTCAGTCACTGTTCCATCTTCAATTTCACTTACGAATACATATCCTTTTGAGGGTTCAGAGTACCTTATGAAGATACATTTCTTTCCTCTAGGACCCAGTTTCCCATGCCTATGAGAACTGTCATGGATATAGGCCACCGAACCCCATGGTCTAAGGATACTTAGATCTGGCTGGCGTTTAGTCCATAACTCGTAGGGTGTGGAAGCGACTGACTTGGAGGGCACACGGTTAAGTATGAAGGTTGCTGTCAATAAAGCATCACCCCAATGTGAAATTGGAAGATTTGCCTGAGCCATCATTGACCTAACCATGTCTAGAAGAGTTCTATTTCTTCTTTCGGCAACCCCATTCTGTTGAGGTGTGCCAGGGATAGTTAGTTGCCTAATAATCCATTTTTCTTTACAGAGCTGTTTGAATTGATCTGAAAGGTATTCACGACCTCGATCAGTGCGTAATGCCTTGATTCTATTGTCCATTTGATTCTCTACTTCATTAATGTATCGTCTAAAGCACTCTAGTGCCTCAGACTTGTGTGAAATCAAATAGACATGACCATATCGTGAAAAATCATCAATAAAGGTAATAAAATACCAAGCTCCGTGTCTTGCCCTCACACTCATTGGACCGCAAATATCGGAATGAATTAATTGAAATGGATTTTCGGCTCTTGTTCCCTTACCGAATGGTTTTCTGGTAGCCTTACCTGCTAGACAACTTTCGCATAATGACATATCCATGTTAGGGATTACCCCCAACAAGCCTTCTTTTGCCAGTTTAATCATTCTATTTTGATTAATATGTCCTAGTCTAGCTTGCCAGATATTCATATCAGGATTATTCGAAGTAATAGCAAAGCAATCGTGAACATTAAAATCACCAGCAAGATCCAAAATAAAGAACTTTTGAAATTGGAAAGCTGAACCATAAAATATTGAGTTGCTATAAATGTCTACAAAATTACCATGAAAGTTTACATTAAACCCAAAGTTCAATAAGCAAATTTCAGAAACTAAATTCCGTCGGATGTCAGGAGCATGAAGCACATCATGCAGCATCAAGGTCTTTCCACCACGCAAAACAAGTTTACAGGTGCCAATGCCTCGAACCTCGATCCTTGCATTATTGCCAACGAAAAGCCACTTGCTTTGAATTGGCAACCGACGGTATTCCACGAAGGATCCTCGATCTCGACTTACGTGGTCTGTGGAGCCTGAGTCAATAATCCAAGAAAAGGAAACAGGTTTTGTTAGAAAAACAGTACTAGAAACAAATGAGACATGTGAATTCACATAATTCACTTTTACCTCTCTCGGTCTGTTTAGAACAGTCACGTGCAAAATGTCCCATATTATGGCATGCAAAGCATTTGACCTTCTTTAGGTCTAGCTTTTTCTTGCCTCCTTTCTTTCCCTTCTTCTTGTATTGTTGCTTGCCTTTCTTGGGCGGAGGACCTCCTTTCTTCCTATTTTTCTGAAATTTCTTGCCCTTTTTAAATTCAGGCTTAGATTGGGAAGGACCAGCACCTTCGGTCAGATAGGCTTGTCCAGTGGCCTTATAAGCCTCCAGACGTTCATCCTCTAGCTCCAAATGCTTAGCTACATCATTGAAAGTGATGATGTTCTCATTATGGGTCAGATTGACTTTCATGTGCTCCCAACTGGCAGGGAGCGACCTGATTACAGCTTGCACTTGCTGCTCGTCAGATAAATTATGTCCAGCCTCCTTTAATTCACGGATCATTGTGGACATCTCTCGCAGATGTTGCGTCATAGGATTATTCGGTTTCAGCTTATAGGTATCGAATTTAATCGTCAACCTTCTAAGCTTGGTCGTGGAAACTCCACCAAACTTATCCTTTAAGGCAATCCACATAGCTTGTGCCGTTCTGTGTGTCTCAAACTCACACATCAAATCATCTGCCATTGCACTCAGCAGTGTAATTCTTACTATGCTATTCTTCTTTTTCCATAACAGGTATGCTTCTTGGTCCCTCCTGTGCTGGGCTGTATTTCCAGCTTTAGGCTCTACCATTGCCATGGTTAATGGCTCAACTGCATCCTGTTCTTCTAGAATATATTGGACCTTTCGGTGCCAAATATCCCAGTTGTCCTCGTTGAGTTTTCCCCTTTGTTTAATTCAGCAATAATGTTCTTTGAAGCCATTGTTCAATATCGGTTCTGTGACAAACCTATTCCACATTAATTTATTGAACCATAGAACATTTAAGTGAATTTATATATATAGCACATATAAAGTATACAATGTCATGTACTTTTATCATTTTTGATCAGAAAATAATAACATTACTAGACCCATGATCAAGAGAATACGTTTGTACCTCCCATCACATAGGCACTAGCAACGTCATTACTTTCTATCAAAATTAATATAAGCACTCTCATGTTTTACTTTTAGAAGACTCATTATCTAAAAGACTCCCACTTATAAAAGACATACATTAATCATAACTTGTAAAGAAATGAAATAAAACATAATTTTATTGCATATAAGGCATGTAATCAATGTCAAGTCTTTACAATGAAAGAGTAATAAAATATGTCCTTAACTAAGAAAGCAATGGTAATCAAATACAAATATGCATCATTCGATATGAGCTTTACAATAATCTAACATTGTTTTTCTTAATTTCTTAAGCTTACGAGGTGGCTTGCGAAGGTTAGATACAAATTCTATTACTCTAAGCCAATATTTCTTGCCTAAGCGTCCTTGTTTAGGCTTTCCTCTAACCCTAACTGCCCTTATGTACTCCATTATGACTTTCAGGTAGAATGCAGTATTCTTTTTATCTGTCATTAAATCAATGTAGTCGTAAATCACGCCATTAACGCCTTTTATATTTGTTAATTTAGCTGCATCTCTTTCACCTATACTCATAGCCAAAGCAGGGGTAAGAGGTTGATCCACTTCCTCTCCATCCTCAACTGGAGATTCATCGTGAAGAGTAGGCACCGACTTGAAGTCTGAAGAATACATGAAAGGTTGCAAATGAAGGGGTTCGATGGGGAATAAAATTTCTGACCTCGGTCCGAAAATACACGTTACATATGGTTCCTCTTGTGGAACTTCCTCCATCAACTCCTCTGGTTCTTCTTCAGAAAGTTCGTCAAGATCTTGTTCTGGATCCTCTTCAGGTTCCCCCTCGGGATCCTCTTGAAGATTCTCCTCCGGGTTATTGACATCATCCAGAAATGAGATATCTTCATTTAAGCTTAGTCCAAGAGATTCAGTGCTAGATGAAGCCATTTTCACCTAAATAATAAAAAATATTAATTATTATAATTTTCTGAAATTTTTAAACACAAAAAAAATACCAAAAAATACACTGAATATCCACAAATAGGTCTATAATTGCCTCCAAATTAGGCAAATTATATATCTTAATTTTAGGGATTTTTAGGAATAAACCGCACCTCAATCGGAGCTCCGACGCGCCCTCACGCGCCCCAAGAAGGATTAATTCAGAAAAAAATAAAAAAACTGAACGAAGCCCACTCTCAGCCTCTAGCGCGTGTACTACATGTGCCAGTCTGGTGGCCACTGCCACGTGTCAGCCACCATAATTTCCTCCAATTTTTTTTTAATAAAATAATAATTTTTTTTTCGAATCCCCTACCGCCTCCAAAAAAAAACTTTTTTTTTTTTGCAAATGGGCCTACTCACTCTGGCCCAAAAAAAAATTGTTTTTTTTTTTTGCACGGATGGACTGGGCTGAACTCAGCCCAGTCCGCAGAAATAGAAAACATTCTGTTTTTTTTTGGCTTTCTGCCAAACACAAAACGACGTCGTTTAGGGGAGGATCAAAATGACGCCATTTTGATCGTCCCTGACCTCCAGCCGGGTCACACAGACCCGACTGGAAAACGGGTCGGGTCCGATGGACCCGACTCATTTTTCCTTCGTAACTTCTCCGTCCGACGTCTGATTTCGACGTTCTTGGTGCAATTTTCTTCGTTTTTTTGAGATCTACGCAATGGGACTAAAATAATAGCCTAAAAACACTATTTCCCAATGACCCAATTTTGAAAAACGAAAGTTCAGTCACGGTTTTACGTTCTTTATGCCTCTGTTTATAGTTTAAATGCATGCTCTATGCATATTATCACTGAATAAACACAATAAAACAGAATTAAGCATACAGAACAGTGTATAACCAGAAAAACGATAAATCACAGAGTAAAATGCGGAAGCAATTAACCTGCTCTGATGCCACTGTAGGTATTCGGGCGTACCTTGGATGTTTCCCTGTTCACCGAGATAGCCACGCGTCGCCAGAGCACCTTATATTGACTCTGGCACGTTTCACAGCAAATTCACCGATAAAGGACGGAGGCAGAGCGTCGGACAGTAGAGAGGAAGAAGAGAAACATTTTTCTCTTGCTTTGGAACGGTTCCAATACACACAGCCACCGGAAGCAAATAACCACCCCACTGGAATTGGTCTCCTACTCTGTTTTTGCTTCTACGTGTGTATATAGGGGGGGTTGCATGCGTGGGGAAAGTTTTTTTTCTGTAACTTCCATTTCCCTTATTTCAAACAACAGAAACTGTTCCCTCCCTCTCCTCTCATGGACTTGGGCCTAATCCACCATGTGTGGACTGGCCCATTTCCTTACAATGATTGTATCACAGAACATGAGTAAAAGAGGATCCTAGGCACACTAATAGGTTGTTGTACTTTTTTCCCTTATATGCGTTTTGATTAAACACCCAATCTTGGCCAAGAGTAAATTTTATCCATTACGTACTGACTTAATTCTGAATCTGCTGCAGCTCTCTCTTCAGAACATGGATTTGACATCCAAGTATGAAATGTGAATAAAACCTTATTTTTTTCATATAAACCCCTGAATTTTATATATATATATATATACCCGAATTTCCTGCAGGAAGGATGGATGATGCCTTTTGCATTCTGTACTCGAGAGAAGAGGTGGTGTGAATTTGTTGAACCTGTTGATGGATAATCAACACAGTTCCTTCAAAGTTTTGCATTAAAATATAACATGATCATTATAAGTCCAACTCTTGAGAGGGATATTAATCATGGAGAGGTTAGCTGAAACACTGCTGTCATTATTGGAAATCGTGGAAATATAATCGGGAAGCATCGTAAGGTATTACATAAGCTTCTTGCTTTTATAAGTCCAATTCTCTGGAACACTGCTTTTATTTGAAGCTATAGTTTTAGTTTCTATGTTGGGAAAATAAAATCAGGTTTTTATACTTTAATTGTGTTCTTTTTTATACTGTTTCTTTTTTCATGAATCAATTTGTTTGCAAACATTTTTGTTTGAGTTCTGTGACATCTAGATGTGTTTTTATATTGAATGTTTTTTTGAGTACTGAAGCTGCGGGACATTCTAGGTTATAGCTTTCACGGGTAGTTGTTCCCCTACTTTTAATAAAAAGGTTTATCTCTGTTCCCTGAAAATTTTTAACTTTGCCCCTCTAATTGATCTGCTCTGGTTTGATCCCCATGAGGCTGTAGATTGAATAGTTATAGAAAATGCTATATTGTAGTATGATATCAGGTAGCACTTCTTTGAAATAATTAATTTGTCGCTAGTTTAGTGGAAGGCATACTTGCTCATATGATCTCTATTTTATAATGCTTCTATCTGTTTTTCAGAAATGATAACCATGCTGATGAAGCCAGAGAGTGATCAGATGGTCAAACCGAGCTTAATGAAGGCATCAGAGAAGCTTGATAAAGCCTTCACTGAACCAGATAATCGCTTGTTAGTGGATGGCTTAATGAAGAACAGTGTTGGCATCCGCTAAGATGGAAGCAAGGAAGAGTTTGATAAAAAAAATTGAAGAGGAGAGAGAAAAAACGAAGCAGAGCGTGCAAAGATAAAAAAAGAGCTTGTGTAATTTGAGTAAAGACTAATAAAGTAAATGATACAAGTTAAATTTGTTGCCTTGATACAGGGAGGGCAACTAGAGGCGCTTACTTCTTCTACTCCTAGTATTTATCCTTCTATATAATGTTTATGTTTCAACTAAACAATTTTATTTTATCTTTAAATATATTTAAGTAATTGAAATACTCTGATATTGTAAAGGATGACGTGAATTATTCATTAATATTATTAGATTTTAGTACATTTAGTTATTTAATATTTTATTTTTATATTTATTAGCACATTATAGGTCTTTATTTAAAAAATTAGGAATTTATTTTCAGCCGCTAATAATAGTTTTTGTAGCAATATTATATGTTGTCACCGATTCCACTTCAGAGGGAGACATAAAATGTTGTTGTTGATTTCATATTAGGTGGCGATAATTATTGCCGTTGATTCTACTTTAAGTGGCGATAATTTAAATCGCCATTGATTCACTTTTAGGCAACGACTTGTTGTATCGCCGCTGATTTCACTTTTTGAATGAGAAGTACATTAAATCTACGTACCACCCACCATAAAGATAATCTATAGATATAAATTTGGGTTGTTTCAATTTAATCAGTAATCTTATATTTAAGTTCTGATTATGTAACAACGATAATTATTTAAAAGTAACGAGGTATTTCTATTGTAAACCTATATTGCCTTAACCTAGGTAAGTTAATATTAGTGTTAGATATCAATAGATAAATCTAAATCCATGAATACAAATAGTAGCATGACACGGGGAAAATACGGTCATCTTCCATTTAAAAAGTAAGATCCTCCAGCCATATAAATGAACGTTGGGATGTGATGAAAAACCCTTGGTCCCATCATTTTACTCAAACCACCAAATAAAGCATTTAGATCTTTGAAGAAAAAATTTCAATTCAATTAGGTACAAAGAAAGGGACGTGATGGAAAATTAATAATCAAATTTGGACCATCCAAAATAAATTTAAACAATCTAAATTTAATAAGTTTCTAGTGCTCCCCTAAACTAGTTCTAAGGGATGGAGGCTATCAAATGAAGAGATAGGAAATATGTCATAATGTCAATTCAATAAATTAAAAAAAAAAGAGGCGTAATGAAAATTCAATAATCAAATCTAGACAATCTAAAATAAATTTAGATGGTCTAAATCTAATAAGCTTATAGTGCTCATCACTAAACTAGGTTTAAGGGATGGCTATCAAATGAAGAGAAAGGAAATATGTCATAATGTGTGGGAGGGGTATTTCTGTCTTTTTCTAAATTTCAAAATCCCATTTTGGGATGTCTCACCTTAATTTTAAGTATTTTTTTTATCCTTTTGTCACTTTGTAAAAAAACAACTTTTATATAAAATATTAACTGTTAAATTTATTCTGTTCAATTCAGATCTTAATATAATAATGAGCACTGAAGTCAAGAAAAACACATATATCAGAAGTACATAACTCTTTGAAGAAAAACTGTTAGTTCTTCTTATTCTTTTTGTATAAAAGACAAAATAATATAATAATAAGAGGATAGTTTTACAATACAGACGTAGAAAGCAAATAAGGATGAGTATTAAAAAAACGTATACAAAAGTGTATGCCATCAATAAGAGAATGTCCCATCAAACAACATGTTTCGAATCAGAATTCAAGTAATTCAATTGATTGAATTGTTTCTTGATGCAAATAACCAAATCTTCAGGAAGAACAAAAAAGAGGAATCGCACTTAGATTTCACATAAAAAATTTTATTTCTATAAAATTTCATAAAATCGAATAAAAATATTAACAAGTTCGATGGAATCCGAGGAAGCTACAGATAACAAATCATAATTTAGACATATTATTTTAAAAGAAATAAAATTATCATTTATTACTTTTTAAATTATCAATTATAACATATAAAATTATTATTTATACCATCTTATTTATTATTTTTTAATGAATAAAGATAATATAGTTATTTTATAATTAGAATCTCTTACCCTAAAGTTCTATAGAACTTAGATTTGCTAATTTTATAAAATTTTATGGGGATAAATTCTCTTATACATAACATGTAAGGGAATCGCCCTATAAAATATTGAGAGAATTTACTCAAAGATCCCGTAGGAGAAAATTATTACTAAATTTTTTTATAAAATTATTAAATAATTAAATAGTTTTAAAGAATATGAGAATAATAAATTTAATCTATGTAATTATCAAATAAAAAGTTTCTGAGCACACAGTGATAACTTCGTGTAACATAAATGATAAATAGAGTAGACAATGATAACTTGATGTGTCATAAATAAAAACTAGATAAAAGTAATAATAACTTAATGTGACACAAATGTTAACTAGTAGTTATTATCGCATACCCAATGGTTATTTGTATCATAAAAAATTGTTATTATATGCCCCAGTTATTATTTGGGCCACATCAAATTATTATATTTCTAATAATTTATTATTTGTGTATAAAGATAAATTAATAATTATATAAATTAAATTTATTATTCTTAAATTATTTAAGACTATTTAATTATTTAATAATTTTATAAAATATTTTAATAATAATTTTTTTTCTACGAAATCTCGAACTCTAAGTAATTCTCCTTAAAAAAATCCATTGTTTAAAACCAACACAAAGTAGCACGGAAGTATTTAATGAGAAAGACATTAATTAAAATCTGTATACAGTCTGTGCCATATGAAATGCTGTAAAGATATTAATCAATGCACACAAATAGTAGCATGACACGAGAAAGATCTACCCTTCGGTCTTGAAGATATGATACTCTAACCATCAACCTATAGAAGATGAACAATGCCACGTCATGATAAATCCTTGGTCCCATCTTTTTGCTCAGACTACCAAATAAAGCATTAGCTCTTTGACGAAAAAAATGACAATTCAATAAAGTATGAATTAACTCTTTGAAGAAAAAACAAACCAATTCAAGAAAGTATGAACGGAGGGACTTGATGAAAAATCAATATTTGTAGGGCATGATACTCGTAGGCAAGGATTTTTTTCGTTTAGGGTGACTAAGTTAGAAAAACAGCTTTCATATCAATTCGTCTGCTTAGGTGGGCTCAACCCTAATAATTAATGACAAAAAAAATATAAATTTAAATCTTAAAAAATATATTTATTAAAAAAAATCATGTGTTTTAAACTTTAAAAATATTACTCCATCTAGTCTATATATTATAAGAGTCTTTTAACTAAATCATATAAATTAAAAATAACTGTTAAATCATTTCATCTATCATAAAATAATAAAAAATTTAAAATATATATTTACTTAATTAAGATTATGATCATTTTTATCTCTCTCTTCTGTATTTATAATTCTGTCTCTTCTACATTTATAACTAAAGGTAGACTTAAAAAAATAATTAGTAATTATGTTAGATTTTTATAATATAGACCTAAATTTTGTTTAAGAAAGGCTCATATAATATGGACAGGAGGGAGTATACCCTTAATGAAATTAAAAAACAATTGACATATACCAACTAATTTACACGACATCTATACTAATTTACACGACATCTATCATCTCTATCCATGTTTATCACAAGATCAATTATTAAGTAGTTTCCCGTCCCAATCACGCGTTAACTCTTTGAAAGAAAAGGGGGAAAAGGGCCTAACAATAAAGTCTGAATGAACTAATAGTATATCAAAAGAAAAATGAAAAAGGAAACTCTGAACACCACAAAAAAAAATTAACTTTAGCGGTGAAAAGTCGCCGTTAAAGGTTAAAAAGTCGTCACTAAATGCTTTTAGCAGCGATATTTTATCGCCGTCAAGTCGCCACCTATACGACTGTCGCCTATACATATTAGCGGCGACAATTGAAGTCGCCGCTGAATATCACCATTAGCGACGACACTAAGTCGCCGCTGAATAGGTCAAAGGCGGCGACAAAAGTCGTTACCTAAAGTGATTTGTGGCGACAAAATTGTCGCCGCCTAAAATATATTCTGCGGCAACAAAATGAAAGATGATATTATTTTTAAATTATTTTGAGATTTTTTTCATATGAAAAAAAGTAATTTAATAAAAAAAAGTATAAATAATAAATAATTAAATAAACCAAAATCTAATAACATTATAAATAATTTCCCTCATCATTCAAATTCCTTCAATTACTTAAACATATTTAAAACTAAAATAAAATTATTTAGTTTATACATAAACATTATATAGAAGGATCAGTACTAGGAGTAAAAGAAATAGGAGCATGTGGTTGCCCCCTCTGCATTAAGGCAGCGAATTGAGCTTGTATCCTTTGCTTCATTTGTTCCATTAATCTTTGCTCGAATTGTACACGCTCTTCTTGCATCTTTTCACGCTCTGTTGCACACTTTTCTTCCATCTTTGCACGTTCTGCCTCCATTTTTTCTCTCTCTTCTTGAAATTTTTTATCAAATTCTTCCTGCAATTGGGCACGCACACTCTACACAACTGAACTATCACTAGATTGAGGGTGATTTCTCTTATTTGATGTCTCCGCTCCATACCCTTTCCCTCTTACATATCCTGACATCTCACCAAGAACTGTCGCCAATATTTTCTCTGACGTCATTCGAGCATCACTCTCTAAATCTTGATCTTGTTGCTGAGAAAGTTCGTGCATGCGGCTCTATAATAAAAATATATGAAACTATTAGATTAAAAATAAAACTAAATCAAAATAAAATATTAAACTACAATACATACATGAATTTGTTCAGAGTGTGGTCAGGCGGGGTAGGTTATCTAGTAGTAGGATCTCTCTACAAAATAATAACATACAAGAAAATATAAATAATATATTTTAAAATATAAAAAGATTAAAAACTTAAATTATAGTAGTGATAGATTGAACTTACTGTAGAATACTCAATCTCTGCAAATGATCGAGGACCACAAGTATATTTAGTCATTTATTTTTCTTAATTTATCGTGTTTCTTGCACTTTTGTTCTGCAACAAAATTTGGTAACTAATAAGAATTTAATTATTGAAACAAAAAATATAATTTATTTAGAAGGATAGTTAAGTACCTTAAACATGTCAGACTTAAAATATATTGATAACCACTCCCAATTTTAAAAATTAATAATTTGAGGAGGATCAGCCAACCTATTCTCATTAGTCTCATATTTCTTATAGGGAGAGTGCAGATTGGTCTTCCAATTTCTGAATGCATTTTGTAAAATAATTGATATAGCTATATGAAACTTTTCTTCAGTAATTGCATCGGCATGTTCAAATTTATCCTGAAACAAATAAATATAAACAATTTATATAATAATATAAATAAACTAAGATAACTATAAAAATTTAACATAAATAATACCTTTATTTATAAAATAATATCCTGACCATATTTTTAAAAAATATTCTTCCAGTTACCTCCACCATCCCTAAAAGAGACTGTGGTTCTAAGAATTAAACCACAATAATTAAAAAAGCCTCTTGCTTCTGGACCGATTGCTCTTGACATGGAATCTGAAAATTTGACTCGAATCTTTGCTCCTTGTGCAGTCCTCAAATTCACGTTAATAGACTTATAAACTCTTCTGTGCTTGTTGATTGTACTAGAAGAGCCTATCATTAAAGTTGAATTAGAAAAATTAAATATTACATGAGATGTAAATCAATTATTATAAAATTGAAGCAAACTTGCCTGCACTACTATTTTGAGTATGGGGAGTAGGGGAGAGTTGGCAGGTATTTTCTCAAGGTGTTGTTGCAGGGATTGAGGTTAAATAATAGGTCTTGATTGAGGTGTAGTGCATGTACCTCGACTATTTGTGTTGTCATGAGATATAACAGAAAGACCTTTTCCATTTCGACCTCTCTTTATACTGACATATCCTACAAAAATATATATTATATTTATAAAGTAGCAATGAATCAAATTGGTCTGCCCTGGTTTGTCCTTTGATAGTTGCCAATTCCTCGTCAAGCAAGATTCCAAGATAAAGGTGAATGGCAGAAATTAACCCATTAAAAATCCGACCAATTTGCATTAAGTTACCCAAATCAGTCACTGTTTCCATTAGCATTGATTCAAAGCTAGGGGTAAAATCAACCAATAAGCATCAATTGAGTAAATAAAAAATTCTCTTTCCATTATTCTCTTTCAGCATGAGACAAACAGAAAGCCCCTCCCTTAGATGTGCTTCAACTTACCCAGCAGGTCTATTAGACATGTGGTCTGAATTTCAAAGGAATGAGAATGAAATTGGAATTAAGATTGAGATCGAGAATAAGAATAGGCAACAGACACAATTATCCTCATCTTCTTCCATTTTTTCCGCCTTAATCAAACCCAAATCGAAGAAGGTGTGATTACCAAGTTCAAGCAAAGTGAAATATTATAATGAAATACAACTTTAATATAAAGAAGCAATCAAGATCGAAGAAAAAATATTCAAATTCGAACACAAATGAAAAGAAACCAAATCCAACTTGAACTCATGCAAACTCATATAAAAAGCATTTTTTTTTCATATAACAAGCATTTTGATGCAAATCGGAGAAGACAAACGTGGTTTCCAGTCATTTTCATTCAAAAGTACGGTTATGGTTCGACGCAAATCTTCAAATCTAGAAAATATTATTCTAGTTCAATAATGCATATCCCAACATTTTGATTGCCATTCTTTTTGTCTAACTCCAACCATTTGGTATACTGTCGGACATCTGAAGGACTATTTTCTTATTCTTATAAGGATATGGCAGAACAATTTGGAGACACTGGCACTGATTTTGAAGATTATAATATGGTGAATAGTTTCTGCAGTTTGTTCAGCCTTAGCATAGCGCCTGCTGTATGTGTCTTGTGTGTTTTTCGGACATGACAATAATAGAGAATATAAAAAATTCAAGAACAAAAAATATGTATTTGCCCCAAAATTGAAGAGCCATAATCCAAGAAAACATTCAGATCGGAGAAATTAAAAATGGAAGAGGCTTTAGAGGACTCACCTCAGGTGGTAGACGGTGCTGCAAAGCTTCCTCTCCTCCTCCTCTGACTACGGCAACTCAGCTGACAGTAGCCAACGGAATCTCAGCAGCAGTTGAGATCTTTGTAGAGAAAAATGATGGTGAATGAACAAAGGCGGACAACCACGATACGATCACCGGTGAGCATCAATGTTGCGTACACTCTTCGACTGCAGACTCTCGCTGTCGCTCTCGCTTTCTTGCTGTCTCTCACGCTGATTTGAGGGTGAAAGGGAAAGTAGTGTTTGGGCGCGGGAAACTATGGGACTTTCAGCGCGCGACAAACAAAGTCGCCGCTTAAAATCTTACTTTGACAGATTTTTGCGCTTTTGGACGGGCTGGGGAAATGGAAACCTAAGGACTTTCAGCGGCGACAAACAAAGTGGCCGCTGAAAGTTTTATTTTTACAGATTTTTGCGCTTTTGGGCGGGCTGGGAAAATGGAAAGCCTAAGGACTTTCAGCGGCGACAAACAAAGTCGTCGCTGAAAGTTTTATTTTTACAGATTTTTGTCCTTTTGAGCAGGCTGGGAAAATGGAAAGCCTAAGGACTTTTAGCGGCGACAAACAAAGTCGCTGTTGAAAGTTTTACTTTTACATATTTTTGCGCTTTTGGGCGGGCTGGGAAAATGGAAAGCCTAAGGACTTGTGTGTCGCCGCTGAAAGTTTTACAGATTTTTGCGCTTTTACGGGCTGGGAAAATGAATATCATATACGACTTTTAGTGGCGACAAACAAAGTCACCGCTAAAAGTTTTACTTTTACGCTTTTGGGCCGGCTGGAAAAATGGCCTATAGGACTTTTAGCGGTGACAAAAAAAATTGCCGCTGAAAGTTTTACTTTTACTAAATATTTTTCAAGAAATAATCCTCTTAATAAAATAATATTATTTTTCCTCCAATAGCTTCTTCAACTCATCGGGGAATTGTTATAAAATTTTCTAGGTAAATGATAACCTCTAACTGTTTTTCTTGTTTTTTCTAAAAAAATAGGCCTTTAATTCTTAAAAAATAACTATTAAATCATTTGGGTCTCTTTTGGAGAATAAACTCTTTTATAATTTTCTAAGCCCCCAAAATATCATTTTATGATTTTTTTCTTAATTTTTTTATCCCCAAAATATTTTGAATAATCATTCTTTCCTTTATTCTTTCTCTAAAATTTCACTTTTGAGATTTTTTTTAATTTCATAAAAAACTCTTAAACTCAATAATACCATATAAATCAGTTTTTTGAAAGTTTGGATGTTACATGAAATGCAGTAACATAAGGCATATGTAACAGTAATTAATAATGTATGTAAGTATATATTTTATGTTCATTCTTTATCCTTATCTCTCTCACACATACACATCTCCCTCTCTCTATCTCTTCCCCCACATTGTCTCTAACATATATATACTAACTCTCATGCTTATTGACATGCATTTATAATATCTCTATTATGCACATACCCTTGCTTCATCTCCTTCTTTTATAGACATCACATTATTATCTGTATAATCTCTTTTTATTATAATAACATGTGAAATTCCTTTATTTATTATTTAAAAATAACATTATTCAATAATTCAGTTATATATACTAGATAGTTGTTTAAAACCCTTTTGAGGAGGGAAAAATTGTATTAATACTTTTAGTGGTGACAAATAGTTAGAAAAGTCGTCGTTGAATCCCACCTTCTGCGGCGACAAAAAAATGTCGCCGCAGAAAGTCTTTCTTTCATCTTTCAGCGGCGACTTTTTTTGTCGCCGCTAAAAAGTCATCGCCAAAACTTTATTAAGGAAAGTTTGCCTTATATATATAGACACGCACACATGTCGATGTTCATCACGTTAGTTCATTCCACTACAAGAAAATGAAGCTTTGGCGACGACTTTCAGCGGTGACTTTTTTTATCGCCGCTAAAAAGTTATCGCCAAAGCTTCATTTTCTTGTAGTGGAATGAACTAACGTGATGAACATCGACATGTGTGTGTCTATATATATAAGGCAAACTTTCCTTTTGGCTATATATTCAGAATGATATCTCTCCCAACTTTCATTCAAAATCTGATGGATTCCATAAACCAGTTTGATATTTTCACACTTATGTTTCTTCCTTTCTGGGGAATTTTCGCAGTTTCTTGGTATGCATGGCTCTACTTCATCAAACAAGATCATTGCAACACCCCCCCAGGTCCACCAGGCCTTCCCTTCATAGGCAATCTTCTATCGCTTCATCCTGAGCTTCACAAACACTTCACCTCTTTGTCTCAAACCTATGGTCCCATCTTTTCGCTTCAACTCGGCACCAAATACGGCGTCGTCGTGTCCTCCCCTTCAATGGCTCGTCAAGTTCTCAGAGACCATGACCTCATTTTCGCGAACCATGACATTCCGGTCGCCATCAGTATGGCAACCTACGGTGCAAGTGACATACTTTGGACCCCTTATGGATCTGAGTGGCGAATGTTGAGGAAAGTGTTTGTTCAGTGGATGCTCAGCAACACCACCTTGAATTCCGTCTACATGCTCCGTCGCAAGGAGGTTCGGAAAACGGTGGGCTATTTGTACAGTCGGGTCGGGTCACCGGTGGTTATTGGGGAGCAAATGTTTCTAACTGTGCTGAATGTGATCACTAGCATGATATGGGGCGGAACGGTGGAAGGCGATGAGAGGGATATTGTGGGAGCAGAGGTCAGGAAACTGGTGGCGAACTTCGCCGAGCTGTTGGGTAAGCCGAACGTATCGGACTTCTTTTCCGGGTTGGCGAGGTTTGGGTTGCAGGGAGTGGAGAAACAGATGGGTTTGTTGGTTCAGCAGTTCGACCAGATCTTTGAGAAGTTGCTCAATCAGCGACTGAAGATGAACAAGGAGAGTGCCAATGAAGAAGAGAGTAAAGATTTTCTGGACTTCTTGTTGAAACTGAAGGATGATCAAAATTGCAAAGTACCCCTCACCATGGCACACATTAAGGGCCTCCTCATGGTATATCTTTCTTCCAGCTGTCAACTTTTTCATATATATATATATAAGCATAAGAAATAGAGTTAAGATACATCTACTATTATAAAGTATTTTTTTAGTAGAACACGATATCCTAAACTAATTTATATTTTATTCAACATTTTAAAATATTTTTTTATATTCTAAAGTACTTTTTAATAATTTTTTATACATATAGCATCGTAAAGTATATATCTAGTACTGAGAATCCTAATTTTTGGGGTACTTCTTACTACTAAGAAAAATATTTTAAAGATAAAATTGTACTAAAAATATTTTAAAATATTAGGCGCTACTGAAAAAAATAATTTAGGAAGTTTGATAAATTATAAATTAATTTAAGATACTTAATACTATTTAAAAAATATTGCAGAGTGTATATACATGTTAACATTGAGAAATATTTTGAAATGATTCGTTTATATAAATAATATTATTAGTTGATTATTAATTGCTTGTTATGTAAAAAGGACATGGTGGTGGGAGGAACTGACACATCTGCCAACACAATGGAGTTTGCAATGGCTGAAATTATGTCTAATCCAGAAGTGATAAAGAGAATCCAACAAGAATTGAAAACTGTAGTCGGACAAGACCACGTTGTAGAAGAGTCTCATATTCACAAGCTTCCATATTTGCTTGCTGTTCTGAAGGAAACTATGAGGTTGTATCCAGCTGTTCCATTATTAGTTCCTCATTGTCCAAGTGAAACCATCACTGTAGGAAGCTACACAATCCCAAAAGGGTCTCGTGTGTTTGTGAACGTGTGGGCCATACATAGAGACCCTTCTGTTTATGATAATCCTTTAAATTTTGATCCCTCCAGGTTCTTAGATTCACAACTGGATTTTAGAGGTAATGACTTCAGTTATTTGCCATTTGGGTCCGGACGAAGAATATGTGCAGGAATATCTCTGGCTGAGAAGAATTTGTTGTACTGTGTTGCAACACTAATGCATTCGTTTGATTGGAAAGTGCCTCCAGGCAAAAAGTTGGAAATATCTGAGAAGTTTGGTACTGTGCTAAAGAAGAAAACACCTCTAGTTGCCATTCCCACCCCAAGATTATCCAACCCTGTTCTTTATGAGTAGATTGGAAGTTAATTGATTCAAGGTAAACAATCATGTTGACATGCGCATAATTGTAACGTCCTTTATTTGTTGGATTAAAATACATATACAGAACATTGAAGTATTTTTTTAAGTAACATTTTAGTAACTTATACTAATTTATAGTTCATTTAACACCCTAAAATATTTTTTTAGTAGCACAAGTTTTCTAAAATATTTATAATATAATTTTACCCTTAAAATATTTTTTCAATAGTACTAAAACTATAAGCTTAGGATATTGAGTTTTATTAAAAATTTATTTTAGGATATCAAATATTACTAAAAAAATACTTTAGGGTGTTGGATGAATTACAAATTAATTTAAGATGCTAAGTGCTATTAAAAAAAATACTTCAAGATGTTAGATATGACTTAACTTTTTTTTTTTACTTAGAGTCAATTATGGCCTAGGATATATAGTCAAAGAGTATAAACTAATTTATTAGAAATGTTATATTTTAAAAAGTATGCTAGACGTTAATATGGTATTAGAATTAGAAAGGAATTGTACAAATGAAAAATACCTGCTTACAATACTCAAGTGTTAATATTAGGATACATTTAAAAATAAATGTATTTAAAAAAATTTATAACGTAATTAAAATAAAAATGTATATTCTAATAATCTAATCTAATTATTATAAGAACTTACTCCTAATTCGTAATTTGAAATTTGTTTTCCTTACTCCCCACCCATGTTCTCGCCTCCCCCACGGTCTCAGGTATTCATTCCTCTGTCTCTTTTCCATTTCTTTTGTCTTCTTGCCCGTTAATTCTCTGGTCCGACTTTGTCCCCTTCCTTCAAGCACATGTTGTGGTCACATTTTCGTTTTTCACATTCTTATTTTCCTTCCCTCCTTTCTTCACTAGCTGGTCCTTTTTCTTGTCTTTTCCTTATTTTCTTCAACAGACCATCACATGCTTATACTATATATATTTGTTGGGGGGGGTGTACTGTGTATTGTGAATTCATTTCATGTACTTTCAGCTATTAAAAAGTACTCTGCTTGTCCTTAAACACCCTATAACTATCTTCATTAACCCATTCCTCACTCTCTTACTTAATTATTATTGAAGGGATATTAATACGGATAATTTGAGGAACAGTTGATTAATATAGAAAATAAGTCTTATATTTTAGATTAAGATTAACTCCTAATTAAATTTTATATTAAGGACTAGATGAGTATATTTTTAGTTTGCTGTATGTAAAGCTTCCTCCAGACTTCTTGAACCCATTTCGTAACTATTTGAATCCCTATTTATATAATAATAGCATTTCTTGTATTTAGATATAATAATATCTATATGATAATATGTATAGCTTCCCTATCTTCCTATATTTCAGTTGAGCCATTGTAGGATCAGGAAGGCTTTAGAATAACGTTAGAGTAGTTTTAAGTTATATATATATATATATATATATATATTTGTGTTTGTGTTTGTGTTTGTGTTTATGGACTCTCATTGAGAGTTTTATAGTAATTTTGTGTGATTATCTATATATTAAGGAGTAGCAGATAAATCTAGAGATTTTTTCATATACATGTACTATTAATCTGTATTAGAATTTTTATTGTTCTTTGATCTAAAATAATAATATTTTCATGGGTTTGTCTTGTTATTTCGTATCTGTAATGGCATATGCATTTTGTTGGGCTGAGTTCAGAAGGAGGGATATATTGTTTAAATACAATGCGGGGCACAGTGGATGAATGACACTTGTCAAAGGCCTTTTCTTCCATGTTTTCCTTTAAATGCGATTGCATTAGAGCTGTGGGACGTGTGACATCTCCTCAGCTTTATTCTTTAAGGGGCTGTTTGGCATAAGGAATATGGAGGGAAATGGAGGAGAGGGAAAATTTTTGTAGATTTAAAAAATTTCGAGAAGTGGGGTTATATAATTTTAATAAGAAAAAGGTATAAGATAAAAGAGTAAGAAAAATTAATTAAAAACTTTTAACCCCACTTCTCTAATTTTTTTAAAATCCAATTCAAAAAAATTCTCCTTCCCCTCCAATCTCTTCTAAATCCTTCATACCAAATAACCCTCAAGAAGAGGAGCCATAGTCCGAACTTAAACTTTGTACCTCTAGTTGGGTACATCTCAAGTACTAGCTAGTGGGCTTGGGATAATCCAAGTAAATTGATTAGTTGTTGTTGGACTATGTGTTGGCCTATGGTTACAGTAAGCAAAATAAGGGTGGACAATGATACAAGGGAAGTTGCATATTGAATTAGTTCACATGTATGTATGATGCATGGTGTAAATGGAATATGAGATATATGTTGTTGGATTAATAATGAATTTGAGATTAATGTAAAGTACATTAGAGGTGTGTGTATAATAAGTTCTTTATTAAATCATAATTTTGTTTGTGTATGTTAGAATTCTAATAGTTAATGCGACGTTAGATCTCATTCATTGATCTTACTATTTTCAGGTGAAAGATCAAGTAGAAATTAGGAGAAGGCACCTGATGAGAAGTGAGTCTTGAAGCCCTGTTGAGCTGCTCGAGCATATTTTATGTTATACTACCTTCGATCCTAATTATAAGAGCTAGTTGACTTTTTTGGATTGATATAAGAAGGCAAATAAATCAGTTAATTATAATTAATATAAGAGTTAATTGATTAATTTGGATAAATTAAACAGTATATAATATGAATTCATCTTAAAGGGTAAATTTGATTATAATAAATTAATTTATTTAGCTTTCTAATTATATCTAAAAAAATTAATTAGTTCTTATAATTAAAATCGGATGGAATATTTGTTTATCATGGCCATAAGACCGACCTTAATGTTTTATCTTCTTGTTATTTGAAGTATTTCAAGAATTGTTTGTTGCTGTTTGGGTTTATATCTTTGGGAATCCGTCCCAAAGTCTTATATGTAATTTTTTCCCTTAATTATTTGGATATATGAAGTCTTTATTAACTTGCTATATTGCCTCCATTTCTTTTGTTTTTATTAGTTTTGTTATAAAATGTTGATTTTATTATTAATTGTATTTTGTCTTATAAGTTGGTTCTCCAGACTTGGGTATCTTTGCTATGATTGAGGGCTTACACACGATTTAGATTGTGTAGGGAATCCAAAAGGGAATTGAATCTAATGGAAGGGTATCTTTCGTAGTGAGTCATGTTTAAATACCCTTTAGACTATATGTTTATATTTAGTATCTAATAGTGTCTCGAATATAATTATCTTAAATAAAAAGATATATGTGCCTAGCAAAAATAAAATAAAAAAAAATTGAGCCTATATTTTTTTATTGTTATTTTGAAAGTTATTTCATTAATTTAATGGTATCTATTTTCTAATTTCTTGTCAATAAAGACGTATCTAATTTTTAAAACATTGCTTACAAATAACTGTTCAGAAGTAATAAGTAAAAGTGGGGAAATGGGCTAGTCCATAAGCTAAGCGGGGCAGGTTGTGTAGCCCGCTACAAAATACCCACCTCGCTTAATTCTAAACTTTTAAAATACTAATAAAAAATTTCTAATATCATATCAGTATAATAAAAAAATTGTTAATTTTATGCTTTTAAAAATTACTATTTTTTATAAAAAAAATCATAAATTTTACAACTATAAATCTAAATAAACATTAACATAATATTAATAAATTATAATATGTCAATACATATTAACAAATAAGTAATTATCTTTACTACTCTTCGATAATGGAAGTATTCAAAACAATAATTGAGTAAAAGAAATAATAATATTAATAAAAATTTTAAAAAAATAGGCTTAGCAGGGCCGGGCTATATAACCCGTCACAAAACAGGCTACCTACCCTGATTTGTGGTAAAATGGGCGAGCTGAGCCTATTTTATTAGCTCTAATAATAAGTAAGCTCTAGCAGGAAAAAAGAGTAACAAGTACGAAAAATCCAACTTAAAATATATCCAAGATCTTGATCTTAACAAAGTAATATAATAAGGCCACAAATTTTAAATATATATTTATGCTACAAAATATGAGATATTTATTATAATTATTTAGATATTAATTAGACTAATTAACAAATATTCTAAGTATGACCCATAGTCATTTTAAGCCCAATCCAAGTGGGTAATTAACTCAATTAATTAAAGTTAATTTTTTAATGGTAGAAATTAACGTGCGATACAATTTTATGAGTTGAGAGTGAAAACCTATCATATTCCCTGTTCATTATCTGAGAGTTCCCCACTGTTCATTCTCTATTTGGCTTTTGGACTTGCTTTTTGGGCTTGAACTAATATTTTTGAGTTGTTTTTAGAAAATGCATATGGGCTATGTTTTTTGGCCTTTTTGATATTACTTTAAACAATATTGTTTTGGGCCATTTAATTTGATTATCCAGAATACAATTACACAAAAAATTGTGATATGTTCCCTTAAATATTATTATTACATGCACTGTAATAGTTTAAATAAAGAAAAATTAATTTTTCCATTATTTTGACATTTGAAAAATGTGTCTACAAAATTTAATTTGACTTGTTATTTAATCGCCTATTTTGGATAATTTTTTTACAATTAAATTAAGGAAAAATCCTAAAAAATACCCATTTGAATTTCAAAATTCTGTTTACTACATTTTGTAAGCTATTTATAACTCTTGTAAAGCTATTTACAACTTTTTTTTTGTAAAAAGTCTTGATTTGAAATTTTGAAATTCAAATGGGTATTTTTTGGGGTTTTCCCTTAAATTAACTATTTAATTTTTGTAAAAACCTTTTGAGTTGAAATGTGTTGAAATTAATCTATCAAACAAATTTTTTGGAAGCATGAAAAGTAAAAGAATTTAAATTAAATTATTTAATCACCTTTGTTGATTAAATTAATTTATTAAATACTCCATTAAGTTATGTTTAGATTTTAAATATATATTAATGATATTTGTGATTAGCATGCAGTTCTTTGAGGAGTAGCTACTATTAGAATCCATATTCAATGATATTTTGATGATGTCAAAAGTAACTCAAATTGTTTCTATAAAAGATCATTTAATCAATCAAGTTGTTTCTGTAAGTCAAAAGTGACAGAAGAAGTTAGATCAAGTTAATTGATTAATGATACTTAGTCGATTAGTTAGTCGATTAATGAGTATCATTTAATCGATTGAAGGTTCGATTAATGTTAGGACATTGTTCTCTACTATTAAAAAGAAAGCCAATTAATCAATTAATGAGTGTTTATTAATCGATTAACTATTCGATTAATATTATAAAGTTGCTTTCTAGAATTGAAAAGATAAATCGATTAATCGATTGATTCTAATTGATTGATTGTCTATCCGATTAAAAAAAAAATTCCTTTAGTCAAAACACACTCTATTAATAGATTAGTTAATATATTAATTTATATTAATGTATTAATTGTTTGATTAATTAGTTTAGAATCATTTTGTGAAAATCAAATCTGAATTTATTAACCAATTAGTTATTCGATTTATATACATTAATCTATTAGTTATTCGATTAATTTATTCTGAAAAGCTTTTTGTGTCAATTCCTTTAGAGACATTAATCGACTAAGGATTTGATTAACTTACATTAATGGATTAATTATTCGATTAATACTATAAATTTTACTTATATACGTCTTTTTACATTGAAAATACTTGCATCCTTCTTCGAACTTACATGCTTGAATTAATCACTAAGTGTGCTTCTATTTCTCATTAATATTCATTGATGAATCTCTAGAGAAGCTTGTCTTATCAAATTATATTGAATTTGATTAAATATTTTGATCAATGTGGTGCTCTATTTTATGTTCTTCTCATTAATTGAAACATTGATCGAATTAATGATGTTTAATCGATTAATACAGTATATTTTTTCAAAAGCCATATGAACCTTATTAGAACTTTACCTTTATTATATGAATTGATTATTAATTGTTTATACACTTAATCAAAACTTAAACTCCTGACAAATCTTTTGACATTGAGTGAGTTCAAAAAAGGCTAAAGTTTGAAATGATGAAGGCTATGTCAACATAAACTTGCTACATCTGGAAAAGCATTAAATGCTCACCTACCTACTAATGACACCTTCACTACAACAGTTACAACGATTACAAGTTTGAGTCTAATGGCTACCAAATGAAATAAATGATATTTAAGGAAGACTCGGCATTAATGAAGACGAAGAACAACAACAACTGATTATTATTACACTCTTGAATTCTTCATTCATTATTCTATAATCCGATATTCTTGTGTTTTAGTGTTCGTCATCATATATACTCTGTGAGAGAGATTGATAAAATTTTCATTCATTTTGTAGATTTAAGAGATTAGATCTCTTAAGTTGGGTTTGTTACCTTGTGGGAAGTAAGAGGGAGTGATTAAGATGATCACTTGTTATACTGAGGCACCAAGAGCTTGTTCAAATCTTGGGGCATAGCTGAAAATCTTATAAGGCCTCTGGGGACTGGACGTATGATAAGTGGATTGGTTCGAACCAGGATAAATGTTCTTGTGTTAATTCTTATATCCTTTGATGATATCTTTCTAATCTATATTCTCTTTATTCTATTATACTTTGGTTGTCTTTAAGATTTTTATATTTACATTAAAATTTAAAAGCACTCAATTCACCCCTCTTGGGTGTTTCTACCAATACTAACTTTTGATATCAGAGCAGGTCTCTTGGGAAAGATTTAACCATCTCAAGAGAGATCCAGTATCAATGGAAGGATTTAGAGATAGTGTTTTACCAAAATGAAGCTTCCCCATAAAGCATCCAAGTTTCAATGGAGAGAACTTTACGTTCTAGAATATGAGAATGAAGACTTTCATCGAGGCCTCTGAGTATGGTCTTTGGGATGTGATACAAGATGAAACTATATTCCTACAAAAGTCATTGACAGAGCTAAAGTTTCGAAGGAGCAAAGCAAATATGATAACGACGACAAGAATATGTATTACTTAATGATAAGGACATTAACATTATAACATGTGCCTTAAGTCAAAAAGAGTATTTTTGGGTATCTAGTCTAAAGATGGCTAAAGAGATGTGGGAAACCCTTGAAATAACCCATGAAGGAACTTCTGGAGTCAAAGAAAGTAGAGTTAACACGCTCAAAATAGAGTTTGAGCTTTTCCGGATGGTTGATGGAGAAAGTGTCCGAGACATGGAAGTGAGATTTCAATATCTCATCAACCACTTAACTACCCTTGGGCAATCATATAGCTCAAGAGATCAAGTAAGAAAAATTCTCAATGGTCTTATAAAAGAATAGAAGCCAAAGATCACAACTATTGAAGAAGCCAAAGGCGAATCCATGAGGTCTGTCACTGTACTTTTTGGAAGCCTAGCCGAATACGAGAGGAAATAAAAATACAAGAAGGATATAAAAGAAAAGAGTAGAAAAGGAATTGCTCTTAAAGCTCAAAAAAGTGATAATTATGATGAATAACTCGAAAATGATGAAATAGGTCACATAGTTCAGAGATTCAAAAAGTTCTACAGAAACCCAGTAACTGGGAAATTCCAACAAAAGAAAAGTGTTTCATCATCAAATGAGTAAAAAGACCAGATTATTTGTTTCGAATGCAAGAAGTTGGGTTACATCATAGCTGAATGTCCATAACTCTCTAAGAAAGATAAAGAAAAGAAGACAGAGAAGTTTCAGAAGAGGAGAGCATTTGTTTCATCAATATGGAGAGAAAGTTCTTCAAAAAGTGAAGCGAGTGATAATGATGAAACAATAAACATCTGTCTTGTAGCTCAAGAAGAAAATGATTCAGAGACAGAGCAGGTAATGAACACTGACCCAACTTATGATAAATTACTTTCTGAATATAATGAATTACATACTGAGTTCATCAAATTGGTAAAAGAGTTAGTAAGTTTTAAGAAAATGATACGAAGCTTGGAAGAAAAGCTAAATGTAGAACCCAAGGTTGCATCAAAGTATGCAAAATGTGAAGAATCAAGAAGAAAAATAGAGAGTTAATCAAAACTCTCAAAAAATCACTAGAGGTAGTGAAATGCTTAACATTATACTCGGGAATTAGAGATGTGTCTCTGACAACCCAGGAATAGAATATGATCCTAATTTAGACAAGCACAGAGGAAAGAAAAAAATTAGGTAACAAATCATATTTGCATTACTTTAGAAATACCGTACATACTTCAAACTCATTTGCTCGATGTTCATATTACAACCGCAAGGGTAACTCTACTACTTCTTGTTATCACAGGAAGAATGGACCCTACGGCACATTAAAATAGGTTCCAAAAGTCACTTATGTACCTAAGGTAATCCAAACTAGCATGAAAGGATCATTGAACTAGTGTCAATCTACCAAGTGTCATTATTAACGCTAGAGAAATTAGATTCAAAAGTAACAGATGTTGAAAATATACCTTTCTTTTCAAACCATGCCTTCTTCTTGAGACACTCATCCCTCATGTTCCCCTTTTTCTTATAGAAGAAGCATATGACATTCCCTTTGTTGGCAGCTAAAACAGTAGGGATTTTCTACTTTTTATTTTTCTCCTTATCTTTCTTTTATTTATTTCCCTTTCTGCTGGCATCCATGAAACTTTATGCTAGATGAGACTCCTTTTGTGCACATTTCCAACTCATCGCAATCTAGTCTCTTCTTTCTCTTCTTGAACACACATGGATAACAGTTCATCCACTAACCATTTCTCGTTATGTGTGTTATATGAGATCTTGAAGGCATCATATTGAGTAGTAATTGAGTTCAAGATCAATTGCAACAAGAATTGCTTTGTAGGTTCTGTTTTAAAGGATTTCATTTGAGAGGCTAGATCTCTCATTTTTATTATATATTGCCTCACACTGCTAATACATGTAAGCCTCATAACACATGATTCAGACATGATGGCACTACCTATCTGTTTGTTTGTCTGCTTGAACTGCTTATCTAAAGCTTCCAGGTATCCTTTGGTTATCTCACACTTAGGGACTGCTCCCCTAATGCTTCTGGTGATCCTTTGTTGTATAAGAAGAAGAGATAAGTGGTTGCTCCACTCCCACATGTCATACCTTTCTTTTTCCTCTCTATCATAGAAGGTATCATTTAGTCTCGGAGATTTTTTATACCTCAAGGCATAATCCAAGTCCATAAAATTGAGCTACAACAAAATATCATCTCTCCAATCAGTATAGTTAGTGTTGTCATCTAGGATAGTTTTATTGCTTACATTAGCCATAATTCTGGGGGCAACGATTGGAACTACAAAATGAAAATAGTCAAATGTCCAAACAAGCTCACAAGTTAGAATTTGAAGCAATCACAATTCACTGTGCCATGTATGCATGCTTAGTTGGTAGCCGTTAAACTAAAACTTGTAACCGTTGTAACCATTGGAGTAAAGGCGTAGTTGGTAGGTAGGTGAGCATTTAATACTTTTCCAGATGTAGCAAGTTTCCATTGACGTAGCCTTCATCATTTCAAACTTTAGCCTTTTTTAAACTCACTCAATCTCAAAAGATTTGTTAAGAGTTTAAGCATTGATTAAGTGTATGTACAATTAATAATCAACTCATATAATAAAGATCAACTTCTAATAAGGTTCAGATGGCTTTTGAAAAAATATACCGTATTAATTGATTAACTAATTGATTAAATATCATTAATTCGATCAATATGTCAATTAATGAGAAGAACAAAAAATATAGCATCACATTTATTAGAATGTTTAATCAATTTCAATATAATTTAATAAGATAAGTTTCTCTAGAGATTTATCAATGAATATTATTAGAAATAGAGGCACACTTAATGATTAATTCAAGCATATATAGTTCAAAGAAGGATGCAAGTAGTTTCAATGTAAAGAGATGAATATCAGTGAAATTTATTGTATTAATCGAACAATTAATCCATTAATGTACTTTAATCGATCCTTAGTTGATTAATATCTCTGGAGGAATTGACACAGAAACCTTTTCAGAACAAATTAATTGAATAACTAATGGATTAATGTATATTAATCGAATAACTAATCGATTAATGAATTTATATTTGATTTTCACAAAATGATTCTAAACTAATTAATCAAACAGTTAATGTATTAATATAGATTAATTGATTAATTAATCGATTAAAAGAGTTTGTTTTGACTAAAAGAAAAATAGTTCTAAATAAATTAATCAGATATACAATCGACTAATTATAATTAATAGATTAATTGACTTATCTTTTCAATTCCAAAGAGCAACTTTATGACATTAATCGAACAGTTAAGCGATTAATAGACACTCATCAATCGATTACTTAATCGATTAATTGACTTTCTTTTTAAAAATAAAGAGCAATATCTTTACATTGATCGAATATTTAATCGATTAAATGATACCCATCAATCGATTAACTAATCGATTAAGTATCATTAATCGATTGACTAATAGATTAGCTTGATCTAACTTAAGTATCATTAATAGATGAAAGATTGAGCTTCTCCCCACTAACTATCCTAGCTAGTGTGAGATAGTCCTACTGATTAAGATAAGTGAAACTGTTGGACTTGATGATCATATATTGAGAGTAGATGTAATGAATGATGTGATAGAAATCACACATCTGACTCGGGGTGAAAGAAAGAGACCCAGGGAAAGGCTTGGTAGTTTGCAGAAGAATGTGATAAGCCCTGGTTTGATCCATAGTCTTTATTGGTACCGATGTCAGAGAACCTATTATATGATTAATTGAACTAAAGTTCAGCATGATTTCCCGACCTTTCAATTTAGTAGTCAGATAGCTATCCATAATGGTTTCATCATCATCCAACGTATCAAAACTTTCTATATTGCAGTAAAACCTTCTGACTACATCCAAACTATATGTTTCATTAATCCTAAGTCAACTATCAAAATGATGTAATGGCTCTATCAAATCCTGATTGATCTTTTGATCTGCCTTAATTGTAGCAATATTAACATATACTACAGGGCAACACTTCCTCTCCCTAAACTTTGAGTTAAACTTAGCCAAATCAACATCTAAATCCAAATTACCTTGTAGAAAAGGTAAACTTGAGGGCTGAGAACTTGAAGGAGCTAGAGTTGTAGAGGCCTTTCTTAGAGTCTTCTGCCTCTTGCAAAATGGCTCAACAGCTGTCTTCACTATCTTTTTCAACATTGCAGAGAATTCAGGATCAGAGTCCATGTCAGAATTATGTTATTGTGAATCTTGTCTTTCTCTTTGAAGTAGATTGAGGAGAAAGCTCATAAATGTGTACTTTGCTTCTATCTATGGTTGTTGCCTTTACCAGTGCCTTACTTGATTGTCCTTACTTTTACCCTTTGAGACATCTGGGCCATCCTTGGCCATCTTAGCTTGAAATTTCTTCTTCTTGTCCTTTGAAATTGATGACTAAGGAGCATTAGCTATAGAGTTAGTTGGATTAGGCTTAGACCCTTCTGTATTGGTTATCTTTGTTCTTACCATTGCTATCGTAAATGATAAGAGATTTGAGTGTTTCAAAGGTAAAATGGAGGAATTTGTGAATAATTTTTGGTGGGTTTTGATCTATAGAGTGTGCACAAGGTATTTCACAAAAAAATTTGAGGAATTGTGAAGTTGAGGGTGAGAGAAAAAGAGGTTTAGTCGATTAGGGATCGAGTTGAATAGTGAAGAGTCGTTACTAATTGCTGATAAAACTCAACATTAATCGATTAACTAATCGATTAATTCTAATTAATCGATTAATTTTATCAAATATACATATATTCAGACTTATTAATCGATTAGTTGTTCGATTAATTCTAAATAACAACATTTAACACATTCAACATTGATTAGTCGTTTACATGTTTGATTAATCTCAATTAATGAAACTATTAATCGATTAATTCTCAAAGAAAAGTATCATTTAACACATATTCAACACTAATTAATTAATTAGAAATTCGATTCATCTCAATTAATGGAAATGTTAATAGATTAATTCTCAAAGAAAAAAATAATATTTAATACATATTTAATATTGATTAATCAATTAGATGTTCGATTAATCTCAATTAATTGAATTGTTAATCGATTAATTTCTCAAAAATAAGACATTTACTGCATATATCACAAAGAAAAATACAATAGTTGGATTAAATAAAGTTACCTTCCTTAATTAATCGACTAAGTGTTGGATTAATCTATCCTTTATCAGCTTCTGTTTTCCAATCCAATAACAAAGTATCTTACAAAAATGCAGCTATACACTCCGAAGCTTAAGTTAGCAACTTGAATAATCAAAATATAAATTTTGAATAATTATTTTGAGAAAATGAAGGCTAGAGAATGCTTAAAGAAAAACCAGTCCAGTTAGTTTATTAAGGAAACAAAATCCTTACAACTCAATGGGATTTACTATTCCCAATTCTCTCTTGATATAGTTGAATTAATCCTGAGCAAGTAATTTAGTGAAAATATCTGCTAATTGAAGATGAGTTGGGATGAATTCAACTTTTATATCTTTTTTCTGCACGTGATCTCTTATAAAATGATGTCTAATATCAATGTGCTTAGTCTGGGAATGAAGCACGGGATTCTTTGACAAACTGATTGTACTTGTGTTGTCACAGAGAATTAGAATCTTATTCAAATGTATTCCTAGATCTTGGAGTTGTTGTTTGAGCTATAGTACTTGTGCACAACAGCTTCCAATAGCTGCATATTCAACCTCTGTTGATGATATAACTATAGGGTATTGCTTCTTACTGAACCATGAGACTAAACAATCACCAAGGAATTCACATTGTCCACTGGTACTTTTCCTATTTATTTTGTATCCTCCATGGTCAAAGTCTGAGTATACTATCAAGTATTTTGCTCCTCCTTTGAGAAACCATATCCTAAGATCAATGGTTCTGATGAGATATCTGAATATTCTATTTACAGCTTAAGCATGTGATTCCTTTGAAGCAGCTTAATATCTTGCATACATCCCTACGTTGAATTGTATGTTTGGTCTGCCTGCAATGAGGTATATAAGAGATCTAATTATTCCACGATATCTTTCAATGTTGAAATATTTTCCCTTCTCATCCTTATCTAGCATTGTACTTGTACTCATCGGTGTAGAAACGCTTTTGGCTTGATCCAATTCAAACTATTTCAAGAGCTACTTCAAGTACTTTATTTACGAGATGATAATGCCATTCTTCCATTTTTTGATTTAAAGTCGAAGAAAGAAGTTCAATTCTCCTATCATAGATATTTCAAATTCTCCCTGCATTAACTTGGCAAATTCTTGACAAAGATCCTCATTAGTAGCACCGAAGATAATATCATCAACATAAATTTGAACTACTAATAGATCTGGTTTGTTTCTTTTAATTAATAATGTATTATTTACTTTTCCTCTTTTAAAGCTTTTTTTTATCAAAAATTTGCTAAGACGATCGTAATAAACTGTAGGAGCTTGTTTAACCATATAATGCTTTCTTAAGCTTGTACACATGATCTGGAAAGTGATGATCTTTAAACTAGGAGGCTGTTCTATGTAGACCTCTTTCATTATATTTTTGTTAAGAAAAAAACTTTTGACATCCATTTGATAAAGCTTAAAATCTTTACTGCAAGCAAAGGCTAAGCTACTCTTATGGCTTCTAATCTTGCTACTGGAGCATAGGTTTCATCATAATCAATACCTTCTTCTTGATTATAACCTTTTGCAAATAATCTAGCTTTATTTCTGATGATTATAGTAGATTCATCAAGCTTATTCTTAAATACCCATTTAGTCTTGATGACTGAATGATCATTGGGTATAGGTATTAAGTCCCAAACTTGATTACGTTCAAATTGATTTAGCTCTTACTGCATAGCAACTATCCAAAAGTCATTTGATAGTACTTCATCTATATTATTGGATTCAATATTTAAAATAAATGCAGAGAAATGCACCTAATTGAATACTACAATGAGGAAACGGTCCTTTCAAGCAGTGAGAGAGGAGATCCTTCGAAATCTGTTGGAATATTTCGTATATCTTTTTTGAATAATCACGTTTTGGACCTTTATGAAATTTTTTATGTTCCCTCTTACAAGAGGAATTTGATTTTCATGTCAAAATAATTCAATTTGATTATCATTTAATTCTTTCTAAGAAACTTATGACTTTGTCAAATGACTCTATTTTTATTGCAACTTAGTTATGATTGATAGTTTATTTAAAATCATTTATGATTCGCTTCAATCTCTTTCTATTTTGCATGGTACTAAAAGGAGTTTCATTGATGAGAATTCTTTTAGCCTGTGATATAGGAGATTAGGACATATCTGTGTTGACAAAATCAAAAGGTTAAGTAAAGACAAAATTCTTCCATCTTTAGACTATTCAGAATTTGATTATTGTGTGGCCTTCATAAGAGGAAAGCAGACCAATAAGTCACATAAAGGGCCTAAGAGAAGTTCTGATTTGGTAGGAATTATACACACGGATATTTATTGCCCTAATTTAACTGCGCATGGTCAAAAGTACTTTATCACTTTTATTGATGATTACTCACGATACACGTATGTCTATATGCTTTATAATAAAAGTAAGGCATTAGATGCATTTTAGAAGTAAAAAAATAAATTGGAAAACCAATCAAGATTGTGAGATTAAATCGAGGTGGTGAGTATTATGGCATATACACTAGTGAAAGGCAAACACCTAGTCTATTTGCTAATTTTCTTCAACAGGGAGGTATAGCATCCCAATATACCATGTCTGGCTCACCTGACATGAATGGTGTAGCTAAAAGAAAAAATAGAACCTTACTGGATATAGTTAGGAGCATGATAAGTAGTTATAAACTTTTAACTTCCCCGTGGAAGAAAGCACTCATGATAGCCACATACATATTGAACAGGGTCCCAATAAAACAGTGTCTAAAACACCCTTTGAAATCTGGAAAGGTTGGAAACCCAGTTTAAATCATTTCAAGGTATGGGGTTATCTGATAAAGTAAGAGTGTACAATCAACAGGAAAAAAAACTAGACCCTAAGACCATTAGATCTTACTTTGTAGGCTATACAAAAAGTTAAAGGGTTATAAGTTTTATTATCCTCCACCTTCTAATAGATTTATAGAATCTAGGAATGACAAATTTCTTGAGAATGATATGATTAGTGCGATTGATTTTTCACTATATGATCACGTAGAGCAAACCACTGATACCAATCATGAGGGAACATCTATAGTTAATGATCTTCTTACTGTTGGAGTGTACATTGAACATTATGTAAACCTTATGGCTCAAGTTGACAATGATGGACAAGATAAGCACATACAATATGATCAAACTATCACACAAGTGGGACCGCCACAAAATATGATAGAGGATGTTCATATTCAACGGCCTGAATCAACCAAAGATGTTGAATTAAGGAGACAACCTAGAGAAAGAATACCGGTATTACCTGATAACTACGTAGTGGATTTTGCTGAATTTGAGTTCGATATAAATGTTGAGAATGATCCATAATGTTCACTCAGGCCATAAAGAATGCGAACTCTAAATTGTCACATGATGCTTTTGTTGGAAATTGTGCCATAGGGGCCAATCATTATCTTATAAACATTATTGATTTATAAATTTCTTAATTATGTTATCACATTATTTGCATGTTTACTGTGATGACCATCCTTGGATAACTCATGATCTTATCCTAAATATTCCTGGTCGGTCATTTATGCGGGAGCAGAGATGAAATAAGACCAGTATGACTTTGAAGATATATAGAGATATAAATCAAAGTCATAGGCACATGTAAGAGTACAGGGTATTGGACCGACCCGCTATGAGGGAGCTGCATGGGTTAAGTCATAAGCTTCTCTCATATACAAGCCATGTCACTATGCCCTTTGACCTGAGATCATCATGGATTCCTACATGATAAACGCTCAGCTTTGACCTAGTCAAAAGTCACTTTTGACCGAGTGATCACAAAGGCTATGTTCGGGCTCAGTGGTTTTTCATGCGGAGGAATGTGAATGGTCAAGATGGAATTTGTCCCTCACATTCGTAGAGAGATATTACTGGGCCCCTCGATGAGTGAGTCTGAGAAATGTATGGCCATACTGTAATGAAAAGGTAGTTCTATTTCTATAGTCAGACTACTAAGGGATCGAGAAAGTAACGGTCAGGAACAGGAGGATGACGTTCTCCATGCCTTATCCATGACCGAAATATCGTGTGACAAAAGGGACGTGATGTGGTTGTATGAAAGGTTACATCATTTATCGATCCTCATATGTTTTGGGTAGTTGTAATGCCTTGCTAGAGACCGCTTACGACTTGTGGGTCAGTATAGTAACTGGGCCACTGCCAACTTCATATGGGCCTACAGGGTCGCACACAAAATAGCTCAACACGAGCTATGATGTCCAGATTCATTGAATCTAAGACATGTCTAGATTTAATGAATAATCTATGGTGGATATATATATTATATATATATATAAATTTGTATATATATATATTATAAGAGATATTAGGATAAATTAAATCTCTATCACTTTTGAATTTGAATTTAAATTGATATGATCTATTTGAATTTAAAAGTTAAATTGATAAGATATCTCAAATTTAATTTATGAGAATAAATCAAATATCACTCTGTCTTATCTTTATTTTAAATTAAATAAATAGGTGAATTAAATCTGTGGGACGGATTTAATAAAAACTATATTTGTTTAATTAGTTTCTTATCAAATTATGCAATATATGATATTGTATTAATTTCAGAATTAATATAAGATTAATTCTGAAACTCAGCCCAATTAGAAGCCCGATAGCATCCTATATATTTGACATTTGGGGCTAGGGTTCTGTACACGAGACAAAAGGGGCAAGGAGAGTGTAAAAGGTTTGCAGATAAGAAACTGCTGAAATAGAGACGGTGAGGATGAATTCTTGAGAGAGCCCTAGAGGGACAAGAGGCGCTAGCACGTCATTCGTGATTGGAACGCTATTCGTGTGGATACTGGTAGAGGAAGCCGATCTGAGTTGTCGACTTCTTACGATCGAGGAAAGAGCACCAGGTACGACAAAGTCACGACCAGTTAACACATAGGTCGCGACTAAATAGGCATCTGAACGTAAGAAATCCGAAAAGAGATGACAGGTCGCGACTAGAAGCAGAGGAAGTCACGACTGAAAACTCCAGAGGCTACAGGTCGCGACTAGTAGCAGAGGAAGTCACGACTGAAAACTCCAGAGATGACAGGTCGCGACTAGAAGCTTATGAGGTTGCGACTGCAGCTCAAATACCGAAGGTAACACTTCTTTCTCCTTGACTTAAACACATTCTATAGATCCTGGCAGGGAATGGAAAAATTTTTAAAGTTAATTTCCGTTGCGTGTCTTCGAATTCCCTTCAGCTATGATTTATGAAATGAACATTACAAAAAAATTAAGAGCTACAGCGGTTAATTTATAGCGGTTAGGGGCAGACCGCTGTAAATTGTCATTTTTTAGCAATTTGACAATGAACCGTTATAAATTTATCGTTGTTTGACTGTGAACAGTATCTTTGGGGATATTTACAGTGGTTACAACCACTACAAATTGGCGCCAAGCTAGTGTCATAAGGAGGGAACAAAATTGCAGTGGTTAAAACTGCTACTAACATTATAGCATACGAATAGTTTCTACTGGTCTAAACTGCTACAAAAAACTAAGCGGATAAGTGACTGTTGGTTTAATATAAACCGCTATAAAATTCCCCATAGATTAGAGACAGTTCACATGCCTGATTTTGCAGCGGTTGTAACCGCTACAAACTTAACCAAGGAAAATGACCATTCTCATTCAACTCTAGGGATATGTTTGTAGCAGTGGAACCGTTGCAAACTAGCAGTCACACCAATGGATGGACACGTGTCAGATACCATTGGCAATTTGCAGTGGTTTTGTCATAATTAACCACTACAAATGAACAAACTGGTACAAAAAATGCCCTTTCAGCAACCTATAAATACCCCATACAAATGAACAAACCGGTAAGTATTTAATTATTATAATTTAGTGCTTTTATAAATAACTAACACTTTTTAATTTCTTTAATTTTCCCTATTGTTTTGACAGGCGCAGATGACTCAGATCGATGCAGACATGCGGGAGTCACAGGGGTCTTCCTTAGATCCCACCGCATCACTCCTAGAGGCCTATGGCTAACCTCAGCACCCAGGCAGGATCATGGGACTCAGTCTCAATCGAACACCAATAGGACTGAGATAGTCTTTGAGTACTCATGGCCCATCTCATGACCCATCATCCTCTCAGTCACAAGCTACGCTGGCCTAGACATGTACAGGAGTCAAGTGCCAAACTGAAGTATCTGTGGATGAGCTTCAGGATGAGGTCAGACGGGAGAAACAAGAGCAGGTAAAGACCATGGTCTAAACCCAGGTGCAGTCCCAGTTACAGTTCAGGTGCAATCCTAAGTAAACTAAGTGCACACCATACATAGCCACATGCAGTCGCAAGTTGACACCTTCATGAGCCAGGTGGACACCTTCATGAGGGTTGTATTGACATAAGCTCTGGGCATCACAACTCCTCTGTCTATACCTACTTTTACCATGCCAGTTTTGGTCATACTAGGCCCACTGTCCCCGTAAGCAGCCACCACCGCCAGTCTCAATGAGGATGTGCAAGATAATGCACAACATCCCTGAGTGGATTTTTGTACTCTTTTTTTTAAAAATATTGTTATTTATATTTTATTTTACTGAGTTTAAAGATTATGAATTTAAATTTATAAATTTTATTTTATTCAATGATTTCACAAATTTTAGTTTATTTCATAAAATTTAGTGTATTTTAGTTTAATCAGAGAAATTTTATTTAATCCTATTAAAAAAATTCATTTGTTTGTATTGTTTGAATTTAAAATTCCCTCCAATCTAACATATGATGATGCAATTTTGTACGATTTATAACCGCTATAAAAGCAAAAATTTTAAAAATTTTAATCTCCCTCCATGCAGATGTGTGTTATGACATGTTATAGTGGTTAGTAACCAATGTAAAAGTACAAATTTGAAATTCAAAACTCCCTCCATGCAGATGTGTGTCATGACATTTTGTAGCGGTCTATAATCACTATAAAAATACAATTTTCAGATTACAAGTTTCGTCCATCTCTGTTCGCAGTGATTTGACCGTTATGTGTATTTGTAGTGGTTTGTCTTTATAAGGGATGAATCTTTCGTTGAACTTCATAATAACTTCCAATAGAGCTTTTACTCTCACATATTCTCCAGATCACTGCTACAACAATAATAGATAAGAGTTGGATCAATGTGCCGTGTACGACCTCGTGATATCTAGCTGGACTTAACTCTTTCTTTGCGTTGATCAACAATAAGATTCAATGTCTATGCCCTATATGTAATTATAACAAGTGGCATCCAAGAAATATTGTCAGGGGATCATTTGATTGTTAAGCCCTTCCCACGAAATTATATCATTTAGACTCTACATAGAGAACAACACGATATGGTTGCTAAGTTAACTCTGGTTATATCATAAATAGGAGTTCGAGTGCACTAACTCGATGCCATGAATGATGCGGTACATGATGTGTTTGGCATTCATGAAGCTGACACTGTTGATGAAGTATAGGGCCCTGATCTAGAGTTCGATAGGAATGACACTACTCGAGAATTTTTTAAACTGACAAGCCTATATATCATGGGTGTACAAAGTATTCTAAATTGTCCTTCTTGGTAAAAATGTATCATATTAAATGTTTATGCAGTATCACAGACAAGGCCATGTCTATGCTATTGGAATTGCTCGGGGATGTTTTCCCTCAAGCTGAATTCCCAGCTTCTTTTTATGAAGCCAAACAGATTATTAACAAGCTTGGATTGAATTATAAAAAGATTGATGCATGCCCAAATGACTGTATGTTGTACTGGGGAGAGGATGCAAAAAGAGAGATATGTATGCGTTGTAACACATCTCGGTACAAGATAGTGCAGAAGGGGAAGAAGCAGAAGAAGAAACCTGCAAAAATTCTTAGGTATTATTTGTTACTTTAGTTTGTAACTTAATTTTTTTCTGGTTAATAGTAACAGTTTTAATTGTTAGGTACTTCCCATTGAAAGCGCGGTTGCAGCGAATGTATAAGTAATCAAAGATGGTGAAGCATTTGAGGTGGCATGTTCTTGAGCAGAATGTAGACAAAAAGCTAAGGCATCCATGAGATTCAGAGACCTAGAAGGAATTTAACTCACAGTTCCTAGATTTTTCCCGTGATCTAAGAAATATCCTTCTTGCTTTTGTGACCGATGTTTTTAACCTATTCGATAATATGAGCACCACCTATAGTATCTGGCCGATTATGTTGATTCCATGTAATCTCCCACCGTGGATATGCATGAAGAAGAGCTCATTTTTTGCTTTCTATTATCATCCTTGGAAAGAAAACACCAGGAAATGATACAAATGTGTACCTACAGCTGTTGATACAAGAGTTTATGGCGCTGTGGACAGATAATGTCGAGACATATGACTCGTATGAGAAGCATCTATTCAATCTTTGTGTGGACGATAAGTGATTTTTTGGGTTAAGGAACTTTGTCCGGCTCGAACGTGCATATTAGATTGGCCTATCCTAAGTGCAACTTTGACGCCATATCATGCCGCCTTCCGCACAGTCAAAAGTGGTATTTTATAGGACATCGACAGTTCCTTGATTCGAAACACATATTTAGATTGCAACGGATCCGCTTTGATGGGAAACAAGAAAAGAGAGATCTTTTGGCCACTTTGTCTGGCATTGACATATTTTGACAGTTAGAAGATGTTGATGTTGAGCTTGGTAAGAATATTAAGGATCCCAAGTGAACGAGACGATGGTCTCATGGGACATCTAAGGTTAGCCTCTGCAGTGACGCAAGAGAAATATATTCTTCACTCTTTGTTATTGGAAGCATAATTTACTATACCACAGTTTGGATGTCATGCATATTGAGAAAAATGTGTACAACAACATGTTGTATGCCTTGCTCAACAAAACCAGTAAGTCTAAAGATCATCTAGCAGCTAGGAAAGATTTATGAGCTTGGGGAATTCGCGAATACGCTTGACCAAATGATAACGACAAGTTTTAGCCCGCCAAGTTCACCTTGACTAAGCAAAACAAGGCTATATTCCTTTTGATGCCGAAGAACATCAAAGTTTCTGATGGATATGCCAGCAATATATCAAGATGTATCGATATCTAGTCTCAAAATATTTCTAGGTTAAAGATTCATGATTTGGATGTTCTGATACAATAACTCTTCCCTCTAGCTTTGAGACACACGCTTCCTTCTGACGTATCTATGGTATTAGTGGAGCAGTGTTCTTTTTTCAGGAAGTTGTATGCGAAGGTGTTGATATCTCAGGAGCTATCACCTGCAGGAAAAAAATATTCTTACACTGTGTCACTTGGAGATGATATTTCCTCTATCCTTTTTCAATGTGATGGTTCACTTGACGGTCCACCTTGTTTGAGAAGTAAAGCTTGATGGCCCAGTTCAATATTACTGGATGTACCTTATTGAGAGGTATGAAATGAAGGGAATTGGAAGACACGCAGCGGAAATTAACTTTAAAAAATTTTCCATTCCCAGCCAGGATCTACCGAATGTGTTTAAGTCAAGGAGAAAGAAGTGTTACCTTCGGTTTCAAGCTTCGGTCGCGACCTCAGTGTCCACTAGTCGCGACTCCTCGCCTCTGGAACTTTCAGTCGCGACCTCCTCAGCTTTTAGTCGCGACCTCCTCTGCTTCTAGTCGCGATCTGTCGCCTCTGGAGTTGTTAGTCGCGACCTCTTCTGCCTCTAGTCGCGACCGTACGTCTCTGGAGTTTGTAGTCGCGACGTATTCAGCTTCAAGTCGCGACCTGTCTCCTCTTTTCGGATTTCTGGCGTTCAGATGCCCGTATGGTCGCGACCTCAGGGTGTTCTGGTCGCGACCTTGCTTCGTGTCTGGTCGTATCGTAGAAGTCGACAGCTCAGATCGGCTTCCTCTACCGGTATCCACACGAACAGCGTTCCAATCGCGAACGACGTGCTAGCGCCTCTTGTCCCTCTAGGGCTTTCTAGAGATTCCGTCCTCACCGTCTCTATCTCGGCAGTTTCTTATGTGCAAACCTTTTGCACTCTCCCTGCCCCCTCTTCTCACGTCTGAATGTGTGTGTAGAGATCTATCTTGTGTGTAGAACCCTAGCTCCTAATGTCAAATATATAGGAAGCTATCGGGCTTCTAATAGGGCCGGGCTTCAGAATTAATCTTATATTAATTCTGAATTAATACAATATCATATATTGCATAATTTAATAAGAAACTGATTAAATAAATATGGTTTATATTAAATCCGTCCCACAGATTTAATTCACCTATTTATTTAATTTAAAATAAAGATAAGACAGAATTATATTTGATTTATTCTCATAAATCAAATTTGAGATATCTTATCAATTTGAATTTCAAATTCAAATAGATCATATCCATTTAAATTCAAATTCAAAAATGATAGAGATTTAATTTATCCTTATAAATTAAATCTTACAAATATCTCTTATATTATATATATAATATATATAAAAACTAATTTATATATATATATAAAATATATATCCACCCTAGATTATTCATTGAATCTAGACATCTCTTAGATTCAATGAATCTGGACATCATAGCTCGCATTGGGCTGTTTTGTGTGCGACCCTGTAGGCCCATATGAAGTTGGCAGTGGGCCAGTTACTATACTGACCCACAAGTCGTAAGCGGTCTCTAGCAAGGCATTACGACTACCCAAAACATATGAGGATCGTTAAACGATGTAACCTTTCATACAACCATATCACGTCCCTTTTGTCACACGATATTTCGGTCAAGGATGAGGCATGGTGAACGTCATCCTCCTGTTCCTGACCGTTACTTTCTCGATCCCTGAGTAGTCTGAATATAGAAATGGAACTACCCTTCCATTCCAGTATGGCCATACATTTCTCAGACTCACTCATCGAGGGGCCCAGTAATATCTCTCTACGAATGTGAGGGACAAATTCCATCTTGACCATTCACATTCCTCCGCATGAAAAACCACTAAGCCCGAGCATAGCCTTTATGATCACTCGGTCAAAAGTGACTTTTGACTAGGTCAAAGCTGAGCGTTTGTCATGTAGGAATCCATGATGATCTCAGGTCAAAGGGCATAGTGACATGGCTTGTATATGAGAGAAACTTATGACTTAACCCATGTAGCTCTCTCATAGCGGGTCGGTCCAACACCCTGTACTCTTACATGTGCTTATGACTTTGATTTATATCTCTATATATCTTCAAAGTCATACTGGTCTTATTTCATCTCTGTTCCCGCATAGATGACTGACCAGGGACATTTAGGATAAGATCACGAGTTATCCAAGGATTGTCATCATAGTAAACATGCAAATAATATGATAACATGATACAATGATTGGCCCCTAGGGCACAATTTCCAACATCCTCCCACTTGCACTAGGAACAATCATTAATTTGTCTCAATCCTATTGACCTAACATGACGCTCATGTTTTGCCTGGACAAGCGGTTTAGAGGATCAGCATCATTGTCTTCTCTTGCTACCTTGCATATTTTTATATCACCTCTATCATTGATTTCTCTGATGAGATGAAATCGCCTGAGTATATGCTTGGTCCTTTGATGTGACCAAGGCTCTTTGGCCTGTGCAATGTCACTACTATTGTCACAGAACAAAGTTATTGGATCTGAGATGGTCGGTACCACCCCTAGTTCAGTAATGAACTTCCTGATCCAAACAGCCTCTTTAACTGCATCAAATGCTGCTATATACTCGGCTTTCATTGCAGAATCTACTACAGTACTCTGCTTAGAACTCTTCCAGCTTACTGCTCCATTATTCAGGAGGAATATGTATCCAGATTGCGATTTTTGGTCATCCTGGTCAGTTTGGAAACTTGCATCTGTGTAACCAATTACATAGAGCTCGTCTTCCAATCCACCATAGACCAAGAATAAGTCCTTAGTCCTTCTTAAGTACTTAAGGATATTCTTGACAGCAGTCCAATGGCCCTCATCGGGGTCCTGTTGATATCTGCTAGTCATACTTAAGGCAAACGAGACATCCGGTCGAGTACATAACATGGCGTACATGATAGATCCTATGGCCGAAGCATATGGAACCTTACTCATGCGACCTCGCTGATCAGGTGTACTAGGACACAAATCCTTGCTGAGGTGAATACCATGAGACATGGGTATGAAACCCCTTTTTGATTCCTGCATACTGAACCTATGCAGTATCTTGTCTATATATGTGCTCTGACTCAGTCCTAGAAGCCTTTTAGATCTATCTCTATAGATCCTAATTCCTAGGATGTAGGTGGCTTCACCCAAGTCTTTCATCGAGAAAGATTTTCCTAACCAAGACTTGACAATCTGCAAGGTAGGAATGTCATTCCCAATGAGTAGGATGTCATCGACATAGAGTACCAAAAATACAACTGTGCTCCCACTAACCTTCTTGTACACACAAGGTTCATCAATGTTTTGAAGAAATCCAAACTCTTTGACTACTTCATCAAAACGATGATTCCAACTCCGAGATGCTTGCTTCAGTCCATAAATGGACCTTTGAAGCTTGCACACCTTACCAGAGTCCTCAGAACGCACAAAACCTTCAGGTTGTGTCATGTACACATCCTCAAGGAGCTTTCCATTAAGGAAGGCTGTCTTGACGTCCATCTGCCATATTTCATAGTCATAATATGCTGCAATGGCAAGGAGGATTCTGATTGATTTGGCCATTGCAACTGGGGAAAAGGTCTCATCATAGTCCACACCATGAGTTTGAGTAAATCCTTTTGCAACCAGTCGTGCCTTGAAGACATTTACATTGCCATCCATGTCAGTTTTCTCTTTAAAAACCCACTTGCACCCGACGGTTTTTACACCTTCAGACGGGTCGACTAAGGTCCATACCTTATTGTCGTACATGGATTGCATCTCAGACTTCATGGCATTAAGCCATTTCTCAGAGTTTGGTCCCACTATAGCTTCTTGATAGGTAGTGGGCTCATTATGCTCAATGAGCAACACATCACGACTATCAGAAATCAGAAATCCATATCTCTGAGGCTGAAGTCGTGCCCTATTAGATCGCCTTGGGCCTTGCGTGACTTGAGGAGTCTCAACAACTTCTTGTGAGTCTTCTCTACTTTCCATCTCTAGTTCTGTGGCGTCTTGTGGCTCTCGAACTTCTTCGAGGTGTACCTTGCTCCCAGTGGTTCTTTTAGAGATAAATTCTCGTTCTAGAAAGATACCATTTCTGACAACAAACACTTTGTTATCAGTGGGGTTGTAGACATAATATCCCTTGGTTTCCTTAGGATATCCCACAAAAAGGCACTTTGAAGATTTGGGCGCTAACTTATCTGAGGCTTGTTGCTTAACATAGACCTCACATCCCCAAATCTTGAGAAAAGACAAACTAGGTTTCCTCCCAGTCCATATCTCATACGGAGTCTTTTCAACTGCCTTAGATGGAACACGATTCAGTGTGAACGCAGCTGTCTCTAGGGCGTGGCCCCAAAAGGATGGTGGAAGATCTGTTCGACTCATCATGGATCGAACCATATCCAATAGTGTTCGATTCCTCCGTTCAGAAACCCCATTCCATTGTGGTGTTCCTGGAGGAGTCAATTGTGAGACTATTCCACAATTCCTAAGATGATCGATAAACTCTTGGCTCAAATATTCACCACCTCGATCAGATCGAAGGGCTTTAATTGTTTTGCCAAGCTGGTTTTGTACTTCATTTTGAAATATCTTGAACATTTCAAAAGATTCAGATTTATGTTTTATTAGATAGACGTAGCCATATCTACTGAAATCATCTATGAATGTAATGAAGTACGAATAACCTCTTCTGGCATTTGTATTCATCGGTCCACACACATCTGTATGTATGAGGCCCAACAAATCAGTGGCCCTCTCACTGTGCCCAGTGAAAGGCGACTTTGTCATCTTTCCTAACAAACAAGATTCGCAAGTATCATATGATTCAAAATCAAATGAGTTGAGAAATCCATCTTGATGGAGTTTAGAAATGCGTTTCTCATTTATGTGGCCTAGACGACAGTGCCAGAGGTACGTCGGATTCAAATCATTTGGTTTGATCCTTTTGGCGATTATGTTATAGATATTTCCATGATTGGGTTGTTCCAAGTTTAATATGTAATGATCAACATGCAAATCACCATGAGCATAGAAAATATCATTATGATAAATAGAACATTTACCATTCCCAGAAATGGAAGTGTAACCTTCCTTATCCAAATAAGAAAGAGAAACAATGTTACTACTCAAAGCAGGAACATAATAGCAATTGTTCAAAACTAACAAAAGCCCAGTGGGCAGAACTAATTCATAAGTGCCTACAGCTAGAGCAGCAACCTTTGCTCTATTTCCAACTCGTAGGTCAACTTCGCCCTTCTTCAGCTTTCTACTGTCCTTTAGGCCCTGCACATTTGTACAAATGTGAGAACCACATGCAGTATCTAATACCCATGTAGTGGAAGTAGAGAGATGAATGTCTATAACATAAATACCTGAAGCGATAGCCCCGCTATCCTTCTTGTTCTTTTTCAGATCTTCAAGGTAGAGTTTGCAATTCCTCTTCCAATGACCCGGTTCATTGCAGAAGAAGCAAACTCCTTCCTTTGGAGCCTTTGCCTTCTTTGGTGCAGGCTTGGTTTCGGGCTTGCCTGACTCTTTGGTCTTACCAGATGAGCCATGACCCTTGCCCTTGCCCTTGCCTTTCCTTTTCATACCCTTTCCTTTCTGAACCATCAAAACAGTACTGGGCTTCTTCTTAACAGTCGGCTCAGCAGTTTTAAGCATCCCATGCAGTTCAGAAATGGATTTCTCCATGTTGTTCATGTTGTAATTCATGACAAACTGGTCATAACTTTCCGGGAGTGAGTTCAAGATCAAATCTGTAGCTAACTCCTGACTTATGGGAAATCCAAGCCTCTCAAGGTGATCTATGTACCCTTTCATCTTTAAGACATGAGTACTCACTGATGCACCTTCAGCCATCCTGCAGGAATGTAAGGCCTTAGTGGTCTCATACCTCTCTTGCCTTGCCTGTTGCTGGAACATTTCCTTAAGATGCACAATCATCTCATAAGCCTCCATGTGTTCCAGATCTCTTTGAAGCTCCGGAACCATAGTGGCAAGCATCAAGCATCCCACATAAACAGAGTCTTCCTTATGCTTCGCATAAGAATCTCTCTGAGCTCTAGGAGCATTGGCTGCTGGCTCCTCAGGAATGGGTTGATCTAGGACATATACCTTTCTTTCCTGCTTGAGAACAATTCTCAAGTTCCTGAACCAGTCAAGAAAGTTTGTCCCATTGAGTTTGTCCTTCTCAAGGACAGATCGCAACGATAATGTAGCAGTATTACTAGTCGTCATGATTCTACAATTAAAATATGCAAGCGAATTAGCAATCTTCCACTGAATAAAACAACCCTCAATGTAATAATTAGTGGGCTAAGATCCATATTTGGCTTAAACTTGAGTCCGCTTTGGCAGGACGCTCAACTTTAAGTTATTTAGGTAGGTAACAACTTTACCAATTACATCACATGTAACTCTTAGATATTTATGGGATTCCATCATCATATGATCCGGCATGTTTTAATCCCATCTAATGCCTTGAGACCCAAAACCGTTTTGATAATCTCAATTAAGTCAAACAATAACAAACATAAGAGTAGCACCATTACTCTTGCTTATCTCCCCAAGATAACTCAAATGCACCCACTTTGGTGGATCTACAAATGAGCGATCGAGGTTTTGACAAGTGTTCATTAATTGACGGCATATGACTTAAGATTTCTTTTAGAGGGTTTAATTAATTATATGGTTTATAAGATGCATGTATCGCGGTTGTATCTCATACAAGTATTATGCATATAAAACATACATGCAGTGATCTAATCAAAAGATGCATAATCTTAAACGTGATACAATATGGCTCACCTATCCTAAGTCCCCTCAAGCCAATGAGAGGAGCTCTCTAATTAGAATAGGAAAAGTACATAAGGAAACCTCGTTTTAACATTCGAGGGGAGTGAGATGAGAAGAGAATGTACAACGAGAGTCATTAGAGGAAGGCACGACACGCAGGCCGTATTTAGAAAAATTACAACACTTGTAATCTAGAGCCATATTGTTCACCATACCCAAACATTCAAGAATCAAAATTCATACTATTTGAAGGGCAATAAATGTTTCAAAACATTCATATATCAGGAAAGTCAATACATATTACGATTATGTTGCGCTACGATTAAATAGCCACGGCGGTCCCGCTACGATTAAATAGCAGCGCCCCAATAGAATTTTTTTTTTTGACAAATAATCAAGAATCTTAATTCTTTTTCCTTAGACCCCATCAATATTAATTGATCAAATCAATTGATATACACCACCGATTTCAGTTTCCTTTTAGATTCCATATATGTCATACATATCTCGCATGTTATCATATAATCAGCTAAGAAGTCTAACATACATCACATGTATCAACAATCAAACCTAACTTAAACACAAAACGGCATGGCTTTGATACCACTGAAGGGAATTGGAAGACACGCAGCGGAAATTAACTTTAAAAAATTTTCCATTCCCAGCCAGGATCTACCGAATGTGTTTAAGTCAAGGAGAAAGAAGTGTTACCTTCGGTTTCAAGCTTCGGTCGCGACCTCAGTGTCCACTAGTCGCGACTCCTCGCCTCTGGAACTTTCAGTCGCGACCTCCTCAGCTTTTAGTCGCGACCTCCTCTGCTTCTAGTCGCGATCTGTCGCCTCTGGAGTTGTTAGTCGCGACCTCTTCTGCCTCTAGTCGCGACCGTACGTCTCTGGAGTTTGTAGTCGCGACGTATTCAGCTTCAAGTCGCGACCTGTCTCCTCTTTTCGGATTTCTGGCGTTCAGATGCCCGTATGGTCGCGACCTCAGGGTGTTCTGGTCGCGACCTTGCTTCGTGTCTGGTCGTATCGTAGAAGTCGACAGCTCAGATCGGCTTCCTCTACCGGTATCCACACGAACAGCGTTCCAATCGCGAACGACGTGCTAGCGCCTCTTGTCCCTCTAGGGCTTTCTAGAGATTCCGTCCTCACCGTCTCTATCTCGGCAGTTTCTTATGTGCAAACCTTTTGCACTCTCCCTGCCCCCTCTTCTCACGTCTGAATGTGTGTGTAGAGATCTATCTTGTGTGTAGAACCCTAGCTCCTAATGTCAAATATATAGGAAGCTATCGGGCTTCTAATAGGGCCGGGCTTCAGAATTAATCTTATATTAATTCTGAATTAATACAATATCATATATTGCATAATTTAATAAGAAACTGATTAAATAAATATGGTTTATATTAAATCCGTCCCACAGATTTAATTCACCTATTTATTTAATTTAAAATAAAGATAAGACAGAATTATATTTGATTTATTCTCATAAATCAAATTTGAGATATCTTATCAATTTGAATTTCAAATTCAAATAGATCATATCCATTTAAATTCAAATTCAAAAATGATAGAGATTTAATTTATCCTTATAAATTAAATCTTACAAATATCTCTTATATTATATATATAATATATATAAAAACTAATTTATATATATATATAAAATATATATCCACCCTAGATTATTCATTGAATCTAGACATCTCTTAGATTCAATGAATCTGGACATCATAGCTCGCATTGGGCTGTTTTGTGTGCGACCCTGTAGGCCCATATGAAGTTGGCAGTGGGCCAGTTACTATACTGACCCACAAGTCGTAAGCGGTCTCTAGCAAGGCATTACGACTACCCAAAACATATGAGGATCGTTAAACGATGTAACCTTTCATACAACCATATCACGTCCCTTTTGTCACACGATATTTCGGTCAAGGATGAGGCATGGTGAACGTCATCCTCCTGTTCCTGACCGTTACTTTCTCGATCCCTGAGTAGTCTGAATATAGAAATGGAACTACCCTTCCATTCCAGTATGGCCATACATTTCTCAGACTCACTCATCGAGGGGCCCAGTAATATCTCTCTACGAATGTGAGGGACAAATTCCATCTTGACCATTCACATTCCTCCGCATGAAAAACCACTAAGCCCGAGCATAGCCTTTATGATCACTCGGTCAAAAGTGACTTTTGACTAGGTCAAAGCTGAGCGTTTGTCATGTAGGAATCCATGATGATCTCAGGTCAAAGGGCATAGTGACATGGCTTGTATATGAGAGAAACTTATGACTTAACCCATGTAGCTCTCTCATAGCGGGTCGGTCCAACACCCTGTACTCTTACATGTGCTTATGACTTTGATTTATATCTCTATATATCTTCAAAGTCATACTGGTCTTATTTCATCTCTGTTCCCGCATAGATGACTGACCAGGGACATTTAGGATAAGATCACGAGTTATCCAAGGATTGTCATCATAGTAAACATGCAAATAATATGATAACATGATACAATGATTGGCCCCTAGGGCACAATTTCCAACATGAAAAACTTTATCTCTTAATATTTTATTTGATTCTAGTGATTCCACAACACGCACAGTTGTTAATCGAATGTATGTGACCCAGTAGATTTTTTGCAAAACTAAAAACCTATGTTCGTAACAAGGTGTAGCCAGAGGGGTCAATAGCATAAGGTTATTCAGGGGATGAGGTCCTAACTTTTTGTTCAAGGTAGTTTGATAACATAGAGACGCCTTTTAACCATCCACATTGTATTGACGATTATCCTCCTCGTCCTACCATTTCAATTGATTTGTTCCCTCCTGTTAGGAAACCTGTTAGAGGTATGAGTTCTTCAAACTCATTTCCACAGAGAAACTGCAGGTACACAGACATGTTCTGATAAATTACAGCCAATTTGAACCTTTCCTCCTGCAAGTATATATACATAAATTAAAACACACTATTTTTTATACATGTAATTCAATTTATTCATCTCTAACGCTTATAAAACAAACTACACTTCATTGTATAGGGAGTACAGAAGTCATGTTAAGCGACATCTACCAGTATGTGGGCAAACTTCTATGGAGGCTGATAAAAGAATCCATCGAGAGTTTCATGATTGGTTTACACAGATTGCACAATGACAACAGAACTTACACAGATTTATTCATAAATCTTTCACTTGGCCAGTTAGACCATGTAGAAGGTATACCGCGTATAATGTTAGCGGGTTCAAGTTATGCACGGTTACATATGACCAGGGATTGCTGACACAAAACTCTAGGGTTTGTGGCACATTTGGGACTAAGAGTTATGATAGTAGCAATGACGGCGACGTACAAGGCATCACTGATTACAGAAAGCTTATTAACATCATTGAGTTAAATTACCAGCTTTTCACCGTAACCCTCTTCAAGTGCTCCTGGGAAAACACAATATTTTCACGGGGACTTACTATTGATGACTTAGGCATTACATCTACCAACTTTTCTAGGCTCATTCATATAGGTGAATCTGAAGATGATGAGCCGTTCATTTTGGCTTCTGAGGCGCAACAAGTTTATTTTGTGGAGGACGAGAAGCATAAAGATTTTGATATTGCTAGGCATCACCTCAAGCCACAAGATTTTTTTGACATGGGTGATGGTGACATCACCTGTTACGACAGTGAGCCCTTCAACTGACAAATTTTGAAAACTTCTTCTCTCAAGGTGATAACAATTTACCCATTATCAGGTATGTGTCCTCTTTATCCTAATATTTATTTACAACTATCATTATTAAATTACTTAAAAACAAATTTACTTCAAATTTAAATTTTAATCCATTTTAATCTAATTATAAATTAAACTTAACAATATTTTGTTCTCAAAATTCTCTTTTCAGGCAGGGTGATTATGACAATGAATGACTTTTATTACACTTTGGAATGCTTAATGTAGCATTTCTTATTGTATAAAAATAATTACAAAAAAATAAATATTCTAAAAAAATAAAGAAACACAATTTTATAACGCTTATATTAACCGCTACAAATATATTAAAACCGCTACAAATTGAATGAAACCGCTGTAAAATCACACTCGTGCTTTACAAATACAGCCCCTCCTCCCATTCTCATTTACTGCACGTTCATTCTCCTCCCATTCTCTTCCCTTCTAGTGGCTCATTTTGCACGTTTTCTCTTTTTTTCTTACATTGGTTATTTCTTTATATGGTGGTAAGATCATTTCAATTTGTAAGCTTATTTCTCTTTCATATTTGTATACTTATTTTTATTAAAATATGTATTTATTATTTTTACTTCCTCTTTTTACACGAATTGCTGGATCTATTCAATCATTTTTATATCATATTTTCTCTACTTTCTTCACTTTCTAACTCTATTTTACACCTTCTTTTATCTACTTCAATAATTTTCTACCTATCTAATATCAATGTATACAGTTTTTATATCTTAAATATTTCTCATCAAATAAAATATATCAAATTACATATATCTACCATATACATACATAGTATTAAAAATTCATATATTTATATATATAATTAGAAGTACCATTAAACATAATTTTTAATTTTTTTTACTAGGACTGCAACATTTGTAGCAGTTATATGACCGCTACAAACTCTCGACGTGGGAAAAAACATGCAGTTATATTAAATTATAATATTTTTTAAAACAATTTTTTGGTGACATCGTAAAAAAAATTGTTTGTGACCCAAATATTTCGTACCTTACAATTTTCTGCCAAAACAATGCGATTTTGTAGCGGTTAACTAACCGCTACAAATTTCATATCTTTCTTTCACATTGAAATTTTTAGCGGTGATGATAACCGCTATAAATGTTTGTAGCGTTTTGACTATCATGCACAATGGTTGTGTAAACCGCTATAAATGTGTTTGTAACGCATGAATTTATAGCGATTTGATAAATCGCTGCAAATATACTTTCCAGCTATTATAACCGCTACAAAGTTAAAAAATTGACCGTTGCAAAATACGTTCTTTTTTGTAGTAGAATTCCATGGCAAACAACCATATTTTGAAACTGTAGAGTTTTCTAATGGGTCTAAGGTCATTGGCTTTAAATGGGTTTACAAAACTAAAAGGGACTCACAAGACAACATTGATAGATACAAGGCTAGGTTAGTTGCTAAGGGCTTCACACAAGTGGAAGGAATAAATTATATTGAAACATTTTCACCTGTATCCAATAAAGATTTATTTCGTATCATCATTGCATTGGTTGGATATTTTGATCTAGAGTTACACTAAATAAATGTGAAGACTGCATTCCTCAATGGTGAACTAGAGGAAGAAGTCTATATGAAAGAGTCTGAGGGGTTCACTACAGAAGGTAAAGAACAATTGGTATCCAAGCTAAAGTAATCAATATATGGTCTGAAATAGGCTTATGATAGTGGTACTTAAAGTTTCATGAAGTGATCACATCATTTAGTTTTGTTGAGAACATCATGGATGACTGTATATACCACAAGGCTAGTGGGAGTAAGATCATATTATTGATTTTATATGTGGATGACATTTTGCTTGCTACAAATGATCTAGGACTATTGCGTGAGGTGAAACAATTTTTATTCAAGAGTTTTGACATTAAAGACATGGGTGAGGCATCCTATATCATTGGCATAAAGATCCGTAGAGAAATAACCTAACGTCTTGTAGGCTTCTCTCAAGAAGCTTATATTGTCAAAATCCTTGAACGATTTAGAATGAAGAATTGTTCATCTAACTTAGTTCCTATTGAAAAGGGAGATAAAATTAATCTAGATCAATGTCCTGAAATCGAGCTTAAAAGAAAACAGATGGAAAAGGTCATATATGCCTCAGTGGTGGGAAGCTTGATGCATGGAATAGAAAACCTGTAAGAGACAGATAGAGGAAAGAGTTTTAGAAGGGATTGTGATGATGATTAGAAGAAATGATAAAGGTTAAATCAATTTTAAGCGGAAGAAGAAAAGAAACGTATAAAGTTATAATGTCAAGGGACATAAACGTCATTTTAATGAAAGTTCAAGGACTTAAGTGTAATTTAGAAAAGTTCTAGGGCTAAAATAAAATGTAGAGATAAATTTTATGGCATGAAGTGTAATTATAAAAAGTTTAAGGGACCGAAATGCAATTTGTTAAAGTTCAAGGGAAAAATCATAATTATGAGGAAGTTGTGCTAGAAAAAGCCCAGAACGGCCCGAAAATGTTATATTCCTAAATTTTACCAGTAAATAGAGAATAGAAATTGGGTCAGGCAAATTTTTCAGAATTTTGATTTGAGGCCCTAGATAATTTATATTAATTTCTAAAGTTCAGACATTATTTAAGACATTCCGGATCTCCTAATCAGATGAAACTTGATAGTAAATTTATCTAATTATTATAAAAATTTATAAAACTAACAAAGCTCAAAAAGGAGTTCTGTATAAATTATAATAAAATCTACAGTAGAATAATACACCCGATAATACTTTTGGGTGAGTTTTCTTGGGAATTGAGCCATAAAGGTATTAGACTCATTTAAAAGCCCAAGTTGGCGTACCATAGTGAAGGGAATTGGAAGACACGCAGCGGAAATTAACTTTAAAAATTTTTCCATTCCCAGTCAGGATCTACCGAATGTGTTTAAGTCAAGGAGAAAGAAGTGTTACCTTCGGTAATCGAGCTTTGGTCGTGACCTCAGTGTCCACTAGTCAAAATGTGTTTGTAACGCATGAATTTGTAACGCATGCAGAAGGTCGCGACCTCCTCAACTTCTAGTCGCGACCTGTCACCTCTGGAGTTGTTAGTCGCGACCTACTCTTCTTCTTGTCGCGACCGGACGTCTCTGGAGTTTGTAGTCGCGACCTTGTTAGCTTCAAGTCGCGACCTGTCTCCTCTTTTCGGATTTCTGACGTTCAGATGCCCGTATGGTCACGACCTCAGTGTCAATAGGTCGCGACCTTGCTTCGTGTCTCGTCGATCGTAAGAAGTCACAGCTCAGATCGGCTTCCTTTACCGGTATCCACACGAACAGCTTTCCAATCGCGAACGACGTGCTAGCGCCTCTTGTCCCTCTAGGGCTTTCTAGAGATTCCGTCCTCACCGTCTCTATTTCGGCAGTTTCTTATCTGCAAACCTTTTGCACTCTCCCTGCCCCCTTTTCTCACGTCTGAATGTGTGTGTAGAGATGTATTGTGTATGGAACCCTAACTCCTAATGTCAAATATATAGGAAGCTATCGGGCTTCTAATAGGACCGGGCTTCAGAATTAATCTTATATTAATTCTGAATTAATACAATATCATATATTGCATAATTTAATAAGAAACTAATTAAATAAATATGGTTTATATTAAATTCGTCCCACAGATTTAATTCACCTATTTATTTAATTTAAAATAAAGATAAGACAGAATTATATTTGATTTATTCTCATAAATCAAATTTGAGATATCTTATCAATTTGAATTTCAAATTCAAATAGATCATATCCATTTAAATTCAAATTCAAAAGTGATAGAAATTTAATTTATCCTTATAAATTAAATCTTGCAAATATCTCTTATATTATATATATAATATATATATATACAAATTTATATATATATAAAATATATAAATCCACCCTAGACTATTCATTGAATCTAGACATCTCTTAGATTCAATGAATCTGGACATAGCTCGCATTGGGCTATTTTGTGTGCGATCCTGTGGGCCCATATGAAATTGGCAGTGGCCCAGTTACTATACTGACCCACAAGTCGTAAGCGGTCTCTAGCAAGGCATTACAACTACCCAAAACATATGAGGATCGATAAACGATGTAACCTTTCATACAACCATATCACGTCCCTTTTGTCACACGATATTTCGGTCAAGGATGAGGCATGGAGAACGTCATCCTCCTGTTCCTGACCGCTACTTTCTCGATCCCTGAGTAGTCTGAATATAGAAATGGAACTACCCTTCCATTCCAGTATGTCCATATATTTCTCAGACTCACTCATCGAGGGCCCAGTAATATCTCTCTACGAATGTGAGGGACAAATTCCATCTTGACCATTCACATTCCTCCGCATGAAAAACCACTAAGCCCGAGCATAGCCTTTATGATCACTCGGTCAAAAGTGACTTTTGACTAGGTCAAAGCTGAGTGTTTGTCATGTAGGAATCCATGATGATCTCAGGTCAAAGGGCATAGTGACATGGCTTGTATATGAGAGAAGCCTATGACTTAACCCATGCAGCTCTCTCATAGCGGGTCGGTCTGACACCCTGTACTCTTACATGTGCTAATGACTTTGATTTATATCTCTATATATCTTCAAAGTCATACTGGTCTTATTTCATCTCTGCTCCCGCATAGATGACCGACCAGGGACATTTAGGATAAGATTACGAGTTATCCAAGGATTGTCATCATAGTAAACATGCAAATAATATGATAACATAATTAAGAAATTCATAAATCAACAATGTTCATAAGATAATGATTGGCCCCTAGGGTACAATCTCCAACATCCTCCCACTTGCACTAGGTACAATCATTAATTTGCCTAATTCCCATTGACCTAACATGACACTCATGTTTTGCTTGCACAAGCGGCTTTGTTAGAGGATCAGCAACATTGTCTTCCCCTGCTACCTTGCATATTTTTATATCACCTCTATCATTGATTTCTCTGATGAGATAAAATCGCCTGAGTATATGCTTGGTATTTTGATGTGACCTAGGCTCTTTGGCCTATGAAATGGCACCACTATTGTCACAGAACAAAGTTATCAGATCTGAGATGATAGGTATCACCCCTAGTTCAGTAATGAACTTCCTGATCCAAACGGCCTCCTTAGCTGCATCAGATGCTGCTATATACTCGGTTTCTATCACATCCTTATTCTTATACATCTTAGAGACCATTCAGTAGCACTTAGACCCACCTTCAGAGTCATTGAAGTCTAAACTCTTAATCTGGAATTTTATTCATATTGGGTACTGTTCACTATGGCAAATTCCAGATGAGTGACCTGACTTTGAAAATTCATAACTAATTATAGAAAAATCGAAATGAAGTGGTTTAAATTGATAAATGAAGATAACTTAAGTATATTTCAGGGAAAAATCATTGGTTGACCAATACTTGACAAATTCAACGTGGGTCAATGTTTCAATCTTACTGTTTATCCAATGACTTTCTCCTGAATCCAGCATTCTGGTCCCAACTTTAACAATTTATATATTTTAGTGTATACATCCAAATGAGGCACTATATATATCAAACTAAAGCTTAGTATGTCTACGTTTTACCCTAAAAAGTTCGAACATCAATTCAATCATTTGCTATTTTTAATGATTTATCAAACATGAATAGGTCTTCACGTATTACTGTTCACTGAGCCTATTTTCAGCATTTAGTCCTTACTTACACATGCATACAACCAACACATATCAGTCATACATGCCAGATAATAATTAATATTAAATAATCAACTGTTATATATTAGTGCATGATTAACATTCTCATATTTCTGTTACACTTTCCGTTGTCTAACATTCCGACAGCATAACTGCTACATTCTGTCTGTAGAAAGTAACCGATCTTGTACCGATTCGGTAATTCCCGTAGGAGCTACCATTCTACATAAGTACCCAGGAAAGACTGGATGAACCTGCTAGGTCCACTCACCTCCAGCCTCCTTAGACAGCACCTACGTACACAGTACGTATTAGTTCCTTTCTTTGTCCCGTCTTTGTTGCCGGAATTTTGGCAGCCTACCGGCGTCTCTTAAGATTTCCAAATTTTATTTTGACAGAACCTCCCCTGTAATGTTATATTTGGGAATGAGATTCAAAAGAATCCCAATAGCAATAATCATAACAATATATGTAATGCAGAGTGACGGTGCTTGCTTGTGACTGTGTACAGATAAGTATGCTGCATGCTTCCATATTCAATAACATATGATCATAGCATTGGAATAGAGCTTCAAGCATAACATACACGACAACAATCCAACCAAACAAAAGCACAACAAATCACAAAGACATTACATAAGAGCTAGGATTAGTTGCTACCTCAAAAGCAGAGCTTCAGAACTTCTCTACTACTTCCAACTTCACCAGAACTTTCTTACTTCTTTCTTTCTCTCACTTTCTCTCTCAAGAACTTCTTTCTTCCTCTCTTTCTTGCTTGTGCCTAAATGAGGAGCTAGGGGGGTATTTATAGTGTTGAGCAATGGCAATCTCGTAATTTTGAAGACTTATGATCCTGTGGTCCTGGTTTTTCCTGAATTTCCTATTTTTCTTTATTCCTTTTACTGCATCATGCATGGCATTACTCAATGCCAACTCATGGGACACCTCACCTCCCACATTCTTTACATGGAGAAATTGAGAGAGAGCTAGAGCCTTTCGGAAGCTTTCCGGTCCAATCCGATACCGGCCCAGTCCGTCTCCTCGAAAAATATGCTGTTTTCTGAATCTGATTTTTCTAAAAATCCTTTTTATGTCTACTGACCTCACATTTAGTATCTAGACCATTTATATCATTAAAGTTTTTAATACTTGGTCCAGACTTAGTTACAGATCCCCTGCGAAATGACCGAAATGCCCTTGGTGCCCTATCTTGTCCTATTTTAACCCTAAGGGCAAAATCGTCATTTCACACCTTTCTGAACCTGTTCAAAGCATATACTGGCTCTAGTCAACCTTATTTAGATATGTCTTAGCCTCTAGCCCTATCCAGAATGACCAGAATGCCCTCCATTCATCTGCTGCCCTTTTTGTACAACACAGGGGTATTTTCGTAATTTCGCACTTTTCCGGGGTTCTGCTGGACACTGGCCCACCTATCAGTCCAAGAGTCTTATTGGGCCTCTAATGGCGCCATTTTTGGGCTTCCTGGGTCCATTACCTGTATGGCACGCATTACGAGGAATCTTCCTCTGCCCCAGTTCACCGAATATTTTAATTATTATTTACCAATTATACACCTTTCCGGACACCGGCTCCTTTTCCCAGATACAGTATCCTACTGTGTTCAGGCATCCTTGTGGGTTATAACAGTCATCTGACTGAAGCCATCCGATCGTATTCAGCCCCTTTAAAAATACCGATAAATCTCCTACCCGGATCCCCGGAGGCCTCACACTCCCGTCTGGATTTTCTAATTTGCAAATAACTTTTCCTACAGACCTCCTATCGGTATTCTGTCAGTTTCCCGACATCCGCCCCATAAGGGTGCATCATCCTGTAATTTCTTACTTATATCTGAAATCTAGGGTATCCGGTATAAATTTTTATAACTTTCGGACGATCAGTCCATTTTCGGCTATCTGGAGTCTTCAAAAATTCCAGTATTAGGCTGGATTACCCAGCGTCACTTGCCCTATCTTCTGGTAAAATCTGGGACTGAAATGCCACCGGTCAGTCCAAACCACTTATGGCCTAATTTTCTTTAATTATACTTTAGCCCTAGGGAACTTTTCCTTCTTTGCACTTAAGTCCCTTTATTTGGCTAAAATTACACTTTAAGACCCACCTTTTTGTCTACCTTTCTTTCCTAACCTTAAACTTTCCATATTTGCATTTAAGTCCTTTCATTTCCTTTCTTTTGCAATTTAATCATTTTCTTTACATAAAGGACCACATCTTTTTCCTAAAACAGAACTCGTATATTCCATTTAATCTGTACATGGAAATCAGTACAGAAATTAAGGATATTACAGCTTCCATTGCAGAATCTGTTACAGTGCTTTGCTTAGAGCTCTTCCAGCTTACTGCTCCATTATTCAAGAGGAATATGTATCCACATTGCAATTTCTGGTCATCCTGGTCAGTTTGGAAACTTGCATCTGTGTAACCAGTTACATAGAGCTCGTCATCCAATCCACCATAGACCAAGAATAAGTCCTTAGTCCTTCTTAAGTACTTAAGGATATTCTTGACAGCAGTCCAATGGCCCTCATCGGGGTCCTGTTGATATCTGCTAGTCATACTTAAGGCAAACGAGACATCCGGTCGAGTACATAACATGGCGTACATGATAGATCCTATGGCCGAAGCATATGGAACCTTACTCATGCGACCTCGCTGATCAGGTGTACTAGGACACAAATCCTTGCTGAGGTGAATACCATAAGACATGGGTATGAAACCCCTCTTTGATTCCTGCATACTGAACCTATACAGTATCTTGTCTATATATGTGCTCTGACTCAGTCCTAGAAGCCTTTTAGATCTATCTCTATAGATCCTAATTCCTAGGATGTAGGTGGCTTCACCCAAGTCTTTCATCGAGAAAGATTTTCCTAACCAAGACTTGACAATCTGCAAGGTAGGAATGTCATTCCCAATGAGTAGGATGTCATCGACATAGAGTACCAAAAATACAACTGTGCTCCCACTAACCTTCTGTTACACACAAGGTTCATCAATGTTTTGAAGAAATCCAAACTTGACTACTTCATCAAAACGATGATTCCAACTCCGAGATGCTTGCTTTAGTCCATAAATGGACCTTTGAAGCTTGCACACCTTACCAAAGTCCTCAAAACGCACAAATCTTTCAGGTTGTGTCATGTACACATCCTCAAGGAGCTTTCCATTAAGGAAGGCTGTCTTGACGTCCATCTGCCATATTTCATAGTCATAATATGCTGCAATGGCAAGGAGGATTCTGATTGATTTGGCCACACCATGAGTTTGAGTAAATCCTTTTGCAACCAGTCGTGCCTTGAAGACATTTACATTGCCATCCATGTCAGTTTTCTCTTTAAAAACCCACTTGCACCCTACGGTTTTTACACCTTCAGGCGGATCGACTAAGGTCCATACCTTATTGTCGTACATGGATTGCATCTCAAACTTCATGGTACTAAGCCATTTTTCAGAGTTGGTCCCACTATAGCTTCTCGATAGGTAGTTGGCTCATTATGCTCAATGAGCAATATATCACGATTGTCAGAAATCAGAAATCCATATCTCTGAGGCTAAAGTCGTGCCCTATTAGATCGCCATGGGCCTTGCGTGACCTGAGGAGTCTCAACAACTTGTTGTGAGTCTTCTCCATTTTCATCTCTAATTCTGTGGTGTCTTGTGGCTCTCGAACTTCTTCGAGATGTACCTTACTCCCACTGGTTCTTTTAGAGATAAATTCTCGTTCTAGAAAGATACCATTTCTGACAACAAACACTTTGTTATCAGTGGGGTTGTAGACATAATATCCCTTGGTTTCCTTAGGATATCCCACAAAAAGGCACTTTGAAGATTTGGACACTAACTTATCTGAGGCTTGTTGCTTAACATAGACCTCACATCCCCAAATCTTGAGAAAAGACAAACTAGGTTTCCTCCCAGTCCATATCTCATACGGAGTCTTTTCAACTGCCTTAGATGGAACACGATTCAGTGTGAACATAGCTGTCTCTAGGGCGTGGCCCCAAAAGGACGATGGAAGATCTGTTCGACTCATCATGGATCGAACCATATCCAATAGTGTTCGATTCCTCCGTTCAGAAACGTCATTCCATTGTGGTGTTCCTGGAGTAGTCAATTGTGAGACTATCCCACAATTCCTAAGATGATTGATAAACTCTTGGCTCAAATATTCACCACCTCGATCAGACCGAAGGGCTTTAATTGTTTTACCAAGCTGGTTTTGTACTTCATTTTGAAATATCTTGAACATTTCAAAAGATTCGGATTTATGTTTCATTAGATAGACGTAGCCATATCTACTGAAATTATCTATGAATGTGATGAAGTACGAATAACCTCTAGCATTTGTATTCATCGGTCCACACACATCTGTATATATGAGGCCCAACAAATCAGTGGCCCTCTCACTGTGCCCAGTGAAAGGTGACTTTGTCATCTTACCTAACAAACAAGATTCGCAAGTATCATATGATTCAAAATCGAATGAGTTGAGAAATCCATCTTGATGGAGTTTAGAAATGCGTTTCTCATTTATGTGGCCCAGACAACAGTGCCAGAGGTATGTCGGATTCAAATCATTTGGTTTGACCCTTTTGGCGGTTATGTTATAGATATTTCCATGATTGGGTTGCTCCAAGTTCAATATGTAATGATCAACATGCAAATCACCATGAGCATAGAAAATATCATTACGATAAATGGAACATCTACCATTCCCAGAAATGGAAGTGTAACCTTCCTTATCAAAATAAGAAAGAGAAACAATGTTACTACTCAAAGCAGGAACATAATAGCAATTATTCAAAACTAACAAAAGTCCAATGGGCAGAACTAATTCATAAGTGCCTACAGCTAAAGCAGCAACCTTTGCTCTATTTCCAACTCGTAGGTCAACTTCGCCCTTCTTCAGCTTTCTACTGTCCTTTAGGCCCTGGACATTTGTACAAATATGAGAACCACATGCAGTATCTAATACCCATGTAGTAGAAGTAGAGAGATGAATGTCTATAACATAAATACCTGAAGCGATAGCCCCGCTATCCTTCTTGTTCTTTTTCAGATCTTCAAGGTAGAGTTTGCAATTCCTCTTCCAATGACCCGGTTCATTGCAGAAGAAACAAACTCCTTCCTTTAGAGGCTTTGCCTTCTTTGGTGCAGGCTTGGTTTCGGGCTTGCCTGACTCTTTGGTCTTACCAGATGAGCCATGACCCTTCCCCTTTCCCTTGCCTTTCTTTTTCATACCCTTTCCTTTCTGAACCATCAAAACAGTACTGGGCTTCTTCTTAACATTCGGCTCAACAGTTTTAAGCATCCCATGCAGTTCAGAAATAGATTTCTCCATGTTGTTCATGTTGTAGTTCATGACAAACTGGTCATAACTTTTCGGGAGTGAGTTCAAGATCAAATCTGTAGCTAACTCCTGGTTCATGGGAAATCCAAGCTCTCAAGGTGATCTATGTACCCTTTCATCTTTAAGACATGAGTACTCACTGATGCACCTTCAGCCATCTTGCAGGAATGTAAGGCCTTAGTGGTCTCATACCTCTCTTGCCTTGCTTGTTGCTGGAACATTTCCTTAAGATGCACAATCATCTCATAAGCCTCCATGTGTTCCAAATCTCTTTGGAGCTCCGGAACCATGGTGGCAAGCATCAAGCATCCCACATCAACAGAGTCTTCCTTATGCTTCGCATAAGAATCTCTCTGAGCTCTAGGAGCATTGGCTGCTGGCTCCTCAGGAATAGGTTGATCTAGGACATATACCTTTCTTTCCTGCTTGAGAACAATTCTCAAGTTCCTGAACCAATCAAGAAAGTTTGTCTCATTAAGTTTGTCCTTCTCAAGGACAGATCGTAACGATAATATAGCAGTATTACTAGTCATCATGATTCTACAATTAAAATATGCAATTTAATTAGCAATCTCCCACTGAATAAAACAACCCTCAATGTAATAATTAGTGGGCTAAGATCCATATTTGGCTTAAACTTGAGTCCGCTTTGGCAGGACGCTCAACTTTAAGTTATTTAGGTAGGTAACAACTTTACCAATTACATCAAATGTAATTCTTAGATATTTATGGGATTCCATCATCATATGATCCGGTATGTTTTAATCCCATCTAATGCCTTGAGACCCAAAACCATTTTGATAATCTCAATTAAGTCAAACAATAACAAACATAAGAGTAGCACTATTACTCTTGCTTATCTCCCCAAGATAACTCAAATGCACCCACTTTGGTGGAGCCTACAAATGAGCGATCGAGGTTTTGACAAGTGTTCATTAATTGACGGCATATAACTTAAGATTTCTTTTAGAAGGTTTAATTAACTATCCGATTTGCATGTATCTCGATTGTATCTCATACCAGTATTATGCATATAAAACATACATGCAGTGATCTAATCAAAAGATGCATAATCTTAAACGTGATACAATATGGCTCACCTATCCTAAGTCCCCTCAAGCCAATGAGAGAAGCTGTCTAATTAGAATAGGAAAATTACATAAGGAAACCTCTTTTTAACATTCGAGGGGAGTGAGATGAGAAGAGAATGTACAACGAGAGTTATTAGAGGAAGGCACGACACGTAGGCCGTATTTAGAAAAATTACAACACTTGTAATCTAGAGCCATATTGTTCACCATACCCAAACATTCAAGAATCAAAATTCATACTATTTGAAGGGCAATAAATGTTTCAAAACATTCATACATAAGGAAAGCCAGTATATCTTACGATTATGTTACGCTACGAACAGGTAGCCACGGTGGTCCCACCGATTTCAGTTTCCTTTTAGATTCCGTATATGTCATACATAAACAGATTCCATATATGTCATACATATCTCGTATGTTATCATATAATCAGCTAAGAAGTCTAACATACATCACATGTATCAAAAATCAAACCTAACTTAAACACAAAATGGCATGGCTCTGATACCACTGAAGGGAATTGGAAGACACGCAGCGGAAATTAACTTTAAAAATTTTTCCATTCCCAGCCAGGATCTACCGAATGTGTTTAAGTCAAGGAGAAAGAAGTGTTACCTTCGGTATTCGAGCTTTGGTCGCGACCTCAGTGTCCACTAGTCGCGACTTCTCGCCTCTGGAACTATCAGTCGCGACCTCCTCAACTTCTAGTCGCGACCTCCTCAACTTCTAGTCGCGACCTGTCGCCTCTGGAGTTGTTACTCGCGACCTACTCTTCTTCTCGTCGTGACCGGACGTCTATGGAGTTTGTAGTCGCAACCTCGTTAGCTTCAAGTTGCCACCTATCTCCTCTTTTCAGATTTCTGACGTTCAGATGCCCGTATGGTCACAACCTCAGTGTCAATAGGTCGCGACCTTGCTTCGTGTCTCGTCGATCGTAAGAAGTCGACAGCTCAGATCAGCTTCCTCTACCGGTATCCACACGAACAGCGTTCCAATCGCGAACGACGTGCTAGCGCCTCTTGTCCCTCTAGGGCTTTCTAGAGATTCCGTCCTCACCGTCTCTATTTCGGCAGTTTCTTATCTGTAAACCTTTTGCACTCTCCCTACCCCCTTTTCTCACGTCTGAATGTGTGTGTAGAGATGTATTGTGTATGGAACCCTAACTCCTAATGTCAAATATATAGGAAGCTATCGGGCTTCTAATAGGGCCGGGCTTCAGAATTAATCTTATATTAATTCTGAATTAATACAATATCATATATTGCATAATTTAATAAGAAACTAATTAAATAAATATGATTTATATTAAATTCGTCCCACAGATTTAATTCACCTATTTATTTAATTTAAAATAAAGATAAGACAGAATTATATTTGATTTATTCTCATAAATCAAATTTGAGATATCTTATCAATTTGAATTTCAAATTCAAATAGATCATATCCATTTAAATTCAAATTCAAAAGTGATAGAAATTTAATTTATCCTTATAAATTAAATCTTGCAAATATCTCTTATATTATATATATAATATATATATATAAATTTATATATATATAAAATATATAAATCCACCCTAGACTATTCATTGAATCTAGACATCTCTTAGATTCAATGAATCTGGACATAGCTCGCATTGGGCTATTTTGTGTGCGATCCTGTGGGCCCATATGAAATTGGCAGTGGCCCAGTTACTATACTGACCCACAAGTCATAAGCGGTCTCTAGCAAGGCATTACAACTACCCAAAACATATGAGGATCGATAAACGATGTAACCTTTCATACAACCATATCACGTCCCTTTTGTCACACGATATTTCGGTCAAGGATGAGGCATGGAGAACGTCATCCTCCTGTTCCTGACCGCTACTTTCTCGATCCCTGAGTAGTCTGAATATAGAAATGGAACTACCCTTCCATTCCAGTATGTCCATATATTTCTCAGACTCACTCATCGAGGGGCCCAGTAATATCTCTCTACGAATGTGAGGGACAAATTCCATCTTGACCATTCACATTCCTCCGCATGAAAAACCACTAAGCCCGAGCATAGCCTTTATGATCACTCGGTCAAAAGTGACTTCTGATTAGGTCAAAGTTGAGCGTTTGTCATGTAGGAATCCATGATGATCTCAGGTCAAAGGGCATAGTGACATGGCTTGTATATGAGAGAAGCCTATGACTTAACCCATGCAGCTCTCTTATAGCGGGTCAGTCCGACACCCTGTACTCTTACATGTGCCTATGACTTTGATTTATATCTCTATATATCTTCAAAGTCATACTGGTCTTATTTCATCTCTGCTCCCGCATAGATGACCGACCGGGGATATTTAGGATAAGATTACGAGTTATCCAAGGATTGTCATCATAGTAAACATGCAAATAATATGATAACATAATTAAGAAATTCATAAATCAACAATGTTTATAAGATAATGATTGGCCCCTAGGGCACAATCTCCAACACATAGGCCCAGTAAAATATCTGAATAGTGATGTGGGCTAGTGTCCAGAGAAACCCTGAAAAATACAAAATTATAAAAATGCCCTTTTGTTGTAATACTGAACAAGAGATTAATAGAGGGCAGTTTGGTCATTTGCGCATGGCAAAATATCAAGGAAGAGATAGGAATGATTGATCAGAGTCTAAATATACCCTGATGAAGTGTAAAGAGGTGTGAAATGACAATTATGCCCTTATAGTTAATATAATATAAAATAGGGAACCAAGGGCATTTAGTCATTTTTCAAAGGACATTAATTAAATTTATACCCAGTCCAACAATTTCAGTGGTAGAAAAAATCTAGATACTAGATTTAAGTACATAATACGTATTTTAGAATATTATAAAAATTAGAATTATTAAATAGTTTGATTTTTTTGAAATTGGACTGAGCCGGTACTGATTGCATTAAATTTTCCAAACAAGTCCTTAGTATTTGGATGATGCCACACATGGCGTTAAATGATGTCATGGATGATGTCATAATTGGTCTTAGTGGTCAAGTCAAGATTCAAGGTACAATCTTAGCCATTAGATCAAATAGTACACAATAATCTTAGCCCTTGATTTGCCAAGCCAAAAATCTATAAATATCCCCTTTTCAATAGCAATACGCAAGGCATTATAAAGCTTGGGGAACCTCTTGCAAAATAAAATCTCAAGAAAGAACAAGGCAAATCCAAGAGCTAATTGATCAAGCAACTAAGGTAATTTCTTCTTCCTATCTTTAGATTGTGTTGTAGGAAGATTTCTCTTGGATTTGAATGGTTGAAACACCATTTTTCTCTCTATTTTGGCTACTGGACTTGATCTGGAATTAGAGGGGAAATATGAATTTTATGTTATGTATAGTTTAAGTAAGCTTTAACAAGCTAGAATCAAGTAGTATTGTCTTAGAAATTTAAGTATGTATGGAAATAATGTTTTGAGTTCATTGCTGCCACTGTATGAATCATTGTTTATATGTGACAATTTCATGATTTTGATGCTTCCAATGTATTTAAAATGAAAAATTGTGTGAGATAAAGTAGAGAAATAAGTATTGGAAGCATTGGAATCAAAATGAGAATTTTTAGAGATAGCATGATGGCATGTCACTAAGTTTATATAGCATTATGGAGATGAAGGCTCTAGGGAAATTGAACACTGAGATTTAATATGAGATAAAAGTGATTTCTCAGTTAATTGAGATAAAGTTTAAACCTCGGTTAGTTAAGTTTAAAGGAGAGTTGAGATTAATAGAAAGTAATAAATAGCTTCCCGCCTGATAGTGATCCTTGAGGATAGGGGAAACTTAAAAGTATGAATGACATAAAAAGACCCTTCCTCAATTAGCTGAAAGAAAGCAGTTGACTTAGTTATGGATCACAATGAGGCCAATGACACAGAAGTCCCTCAGGTTAGGGACACATAAGTCTTACAGGCGATGGGAGATGTTATGATGGAATAAAGCTAAGTATGACTAGTAGTGATTAAGGGGAAAGGTAGACACAGATTAAGAGACTTCCATGTCTAAGAAAGAGTAATGCTTGAGAGTTAGATAAGGCAGTTAAGGTTGAGTCTGTACCATGTACCTAATAGTAGGGTAAAGTGGCAACCTAATCCAAATGAATGAATATAGCCTAGTTAAGGTAAGATAGACTGACATAATAGCTATTTCAAATTTCTAAATTGATGAACATGATCTTGGAGATAGTAAGCTAAAGATAAATAACCTCAATAATTTCTTGAGGATTAATAGAAAGAGATTATAAGAGATAAATAATGAGACAAATAGATACGGGGAACCAGTATGATAAGAGACAAGTATATTCCTGATAATGTTAATAGCTACTCAATTTTAGGATTAGGTTGAGAAGCTCATGAGTAAGGGACAGATGTATGAAAGTTTTGGCCACCTAGTTTTTCTTAAGAATTGGGAACTAGTCCTCCGAATCAGAGTTCATATTACTCTAACTAGAGCATGATGTCCTCCATTAAGAACAAAGAGAATACAGCTGAGGTAAGGCAAATGGAGTTGATTTTACCTAATAAAAGTATGGTTGGCCAAGAACGAAGTTTAAGGATAGAGCTTAACAAGGTATTAAGCATGTAAGAAAGAATAGACTGGTATAAGTCCTCTCCCTCTAATTTTATGAATAAGAAGATAATTTTATAGCTGACTCTATTGACAGATAGAGAGGCTTCCTTTTGGTAGGAATAAGATGTTTGAATGTTATGCTACAGATAAAATAGCAAGTTTGAGCTTTTACTCCTTGATGAAATGCCAAGAATTATATTATGTTTGTAAAATATGCTAAAGCTCCAAATGTTATAGCAGTGCAAGCTCCAAGTGATAGAGTTGTGCAAGCTCCGAGTGTTAGAGTTGTGCATATTAAGGGAAGAAATGCTTGAGCTTCGATATTAGAGCTATGCATTCATGAGCAGGTATGCAGTCCTTCAACACATTGGTTAGGCATTATGCATGTTAGAGTATGTGCTCCTACTTAGTAGTAAAGTAAAGAAAAGAACAATCACATAAATTCTGTAACATCCCTAATTTTTTGTACTGAGTTGTATGTACAAATTGAATGAAATATATATGAGATTTATCAGGAAAATATGTGGCCATTTATGTAAAGAAAGGGATTAAATTGGAAGAGGAAGAAAGTGTAAGAGCCAAAGTGCAAAGTTACGAAAATGCCTCCGTGATCCCCTAAAAAACCAGAAGTGAATGGAGGGCATTTTGGTAATTTCATAGAATGGATGGATATCAGATGAAAATTGATAGTAAACTATTATAATTAATATGAGAATTTATGGAGTTGATAGAAGTCAAAAAGGAGTCCTGTAGAATTAATTATGGAATTTACGGTGAAAAAGGACATCGATAAATGGTTAAAGGAAATGTATATAATTTTTATCAGGACTTCTAGGTCTCAGAAAATTATGAAACTTTGTAGAGAATTCATTTTATATTAGAATGAATTTCTAAAAATGTTAGAACAATTAAAAGAGGTGTTTAGCATTTATGCTAAGATCAGGGTAATTTACGGATATCGGTATGAGGAAAGTACATTGGGATTTGGTCCAATTAGCTATTGGACCTAAAAGAGGCCCAACATGTTATCCTAGGCCATCCCAATAAGTCCTAAAAGTCATCTTGGAGCCCAAGTCTAATAATGAATAATTTATAGATTTTTGAAAAGAAAGAAAAAGAGAATAAAGTAAGAATTAGGTTTTGCACATTGTGGGACCCACAAGGACACCAAAATGGGTCCAAATAGGAAGGGTTAGGTGTACCAAGGGAGGTCATGCTAGTGATATCATGGTGGTAAGGTCATGAGTGAAAAGAGAAAAGACATTTCAAGATCAAACCTTTAACCATTAGATCAAATAGTTCCCAAGGTGATCTTGGCCTTCAATTTTCCCAAGATTTTTCCATAAATACCCTCTCAAATCCAAGCCAAAACCATGAAGGAGAAGTGTAGGGAACCTCTTGAAAAATATTTCTCAAGCAAGGAAGAAGCAAGGATCTTGAAGAAGCTTGTAAGGTAAGATGCTCCCTTGCTTTTAGAATTTGTTCTTATGATTTCTTCTTGAGTTTAAGTTGGTTTTGAGGCTTGAATCTTGGGGAAATGCTGCTGGAATTTTTGTCTATATGTGAAAGGAATATGAGTTTTAAGTCATTGATAGTTAAGACAAGCTTAAACAAGTTAGTTACATGCTTGGTTGTGAAGTAAGTTGATGTTCTTGACTTTACCATTTTGGGTTGCACTGTTCATGATAGAAGGAAATGGAATTTCAATGATTTAATGCTTCCATTGAGTTTATATGATGATTTTGTGTAGGATTGGAAAGGTTTTGAACCTTGGAAACCATTGGAATTAAAGGTTATAATATTAAAAATTCCTCACGGTTACTGTTCAGTCGTATGAACATTTATTTTAATTTCATGATTTTGATGCTTCCAGTGGTCTTAATGAGAATTTTTGGAAGAATTATGTATGCTTTTCCAAATCTGTACAGAATAGTGCATTGTTGCTGGAATTTGGTTATTTTGAGTTCATAAATGGATTCAAAAGGTAAAATTATGTAGGGTAAGGTCAAGACATCAATTGATTCAAAGGTCAAGTTAATTGGCAAAGATTAAAGAAAGTTATGATAGTTAAAGCAAGTTAAAGGTTCAAGAGAGGTAGTCTTGAGTAATGTTTGAGTTCAAGTTGGGGAATGATTGACCAAAAAGCTTCATGATTGAAAAGCTTGGGAAGCAAGTGCAAGCATAAGAAAGAGAGCTTAAATCTAGTGAACTTACCCTAAAATTGTATGTATTGAATGTATGCTTGATTGTGCTATGGCTTGATTGAATTGTGTGTATATGTGTAGATGATTGAAGCTCTGTTCTTATGGTTACTTTGGCCAATTGTATTTCATATGACACATGGAAGCATGCTCATCACACCATCGTAACACTTTCACAAGCAAGCACAAGTCTTTACATTAATACATGCATTGTTTGGTATTGTTTGCTACTGAGATTCCCCCGAATCTCACCCCCCATAACCATGATCTAGGTGCTGGAACATCACAAGGAAGGATGTAATTGTGGATGTATGAATGGTATATGACTTGAAAAGCATGCCTTTAACTTAGATGATGATATATTGGTATGTATAATGAATATACTCACTGGATCCGAGCTGAGGCAGACCACTTCCAGTGATAGTTTGAGTAATTTATTCTATTCGGTTTCACATGAAATTTGGCATGAACATATCTAAGATCTAGAGATTTAATTAGACACCAAGAAAGCATAATTTGGTTAATTTTTCGAATTGTTATGATTTTTCAAAGCCGGGATTTAAAGTCTGGAATAAGATAATACGACTACTCAGAGGCAGTAAGGTTCATGCGCTAATTTCATATAGCAAATGAATGAGTTTTTCCACGAAATTTTATGAGCTTAAATTACACATTATGATATTTAAACCCATAGGTAATTAGACTCAATTGGATAAGTATACAAGGAGAAATGAATTTTTGAAAATGGGGCAAAGAAACTGAAACTTCCAGATTTACCAAATGAATAGTAAAATTTAACAAATAAACTGATTTGATATGGACAAGGAAACCTTATTTTCATATTTTTCTATCAAATTTAAATAAAATAGCTTTCATTAAAAATTGGAATCACCTCAATATAAGTTTTCTAGATTTAATTATGAATTTCCAAAGTTCAGGCTGTAATCTGGAATTACCCAATGAACAGTGACAGTGAACAGTTCCCGTAAGCCCACTCTTGGAATTTCATATTTTTGAGGTTAAAAGGTATTCCAATAATTTAAGATAATTCCAATTGAGTATAAGTAAGGTTAAAGTTTAAGGTCAAAGTTTAAGGATTGAGATTAAGGATACTTACTAGAAAATGCTGTTATACTGGCAGAATATCAAAAGTACTTTGTACGTAGGTGCTGTCTAAGGAGGCTGGAAGTGAGTGGATCTAGCCGGTTCATCCAGTCTTTCCTGGGTACTTACATAGAATGGTAGTTCTCACAGGAATTACCGAATCAGTACAGTTATATTTCTGCTAGGATTCTCGGCAGGAGAGAATTAATAAAGTTAAGATTGCTTCTGTAAGTATACTCTGAAGGGTCTAAGGAAGGATGTTTCAAGTTCTCTCTTGGTACTGATTATAATTGTTAGAGACGGTGAGAGCAGCTAGAGGAGCGAGAAAACCCCTAAGACTTATAATGAAAATTGAGTAAAGTATAGAATAACTTAAAAGGATGGATAGGTTGATGACTAGAGAATTGCTAAGGCCTAAGAAAATTGTACTAGTATACAGGAATGAATTAATCATTTGGTGTATCTAGAGGAAGCAACCAGGTGCTGTAAAGACTATGAGAATGAAGTCACCAACCTCGCTGAAGTTTATCAACTAGAGGATTGGTACAAGACGTGGCTAAGCCAACTAGTGCGATACACCGATACATGAACAATTAGTTTAAGGAATGTTCAAAAATAGATCCTCCATGCAATAATTTGGAGTAGATCTATATTACGAAAGACTTCGTTATGCTAGTCTTTTTGCAAATGAAAGCAGTAGAGGCTAGACCGAGGCTTGTCTAAAGACCTGCCTAGCATACAGTCTAAGCGAAAAGACGTAATGATGAATAGATGGAGAGTTGATATTCCTGAAATGGAGGAATTCCATCACAGAGGAAGAAATATGGACCCAGTACAAAATATTTTGAATAAGTTGAAGCTACAGTAGTATATGAGATATGAGATCTAAATGATTCAAGTTCATCAGGAATAAGAGATAGATACTATGCTATCATAGTGACAAAAATAGTTATTATTGCTAGCCTGTTATGTCCTGAGAAAAAGACCAAGAAGGAGCCGTAGTCCAGTCAGGAGCAGACTAGGACTGGCAAATAGTCAAGGTCTACTAAAGAATATGATAATATTCGGTCGTGTAAGCACGAATTACCTACGTTCAAGGGAATATTCAAGATCTATAAAGTGTTGAAATATCCCTCAGAATAAAAGGTTTAGCTAATCATTTATGAATTAGAGAAAGATATTAAAAGATAGTAAAGGGCACAGAAGTTACCCTACAGGCAAAGAATAACCCGCTCAAATATGAAGTTTAACTTAAGTAGTTTTATGAAAAAGTATTTACCTGAGTCAAATAGAGATGAGTACGAGGCTAAATTTAAGTGATAAGCTAGGGTGAGAAAAGAGACCATTTTATGGATGCTTAGCCAAGTTCATCCACATGAATGATGAGAGATGTACAACTAAACAGGTGACTTACGAACTGAGTTTTATGTTGTAAGAAATGATTCTTTCCAAGTATTTACAAAAGTTTAATGGAGCGGTAGGGGCATGCAATATTTCATAGAGAAGTTTACACTACCCAGAAAAATGTAAAGGCTAGAAGTTGAGAAGAGGTAATGAATTAAGAAGTTTAAACATGCAATCAGTACCTAAGGGATACGAGAAATATGGTAGAGACCACGGAGATAAGATGTGTTTAACAAGTCGAGGAAGTTGCTATAGATATGGCAAGCTAGGACATTTAGCCAAGGAATATCTACAGAATATGACGGATAAGAAATCCCAGACAAATGAAAGAACTTTTGCCTGATCAGAGAAAAAATAAGGAAGTCGCCTGAGATAATCCAGGAGATGGTATAGATTAACGATCACTGCGTAGATACAATATATGACTCACGTGCTAGTCATTCGTTTATAACGATGATTGTAAAGGTTAATTAGATCTTCCTGTTAGCATTCTACCATATAAAAAATATGTTCCTATTCCTATTGGCTTAAGGGTAATAGTACCCTATGCATGTTTAAACAGTCATGTCCGGCATGCGCACTGTTAAGATACCCTAGACCTAATATATTGGTATTTGTAAGTTAGAAATAGATGAGACAATTAGCTCCAATTAATCCTCAACGATTAAAGTTATGACTAGAATAAGGGCTTGAGGTAAGACAATGATAATTGGTTAGTCAGGGAGTTAGAATAAAGAAGATGATAGAATATTCTCATTATGGTTATATAGATAAATGATATTGGTATACCTATGGATATATGATTACAGTACTCAGGATGTGTCCTTTAATAATGATGAGATATATAAATAATGAGCTATGAACATGACATAGATGATATGAAATGAAATGAGATATAGTTATGAAAATGATGATATATATCTAAGAGAGCAGTGTCTATGTAATGAAAGTAAATGCTCTTGCAATAGAGCTAAATTGTTCTTGCGATAGAGTCAGATTGCTCTTGAGATAGAGCCAGTTCAAAGAAATGAAAAGTGCAGCTCATGTCAAAGCCATGTTCACTATATGAGCTAAGAAATTCTTCAGCAGTTCTACACAGAACCATAATAAGAAAGATGAGATGTATAGTTTATAGTAATACGTGCATGGTAGAGCCTCTGTAACTCTCTGCAGTACTGCACATATTGAAGGCATATTTTGAAATAAAAGATAAGAATGGTATGCGAAATTCCTAAGTAAAAGAGGAAATGAGTAAAGTCTTACTGAAAAATATTATTTAAAAAAAATTGGGGAAATTATCAGTTGAGTTACCAACTGAGTGGAAGTGGCTAACCTTGTAACTTTGTTTGTTAGTTTTAGGTCTTCTAGAGAATTATGACACAGTACAACAGAATTGCAGTAAATTCTAAAGGATCACATTTAAATCCTAGCATGGCTTTTACAGAGTTCCAAGGCCATAGTTAGATCCTAAAGAGACTTACGGTAGATCGTAGTAGATCCCAATGGCCGCAGTAGACCTAGCCTCAGGAAAGGAATAAGCCATGAAGTTATGAGTATAGTGTAGTATTTCTCTGGAAAGACGATTACCAAGGACAAGGTTAAAGAAGGAAAGCCTCACAAATTGGTTAACTCATACAAAGAAAGTAGCCACAATATTTATTTTTTAGATGATTTTCTTATATGGACTGAACTCATAATCCTCTTACACGAAGAAGGAATTAAAGTCTATAGAGTTAAAGTTTATAGTCCTGAGTACAAGCTATTCATAAGTCTGTAGAAAGAATACCTAAGAAAAAGAAGAAGAGTACCCACATGAAATAAGAAGAGATCAAGTCTAAGCAAATAAATTCCTAAGATGAAATTAAAGAGAATAAGAGCAAGATAGATCCAAGAGAGATAGTATGAGAAAGGTCTAAGATAGGGAAGTACCAGGGTAGGAGCCTGTTAGCACTAGTGCTTCAGATTTTCATTGGCATTTCTCAGTTAAGCGTGCTCAAGCCAGAGTAGCTCAATGATGGGTGACCCCCCTGGGAAGTGATAAAAAATAGTGCAAATGCTACACATGTTTGGCATAGATTCATAAAGTATGTAAGATGATAAGAAAAGCTAAGAAGAGTTAGAAAAAGTTATGAAAAGTAAGAGAGTAAAACACCTTATGTTAGATCCAAAGAAAGGATCTAAGAGGAAAGATTCAGATTATCACTTTTATGCAAGAGAAAGAAAGGCAAAAGAGCAATATTCTCCTGAGATGCTAGCAAAGTTGTAAGTCAAAGAAAATGTTAGACTTATGATATCTCAAGAGATATAAAGAGAAACCTGTAATGAAACATGTAATGAGGTAAGAAGTATGATGAAAAAGAGAAACCTCATAATTTCATTAAATTTTTGAAGGGTTATGTATGAAAAAAATGGACACTGCTCACAAGACTAGTACAATAAGTTGTCTATAAATAGATGAATGAATGACAGATGAAAAAAATATATATAGAAAGAAGCAAACTTCGACTCTAATTGAGTTGAACCAGAAAAGGAATGTGATAACACGAGAAGGATGTAAAAACTCAGCGAATACAAAGAAAATTCTGCCAGATGCTAAGACAAGAGATGCAATTTCGTAAAAATACCCCTAAACCTTAGTTATAAATAGAGAAGAGTATAAGAGGGATATATCCAAAATAGTTTGACTAAGGTACGAGTTAAATTTCGAGGACAAAATTTATTTAAGGGGAGAAATATCATATCCTGATTTTTTCCTATATGTATGGAATAGACAGTAGAACCTGTAAGGGACAGATAGATGAAAGAGTTTTAGAAGGGATTGTGATGATAATTAGAAGAAATGATAAAGGTTAGATCGGTTTTAAGAGGAAGAAGAAAAGAAAAGTATAAAGTTATAATGTCAAGGGAAATAAACATCATTTTAATGAAAGTTCAAGGACTTAAGTGTAATTTAGAAAAGTTTTAGGGCTAAATAAAATGTAAAGATAAATTTTGGGCCATGAAATATAATTATAAAAAGTTCAAGGAACCAAAACATAATTTGTTAAAGTTCAAAAGGTAAAATGTAATTATAAGGAAGTTGTGCCAGAAAAGGTCCAGAACTGCCCGAAAATGTTATATTCCCAAATTTTACCAGTAAATAGAGAATGAAAATTGGGTCAGGCATATTTTCAGAATTTTGATTTGAGCCCCTAGATAATTTATATTAATTTCTAAAATACAGAGATTATTACAGGACCTTCTGAATCTCCTAACAAGATGAAACTTGGCAATAAATTCTAGTAATTAATATAAAAATTTATAAAACTGATAGAGTTTAAAAAGGAGTTCTGTAGAATTTAAAATAAAATTCATAGTAGAATAATACTCCGATAAATACTTTTGGGTGAGTTTTCTTGGGAATTGAGCCATAAAGGTATTGGACTCATTTAAAGGCCCAAGTTGGCATACCATAGACCCAGTAAAATATCTGAATAGTCATGTGGGCCAATGTCCAGAGAAACCCTAAAAAGTGCAAAATTATGAAAATACCCCTGTGTAGTAATACTGAACAAGAGATGAATAGAGGGCATTTTGGTCATTTGCGCATGGTCAAAATATCAAGGAAGAGATAGGAATGATTGATCAGAGTCTAAATATACCCTGATGAAGTGTAAAGAGGTGTGAAATGACAATTATGCCCCTAGAGTTAATATAATATAAAATAGGGAACCAAGGGCATTTAGTCATTTTTCAAGGGACATTAATTAAATTTATACCCAGTCCAACAATTTTAGTGGTAGAAAAAATCTAGATACTAGATTTAAGTACATAATACATATTTTAGAATATTATAAAAATTAGAATTATTAAACAATCTGATTTTTTAAAAATTGGAATAAGCCGGTACCGGATTGTACTAGGTTTTCCAAACAGGCCCTTAGCCTTTGGAAGATGCCACACATAGCCTTAAATGATGTCATGGATATGTCACAATTGGGCTTGGTGGGCAAGTCAAGATTCAAGGTGCAATCTTAGTCATTAGATCAAATAGTGCAAAAAGTAATCCTAGCCCTTGATTTGCCAAGCCAAAAATCTATAAATACCCCCTTTTCAGCAGCAATACGCAAGGCATTAGAAAGTTTGAGGAGCCTCTTACAAAATGAAATCTTAAACAAGAACGAGGCAAATCCAATAGCTAATTGATCAAGTAACTAAGGTAATTTCTTCATCTTATATTTAGATTGTGTTTTAGGAAGATTTCTCTTAGATTTAAATAGTTGAAACACCATTTTTCTCTCCATTTTAGCTGCCAGACTTGATCTGTAATTAGAGTGGAAATATGAATTTTATGTTATGTATAGTTTATGTAAGCTTTAACAAGCTAGAATCAAGTAGTATTGGCTTAAAAATTCAAGTATGCATAGAAATAGGGTTAAGTTTATTGTTGCCTGTAACACTCCAATTTTTAGGCCTAGAGATGCCAGAAAGAGAATTCAAGGGCATAATCGTAATTATGGGAAAGATCGGGCTGGTAGCGGATGAGTACCATATTTTACCAGAAAATAGAGAAAATTATGTTGATCATTTCACTGAACTGTGAAATGTGCATATGAGGTCTCTATGTGTATGAAAGAATTAGAAATGTGACCAAAGGTAGAATGGTCATTTTTAAAAAGTGTGCGCGGCAGTGTACTTTCAGGCAAAAATAGCCCGGTCCGGATAAAATATCTGAAAATACCGGGAAATAGAGAAAATGATTCCGGCTTGAATGACGCAACACAGAATTTTGATTTGAGGTCCCGATTTTTTTGTAAAAATTCTCGAAGATGGGAATTTACAGTTATAATCGGTAAAGGAAGAGCAGTCCGAATAGAGATGATCAGACTATGGCTAGAGGCCATACAGTGTTTTCTAAGGCCCATAGTGACACCAGGGAAGGCCCAGGCCCATAATATCAGTTCAGTGGTAAGAGGGGCCGGTGTCCGGGAAAAATATGCAAAATGATGAAAATACCCTTATGTTATAGAATAACTGAAGAATAAGTAAAGGGTATTTTGGTCATTTGGCTAAGGTTAGACAGTCAAGAAAGGGTATCTGGATAGTTGATCATGGTCAGAGAATACTCTGGTAAGATATGAAAAGACAATAATGCCCCTAGACCTAGTAAAGTAAAGAAAAGGAAAGGAAGGGACTTAGATGCAATTATGAAAAAGTGCAAGGCCAAAAAGAAAAGTAGACAAAAATGTGGGGTCCTTAAGTATAATTTTAGCCAAATAGAAAGGGACTTAAATGAAAAGAAGAAAAGTTCCCTAGGGCTAAATTGTAATTAAAGAAAGTCAGGCCGGAAGTGATTTGGACTGCCCGAAAGTATTTCAGTCCCAGATCTCACCAGTAGAGAGAGCTAGTGACGCTCGGTAATCTGGCTTAATACAGGAATTTTTCAAGACTCCAGATAGCCAGAATTGATCTGATAGTCCAAAAGTTATAAAAATTCCTACCGGATATCCTAGATTTCAGATCTAAGTGAGAAAATACAGGATGATACGTCCTTATGGGACGGATGTCGAGAAACTGACAGAATACTAATAGGAGGCCTGTAGAAAAAGTTATTCGTAAATTAGAAAATCCAGACGGAGTGTGAGGCCTCCGGGTATCCGATAGGGAGATTTATCGGTATTTGAAAAGGGACTGAATGAGTTCGGATGACCTCAGTCAGATGACTGATATGACTCACAGGGATGCCTGAACACCGCAGGCCAGTGTATCGGACAGAAGGAGCCGGTGTCCGGATATGTGTATAAACGGTGTTAATAGTTAAAATATTCGAGGAACATGGCCAGGGGAAGATTCCTCGTAATACGTGCCACGAAGGTAATGGACCCTGAAAGGCCCAATATTGGCTCCATCAAAGGCCCAATAAGACACTTGGACTGATAGGTGGGCCAGTGTCCGGCAGAACCCTGGAAAAGTACAAAATTATGAAAATGCCCCTGTGTTGTACTAAAGAGTAATAGATGAATGGAGGGTATTTTGGTCATTCTGGACAGGCCCAGGAGCCAAGACACGTACAGATAAAGTTACTTAGAGTCAGTATATACCCTGACAGGGTACAGAAAGGTGTAAAATGATAATTTTACTCTTAGGGCTAAGATAGCGCAGGGAAGGACACTCAGGGGTATTTTGGTAATTTGCCAAGGGCGGTTTCTTGGGAATCGAGCCATCAGAGTACTTGAGCTTGATCAGAGACCCAAGATAATATTCCAAGGCCCAAAAACGTAGCCCATGAAGTATGTGAGAAAAAGTGGCATTAAAATACTATTTTGATGCTGTTTCAATAAAGTAAAGTTACTCGGTCGGCACGATAACCGAGGAGGTGATCAGATAAAGTCCTAGGTTTATCTGGATAGCATTGGAAGGCATGAAAGGTCCCTTCAAGATGCCACTTGGCGTCATCTTAGAGGCAGAAGGAAAAGTTGAGGACACGTGGCACAATCTTAGCCGGTGAGTCCAGTTTGTGGGAAATCGGACCGGACCGGTACTGGATTGGACTGGAACTGCTGAGTCAGTTGATGAGGTGTCCAAGAATTGTGACATGTGAAGAATGTGGCGATGAGGTGTCCCATGAGGTGGCCTTGTGATGATGTCATGCATGATGCAGTAAAAGGAATAAAGAAAAATAGGAAATTCCGGAAAAACCAGGACCACAGGATCAGATGGCTTCAAAATTACAAGAATGCCATTGACCAAAACTATAAATACCCCCTGCTCTTCATTATGCACGGCCCAACCAAGTTTTAGAGAGAGGAGGAAGTGCTAGAGAGAGAAAGTGAGAGGAAGAAAGAAAGAAAGGAAGTTCTGGCGGAGCTGGAAGCAGTATAGAGATAGTAGAGCTCTGCTAAGCTCTTGAGGTAGTAACTAATCCTAGCTTTTATGTAATGGCTTTGTGATTTGTTGTGCTATTGTTTGGTTGGATTGTTGTCTTATATGTTATGTCTGAAGCTCTGCTGTAATGCTATGATCATATGTTATTAAGCATGGAAGCACGCAGCATACTTATCTGTACACAATCACAAGCAAGCACTGTCACTCTGCATTACATATATTGTTATGATTGTTGCTACTAAGATTCCCCCGAATCTCATCCCAATAAGTAAATCATTACAGGGGAGGCTATGTCAAAATAAATTCTGGGAATTTTAAGAGACGCCGTTATGCTGCCGAAATTATGACAAGATGGCAATAGTAGAGAAAGGAACTGATACGTACTATGTACGTAGGTACTGTCTAAGGAGGCTGGAAGTGAGTGGACCTATCCGGTTCATCCAGTCTTTCCTGGGTACTTACGTAGAATGGTAGTTCTCAAGGGAATTACCGAATCGGTACAAGATCAGTTACTTTGCGCAGCGGAAGCGTAGCGGTTATGCTGCCGGATTTCAGGCAGGAAAAGATGTAATAGAGATATGGGAAATTTTGTACATACCCAGATGTAAAACAACTTATTAATTAATAATAAGTGTTGTTTGGTATGTTTGACTGATATATGATGGATGTATGCATATGTTTGCAAAGTTGAATGCTGGAAATTGCCACTGTGAACAGTAACACGTGGTGACAAGATGATGTTTGATAAATAATTAAAAATAGTAAATGGATGAATATATGTATGATATTTTTAAGGTAAATAGTAGACATACCAAGCTTCGTTTTGATATATAGTATGACTTATTTGGATGTCTACACATGGAGATATAATTTATCAAAGTTGGGACCAGAATGTTGGATTCAGGAGAAAAATGTTGGATGAACAGTAAAGTTTTGACGTTGACTGACGTTGACTCGGTCAATGAATGGCCAACGAGTTATTTTTCCCTGAAATATAATTGAGTTAGCTTCAATTAGAAATTTGAACCACTTCATTTCGATTTTTGTAGAATTAGTTATAATTTTTTGAAATCAGGTCACTCATCTGGAATTTACATAGTGAACAGTACTCAATAAGAGTAAAACTCCAGATGGAGAAATTGGACTTCAATGACCTTGTAAGTGGTTCTAAATGCTATCAAATGGTCCCTAAAACATACGAAAGTAAGGATGTTTTATTGCCACTATATGAATCACTGTTCATATGTAAAAATTTCATAATTTTGATGCTTCCTATGTGTTTAAAATGAAAAATTATGTGGGATAAAGTAGAGAAACAAGTATTAGAAGCATTGGAATCAAAAAGAGAATTTTTGGAGAAAACCTTGTTATGCCATATTTCTGTTCTGTCTAGGCCTCAAGGAAGGAGTTAAAATTTTGAAATTCTAACCTCATATTTGGATTACTTGGACAAAATTATATAGTATTGATCTAAGAAAATAATTATTACAAAACTAAACCACTAACTCCAAGAATTAAGTTAAAAGAGTTAGGGGTTTTAAGGAATTTGATTTATAATATTTATGTAATGGCTCTAATGAGTTGTATACACAATGTAATTGTGTTTAGGGCCATGGTATTTCAAAGAAAATGAGTTGAAGAGGATGAGCAAGCAACCAATGTTTAGTTGGAAACTTAGGGAGCAAGTGTAAGAACAAGAGAAAAGCTTATATTTAAGGTAATGGAACTACCCCTTTATGTACTTGATGTAGTATGCTTATGTGTTGATATGTATATAATAATTGAATGATGTTGTGACATGATAAATGATGTTAAATATGTTATGAATAATATGTTTCCCATGGCCATGCATTTTTATACAAAGCATATAGCATAATGTCATGTCACTAATTAAAGAAAGTTTAATGAAATTACATATCATGCATTAGCATCCATCTTGCATATTTAATTGGTAATGTTTACTGCTGAGATTCCCCAGAATCTCACCCCCCCACAACCAACCAATTTAGGTCAAGTATGATGGAAAATGTAAGCATAGAGAAGAGCTAAAGAATGGAAGAAAGAAAGTGAAGTAATTAATGTCCTAGCATATGCTATGAATTCCCATGTATGTAAATGCCATGTAAATTGCATATTTATGTTATGAAAATAAATGAAATAATTATGGCATAAGCCAATGTTGTATATGAGTGTATGGGAATTCAAGTTTATGATTTATAAATGTTGGAATAAATTTATGAGATTTATGAAAGAAAGTCAAATGGTAAAAACGTATGTCCTAAAGCAGTTTTGTTGTGGCTTCAGTTTGACCTAGCAAATGAAAGAATTAATTCACAAAATTTTAAAAGCATGTAGTACACATCGAGAGCTTTAAATAAATAGGTAACACGCCTCATTTGTATGTGTATATCAAGAGAAATAAATTTCCAAAATTAAGAGACATAATCTGGAATCCAGAATTTGCCATATGAACAGTAAAAAGTAACCATTTAACTGTATTGATTGGCAAGGTAAATATCCAAATTTATATTTTTTCCTTAAAGAGATATGAAAGAGCTTCAAGTAGAAATTTTAAGCAACTCCATAAAATTTTTGTAGAATTAATTATGAATTTTTAAAATTGGACTGTCAATCTGGAATTTACCAAATGAACAGTACCCAAGAAGTAAGTTTTAAAATTTTAATTTTTTGACCAAAGTAATACTTCCGCTAGTTAGATATGCTTCCGAATTAATACTCTAAGGGATAAAAAGTATGATGTTTCACCTCAGCGGTGGGAAGCTTGATGTATGCGTAGCTCGGTATCGCTTAAGCGAGGTCTCGAGTTCGAGCCTTGGCGTACGCAGAAAGTTCCCGTTGGGAGACTCACCCACCATAGCCAGGTGCGCGACGCGGGTCGGATCCGGATGTAGTCGGGGAAAAGCTCCGGTGAACCGGTTGGGCAACAAAAAAAAAGTCCTGACATCGATTTTGTTGTGGGCATGTTGGGGAGATATCAAAGTAATCTTGGAGAAGTACATTGAATAGCTAAAAAGAAGGTGTTCAGGTACCTACAAGGTACTAAACACTATATGCTCATATATAAAAGAATAGACAATATGGAAGTAATTGGGTACTCGGATTTAGATTTTAGAGGATGTGTATATACAAATAAATTTACAACTGGTTACATCTTCCTACTAGCAGAAGGAGCTATATCATGAAAAAGTGTAAAGCAAACTTAAACAACTCCTTCTATTGATGATGCTGAGTACATTGCATGTTTTGAGGCAAGTTTACAAGCGATTTGGATAAGGAATTTCATTACTGGGCTCAAGATTGTGGACTCAATCTCTAGGCCAATCAGAATATACTGTGATAACATAGCTGCGGTACCCATAGCGAACAACAAAAAGAATAAAAGTCGAAGCAAATTTATCAAACTTAAATTCCTATGCTTGAGAGAAAGAGTTTAGTATGGCCAAGTTTCGGTTGAACGCATTAGTACATTTGATATGCTAGCTGATCCTTTGACTAAAAGATTGAAGCCGAACATTTTTGTCACACATGTACCTCACATGGGACTTCGTCCTTCATTTGATTAGTTGATGTATGAGCGATGAAATCAAATTTACATGTTATCATTTCTAATTTATGACTGTATACATTTGTCATATTGAAATTGATAAACATTGAGAGAGAAATCGAATGAACATTGAGTTCATCCATAAAGCGATACCTGTAACATCCTAATTTTTGGGTCTAGGAGAACTAGGAGGTAGTCTGATATGGGCAGGTTGCTAAACCCGTAGTTCCAGGATAGTAATCTGATATGGGCAGATCACTTACCTATATTTTGTAGGAATCCAACGAATGAGCTAAGTCCCTCAAGATTTAAAGATGAGTTAAGTCTTTAACCTATAAAATAGGGACAGTTCACCTAGGTTCAAAAAAAGGAATGTAAGGAATATCCTAAGTCTTAAGCCTAGGAATTCTGCAGGTAGCTAGATATGGGCTGGCTCCTAAGTAAGATAACCTGATATGGGCGGGTTGTCGAGCCTTTCAATTAACAATGACTCCCGAAGAGTTCAGGGGATGAGTTGTTGAAAGAGAATTTCTAGAACTTAAGATAAAGGATAAGAAGATAAGTAAAGAGGTCAGAAAGAGAGTATAGGGGCATAATCGTAATTATGGAAAAGATCGGGCTAGTAGCCGATGAGTACCATATTTTACCATAAAATAGAGAAAATTAAGCTGATCATTTCACTGAACTATGAAATATGCATATGAGGTCCCTATGAGTATGTAAGAATTAGAAAAGTTTCCAGGGGAAAAATGATAATTATAGAAAGTTGAGCTGGAAATGGCTTAGAACTGCCCGAAAGCATTTCAATCCCAAATTTTATCAGTAGATAGAGGAAATGATGCTGGTTAATCTAGCTTAATACAGGAATTTTATCAGAGTTTCAGATAGCTGAAATTTATCTAATGGTCAAAAAGTTATCTGAAATTTTTATCAGATCTCCTGGACCTCATATATGAGTGAAAAGTTACAGGAATGTGCATCCTATGAAGTCGAAGGTCAGGGAACTGACAGAATCCGGAAAGGAGTTATGTAGAAAAAGTTATTCATTTTTTAGTAAATTCATACGGGAGTTCGTGAACGCCCGATATTCGATTAAGAAATTAATCAGTAAGCAAATTGGGACTGAATGAGCCCAGATGGAGTCACTCAGAGGCCCATAATGACAACAAGGGAGGCCCAGGTTCATGATATCAGTTCAGCGGTAAAAGGGGCCGATGTCCCGAAAAAGGTGCAAAATGACGAAAATATCCCTGCGTTATAAAATAGTTAAAGAATGAGTAAAGGGTATTTTGGTCATTTGACTAAGGTGAGACAGTCAAGAAAGGTTATCTGGATAGTTGACTAGGGTCAGGGAATACTCTGGTAAGATGTGAAAAGATGATAATGCCACTAGACTCATTAAAGTAAATAAAGAGGAACCAAGGGTATTTTGGTAATTTACCAAGGGATGGTTCTTGGGAATTGGGTCATCAGAGTACTTGAGCTTAATTAGAGACCCAAGATAGCATTCCAGAATGCAAAAACGTAGCCCAAGGAATATGTGAATTAAAGTGGCATTAAAATAATGTTTTAGAGAGTTTTTAATAAAGTAAGGTTACTCGGTTGACGTGATAACCGGGGAATTGATCAGATAAAGTCTTGAGCTTATCCGGAAGCCAAGAGCTGGCATTAAAGGTACCATAAGGTGCCACATGGCACTAATCTAGAAGAAGAAGAAAAAGCTAAGGACACGTGGCACAATCTCAGTCGTTGATTCCGGTATAAGACTCTGGAACTATCTGGAAGCGCTGAGTCAGCTGGTGAGGTGTCACCATTGCGCCACCTAAGCATGTGAGGTGTCCCATGATGATGTCACTTTTGATGAGTCATTATGGAGGATGATGTCATCACGATGATGCAGGCGAAGCTTCTTAATGAAGCAAGTGATCTGAGCCGTTCATCGTGATTCGATCTGAGCTGTTCATTCCACCTTGCCTCAAGTATAAATATCCCACCCCCTTGCCATTCCATTCACGTCCAAGAGCACCAATTTAGAGAGAGAAGTGAGTTCTAGAGAGAGAAAGTGAGAGGAAGGAAGAAAAGAAAGAAAGAAGGAAGTTCTGCCGGAGCCGGAAGCAGTATAGAGATATTAGAGTTATGCTAAGCTAGTGAGGTAGTAAACTTACCTAAACTTGTATGTGTTGATTGTATGGTTGATTGTGTTATGGCTTGATTGATTGATGTTAATATGTAATTGTTGAAGCTCTGTGCTATGATTACTCTGGCCAATTGTATTTCATATGTTACATGGAAGCATGCACATTACATTAAGTTGATACAATCACAATCAAGCACTAATACCAATCATTAATGCATATATTGTTTAGTACTGTTTGCTACTAAGATTCCCCTGAATCTCATCCTCTATGTATAACCCATTACAGAGAGGTTACGTCGAAGTAAATTTTGAGAATGCTAAAAGACGCCATTATGCTGCCGAAATTATGACAGAATGTCCATAATAAAGATAGGATATGATGAGTACTGTGTACGTAGGTACTGTCTAAGGAGTCTGGAAGTGAGTGGACCTAGTTGGTTCATCCAGTCTTTCCTAGGTACTTACGTAGAATGGTAGTTCTCATGGAAATTACCGAATCAATACAGTTCAGTTATTTTTAAAGATGAAGTATAGTAGTTATAGTGCCGGATTTCTGGCAGGAAAGATGTAATAGAGATATGAGGATTTTGTTCATGCCCTATTGTATAACAATTTATTATTTAATAATAAATATTGTTTGGCATGTTCAGCTTGTGTATAAGTAGTTAGAATAATGGGTTATCATAAGAGAAGTAATTATGAGAGTAATTGAAAAGTTAAGAAATTGAGAAAGAAATTCGCAGGTCCTAAGGCAGCAGTGTTCCGACCTCAGTTTGACCTAGTAAACGAAAGATTTTGGCCACAAAATTTGGTGAGCCAGTAGCACACATCTGGGGCTTTACGTGGATAGGTAATAAGCCTCATTGGGATGTGTAGAATGAGATAAATCAGTTCTCAAAGTAAAGGTTCAGAATAAGAAACTTAAGAGTAAAATTTTAATTTCTAGACTTAAGATATAATCGAGTCAATATCGCTTCTGCAAGTGTACTCTGAGGGGTCTAAGGGAGGATGTTTCAATACCCATTAAGTGATTATGCTACCTATAATACATGGAATATAATACTCGATAAAAGAGGACTTATCGCCATGATTCTTATAGTATGACATCAATTAGCCTTAACAATGCAATGACATTAAGTGTACAAGCCAAATAGGAGAATGTGATATATTTATTTATTATAATTATTTATATATTAATTAAGATAATTAATAAATATTCTGAGTGTGGTTCGTAATCATTTTGAGCCCAATCTAAGGTGGGTAATTAACTCAGTTAATTAAATTTAATTTTTTAATGGTGGAAATTAACGTGCGATACAATTTTCTGAGTTGAGAGTGAAAACTTATTATATTCTCTTCTCTCTCTGAGGGTTCCCCACTGATGATAGCAACACCCCAATTGCCATCGCTATGCCTAATTACTAGCTAAAAGAATCCCTATTTATTTCCTTTAAATGTGTTCTCTAGTTAATAGGTCCCCATCTTTAGATCCAGTTCCTCCTCAGATTAATTAAGCTAATGGTAAGAGGTAACTATAAGTCTTTCACTGTATCTCTTATTGACATCATATACATATATTATAATCTAGGCTAATTAAATAAAGTATCTGATGATTTTATCTAACACAAAAACCTTAAATTTTAAAACTATTCCTAAGTTTCCAACATTTTTAGAAAACAGACACATACTATCCTATACGATTTATGTATCGTACTTCATAGTACACATAATATTCTGTAAGATTATATAGTATACAATATCCTAATTTTATTTCTCATATGCATCCAGTATTTTAATCTTATTTATAGTATAATTTTACCCATAATCTTTTTAATTTGATACAATTTTACCCTAAATCTTTTTAATTTAATGTAATTTTACACATAATCTTATTTTTTAAATATCAATAATTGCACCAAATTAAAAAGATTATGGGTAAAATTGTACCACAAATAAGATTATAATACTTGGCTTATATGAGAAATAATATCAGAATATTAGGTGTTATATAACCCTATATTCTAATATTTGTACTACTAATTTTTTTAAAAAAAATCTGAATATTGTTATATATCAGCATTAGTGAAAACACCTTTTGAAGGGAATAGTTTTTTTTTATTAGCAATAAGTTTTTTTGGAGTGAATAAGTTGGAAACAGCTTTTCAGTTCAGTTCATGTGTTCCTATATATTTCAAACCGAAAATGTCATTTACATTTGTATACAATAAAGCTTCATCTGGAATCAATTAAATTCAATGCCCATGCTTTCGTTCATTGAATACAAGGCAGATACTGGTCTCAAGAAAAGAAACAAGGCAGATGAATTCGAAAGTTTCAATCTCTCTTATTCATAGTCATAAATCAGAAATTCTACTTCAAATTTTAGCTATTTAATATATTCATTGGTTTCAATTGTTTTGACTCAGTACATCTCAAACATTGAAGTGCATGATACTTATGGGGGGACCTCTAAGTCCATTAGCAGCCACTTAGAGGTCTAATTTGCAGTGTTGCTCGATCACTTGAGCGACTACAGGTAATGTTGTGGTAGTTCAGGTTGATGCAAGGCTACTTGATACTGAGTATACTTATTTTGGTTGTTTCATATTGGTTTATGTTGTCTTTTTGGTTTGGAGTAGCTTGTTAGCCTCTAGTATGTTACTATTCTCTGCTTCGTCCTAGCCTCATAAGCAAACCAAGGGGTTGGGCTCTATCATCGCCTCTCTGGATTTTGATCCCAGAGTTTCTTTCAACACCCTTATGGGGCAGATTGTGAGACATCGGGAGAATTTGATGTCTCGTGATGGTCTTACTTATTGGAGATGGTTTTGCGAGGTTGTTCGCGGTATGATTGTCCCAGAGCAAAGGAGTTCTCAAAGGGTACATGCATGAAGGTGCAAGGGATGGAGTAGGTCTTTTTCCGTGGTGTTGTTTTTGTTTGTCATTGTAGTCGTTTGTGGGTTTGTTTCCATTTTATCTAGTTTTTTTTCTTGTTATCTTAGGGCCTATGGTTGTTTCATCTAACATATTCATGTAGGTTATGAGAAACTAACGGGGATTGTTCCGAGTGGTAAGCGGCTCAGTATCGTTTAAGCGAGGTCTCGAGTTCGAGCCTTAGCGTACGCAGAAAATCCTTGTTGGGAGACTCACCCACCATAGCCAGGTGCGCGACGAGGGTCGGATCCGGATGTAGTCGGGGCAAAGCTCCGGTGAACCGGGTGGGCAACCAAAAAAAAAAATAGGTTATGAGAATATAATCTCATATTAAATAATTAAATAATTAAAGAGGTTAAGAGTATATAATATTAAAGAGAGTCCTATCAAATTAACTTAAATTATTTTAACAGAAAGATAGCCCCTATATATATTTATCTCTAAAATTCTATTTGATACCTAATATGGTATCAAGAGCCATTTGATCTGGGATATAAAAAAAGAAAAAAAAACTTTAAAAATTGTGAACATAAGGCCTCTAAGACTAAAAAAAATAATAGTACAAGCTTAGACAAAAAAAAATTAATCTAAGACTAAAAACATATTATAAGCTCAAGCAAAAACAAAAACAACAAAAAAATAGTAGGGATAATATTATAATATAGTCTTATATTAAACAATTAAAAAAAATTAAAAGTATATAATATCAAAAAAAAAATTATAAAATTGACTCAAGTTATTTTGATAAAATAGCAACCTCTATATACCTACATTTCAAAAATTCTAATAAATTATATGTTCATACTGAAATTGAACCCATTTTAATTTGTGTTCCACTAATATCCCTCTCCATTTTAATCTGTTCGATTTAGAGCTGTCTATATATTGGGTGAAATGGTGAATAGTAAAATTTTACATTTATTTTAACTTTTTTATTTTTATTACAAAATATGAAATATCTTTTCAGCACATAGTGGCTGATGCAATTCTATACGTATATACATAGAAAAAAATCTCAAAAAACACTTATTTAAAATTTAAAATTCTAAATCAAGATTTTTTACAAAAACAAGTTATAAATAACTTTACAAAAATTATAAATAGCTTATAAAATATAATAAACAGAATTTTAAAATTTAAATAGGTATTTTTTAGAATTTTCCCATATAAATATCATAGTTAACTTTTTTTAACCCAAGAAACATTCGGGCATCATCGAATCTAAAGTAAAATACACTGACTTTCCCTATATTTAATCTACGTTAGATAGACCATTTTTTTTATATTTTAAAAATATATATAGATCTCCCATGAAATTAAAATAGAAAAAAACTTATATTAAGTTTTCTAATCTCACATTACCATGTATCCTATTTTTTAAATATATTTATTTAATTTAAATACCCATAAAAAATATAATCCACATGACAAATTGTGATTGGAACACTTGACAATTAAATATCAGTATTAATATTTTATTAATTGACCATTAAATATCAGTATTAATATTTTCTTTGGACTAAAATACCCCTATTTTAACATAAATATTACCTAACAATCATTTAATTACATGTCTTTCACAACAATTTTTAAATATATATTTTTAATTTTTTTACTATATTATTAAATTGATTTATTTTCATCATATTATAGCATAAATTAATTATATAATTCAATTTTTTTATTTTTTAACGATTAATACAAGTATTATTTATTTATTTATTTAAATTTATTTACGATATACATTTTAAATACATATAATGGCCGAAAGCATCCTGCAAAATATATTTTTCAATTAAATTATAAAATTATAAAATGATATATTTTGAGAACATTATGATAATATGTCAATTTTATAATTCAAAATTTTTAAATATATTTCTTTAAACATAGAGTTGTTTAAAAAAATTACTTAATTAATTTTTTTATAATTAAATTTGATATTTTCCAATAATTTAAACTTTTAATATTATTTATTTATTTATTTATTTAAAATAAAGAGGCTGTATATATAATTAAGGTAAAACATAATAGTAGTTAGAGTATTTTAATCATCTAATTATACACTGTGACTACTATCATTTGTTTAATCGTAGTATTAAAATGCTCATTTAAATGTTAGTGCATAAATAGCATGATCCGGTTTTCAAATTTTATCAATATATAAAAAGTATCTAATTAACTTAGGATTTAAGTATACAAAACTCCCGAATTTTAGGTTAGTTATATGTAATCCTCCTAACATTCAAAATTTAAATTTAACTCCCTCCACATTTTATTTATTTATCATGGACTCCTTATAAATAAGTTAGGGCTATATAGTATCTAATATTCTGATCTTATTTTTTACATGTGTTCAGTATTATAATTTTATTTGTGGTACAATTGACCCATAATTTTTTTAATTTGGTATAATTTTACACATAATCTTATTTTTCAAGTACCAAGAATTGTACCAAATTAAAAAGATTATGGATAAAATTATATTAAATTAAAAAAATTATGGGTAAAATTATACCAAATTAAAAAGATTATGGATAAAGTTATATCATAAATAAAATTAAAATACTAGATACATATAAAAAATAAAATCAGAATATTAGGGACTATATAACTATTATAGTTATTCATGAAAATTGTCACATCAAATCAATAAAAAATATATGATATCTTATAAAGCATTTTATATAACTTAACAATTTCATAAGAGTCCCATAAACTTTAAGCCAATTTTTATATAACCCTTTTTAATAAATTTAAATTTTAAAATGTCAATAATAAAATTTAAATTTTAAAATGTAAAGGTTTAATGGTTATATGCAACTGAACATTGTATAATTTAGTCTTAATTTAATTATTAATATTTTTGTTACATAAATAATTTAATTATTAAAAATTCTATAATAAATTAGTAATACGACAGTACAATGACTAGATTTAGTTAAGTAAATAACAACATGTTATAGCATATTCATAACTCATGAGGCTCCTTAATAATTTTTATTCTATAATAAACTCTTATTTTTAATATTATTAATATTTATATTGGATAAAAATATACCATAAATATATAAGACTAAGTACTTTAATTCTTTCCCAATTCTCATAACAAAACTAGATTTTTGTTGGTCTTATTGACGTTGGCTGCCATTTAATGCTGCTGCTAGGAAGGATCGTTGATTGTTAAATCATTTATTATTGATTTGATCTTAATTATTTTTTACCAATTTTATTTTTATGATTGTTATTTAGAAGAAAACTTAGATCAAATTAATTATACTTATTTTATTAAATTCTCTAATATTATTTTATTATATGCTATATTTTTTTAATATTTTTATTTAATTTAAATCTATATGAAAAAATAGTACTTATGATTAAATGTGATTAGATAATTCGACGGAATAGATATAAATAATTTAATATTTTAATAATATGATCAATTATATATTATTTTAATATTTTAAAATTATGATTATGAATGTTAATATAATGGAAATAAAATAAAAACAAATTTGATTTATATATAATATAACTAATATGGAATTTGTTAAGATACACGAACAATCAGGCTTGTTTAAATTTGTTTTTAAAAAAACAAAAAAAGTTACTGTTAGCACTATATTTTAATTAAAATATGATGATTAACTCTTATATACTAAAATTAGATATGAGTCTCAAAATTTTTTAAAGATCAATATAATTTATAATTATTATAAATTATTATTATAATTATAAATTTAAAATGTCATAGAATAAGTTAAAGTGATTATAAATTAATTACTATTACGTTATTTAAAATCTTTTAAAAATAAAAGTGTGATTATATATTGAGATTCTTTTTTATACACTTAGTAAGATTACTGATTGTATTTTATAAATAAAAAAAATTAAAATTATTAAGTTAGATCGAGTTAGACATATTTTTAATTGAATATATATTATAAGATTTTAAAATTAGAATAACTTAATTAATGATTGATAACAATAACAATATAATTACTGGCAGAAAAACAATAACATACCATTTTAATTATTTATAATATTTTAATTCGAATTAACAACATGAAAAAAAATAAAAGTGAATCTGTAGAAATTTTGTTAACCTCATAGATACCTTTTTGTGTTTTTGCCGCTCTCCCTCTTTGCTCATAAATTCGTAAACTTGTGTCGTGGTATATACGCGCATTCGCATTTCGCAGCTAGACTTTTTCAGATGACTTTTCGTGAAGACTTGAGAGCTTCACTATAAAACGCAGCCGCCTCTTTATTCTGTGTATGATGCCTGAAACTGAAAAATAAAAGATCCCTTCTTCCTGCAGAATTCAGATGCACATTTCAGAAATTTAGGATCAGAGGAAGCTTCTTCTCTTCAATCCTAGGCCGATTCTTCCTGAGATTCGATTCCCCCAGGTTGAGAATTTCTAGAACTAGGGTTTTATCATTTTCCACAATTTTTTATTCTTTCGAATTTGGAACAACAAAATAATGTCTCAGCTCAAGACAGTTTTACATATTGACGACACTCCATCAACTCCTGGCAAATTCAAGAGCGACAAATCTCCATTCATTCATCGGTTAAGGATCTACTCTACTCTTTCCAAGCTCACTCTTTGGTCTTCCTTTTTCTTAGTTTTTGTCCTTTTCTTCGTATTTCTCTCCCGTTCTTCTTCTCCGGCCACCGCCCCCGCCCGCCGTGCCCTTGGCGACTCATGGGGTGGACCCGATTGGGAGAAGCGAGTAAGTAAATCGGCGCGTAGGAGCTCTGCTTCTGGTTTCACTGTGCTTGTTACTGGGGCGGCTGGTTTTGTCGGCACGCACGTGTCTCTGGCGTTGAAGCGGCGTGGTGATGGCGTCCTTGGACTTGATAGTTTCAACCGCTACTATGATCCGAACCTTAAACGCGCTCGCCAGAAGCTTCTTGATCGTGCTGGTGTCTTCATCGTCGAGGGAGATATCAATGATTCGTTGCTTCTTCACAAGCTTTTCGATGTTGTGCCGTTTACCCATGTAATGCACCTTGCTGCTCAGGCGGGTGTAAGGTTCGCGATGCAGAATCCCAATTCTTATGTTCACAGCAACATCGCTGGGTTTGTGAATCTTCTTGAAGTGTGCAAATCAGCTAATCCGCAACCTGCAATCGTGTGGGCGTCTTCTAGCTCTGTCTATGGGCTTAATTCCAAGGTACCTTTCTCTGAAAAAGACAGAACAGATCAACCGGCCAGTCTCTATGCTGCCACAAAGAAAGCTGGTGAAGAAATTGCACATACTTACAATCACATCTATGGTCTTTCAATTACTGGTTTGCGGTTTTTTACAGTATATGGTCCTTGGGGTCGCCCTGATATGGCTTATTTCTTCTTCACCAAAGATATTCTTAAAGGAAAGCAGGTTACAATTTTTGAAGCTCCTGGTCATGGAACAGTTGCGAGAGATTTTACCTACATTGATGATATTGTGAAAGGTTGTTTGGGGGCTTTGGATACAGCTAAGAAAAGTACTGGGACTGGTGGGAAGAAGAAGGGGGCTGCTCAGTTCAGAATTTTTAACCTGGGTAACACTTCACCAGTGCCTGTGAGTGAGCTTGTGAGCATATTGGAGAAGCTTCTAAAAGTAAAGGCTAAGAGGAAAGTGTTGCCTATTCCCAGAAATGGTGATGTTAAATTCACACATGCTAATATTAGCTTGGCACACAAGGAGTTTGGTTATAGGCCTACCACTAATTTGGAGACAGGACTCAGGAAGTTCGTACAATGGTATCTGGAGTTCCATTCCGGGTCTAAGAAGAAGAGTTCTTGGTGATTTTTTTTCATCTTTTTTTCTTTTTCTTGTCATTTGTTTTTCACACATCTGTTTGTCTATGTACTCCTTTGAAATCTTGCATGTGCTCTTCCTTGTGCCTTCTACGAAGGAGATGTTATACCTGCTGTGCATTATTTTGCTGTTGAAAAGAATATATGATTGCAGGCTTACGGTTTTATTATGGAAGAACTAGGATATTGGTAAATGCTTTTTACTTCATGTTTTACTTTGTTTGCATCATATATTGTGTGCTATTTTAGGTTAACCATTGTACAGTCTTATTGAGAGATCATATTGATATTCCTTATTTGTGTGGAGCCTGTCTTTCCTTGTAAGCTTTTCGTTCCAGACCATTTTCTAGGAATTTTGATAATTTATATTTGTTTTGTCCTATTGGACAGAGTTTGTACTTACAGGTTCAATTTCAGTTGCATTGCCATTTGGTTTGAATGTTGCAAACTGTGTCTTCTGCTTCCTTGTTCGTAGGGTGATGAGTTACCTGTTTGCCTGCATGCTGATCCAAATATTGTGTAGAGATGCATTTTCTTCTCGGATCAATCTTGCTACATATGAATAATTTGGCATGAATATGTTTGATCCTTCTGTTGATGAGTATGATGAACATGTTCTGAGCCATAGCTAATTTACTCAATGATGACAAAGGGGAAGTTAGTAGATTTTGATCTGGAAAATGAAATGAAAGTAGCAAATAAATGTCTTCCACCAATGATGCTCTGTTTGGTACTATACTTTTGTAATGGTTTACTCAATTTAATGTGGTTTGTTGACAGCAATTTCTGGTTGATGAGTCAGTAACAAGTTAATAAGAATGGATATTCCAAAAAAATGAGACGAATTTGTATTTGTGTATAAATGTGATAGAATAATGCGCCAAAGCTAAAATGATGAGTATTCAGTAGCAATTCCTGTTTTATCTGCCTAGCATTATTATCATTAATTTTTGAATGCTTATTTTTAAAGGGAAACCATTCTTGAGGTACCCATAGTTTTCTTCAATTTTTAATTTGATACTTACTTATTTTTCTCTCTTTATTAAATCTTTTAATTTTACTCTGTTAGCTCTTATAACTTTATTCTATTAGTATTGAGCTAATTATGCTGATAAAGTACAATTAAAAGATTTGATAACATAAAAACATATAGGTACAAAATTAAACATTGAGTGAAACTATATGTACCTCAACAATGGTTTTCTATTTTTAAATGGCTAAAATATAGGGAGTTATATTATGATAATCTAGTAGTCAGTTTTCATTTAGTTTTGTTTGCAAATGATGTTCCATATGAAATCCTAGTATTGTGTCTTACCTTCTAAATAAGTAAAATGTCGTTTGTTAGGTGAAGATTGATTGGTGAGAGGCTATCTATCATCATAACTACAGAAGTTGTATTTATAAAGTTGGTTGAGTAGGCTAACATTAGTTGTTGAACTTTCTTTGATTGTCGGTTTGAGGCTACTTGCTTTAGGTTGCTGATGTTTGACGACGAAGTTAAGCTTTCCCTTTTACTCCGTCAAGTTAAACTTCTATAGTCATCTATTTGGCCCCATGATGATGAAAATGGTTCTATTATATTCAATGTATTATTGTAATTACTACTCCTGCAGCTCAAGAGTCAAGATTATACATGTCATTTTAAAATATAATTTGTTTTTATTTTGGAAAATTACCGTGGACCATTAATATTTGTAATAATCAGGGTGTCTTTTTTTAATATTTTCAGAGTAACATTAAATTAAAAAAAAACTTTTGGGACAAAATTACTATTATGTGATAATTTTTAAAGTAAAATTAGATGGGTTGAGTAATAAATTAGTTAATTAGTTTGTTAAACTATATTTTTTGATGTCTACTAATTTCTATATTAGAATATATGCTCTCCAAAACAATGTTATTGATGTTAGGGGTGTTCATAAAGCCCGCGGCCCGGTATGTCCACCCGAGCCCGCGAAAAAATGGCCCTGCCCAGCCCGATAAATATAGGGCAGGGCTGGGCATCGGGCTGTAAAATGCAGCCCATGCTTTTTTCGGGCTGGGCACCGGGCAGAAGGGTTGCCCTGCCCTGCCCATGAGCGCCCCTTTTTTTTATTTTTTTTATTTTCTCTGTAGATGCTACATTTAGAAGGGAGAATATGATAGTTACTGGTAACTAAAGGGTCATTTTAGAAATATAAGTAGTTAAGTATGTAAGTTGCATCTTTTAACTTTATTAATCATAATATGATTACATTACAAATTATAATTATTTATTTTATTTTTTTAGATACTTCATCCTTGTCAACATTTGGAAAATTGATGTAAATTTGTAATTATAAACTACTTAGACTTTAAGATTTTTTTATATGCAATGAATTTCAAGACTTTAATTATTATCTTTTTGTTACCTTATTTTTAGTGGATTATAGATATTATTTAACTCTTGAAGACATATGAATATGATATTATTTTAGAAGTTTATAATTGCAAATTTTTTTCACAACATGAGCATGGCATCACAACTTGGGCATGCCCAGCCCGCCCACTCCCAGCCCGCCCATGCCCAGCCCAAAATGGTTAGGGCTTTTACCGGGTAGGGCCGGGCATCGGGCTGCAAAATACAGCCCATGCTTTTTCTGGGCAGGGCACCGGGCAGGGGGTCGCCCTGCCCAGCCCTGCCCATGAACACCCCTAATTGATGTAATTATATCATAAAGGATATTAACTTTAAACTTTTTAATTTGAAAAGAAAAACGTTGAGATAAGTTTATCCTTATGGTTAAACAATTGGGCGTCACCTAATCAAGTGAAGTCTGATCAAATGAGGATTCCAGAGATGCCAATGCTATAATCAATTGACTCAAGATTAAGGACTCAAATTGTATCAAAACAATGATCAAGGATGAGAAAAGTGAGTTATAATGCTTCAACATGTCGTTAAAAAATATTTACATTTTGATCCCTTCAATTAAGACTTTATTTATTTTAAAATTCAAGTCCAGTATATATATGTATGTATATATATAACTTACTATTCATAGGTTTAGCTAACGATATTGTTAAATATACTATTATTTAAAGTATATTTTATTTTTAAAAAATATATTATTTTATTGTAGTTTCAGTACGTTTAGAAAGACATCTTAATTTTTAGGTATTTAAATTTACGCGTAAAAATAATTAACAGCTCACTTTATACGATATTAATATTGTTTAAAAAGAAAAGAAATTTTATCTTACTCTTAGATCGTGAGTGAGTTTAATTTTTTTTTTTAAATTTTTGTAACAAAATATATATGTGTGTGTATTATTGATTTTACAACTGAGAAACATAAATCGTTTGTGCATTTAGACTAAAAAGAAAACTGAAATAGAGATTTGTTATATAATATAGGAAAACTATTCTAGGTATTTATATATTTTTTAAAGTTTTTAATTTTATACATATATTTTTTATTAATTTTATTTTAATAGTACTATCAGCTACAGAAGTTAATTATATTAACGAAACAAAATTAAAAGATTTGATAAACATATAAAAATATACAAGTATTAAATTACAAATGAAATGACACAGTGACAGGGCCCCATGGAAACATTAGATCTGATAGGGTTTTGAAGTTGGTCTCTCTTCCGGCACCGGTTTAGCGCTTTCCGGCATCTTTCTGACGCTTTCCGGTGTCCTTCTGATGCTTAGTTGCTTTCTCATCTCAACTCTCCTTGCCCTCCTTTCGCCGTCTTCTTTGGTTTGCCTTCCGATACTTGTTTTCAGTCTTCCTCTGTTTTCTGTTTACCATTTTGGTTTTGTTCATCCTTCACTTCGTTTTGGTTTCTCTCATCGTGTCTCCACCCGCTGTTTTTTACGGTTTTTTTCTTCCACCTTCATAAACTTCGTTCCTCCGATTGTTTCTTCACCGCGTTCACTGACTCCCTGCTTTCCTGCTTAGTCTCTGTTTTTCATCGCCTTCTTCTGTTTCACCTTCTTACCACCGCCTTTCGATCTTTTCTTTTCCCACAGCCTTTTATCTTCTCTTTCACTGACTTACTTCACGTCTGACTCCCCCGCCCTTTTCACCCTTCGTCCCCCTCTACGCGGTGTTCCTCTTCCGCTTATTCACCTTGATTCTTCGCTTTTCTGAGAGTCTTGTGCAGGTTTTTCTTCGACTTCCTTAGTCTTCAGTTCGGCTTTTTCATCTATTTTCTGGTTTGCAAGTTTGCTTGCCGCAAGATGCTCCTTGCTTCGTGTGGAGAAATACATATTGAGTATTGTCGGCAACACTATCTTTTTGCTCATGTGGTGAATCATCGTTATATTCAGGCTGCCAAGTTGCAGTCTCTGATCAATTTATTCTGAGGGCTTCGGGATGAGGTTCGAATCGTTCAGCAGCATCAAAATTATTTTGTGTTGTATTTCAAAGTTGCCCAGGATAGATTTTTTATTCACTCTCATGGAACCTGGCTTCTTCAAGGTTTATGATTGCAATGTTTGAATGGCAACCAGATATGCCCATCATGCAGGTGTTTTCTCCTTTTATTCATGTTTGGATTCAGGCGATGGGGTTACCTATAGATTATCATACTCAGTCGGTTGCAAAAACACTTGCTTGCTTATTTGGTTCATGCTTGGATTATGATGCTTCTTCTCTAGTTATGAATGGTGGTCTACGTATTAAGGTTTCCGTTCCGGGTTGTTTCACAATTCCTCAGCATATACAATTCCAAATTCAATCTGTAGAGACCGTTGGATTAACATTCCTAGTTGAGCACGCCGGAAGCCTCTGTTGCAGATGTGGAATATTCGGTCATTACCAAGTGCACTGTACAAAGTCGGTTGGGGACTCATTTTTGCCGACTTGTTCGGCCCAGATAGCCTTTGTGGGTTCAGAGTATAACTTTCGCAGGGACGTTGGAATATTGGCTTTCTCTTCTCCTTCCAAGCCCCATTCTGATGTGATACTTCGCGAACATACGAATGCGAAGCGGCCATAGTTTGTGCAGATGCGGGCTCCTCTTTGATTGCCACGAAGTCTTAGAAAAGGTTTGCAAGTTATATGACCACCTGGTCCAGTAAGCGAACTAGATTAATTAGTCACATCGTCCTTCAAAGATCTACAGAATATCATTATGGCCGGTGCTGCTCAAGGAAGTTCGTTACTCATCTTCTTCACTCTGTCGGAGCTTCTATAAGTTGCCATAATGCGCTACAATTCATATTTCCATACATCTGGGTCTATACTCATTAAACATATAAATAGCTTAATGATACGGCCCGTCTCTTCTGAGTTGCCTAGCTCCAATGATTTGGTGCCTACCTATAGGAGAATTAAGTTTCTATTTATAAAATATTTGAGAGATCCCTTTTGTTCACTGTTACTATTTATGAGAAACCAATAGTCTTTATCTAAAGTATCTATTAAAATTGTTCACTTACTAGGGAGTATCAAGATATAAAATGTGAAGCACATGGTTTTTGTTAAAACTGATTTGGAGCTTTGTTATCATTTTTATCGGTTGTCCAGACATCCGATAAAAATGATAACAAAGTTCCAAATCAAAGTTGTAAGACATTAATTTGGTTTGTTCCCATCCCTTTCTCACTAAAACTGAATGACATCGAATCTAGTAGTAAAAATAAAGATCGATATGTATATAACGCATAATCGGTAAACTGCAGTAAATCATAGCTTAACAGGAGTTCATAATATGCCCATGAAAATATCAAAAATACAATTAAGCTAAGCTAAGTTTGATGTCTAAATCCTCAGCACATACCCCTCTCAGGCCCCAGATGAATCCTCTAAACCTTGGAAAACTGGAACATCTGAAACATCCTCTAAGCGACCAGAGTGCTGGCAGTTGTTGATTCACTGCAAATTTCAAACCATAAAAGGGAAGCATCATACAGCTGTGTTGCAGCTCAAACAAGTATACAGCCCACTAATAAGATTTTCAATTGAAATCAACAAGGGCTAAAATTGAACAAATAATCAATTATCAATATTATAAGAACTACAATAAGCCACACTTTTGTAAGCCATGAAAAGTTCAAAGAAAACTATGAATGTACATCCGCCCGAAATGCACTAGAAATAACCATTGGGCCGTTCCATCAACAGCCCTTATACGGGAAAAACTTTATAACACTATTTATTACAACATGAATGAAGGGTTATAAACTATAACTTGTTTTCCCCGGCCCTCATGTCTCTCCAAACATTTTTCCGTCTTTGAAATCACAGTATTACAAAGGACACGTTCAAAGTTACCGAAATAGATGAGAACCAATTCAAAACAATAGATCAACTTGCTTTCAATAAAACTTTGAAGTCTATGAAAACTTTACAATCTGAAACACCCTCGAAGCTAGAAATACGAAAAACATGTAATTGACCTCAGGCATAGGCGGGCTAGTTCAATCAAATACTTTTACCCGGAGGTCCTTGACATGTGCTAAAGGTAAAACAACTTAAATCCACATTTGTCAAATAGAAACCAGCATTATGTTCATTCATAAGGAAAAATCGGTTGAATACTTATACTTGAATCTAAATTCCCAAAGTGTGGCAGTGTTCTATATTCTGCCATATTATATCCACATAATTTGAATTCTTGACCAATCTATAGCTCTAGCTCACTAAGCAATATGTACAATAAGATGTCTTGTTCCAAAACAGAGAACTCCCTAATGGACAGGCGGTCATATCTAAATGAGAAACCAGATTAACCATTTATAAAAGAAACCTGGAGTTGAATTTTGAATATAGTAGAAATTCTATAGATGATATTAAAAAAAAAAAAAAGCGCAAATGGGTTGTAGAGTGCTTACTATTTCCATACTGGTGGGAGCTTCTTAGTTTTCTTGTAATAGCGAGCAAGCCGGTGAATTCTGCTTTCGACCAGAATTAACCGGAACTTGGAGTCCTTGTCCTTCCTGTTTCTCTCAAGATGCTTGCGAATTGAAACTGCCTTCTTGATCAAATGATAAAGATCCTCTGGAATTTCGGGCGCAAGTCCTGAAAACCAAAAGTGAAAATTTTTCAATACCATCCTACAAACATGAATACAGGGCAGTTCAGGTAGAAATAGTATAATACCGTGGGCTTTGAGAATGCGCAAGATTTTGTTGCCGGTAACGCTCTTGACCTGCGCAATACCGTGAGAATCTCGGAGAATGACACCAATCTGCGACGGAGTCAAACCCTTCTTCGCGAATTTGCAGATGTTTTCTTCAACCTAAATAAAGCAGAAATTGTAAGCATTGAAGAAGAAGAAATTACATTGAATTAATAACCAATAGAGCTGCAGTGGGTTTACATCTTGCGAAGAGATCTTGAGCCAGCTATGCGGCGTTCTCTTGTAGGGCAACGCCGAAGCTGAGATACCCTTACTGCAATACGAAACCAAAGAAGGACAATCAGAAAAACAAGTTTTACTGTAAAACAGAAGAAATTGATAGAGGAGATAGAACTGTACAAACCCACGGCTGTGCATACGCCCCATCTTCTCAGAGCTAAGGGGCCTTCAGACCTTGGTTCGGAATGCTATTCTCAGACAAGAGATCACGGAGCCGCTTACAAAAACCTAGAAACCTCTTACTCTGTCACATTAACGCATTGTTTGGCATGGGGTACTTGGGGGAAGGTAGGAGGAGGGGAGGGATTTTGCTGTCCTCCCTTATTTTGTTTGGCTTGTTAAAATATTTAGGAGGGGAGGGAAAATTTAAAATTTTCCCACCCCCTCCAACTTTACTTCCCCTCCAAAATTGGGGGAATTTGGAGGGGAAGTATAATATTATTATTTTATAATATTAATATATCTATAATTTTTTTAATATCTCAATATTACTCTTATATTATATTTTATTAAAATATTATATAAAATAATATAAGGTAAATTTGTCTATATAAAAATATTTTCCCTCCATTTCCTTCTTGAACTAAACAAGGTAATATGAAAATTCCTCCCCTCCTCTCCCTTAATATTAATCCAAACAAGGTAATAATAAAATCTCTCTTTTTCCCTTCCTTTCCTTTCTCTCTATTAAAATCCTTCCCCTCCGTTGAGCCAAACATTGCGTAAAATACCACGGATGGAGCAATAGAAGCGACGTCGTTTTGTCTACTTCAATATTGTTTTTTGACTTTTATTCGCTTTTTTTTTGTTAAATTAATATAATGTGAATCTTATAGGACGCATGAAATTTGACAAATAAAATGTAGTTTTTAATGTTTAATACTGATGAATAATATATTTTATTAATTTTTATATCTTATATAGATATAAATATATTTATATGTTATAATTAAACTAACAGGTAGAATATGGACTTATGGTTGCAAACTGCAATATAACACATTTTAATTCATTAAAATTTATAGTCTAAAATGTAGGCAGTTTGATTTGAATTGATTTTATATTTAAAAAAATTGTATTATGCAGACATTTATATTATGTTTTGTAAAAAATTAAAATAATTTTCATTAGTAAAATTATTAAAAGAAAAAAAGAAAAAAAAAAACACAGAACTGAGCGAACATAACAAACGTTTGGTGTGTATTTAGATTTTTTTTTTCTTGGATAACTAATTATTTAGAATTTTTACCCTGTTTAATTTTGATAGGCATTTTTTGTCCTTTTGTCCTTCTATTTCAATTCAATTCTTATTCATGAATTTCGAGATTGAGACGTCCCATTTGAGTTCTTCAATTTTATAGAACGAATCGCATGTATGTAATAGATGTTTGATGCTTCCAAAAATAAAGGCCCTTCTCTTCAATATATACATTGCCTCAAAGCATACACAGAATTTAAATAATAATTTTGGGCTTATATGTAAGTCATTTATAAAGAAAAAAAAATAAATACAAATCACTTGTAGTATAATTAATAACAAGGTTTTTAATACATCTCTTTAATAAGGGCAAATGTAGAAAGTTTTATCAATTTAATACATTCCTTATTAAATGATAATGAGGTACAAGTAACTTATTTATAGGACCCTAGAGTCTAGTGGCACAAAACCCTCCCTCTTTATGAAGGAGGTCACAGATTTAAACATATGCTTAAGTGTGTGGATATGTGTGTGTTGAATTGTTAAATTAAAGAAATGTTGAAGAGGTATAAAGAATGAATCTTTCTTGAGTAACACGGATGAGAAGATCCAAACATCAACCATCCTAATCCTAAATATACCTAAAAGAAGGTGGGAAATTCATATATTGTTTGTTCTACATACCTGTTCAATAAATCTTCATCTACAAAATAGGTCCAGATTTGACAACTAAAATACTTCATTCGGCCATACATATCAATTAACTAAGGTATAATTCAGATTTATTCTCACACAAAACACAGTACTTTCTTTAACTGCCTCGACCTCACATGGTATTAGCATAGCACCACATATAAATGTTCATCTATGTTTCTATAAACACAAACATGAACTATTAAGCTGCTATACCAAATAGTCCAATCCCCTTTATCACAACCAATATTGAGATCAAACTTTCACAATTAAGCATCCACTAAAAGATCCAAGCGCCATCTCAAAAGAATTTAAAGATCACATTTCAAGCATCTAATGAAATACTCTATCCTCATCCAGTCTCTTTGGTCCTTACATTGAGGTCTTACCTAGCTGCATCTTTCACCTTTAACTTTCCTGCACACTATTGGACTTTAGAAGCACTCTATAGCATTAGTCTAAGTTGATTGCCAAATGGGAATAGTATCTATGTATTTGAACAACAATCCATAGAGCTTTTGCATATAACTCTAGCCATTTTTGTTTATGACATGTTTATGATGGCCTGTTTAAGCACAAAAAGAGGAAGAGGATTTCTGAAATAAGTCCCTTTCAAATTTCAAACATGGTGGACTCCATGTACCATTGCCCATGGCACAGACAGCACACACCAAGCCTGCACCAAATGAAATAGGCCATGCCATGGCTGTGGTGTTATACAACCACTGTACTATGCACCATGAAATTGTGGTACTGTAAAGACACAATTTGAGCAGATCAGCCTCCTTAGACTGAAATGAGGATTACTTTACAGAAACAATATTAGAAAAGAAGAGGAATATTACAAATTGTACAAGAAAGCAAATCAAAGCTTCATGTTATGCAAACTTATAAATTATGAAGGTCTTAAGACATAGAGATTTTCTTGGTTACATGCCACAGGCTGCTCATGAAATCAATCAAAAAGCCAGCAACTTTTTAAGGATGATATGTTATCTTAGTGACTGCTGATACTAAATTCCCAATTAGCCTTTTGCATATTGCATTCTCTATTATAGTTTTCCCTTAACAAAAGCTGCTTGCAACGAAATCACATGTGGCAAAAATAAAAGAAAAGGCCTCACAAAGCATTCTAAAAGGCTTGAAGTCAAGACATTATTAACAGAGGAGTATAATTTATTAGCACACCAGAACAAGATTAACTCAAGCCATACCAAGAGTCGTGAATTTTACAATCACAATATGAGAATGATAGAAAATTATATCATCAATTACGGCCTCATTGCACACTTGCACTTGCCTCAAAATTCAAAAACATGTTTGAAATACATTGATAGGGAATACAATTGTAATGAAAGGAGCAGTTGTAACAACACAATTGAGGGTATTATTGTAATACCAAGTAATCGGCTCTATATGTCCATGTTTAAAGCATGGAAAGGAACTGAGAAGATTTATCAAATGACATAAAGAAGTTTTTTACTCCCAGCTGCTCTAGCTTTCTTGCTCTCATCAAATTCCAATCCTTATCATTGGTAAACCAATGGTCAATGACGGAAGATGCAGTGAAATCTCAAGTTGTAATGAGAAAAATTGAAGAAAAATTCTGATAGATGATGGGTCAACATGATAAAGGGATTCAAACGGCAGTGGATAAGAGGATTTTGTTAGACGAGCAGAGATCCAGAGGCCGGTTCTTGGTCATATAAGACATCAATGAAGCACAAGCTTCAGTGACGGAGAACAAAGATTGATTCCATTTAATACTCAATTACAGAAATAAACATTTCCAAATGATGATGAATTTGTCATTTATCATAAGGAAAACGATCTCCACTAATTGACTGACAGTCTTGCATTCCAATTTAAAAGATGGATGAACCAAAATCAAGATTGGAAAGTATGTACAGAAGCAAGTCAACTCAATGGAGACTATCCAGTGCCTAATAGTCTTTACTAATGTAACACTACCAAGATTTACTGGAGGAAATGTAACTGGTCGAGTTGCTAAGTGACCGTTTTTTCTTGTTGGACCAAACACCAGAAGGAAATAAAGTGTTTCTTGCTAGTGGTTCTTCATGAGCCAGGATTCAAATGGTTCAAGGCTTTGAGAAGAGTGTGAAAGGTAGAGTAACATGATCCAGTTTTGTAGAACTTTATATGCAGCTCAGATCTATTTAGATGATCCTTTCTAAGAATTGATCCAAATCAAGCAAAATGTGAAGATTCTTGATTACCAAAAGTCATTTGATAGTCTTGCTTACAAGGTTGTTTTGTCAACTAGAAATTAAGCCATTACCTAGCTGGGCTGGAACCAGAGTATCAAGTGAAGTGAGGCCGTTGAATATGGAAAGTCAAAAACCTTGTCAGACACTACCAGATTAGCCCTAAACCAAAGAAGATAATTGTGTAATGGATGCACATGTCAGCAAGGCACAATATTTGGTTAGGTACTTTTTCTGCATTTTCCAATATCAAAAGGAAGAAATGGATTTTCATAGTGAATTGATGGGAAACTTAGGCAGAGCGAAGTGGATCATGGGCGTCATAACCAGTAGATTTGGCTGTTACTTCAAAGGACATTGTAATAGTTTTGGCTATTGAACTGCCCTCATCTTGAGGAGCAGATGGTGGTGCCCTTGATAAATATTTTGATGGAGTTAGTTTGCGTCAGTTGAGAAGCAATGTATTCCCTTATATACAAGCCTAGGATTTCCCTTTTTTCTTATTTTGCAAGTCGCAGAAAATAGGATCAAGGATAGGCAAACTTCAATAAGAGTAGAGAACAATGGCTATGGCCGTGTTTGGATTGTAATAATGTAGTTTCACATGTTATTTGATGCTGGTTGATTGGAATTTCTGGTAAGCAATGTAGTAAAAGGCAATTCGAAGTTGGTGTAAGGTAACTCAAAGTAATCTGAAATCAATCAAGTACTATGATGTTTCTTGTATGGTCCTCTTCCCTCAGTATTATTCATATCAATCATCAATATATCTGTAAAAGTTGTGAGAAGCCATAAAGTTTAGCCGTGAACAGTGTGAATTATCTCAAATTTCGTACACATACATGAGAACTGCTCTAGTTAACTTTGATTTAGCATTTTGCTCTAGTTAACTAATGAAGGGTACTACAGTCATGATAGAACAATGAGGGTATTATTATTGTAATAGCAAGCACTAGGCTCTATACTTAAGGACCCCACCAAGTTTGAGAGAAAAAACGATGGTCCTTTTCAATTAATTCACTTCGTTCAATTGATTTTAAACGATCTAGATCTGTTCATCCAGACCAATCGAACTTGCTAAAAGCATAGGAAGGTATCAGAGAAGATTTATCTTACGGCATAATAAAGTTTTATCTCCCTGCTACTCTATCTCTCTTGCTCTCTTATCCATCTATTTTTCTTCCTAAACTTTTGCCTCTCAAATTCTGTACATTATCATGGGTGGGAAGAATGGAGTATTGACAAATTTGCTGAACCATTACTTCATCAATCCAAATAACCGAAATTTACAGAGCACACACACATATAGAATATGTCAGATTTCATACAAATCCAAAGTAAAGGCAAAAAATTGGAGCCCAAAGAGCCGCCGTTTCCATAAACCACCTACTTTAGCTACATGACATAAATATAGGGGCCCAAAATATTCAAGACGGTGGGAGAGGGAGAAAAGGAAAAGAGATCAGCATAGTTTAGTGAATTCGTCCACTACATGTAAAAATTTGAAAAAAAGACCCAAACCAGTAGAAGCAAACATCTCGAATTCACGACAAGAACACGCAACAAAGGAAGGGAATATATAAACAAGATGCAGAAAACTAGTCAACAAAAACATTAAAAGGGAAGAAAAGCCATATGCGGAAGCATCTCACTTAGCCACCATTCTGGCAATGAAATCCTCATAACGGATCTTGCCATCGGAACCAACATCGACTTCCTTGATCCACTCATCAAACTCAGTGGGCTCGAGCTTCTCGCCAATGCTTGTAAGGATGTGTTTGAGCTCCGTGACGGAGACAAATCCTGTGGAGTCCTTGTCGAGAACCTTAAAGGCATCGCGAAGTTGTTTGTCGAAAGGCTCGGTCTTCATGTGCTTGCCCATGAGTTCAAGAAATCGAGGGAAGTCGAAGGGGGAGGAGAGATTTTCTTCGGCGATGATGGCTTTGAGTTGTGCTTGGGTGGGGTTTCCGCCTAGAGAGCGCATGAGGATTCCAAGCTCAGAAGGGGCGATCCGCCCGTCGTTGTCGGTATCGAAGAGAGTGAAAGCTTCCTTCATGGAAGCAACCTGGTCGTCGCTCAGACCCATTTGATTCGATTTCCGGTTTGGACGCTTTCTCTTTCTCTCTCAGATGCTAATACAAGGGCGATGCCGGAGAAGATGTTCGCAAAAGCAATGCCTCTTCTTTTGTACTACTCCCGAAAATGGCTGGTCTTCTTTCCTTGGATCTACCCCCCGCGCGAAAGTCAAAACGACGTCGTTACGAAAACATAGCTCGGAAAAATATTTATATATTAAATTAATTGTTTGTATAATTAACAGAAAATTTCCATTTTTACAATAAAAAGTACTCTATTTTTCAAGTCAATATTAACATAAAATATACAGTAAAATCTGTAACAAATCCCATTTTTATAATTTATACATGGTAAAATTTATACTAGACTTTGTGCAATTAGACAAAAATACTTGATAGGTTAGTGATAACTTTTTCTTATCAGCAATCGGACTTCTTGAAAACTAAAACTAATCACTTTTTTCTATAAAAATATATAGGTTTATATCACAATATTACTTTAAATTAGATATGTTTTTGTTTCACAATTTTATCTTTAATTTAACCATTCTCCTCTAAAATTGAGACACCCCCAATTACATACTCATATTAAGATCAACATTATGAAATATTTTATCAAATATATCTAATACTCTAAAATATTTTATGATATATTTAATATCTTAAAATATTTTTAAATACATTAAATATTTTAAAATATTATTTTTATATTAGTACTAGATGTATTAAAAAAATATCCAAAGTATTATACGCAATTGAAAAACAATTCTCTATATATTAGATATATAACTAAATATTTTAAGTATCCTAATTGAAAAAATAGTCTATTCATTTTAACCGTCTTAGGATTTGATCTTAAAACTTCTTCCATTTAGAGCACATAATCAAAGCTCTTGGCATATTTTTCATGTATTATATTATATTGTGTCTAAAAATCATGAATAATATGATTTTTATGAATATGGTATAATATTTTTTTTTGAACAAAAATCAAAAGATTCTCACGCCAAGCTGGGGAAACAGGCTTGAGGCTAATAATTATAGATTGATAAAGAGGGAGGGCTAAGATCGAGGTGAATATTGCAGGCAAATGTCGGATCATTGGGAATTGAAATAAAGATGCAATAATCCATATTCTTTTTTTTTTTGTTATAACAAGTTCACTATATATCTATATTTTTTCCATTTGTTATTTTACATCAAGAAAATTTAAAGTTTTATTTAGTTCAACTTAAGAAAATATCGTTAAATTAATTTAAGAGAGGGTAGGGGAGATTATAGGTGTAAAGATAGGGGAGAAGAAATGATATTTCTTATTTGGTTCAGAATAAGAGAGGAGGAGAGTTAATTAAAAGTTGACAAATATACCTTTATCTCTTTATTTAAATTTATGTACTTTTTATTTATAATATTTATATCAAAATTATTATTTCTTAATTTATAAATCTAAATTTTTTTTATCTCATTTATATATATGATAAAATTAAAAAAATTAAAAAATTTGATAAAATTTTAACATTATCTCTCATTAATTTTATAATTATTATATATATTAATATAATATATAAATAAACAACAACTCAAAGGAAACTGATGCGTGAGGAAACTGGAAAAAAAATTGGAATATTAAAACTGATGCGTGTTGCAGCCATGAGCGTGAGGAAAAAAATTGGAAACTGATGCGTGAGGAGCTTGGAGGGTACGATTGGAATATTAAAAAAATAAGATGGGTAATTTTGTCAAACTTAGGTAAAATATTTCTCACCCCTCCAAAAAATCCCACTTTTGGAAGGGAGGTAGAGGAGGGGAGGTGAGCACATAAAGACAAAAGTTTTTACCTCCCCTCCCCTCCATTTTTCCCAACCAAACACACTTGTATCTCCCATCCCCTACCCTCCACTCCAAAATCCCCCAACCAAACAATGCCTAAGGGAAAATGACATCTAGTTCCCATGGAAGTAATTGAATGATAAAAAAGTCTAACAAATGCCATAATTAATTTCAAGTCCCATGGGACCTCAGATGAATTTTTTTCAATTGTGAAAAAACTTAAATGCCCCTTTAGTTTGCTGAATATATAACTCGCCTATTACCCCACCCGAAACAAAAGCCCTAGCTCCTTCTCAACATCACTCTACTCTTCTTCTCCATTCAGCCTCTGTTCCTCTTCTCCACTCGATCTCTACTCTCTTCTCCCCATCTGTGTGTGATCTCTGCACTGTGGTCCTTAGCTGTGACCCACCCTTCCTACCGCCGGTACTTGCTTCATCGTCCAAGTCATCATCACCTTTCCTCGTCTGGTCACCCGCCCTTTCTGTGGTGATTATCGTCGTTGCCACCCGCCTATCATGCCGCGTTTCCTCCTCGAGTACTCATCAGTTATACTCCTCTAGTCAGGCGACCCTGCTGCGATCATTGTCGCTGCCGCCGCCACTTGCTTCATCATCCAAATCATCATCCCATTTCCTTCTCCTGCCAAATCCCCTACTCCGGGTAATATCTTTCTTCCTTTAAATGCTACTACTATCTTTATTGAAGGTGTGAAGTATAACATACACAAGGGAGGCATTGGCCTTCTAAGGACAATATTTTACTTTACTACTAGAGTTCATTGCAAGAGCCTAACGCTTAACATAAGAGTCATTTTAGACGAGCTGAAATCTATTAAAGGTACCTGTAAGTCATTGTCTTTGTAGCAACTTATGTCTTTACAAGTCGTTAGATATGGTCCTTTCCCTTTTTTTTTAGTCTCGCTGCACATAGAAGGAAAGATATGAAAGCTCAGTTACTAAGTCCTTATTAATAAGTCGTATAAGGGTTCTTGAAGTAGCTAGATATTCAATTGGTAGCTCATAATAGGATAAGAGCCATATGCAGAGATACGTTTGATATAGGAGCTTAAGTCTAAGAATGAAATATCTGTTCACAAAGCCATTTTACCAATTCTTGTAAAACATCATCAATAGTAATAAATGACTTATTTAATTTTGATTTGATGCTTCTACATTTGCAACACTGCTGTCCTTATTATTTGGATTCAAATATTGAGTAATAATTCATTCTATTGATGAAAGTGGTTGTTATTGCAGGATAAAAGATGTCTAATATTGAAAAAAGTGAAGGCGGACGAAGAAGTTGCAACTTCTCTGGATGTGCACTCTTCGTTCAAGAGCAAAAAAATGCCAACCCGTGGAAGAAGATGTCACTAGAAGACGATGGTAGATCATTCAAGGAAGGTTGGAATAAATTGGAAGAGCATGAGAGATTAGAATACAAAAGCAGGGCAAAGGAATTAAGAGGTCTAGCGAAAGGGAAGAAATATGTCGTGCCTTTCTACACAAGATGTGCACTAAAGCAGTTCATGGATGTCTGTAAGGTGTTGAAGGGGAGGAAAAAAATAAGGGAGAGGCTAAGAGTGATTAGGTTTGATAAATTAGTACGCATAAGCTGCCCACACATTTAGCGGGATTTATGTGGGGTGTTTATGTATGCTTTTGACCCGCCGACCAAAACAATTTGAATTAGAGAAAAGACGTACAAAATGGATGCAACAGATGTGAATAAAATAATAAGATTGCATTTGATGGGTCTGAAATAAGGCCAACGACATGTGATGAGCAAAGGTTTAAGGAGCTGAAGATGGTGTCTGGGAAAGTCCCATACACGACAATAGTAGGCTAGTTGGTTGATGATAAGAAGAATACTAATTTGGAGTTCCTCTTTGTGATATACAGCCTAGGGATCCTCTTAGACCCTAGCTCATGCATATATGTAAGTGACAAGGTGTTGAAGGTAATGGCCTCGACTAAGGATGCTTATAGTGAGTTCGATTGGTGCACCTTTGTTGTTAATAAATTGGCAGACTCTATTAACGATTATCAGGAAAAGTTGAGGAAAGGGGATGCTGGTAGGAGAAAGAACATAGGAGGCTGCTTATATTTTCTCATGGTAAATGTCTTTGGGGTAACATTTTTTGTGTGTGTAAGAACAATTAACTATCAGCGTGTATTAAAATATGTTCTTAACTTGTGCATTATGTGAAATGCAGATTTATTGTCTGCAAATATTTCCACTGGGCTGACAGAAAGCCTCTGAGGTCGGGGATACCATTACTTATTAGAATGATGGGGAGGTCTAGGCAAGAACACAGTTGGAGAAGGAAAATAAGCAAGATGTTCTACATGGTAACACTAGTAAAGACCGGCCAAAAGCGTCAATGTTTAATCCAGATGTTGATCTTACTCACCTGGTACGTATGACACTAATTACTTTCATTTGTTGGTTTAGTACAATGTAGGTTATGTGCTAAATTGTTTTTCTTTTTCAGCTAATAAAGGCAAGTTACACTAGAATCATGACCATAGTGGGGGGGAAACTGTTGGCTCTTCAGCATAGCCTCTTAGAGGAAGATGAATGTGGACATGATGAAGGAGAGGTCAATGAAGCAGCGGATCAATGTGAAGATAAAGGTGCAGATGAAGGCAGCGAGGGCAATGGAAGGTGGTGATGAAGGCGAAGACGAAGGTAGAGACGAACATAATGAGAAAGGTGGTGATAAAACAAGTGAAGAGGAAGGTGGTGATAAAGGCGGAAGGACATACAAAGGACAGAAAGAAGGGAATAGCAGGAAGGGAAACACATTTAAGAAGATCAAAGAGGGAAAAGAAACCAGCTGTTAGATCTCCCTACTTCATGGAGACAAAGGCGAGGGTTGGCAAGAAGAGAAAGAATGAAGTGGACAAGGAAGCGATGTTTAACATGTGTAGAAGTCAATGTGCTAGTTCTGATGATCAAGAGTAAGTATTTCATTGTCGTTACTTGCTAAAAATCTTATTTCCCCAGTCAAAACTGAGTGCCTGATTTTAGTTTCAATTGCTATAAGATTTTTGTAGAGATGAATAGGTTTTACCTAACTCGTGGTGAGCTATATTGCCTCCGTAATAGAGCATGGATGAGCACTAGTGTGAGACAATTGTCCTTAACAACTTTGATCATTGTGCACTATAATGGTGGTTTGCTGATTTCATGTTTGTATTCACAAGTAATGACAATGGTGGTGAAGACATTGGTTCAGGATGAGAAGGATAGAACCGGTTCAGTCAGAAGACACATCTTTTTTGCACATTTCATGCAAAAAATGTTGGTCAATCCCTTACGGTGGTCAGTTCAAAAGAATGAATCACAAATATTGCCAGAACATGTTGGCTACAACATTGGTGATTGTGACTTGATTTTTGGACCTACTTGCTTAATAGACCACTGGTTCTGTTATGTTTTCGACGTGAAGAAGATGCAATTATGTGCCCTTGACTTGTTGGTTGATACTATCACATTTATGAGATTACAAAGGAAGCAAGATAATAAAGCATCTAAGTACGACAGAAAAGGTAAGCGCAAGAAGAAGATGACCAGCGAGCAACATATATTCAAAGAGAAGCAATGGATGGCGAACCGCTATGTATGTATTTCTTAATGTACAGGTTATTATTCACTTAGGTATTACTAGTCATTGTTACGGGCATAGTTAAATTTAATTTTTCTTTTCCTTCTGTATTCTGCGTGTGCAGAAGTGTTGCTTCCTAAAAATACTTCATACAGTAAAGCCAGAAGTTTTTGGGCAGGACGATCAGTTTGAAGTCAATTGACCAAAACTGCATGTCCAAACGGACACGTCAGCATGCTAACCCATCTAGTTGATTTTTTGCTTTTCCTTGTGACTAAGTGAATTCATGTTCTTGTACTACTGGACAACTTGCAGGTATTCATGCGGCGTTATTGTGTTGTCGTGGCTACAGACTTGGGATGGCAACACTATAGATGAGGAAGGTTATACAATGCCAAAGTACTCCATTGAAGACCTCCACCAACTGAGGGTTGACTATTTGTTTTGGCTGATGAATCACCCCAACAACTCACAATGGGCACAAGTGTTGTCCAGACTAGGTGGCAAAGACTCCATACATCCGAAGAAAATAGTGACTATTTAAGTGTATTTTCCATTGTAAAATTTATAAAGAATACGTGTAATTGAACAGTTTCAATTAATGTCAAGTTGTTAACCTGTTTAGCAAAGAATGTTATCATGTTCAATAGGCAGGTGTTGTGTTTCATATGTTATCATGTAGAATAAATTTACCAAACTCAACCCTATATAGGGGAATATTAACAACTCATTCGGAAGGGAATAACAACTCTAATGTGAAGGAATGACAACTGGACCATCGTAAATAATAACTACCTACGACAGCAAAAATAACAATTCCATCACTTATAAGTAACAACTCCTTATTAAAGGAATAACAACTCTAGCACTTATAAGTAACAACCCCTTATTGAAGGAATAACAACTCCAGCACTAGGGAATAACGGCCCCATTGTGAAGGAATAAGTGATTCACAACTGAAGTATTAAGTATCCCATACAGCAAACGTAACAATTCCAGCAGTTACAAATAACAACAAGGTGTTGAAGGAATAATAACCCCAATGCTTGCAACTAACAACCCCAGCACCTGCAACTAACAAATAACAGCAAATGACAGCAAACATAGTATGCACTTTGATTCATATATATGCACTTTACAATTACATTAGGTCTTGGCAGCAAATGTAAAAGGTATACAGCAAACATAGACACCTTCATCAAGATCCACCCTACCTTCCAATAAGATGGAGATTGATCAAAGTTACAAAAAATAACTTTCATTACTTTCTACAGATATATACAAAGCAAAAATTAATGTGCTATGTATTTACACAGAAAAATAGAGCAACCCAGTGCCATTCCTTATCTTGGGTTTGGATTCTTGCATGTATTCACTGTGTGTTCAGCCTCATGGCATATTCCACAATGATAAGTCTTCATGTTTTGAAATTGAGACTCAATCCTTTTTCTCTTTGGCCTTCCTAGAGACCTTCTAGTAATTGAGGGGTCAAGGAACCTTTCTTTCATTAGTTCGAACATTGTCAAGTCATTAGGACATGGATAATCATGTGTAGCAATAGGCCTCATGATACTAGCATATACTTTCTCTTAGGCAGATAACTTGTGGTAATCATCCACAAATATGTACACACTTCCATGCATTAGCTTTATTGCAGCATGTGCATAAACACAAGGTAGTCCACTCATTTGCCAACCTAAACATATGCATTTACGTGTTTACAGATCAACAGTAAGTTTAATTACTCTATGGGCCCCCCAAATCTCAACCTGGACTACGTCATTTCCCTAATATTGGGCATGCATATTTGTGGCACACCTAAATTGCTGCATCAACTTTGCCTCAATATTTGGCCTAACACCATTTTTCTAATTGACCATTGACATTTTTCTTGTAAGCAACTTCTGGGCCAACTTCTTTTGATGCTCAAGTATTGGAACAGACACATTGTGCCTCCGCTCTCGTAAAATCCATGCATTGAATGACTCTACGGGATTAGTGGTAATATTATCCCATAGTTTCAATGGGAACTTGCTCATAACCCATCATTGCATGTCCCCATGGGTAGCGATGGAAACAGGCCAGGTGGCCTATCAGGGGCCTCTAGCCTGGCCTGTATTTAGCCTGGCCTAGTCTGGCCTGTATTTAGCCTGGCCTAGTCTGGCCTATATAAAAACATGTTTTCCTTATAAGGCTAGGCTCAGGCTCATTAAAAAGCATGTTAGGCCTGTCAGGCGGCCTGTGCCTGTTATTGAAAATATATTTAATAAGAAAGTGTAATAGGTAGGTGTCGAACCCACCACCTATTGAACATAATACAACAATCAGACCATGAGGCTAACACATTTTATTGTAAATTTTATTCTTATTTATTTATAACAATAATTATATTACGAATTTTGAATATTAACCTAACCCTAAATTGTATCCATCGCATTCACAGCTCATTCTCTCAGACTCAGAACGTCGCTGTGCCACAAGCAACTTCTGCTTCACCTTCTCAATTCACCCTACTTCACTCTCTACTCTCTACAACAATCAGATTACTCTCTGGCTCTCTGCTTCACCTTCTCAGTTCACGGCGTCGCTGAGTCAACCACGTCGCTCAATCCATGGCGTCGCTAAGTCCACGGGGTCACGTAGTCCACAGCGGCGCTAAGTTCACCTCGTCGCTCATTTGACGGTGATATAATTTCCAAGGCTTTTCAGGTGAGGCATATTTTCCTTGTTTAGTTTGTCCTATTTTTATGTTCAAAGATTTAGGCAAAGGCTTTCCACAGATTTGTTGCTTCCTTCCTTTTGCTCTTGTTTTGGTTTTATTGTTGCTGTAATGCTGTAATGCTGTAATGACATTTTATTGCTTCCTTGTTAAGTTCTCCCCCATGTAATGCTGTAATTTGTAACATATAATTTTTAGAGGCAAGTTGGCAACAACTTGAATTTTTCTGTATATGGAAGTGTTCTGATTATAAATTGGTTTTCTGTAATTTTCCTTGCATTTTTTTATTATAAATTGGTTTTCTGTAATATCCCTTTGGTTCTTCACTTGATCTTAAAGAAGCCAATTTTGTAGTAAAGGATGCCCTTCTGGTTCCAACCACTTGATCTTAAAGAAGTCAATTCTCCTGACTGTTTCAACCGAAGAACCTACCATTATTTTCCTGAAATACGAAATATAGTTTGGTGCCATGAGTTTTATGGGGAAGTTTTGCACTTTGAACCGTTTAACTCCTCTATAATTTCAAATGGTGTCTTAGGTGGAATGTTTGTGTAATCGTGTCAATACAAGTGACTTCATTGTGTTTTCAGTAACTGTGAATTGATGCTAAGTCTATATCTTCTGATAAGAAATTTAATAATTTTACAGACTGAATTTGTGATCAGTTAGGCAAGTTTCCCAAATATCTCTATATATGTTCACAAGTTTCCCAAATATCTCTGTATATGTTCACAAGTTTCCCAAATATCTCTGTTATGTTGTTATTTAGATCAGGTGGGCAGTTAGGCAAGGATGACTGTAATGCTATACCTTCGTTAGAATATTATCCAAAAAGAACAGGGCAAAAAGCTTAGATGCATATTTATATTATATGACCTTTTTGGACTATAGTACCTTTTAACAGCAAAATCTAAAATTTTGGTAGTTTCGAAAAAACTACATATGCTTTTGGAGAATGCTTTTCAATTCAATCAACTCAAACTGTTGAGGTAGTCTTTGACAATTTACATGGTACTATATGATTCACTTGGTAAAGATTATACTTCCAAACTAAGTCCAAAAAATATTTACTGCCTCATTTATATAATATACTTCAATTGTAGGATTCTAGATCTTATTGCCTCATTTTCAGCATTAGGGCTTTGAGGTCTTGTATTTGCATAATTTAAATAGCCAATTGAATCATCATGACTGCTTGTTGTATTTGGCGATGAATATACTTCATTTTCTCTTTTATCTTTAGTAGTCTCAAGATTTATAATTCCAGTATCCTCAGAAGTGGATTTGATCTTCTTGTTGGATAATCCTTTATCATCACTGGAACTGCTTCCATTAACTGGTTTTGTTGGATAATCCTCAGAATATAGATCAGGTACACATGTTTTGTTTGTTTTGTTTTGCATGATTTTGGGGGTTCAACCTTCAAACTTTACATATCCAGATGTGAATAATTTCTTCTTTTCAAGGTATTCGAGCAAGAGGAAGAAATTACGTTAAAGATTTCATGATATGTGGCCAATAGTTTTACTTTGATTTAGCTTAGATGTTATACTTGTATTCTTATAATGACAATTGTTCTATTTCTTTGGTATTATCTTGATGATTGATTAGATATTAATTAATTTTAACCTGATTAATATTATGAAAAGTTTATTTGTTGTTTTTTAAAATGAAATCTATAAAAAAGCTTGTTAGGGGGCCTGTTACGAAAGCTTGTTATAGGGCATGTTACGAAGGCATGTTATGAAAGCCTGTTAGTATAATTTAAAACAGGCTCTTTTAACAGGCTTCAGGCCAGGCTAGATATATTTACAGGCCAGGCTTAAGCTAAAAAATTAGCCTACAACAGGCTACAGGCCAGGTGTAGCCTAGATTGTCACTTAACAGGCTTGGCCTGTTAAAACTAAAACCTGGACTGGCCTGGCTTGTTTCCACCCCTACCCGTGGGTCTCAACCCATGGCGCCAACTGTGGACAAAAGGCTTGTAGCTTTCCCATTGCGATATTAAAATCTCCTTCAAGCCTTGCATATGCAATTCCATCAAGTAGGTTAAGTGCGTCCTCCTTTTGAAACCCTGATGCTCTCCCCTACCTTTTAAGATTTTGAGGAAAGCAGGACTATAGTTTTCTTTTACATACCTGTAGCAATAAGCATGTCTAGTACATGAAAAAATAGTCTGAACAGTAGTTATGATTGTATTGTTCTGGTCTGACACAATTGTGATCTCCAATGATCCTGTGATCTCTTTAATATTTTGGAGAAACCAAGTCCATTCATCATTCATCTCGCCACTAACAATAGCATATGCCAACAGAAATAATTCATTATCTGCGTCATATGCATTGGCTGTAAGTATTGTTTCCCTGTATGGACCACTAAGATGACATCCATCTATATATAGTATTACTCTGCAACCTTGCAAAAATCCTTCAATTGAGCATCCATACGCAATGAATCCCCTCTCAAATCTTTTGGACTCTGAGGCTTCCCATCTAGCAACAGTTCTTGGATCAGTTTTCGTAAGCCTCTCAGATATCCAAGGAATAATCTTGTAAGAATCCTCTGCAGTACCATGTATTTCCTCAAGGCTTATTCTCTACCCCTGTACGCTTGCCTATAGTTCAATCGCACACCGTAATCTCTGTACAAGTCCTTGCTGATTTCTTTTTCATTCTTATTCATATTATTCGTCAAAGCATCAATCATGAGAGACGATATTAAGCTTGACTTTCCATGGTGAGATACAATTAGGTCTTCTTGTGCATTATGCATGTGCTGACTTGTGAATCTTCTTATACTTAAGAATTCTGCATCTTGATGTTCACCCATACAATATGTACCCATGTACCATAGGCATCCATCGACCTGGAACTTGACAATGATTTTTTGTTTATTGTTTTTGATAAATTTGTATGAAAACCTGTGAGCGATGGTGTACTTGTATAGCTTTTTTCAAAGAACCCCCGCATTTAGAAATGTTTATCCTTCTCTAACAATAAAATCCTTCCACTTTGTGCAATTCATTTCAGGTGTAGCTGTTGGAATCATTTCGTCAGCACAAGACACTAATGGCAACACTTCATTCTCATATCCCAAAACAAGTAGAGACATAGAGCATATATTCCCACTTCCAAACAATTCATCAAACCTGCAAGAAACAACAACTTACTGTGTAAGAAATGACAACTGCCTACAACTGATATGACAACTTATATTGCAAATTATAGAGGACAATATTTTGAAATCAACACATCATATTACTTACTTGGTACTCCATTAGTCATCCATATGAAGTTGTGTGCACTCATTGTTTGCTTTCTCTTCTACGTACACATGGCCACTTTCTTCATTGAGCATTATTAAATGCTCAATTCCTTCATCATTAAACATGTCAACAGATGTGTGTTGATCAAATCTAACAGTGAATTTTATCAAAATTTTATCACTTCCTTTCCCAACAACTGATGCTACTAATATTTTGAACTCATTATATGTTGTGCCTTCCTTTATGGATATTGTGTTTACTTGACCCCCAACATATGTATGACCTTCTACATCATTTCCAAACTGTCCTCCCATATGAACATAACATAATAGATGCTTTGCAGATGAACTCGCCATCAATAATGACAACCTGTACTAAACATATAATATTAACAACTCAAGTACTTATATTAACAACTATTGCATACTATAATAACAACTCTTCTTGCCCCCGCATACCAGATCATGTCTGTCATTCACACTTTACAGGAACCTTTCTATTGTTCATATTTTCTTAATATGCTCAACTAAACACACCACAAATTCCTGCAAACCAAACATAACTTTTAAAACCCTAAATAAACTCATTTAACCCACAACTCAAATGATAAAAAAGCTACGAACACAATGTCCATATTTACGTGGGTCACCTTTTATACCTCACACTTCAGTAATGACAACATGCACCAGACATATAATATAACAACTTAAGCACCTATATTAACAACTATCGTATACTATAATAACAACTCTTCTTGCCCCCGCATATCAGATCATGATCTGTCATTCACACTTTACAAGGATCTTTCTATTAATCATATTTTCTGACTACATTCAACTAAGCACACCACAAATTTATGCAAACCGAACATAACTTTTAAAACCCTAAATAAACTCATTTAACCCACAACTCAAATGATAAAAAGTCATGCTACGAACACAATGCCCATATTTACGTAGGTCACCTTTTATGCTTCACACTTTAGCCAAACACTATCATACGTAGTAAGACGATGACGAGCTAACCACTTCCCTGGGTTTGATAGCAACAGACTTCACGTTCTCATATCTTAGTCACAAAAAACTACATATACAACAATTCTTACTCAACGTCCATCATGATGACGAGAAAATCCAGCTGCGAAGACACCAATTGGACCATCGTATAGGCAGTAATGTTGTTCTTTACTATTTTCTTATTTTATATCAGAGTGCGCCAACTCTCATTTCTTCTTCACTGTTATTTTATTTCAAAAGGGCAGTTTAAGTCTTTTCACAATTAGAAAAAAATTATCTGAGGTTCCATGGGACTTGAAATTAATTATGGCATTTGTTGGGACTTTTTTGTCATTCAATTGCTTTCATGGGACCTAGATGTTATTTTTTCAAAATTTACTGGGAAAATGAATCATCCCTTCTTTCAACTTTTAATTTATTTGTAATTCGGTTTCTCAAGTTTAATTCCTCGCCACTCAATCCTAAAATTTAATCTGCTAAATAATTCTGTCATTGCTGTTAGTTAGTTAAACAAAGCTCCCTCTCAAACAGTGTTAGCAAACTGAATTCTTACCGTTAGACGCCTTAGAGAAAAGCATTCATCAGGCCTTTTCTCTTCTTTCTACATGCACCCCCTTTATCTCCTACGGCAAGGATGACACCACACCCCCTCTTCCTATATTTTTTATTGGGTAAGTTTAAATTAAATCATCACAACTAATTTTAGAAGTACAATTGATATAATCAGTACCCTAAACTAATTTTAAATATATAATTAACACCCTAAAATATTTAAATTGTTACAATTTTATTATTTTGCTAATAAAAAAATAAATTTCTATTTGATACATGTCGTGTAAACTTTTTATTTAGACAAATTATTGTTTAAAAAGTTATATGTATAATATTATTTTAATAAATTGTACTGAACAAAATATAGAAGTTCTCAATCTTCATATATAAATTTTATACATTATCAATTTTAGAGTTTATTCAATATTCTTTTTTAAACAATATGACACATGTGATCTTTTAAAGAATAATGCGTTCAAATAAAAAGTTTACGTGATACGGATCGGATAAAAATTTATGTTTCTGTCAGTGAAATAGTAGAATTGTACTAAATTAAATATTTTAAAGTACTGCTCATACCTCCAAAATTAATTTGGCATGCTAATTACACCCTTAAATATTTTAAAGTATTAATTATTTCTCTAAAATTAATTTAGAATACTTGATATACTTTTACCTTTTTCATTTATCGTTTTGTTCCCTCTTCATCTCCGACAATAGTCCTATTCAATCAGCTCAGAGAGCACCTGGATTCAGAATAGCAATAATACATGAGATGGGATATGGGATATGAGATACGAGGAAGATGGGGATGAAGGGAGAAATTCTTTTTTTTTTTGTTGCCCACCCGGTTCACCGGAGCTTTACCCCGACTACATCCGGATCCGACCCGCGTCGCGCACCTGGCTATGGTGGGTGAGTCTCCCAACGGGGATTTTCTGCATTCGCCAAGGCTCGAACTCGAGACCTCGCTTAAGCGATACCGAGCCGCTTACCACTCGGACCAACCCCCGTTGGTTGAAGGGAGAAATTCTTGTATGAACCCTGTGTGCCCTGTAACTTATGGACTCTCCAACAAAGACCATGCCACCTTACATCAATTTAGTCCGACATGTTGTGCCCTCCCCTTTGCTGGTTCCACCACCCCATGAAAAATAATACATTTTTAAAAGAAAGGGAACTTTTCAAAAATTTAAAATTTAAGTTTGTAAAAATAATTAGAGTTTAGGAAAAATATTAGATTTTTAATTATACTCAGAAGTTGTACCTGCCTTCCGACTATATGGTTGGAAAAAATGGAAAATAATACATTGAAGATATTTAAATAATAAACTCTCTCTTATTTATTGTAACCAAATGAAAAATAACATTATCTCTTGACAAAATCTTCAAAGGGGTGGGAGAATAAGGGAGGAGAGAGAGAATATGAGAGATTGATTGGACATAGGAATGGTGGGAGAGAGGGAGAGAGGAGAATGAAGGGAAGTGGTACCATAAATGGGAGGTGGAACAGGCAAAAAGGAGGCCACAACATGCGAGAGAAGCTTAACGTAATGTTTCTGAAACTATAGTTGCGAGAGAAGCTTAAAGTATGTTTCTGAAACTATAGTTTAAGGTTTTTTAAATAGGCCCTAAATTGATGTAATGTAACATGGTCTTATTGGAGAGTCCACAAGTTACATGGCACGGGTTCAAGCAAGAATTTCTTAGAGTAGGTGGTGTGGGGAGCGTCGCTAAACGGAATGGAGAGATTGGTGAGGATGGTGTCGGAAAGTGCAATGGTGGTGTACAGCTGGTGTGTTGGAGGGCACCTGCCTGGACTGAGAATAGCAATATATGTTTGATTATAGTGGAGCACTGATCCTTGAATCTTTGCTCAATCGGTTAAATGACCTGTTTAATTTTCGGTACCTTAATCTATGGATAAATTATTTTAAAAGGAATATATTTCTATTTTACGTAACTCTATGAAGTTTGTTCTTATTAATCATAAGTAACTTTCAATTTAAAGTAATATTGGATACTAAATGTAGATAACTCTCTTGATAATAATTTGAACATTAAGTTTACCATGTTGTGAGAATTAGCTTCTTCCATTAAACCCAACTAAATTTAGGATAAAGGTACATCCAGTACCTAAATTAATTTTAGAAAAATAATTAGCACTTTGAAATATTTAAGAGTGTAATCAGTATCACGAATTAATTTTAAATGTGTAATTAGCACCTTAAGTATTTAAAAATACAATCAGCACCCCAAACTAATTTTAGAAAGGCAATTAACGCCCTAAAGTATTTAAATTGGTACAATTTGGCAATTTCGTAAACAAAAACACTAACTTTTATTTGATATATGTCATATAACTTTTTATTTTGACACATTATTAATCAAAAAGTCACATGTGTAATAATTTTTAAATAAATTATACTAAATAAATCATAAAATTTTTCAATTTTCACATATAAATTATATACAATGTTAATTTTAGGATTTATTCAGCACTCTTATTTAAACAATATAAAACATATAACTTTTTAAATAATAATGTGTCAAAATAAAAAGCTCACGTAACATGAATAAGACAAAAATTTGTGTTTCTGTCAGTAAAATTGTGGAATGGTGGAGCTATACCAATTTAAATATTTTAGAGTATTAGTTGCGCCTCCAAAATTAGTTCAAGGTGTTAATTACACCTTTAAATACTTTAAGGTACTGGTCACACCTCTAAATTTATTTTAGGATATTAATTACAAATTTAAATATTTTAAGATATTAATTACTCATTTAAAATTAATTTATAGTACTAGATATACCATTACCATTAAATATATGAGGTTTTCTTTGAGCACTTGAACAATAAATTGAGTTTCTCATTGTATACATCTTCTAAGATGGACTATCTTGTGTAAATAATCCATGTTGAAAACCAAACTCCCTCCCACGATCCGCATATGAGATGTTTTAAATTAAATTGAGTAGATTAATAAAATTAGTTAGATAATTAAAGTAATATAAAAGTAACATAATGTTATAGGAAAAATCCTATTTAAAGCCACCTAAAATAGAGAAACCCTAAATTAGGTTTATAAATTCGACAAATTCTTTAAAATTTGTGAATGTTTGATATTTTATCACATTGACTTCCTTTTTTTCTAGAAGTCACCTCTCTATGTTTTTCTTACAAAGTCATCTTTGTCGGTGACTGGCTGCCACTCTCGTGGATTGCAGGAGCTCTAACAACAACGACGACTTTGTTAGTCCTTTTTATTGCTAGTCAAGTTTTGACATATTTCTATCAATTTTGACAATACGTTTTTTTTAAATATATGGTAATAGAATATAGTAAAAAATATAAAATATATATTATTTATTTTATGTTTTATAATAATTTTTTTTCTACCCGGTTCACCGGAGCTTTGCCCCGACTATATCCGGATCCGACCCGCGTCGCGCACTTGGCTATAGTGGATGAGTCTCCCAACGGGGATTTTCTGCATACGCCAAAACTCGAACTAGAGACCTCACTTAAGCGATACCGAGCCGTTTACCACTCGAACTAATTCTCGTGTTTCATAATAATATTGATTAGTATCTTTTACTTCCCAACATGTTAAGGGGTAGAAAATTTTCCTTCTCTTCCCTTCCCTTCTGTCAAAACACATTGTTTATACCAAACGGCCCATATTAGTCGGCTATGTGATTAGCCCTCTCATTCAATGTGATTGATTCATGACAAAGCTTTCCATTCTCACTACAAATTGATTAATTATCCCACAATTAACTAATTAAATGAAATATTTTTCTATTCAGAACTTATTTAACTTAAATCATACCATGATTTCCAATAATTGCTTTGAATAATGACATAGATGATATAGACTACTGGGGAGTCATTGGTTATAGACTTCGGCTAATAATTTTTGTGGGGAATGGGTTGGGCTTGATCTTGGTCTGGGCCCTAGAAAGGTGTTTTCGAATTGGGCTTCTCACCTATTGATTTTGTCATTTATTATGAAAATTCGAGTTGTTCTTCTCATGTTTTTTTTTCACTAACCAATAAACGTTAGTAGGATGTTTTGACAATTTAAGTATAAAGTCTCTAACCAACGGGGGTTGATCTGAGTGGTAAGCGACTCAGTATCGCTTAAACGAGGTCTTGAGTTCGAGCCTTGGCGTACGTAAAAAATTTCCGTTGGGAGACTCACTCACCATAGCTAGGTGCGCGACGCGAGTCTGATCTGGATGTAGTCGGGGCAAAGCTCCAGTGAACTGGGTGGATAAAAAAAAAAGTATTAAGTCTCTAGTTTAAATATGTTTAAATATAAAAGATATCTTTGAAAGAGTTACCCTCAATTAAATTTAATAATACTCAAACTAATTCAGTGAAATAACTATATAAAAAAATACTTCACTAATTTTACAACAGAATTCTGCCAGTACGTGAAAATTGCCTCCCTACTTTCCCATCCGGAATGTGCGGAATGAAAGTTGGAAAATTCTTGAATTTAAGTCCTTTGAAATTTAATTTCTGTCAAGTCAAATATTCAATCAAGCACGAAGCCCAAGCTTTAATATAAATCTTTTTTTTTTATATAATAGATCAAACTATATTAAAAGATAAAACGATTACAAACATAAAACTCAACTCATACCTCAGATTGCGAAGGGCAGAAACATAACAAACACAAAGTGCATAAACATAAAAAGGGGATCAGGAAAATAAAAAGAGGTGAAGAAGGCCAAGTCGCATAGGACGTGTGAACTGTGAAGGGTCCAAATGTACAAAGGATAGCTCTGAACAAAGAATTGACAAAGATTGAGCTTCATCATCGGCCAGACAGTAAGCACGCACAATTGAGCGAGGAGGTGATAGATCCCCGAATCTCCCGAAGGATTTGAAAACACAATAATAGAGAACTCATCACACACACACACACACACATCTTTTAAATCAGCCGTGTTTTAATAAATTAGTAGTACTAGTATAATAAAAATAATATATAGTACTCGTATGTCGCATAATTTCAATCTTCAAGGATAGATGTAACAGTAGAGTTTCTTTTGTTTTTTGGAAATAAAAATTGAATTTTAAAATTGAAATTAGATAAAGAAAAAAAGGGGGTCTTGTTCGTTTGCAATTATATGGCTAAGGAGATTAGTTAGATAACTACCACTATCACACAATAAAACAAAACCAGCCATCACATATCAATATATATCACACTTCTCTTCCCATACTTAATATAAAAATTAATTAAAGAGTTAATATTAATCTTAAATATATATATTATCTTTTTTTATTAATTTTTTTTTAAATTATTTCAGTTAATACTCTCTCAACAATAATCAAGTAAGATAGGAAGTAGGGGCGTTAAGAAAAATAGTTAAAAAAATATCTCATATTAACTAATTTAACTAATTTTATTAGTATGATTAAATTAGTTAAATAAATTAAATATTAAGAATTAGAGGAGTATTTGATGTTAGAAATAAAAAGTTTGTATGTATATAAACCCTCATTGTTTGTGCATATCCTGTTACAACCATAAAAATTGATATATATATATATATATATTGAACTTTCGTGTATATATATAAATTTAAATTCCTTGTTACAAGGGAGATCATACACCCTAGCCCCCTCTACTCAATTGGGGCTCGAATTTGTAATATTTCCTTAGTGGTGAGAATTATTTACCAATATTCATTTATATATATATATATTCAAACCATGTTCTGTAAATATTTCTACTGATACCCAAGATGCTTTGTTGATGTTTACTGACAATGATCATGGCCCTGCTATTGTTAATATTCCCAGACAACTTTCTAAAGAAGAGTTAGCCCAGATCATTCCCCTTGAATGGATCACCAACTATGAGAGAGAATTTAACTCTACTCCCTCTGATGTACATACTACAGCTCCACCTGTTGTTGCAAAGATGAATGATGGGACAGTCCGTACTGTTTTTCAAAGACCTGGTCAAGAAGGTTCCTATTCTTCCAGGACGATTGCAACCATCTCTCCCATTTATCAGAGTAATTCAGATGCTGGTAGTGAACCTCCAGTCCATGAGTTCTCTAAATCTGCCAAGGCTATTTATGTCTCCCATGTTCATGGCCATTTCATTTGGGATGTTGATCCCTCCATGTGTGATTCTGATTGTGACTGTGATGACCCAATTTATTGGGATCTTTCTGATGAAGAAAAACGAAGAATTGCTAAGAGAGAAAGAAAGAAGTAGAGGAAAGCACTTCACCATCACTCTTCTAATCGTCATAGAAGGAAAGATAATGATGATCCTCCTACACCCAAGTTTGCTGCATCCGCAAAACGATCAGAGATATCTCTCTCTGATATTTTTGAGAATCTTGGGCATGATAAGACAACCGCTGATGTTTTCTCTCAAAAGACTCAGAAGGCTCAACTGTCTACTAGTTGTCGAATCTTTCCCCAAACTATTCCTGTCTCTCCACATCTCTGTGTAGCTATGCTCAATCCGCCTACAGAAAATCCAATTTTTGATGAGCATTTTCCTACTCTGGAAGAAAGCTTTAACTAGAGTACTAAAGTAAAGAGGAAACCCTACATCAAACCCTCTGAGGCCTCACCTCATGGTCCCAAGGACATATCATCCTCTGAAGCCGTTTTGAATTGGCATACTGATAATGCTATTTACCAAAATAAATTCTTGTACCAGATTGATGAAAAACTGGATCATATTAGCTCTCGAACTAAAGATCTCACTGCTCAAGTAGAATCATTAACAGATGAAGTTGGCAGATTACATTTGAGATTGACATCTCAAGCTCAACAACTAGATGCAGATCTAAGGAGTTATATTGATCAAAGATATTCTGGTCCAGAATTTCAGAGGAAAGAACAAGAATTGAGGAAGATACAAGAACAGATCAGACAAATCGAAGCAGACATGCCAAAGTACAGTGTTCCGTTCCCAACACCACCTACAATTGATCCAAGAGATTCCTATGCTCCTATTCATCCATCAACTTATCCTGTTTATTATCCAACTCCCTTACCTCCATCACCCGTGCCTATTCCTACTGATTATGATCAAGTTTTCAGATCCACCTATCATTTAGGCAGACACCTGAACCAACAAAAACAACAGAAAAAGCCTTCCAAAAAGACACAAGTCTCTTACACTGGCCACTAGACTACTATTCCTGACTCTTCTACCTCCGTAGAAATACCTCCTAAATTCTCTGGACCAGCCTTCTTTTTTATTAGACCACCTGTCAACCAAAGGAGACCATCAGTTGGAATACAGATAAGAGAACCTACACCTCCAGTCTCAATCCCTGAAATAGACACTTCTCATCTTCTTCCTAATAGAGGAAAAAACCCTGTTATCCCCTCTTCAGTTAAAACCACAGGAGCACCTGAATCATCTTATACTGTTGGAGCACTGATCAATAGACAATCTGTTCTCAATCATCAGGATGATTTCTCTTCAAACTCAGAAGTCTCTTCTACAGAGGAATCTGATGAGTTGTCATCTCTAGAAGAATCCGTTGTCTCCTCCTCAACAGAAGTATTATCTTCTTGTTCTAGTGATGAGCAATACTATGTTGATTTATCCACCATTGCTATGGTGAATCCTCAAACAACAAGGACTGACTCTACAAATCAACCCATAGTTGAAGATCCATCATCTGAAGAAGAAGAGATGGCAGAAAGAATTGGTGAGTCTGTACCAGTACAAACACCCTTTAGAAACAAAAAGGGTAGTCATTGGTTTACTTTTGATGATATTCCACCTGCTCGTTGGCGAGAAAGAATGAATCAGTTTGGTGTATGGATTGATTCTCACATGATAAATCCAAACCCTACTCTTGAACAAATCCTGACTGAATTTGTTTCTCAGATGACTGGTAATCTCAGAGAATGGTTTACACAGCTAAGTGAGTATCAGAGATTACAACTAGTTCGATCAGCCTCGCCTGGTGCATTTCTTGGAGCTTTACATCAAGAATTTTTGGGTGATTTCCAAGTTATTCAAAAAAGGAATTCTCAATAATACTTTGAGATGAAATGTTGTTCTCTTAATCGTCATGATTTGCAGAAACATTATATTAGGATGGCAAAAAAGTATTATCCTCTTGGAGGATCACAGAATCCTAATCTGAAGCATGTTTTTGTTACTTCTGTCCCTGATGAACTACATCGGAGGATTACTTCTTTGAATAAAGAAATTACTCATCTTACATTGGGAGAAATCTATCAACTTGTCCTTGCTACTCTGGATAAAATGTGTGAGCAACAGAAATTCTTCAAATCTATGATGAAGGGAAATTCTAAGCTCAAACTAGCTTGTAGCCGATCTTATCTGAAAATCAAATGCAAAGATAAAGATCAATGCCACTGCCACAATAAAAAGAAGTCTCACTTCTCTGCTTACAAGCCTCATAAAAGCAGAAGAAGAAAATCTCACAAACCTTTCAGGTATTTTAAGAAGAGATCTTCTCGATCACCTAAATCTAATAGGTGTTTTCTCTGTGGTGGAAAAGGACACTTTGCAAAATCTTGTCCTCGCAAGAACCAGAAAAGAGAGATAAAGCTGCTCCAATCCTTTCAACATGGTTTATCCATTGGAAAGAATGAGGATATTGAATCCATATATGAAGAACAAGATGAAGAAGATCATGAGACAGAATATGTTCTTCACCTATCTGAAACAGATGATTCTGATACAGAATCTTATCCTCACAGGACAATTGCTTGTCTTAAAGAATGGAATTCTATTTCCAGGCTTATCAAAATTCCAAAAGAAAATTCCTCTCGGGATAAGATTTCTCAAATTGATCACACTCCTAGACCTCTTGTTGAAGCCAAACTCCTTTTGTCTAAATATGATAGACCAGTTAAAGCCATTGCCATGGTAGATAGTGGATCTTGTGCTACTATAATCAAATCACATATTCTTCCTGATGAAATGTGGATTCCTTACAACCAACCCTTCCTCACTGTTAACCAGGAACCTTTCCATATTGATCTGATCTCTCGAAAAAAGATCGGTATTCAATTATTCCCTGGATGTGTTGTTTGGATCAAAGTTTTTGGAAGTTACTTACCAGAAAAGGATATCCTCCTTGGTTTTGATTCTTTACATAAAATGACTGGGTTATCTATTTCCTCTCATGGGATTAGATTTAAAAAGTTCTTCAATCCTTATGTCTTAACCCCCAGCATTTTGGAAATCAGAGAAGCTCCTAAAGGATATGAGTCTATTCGAGACAGACTTCTTAGTCTTTGTCCTGATAGTCATGCTGACTTCAAACATCCACATCCTTTATGGAAAAATCAAGCCTTCTTTGTAACTTTGCCTTTCAAGAAGAATGAAGATATCAACCCTACGAAGGCAACTCACTCAGGAATGAATCCTGATGACTTAATTCTGGCTAGACAAGAATGTGCATCCCTCTTAGCCCAAGGACTCATTGAGCCTACTCAATCAAACTGGGCTTGCCAAGCTTTTTATGTGGAAAAAAGATCTGAGCAATTAAGAGGAAAGAAGAGGTTGGTCATTGATTATAAGCCTCTTAACTTGTTTTTACAAGATGATAAGTTTCCTCTACCCAAGATGAACGCCTTGATGTCCAGACTCTCAACAAGCCAAGGTATTTTCAAAATTTGATCTTAAAGCTGGATTTTGGCAGATAGGTATCCACCCTGAAGAAAGATACAAGACGGCTTTTTGTATCCCAGATGCTCAGTACCAGTGGACTGTCATCCCTTTCGGATTAAAAGTCGCTCCATCCTTATTTCAAAAGGCTAGGATACAAATCTTACAGCCCATATTACACTCTGCCCTGGTTTATATTGATGATATCCTCTTGTTTTCTGAAAATGAGGATACTCACAGGAAATTGTTGGATCAGTTTGCAGAAATAATTGAAGCCCATGGAATTATGCTCTCTTCTAAAAAAGGCTTTATAGCCCAAGCCCAAATTGATTTTTTGGGTATGACATTCCATGATGGGTTTTACCAGCCAGGTCCGTATCTGGCCCAAGAACTGTTAAACTTCACTGAAGACAATCTGTCGGCAAAGCAAATTCAACAGTTCCTCGATATTATTAATTACCTTAGAGACTTTATCCCAGATGTGACAAAACATACCAGTGAATTGTCTGCTTTATTGAAAAAGAATCCTCCACCTTGGGGACATCGCCAAACAACAGCTGTCACAACTTTGAAGCAGATAGCACAGACTCCTCCACCTCTAAAGATTCCTGGAAAAGGATAAAGAATCCTGCAGACTGATGCTAGTGATCTTTTCTGGGGTGCTATCCTTTTTGAAGAAGTTAATGGAAGAAGACACTACTGTGCTCATGCCAGTGGTAAATTCAAGGACTCTGAGCAACATTACCACTCCTCTTACAAAGAGTTACTTGCAGTAAAAAGAGGAATTGAGAAATTCAGTTTTCCCTTAAGCTCTTATGAGTCTATTGTGGAAATGGATAACACTGCTTTTCCATCAATGTTAGACACCAAGCAGAAGGTTTTACCTAATGCTCAATTACTCAGATGGAAAGAATGGTTCTCCCGCTATAAATTCACTATCAAACACATTAAAGGTCACCAGAACATCCTTGCTGACTTACTTTCCAGACCCAAGAATATCCAATTACTTACTCCTTTTGGTCCTCGATACATCTTCATGATGGATCGTCTTCCTCTTCCTAAACATTCTCATGTTTCCCCTTCCCAGCTTCATTTCCCTCCTGGAGATGTTCCTACCACGGTTGAACAAGTCCAAACCATTGCCAAAAGAAACCTTTTCTATTGGCTTCACCTCTTGTTTGTTCATAACTCTCTCCCTCCTACCCTTGACCATTTCAGTATGGAGAAACCTTATCTGATTGTTCCTTTTGTTGCAGGTTCTGTTCCTGAAGAATTTAAATGGTATATATGGTCTCTCTCTGCACTCTATGTGATTGTTATTACCATCTCACCATTACCAGTTTTCCATTATCTGTGTGATAGTAAGAATAAAGGATCTTGTCTCTGGACAATCTTACAGTGGTTCTCTCCACTCCCAATTTGGAGATCTCAGTTGCGAAGATTTATTGAACAGCATCATCTCTGGGAGACCCCAGAGAATGAACAGAATAAATTCCAATGTTTCTTTGCACTTCACCGACCTTACAGCATGGATTTTGAGGGAAAATTATATACCCTTGATCAAGCCTATTTGTGGCAGTCTCAAACTTCCTGGCCAAAATATGAGAGAAGTTTCTTTTCCAATCTGAAATTATTCCTCTGTAATATGAATAATGCAGAAGATACTTCTCTAATCACATGCACTTCTTTGGGTCCTCTTCCAAATGAACCTTTCATTTCAACTGATACCTCGAAATGGTTCAGAAGAAAAAAAGAAGAAGAAATTCATCCTCAGACTTTAGCTATCCTGAACTCAGGAAAAGATACTCCAGCTGTCTCAACAGAACTTGCATTAATGCCAGGCCCCTCCAATACAGCTAATCCTCGCTGTTCCACTCAAACATTGGATTCCACTGTCTCACTGAACCAAGATACTGACCCATGGGGACCATTTTCCCAAGACCCGTGGGGTGGTCCACTCTCACCAGATTATGAAGCTGCTCTTTATCAGCCATTAGATCCGTATTACGGTTTTGATCCTGATCACTCAAACATGGACCCAGATGATGATCATGAACCTATATATGATTAAAGTCAAGAAAGGAAAAAGCAGCTTGTCTGTCTGTCGGTCACATGCTGTCCTTTGATTGTAAAAGTATTTTGTTTGTTCTGCTTTCCAGCTAGTGTGCTTATTTTCAACTGTTTGTACGCATCTTACTTTCCAGCTTGTATTGCTGAAGTCTTGTATGCATAATTCCCTATATAAGACTTCCCTAGTCTGCTGAAGGGATCATCGGGAATTCTCCTTTGTAATATTTCAGTGTGAAATAGAAGTATGTTTTTCTAAAGAATTCTCTTTCTTCTGAAAGCTCTATCTTTTCTTATGTCTGATATAAGTTTCAATCTGAGATTCTAGTATGCTCTACACTTGCCTTGTATAAGGATCCTGTGTATCAGAAAGGAATCAGACCTGGATATTATAGGCTCGGTTTTCCGCTTAAACATTTTGGTTTTTAGTCTGAGAAGTCATGGAAACTAGATCTTGGAGGCAAAAGTAAGGCCTGAGGATAGGCAGCCGTAAGACCTCAGAGAGATCTTGGTTTCATGGTTATCTTGGACTGGATCTCAAATCGGTTTTGTTTTCACATAACTCTTAGTTATAAAAAGGTATATCAAAGAAAAAAATATCTTTTTGACATAAATCTTAAATTTAAGAGATATATGTCTTATCTTTTATCTTTCTACAATCTATAAAAGGAGCTTCTTGATGAAGAAAAAATAGAGAGAATGATATACTAATTTTTTAGGATTAATTTTATCTTCTACCAGTTATGTTACCCTATATTTTTACAGGAAGAGTTCACTTAATCAGATTGAGCATATATACTTATTGTCTAAACAGTGAAGATTGAGATGCTCTAATAAGGTTATTAAGATACCTTAAAGGCACCATAAATTATGGTACACATTATAGTGGATTTACTGCTGTATTAGAAGGATACAGTGATGTCAATTGGATCTCAAATTCAGAAAAGTTAAGAGAACAATTGTGCAATCGTTTGAGATACTATGAAAATAAGCATGTTTAAAAATTGTGGAGTTATCTTAATTGATTTTGATGAGGTCAAAATTAGACCTATCGGATCTGTTAATAAAAACCCTGGGGAGAAAATAAATTGTTGAGACATTGAGGGAAATATTACTAAAGCTAGTTGATAACGACAGCGATGACAACCCAACTTTTGTGATTGGTGATCCCATGAAGAAGGTTTAATGGATAAGAACAAATCATTTGTTAGTTCTGCTAACACTAAAATAGTATTACTGGTCCTTTCTTATGGTATGCAAGAAAGTGTTATATTGCATAGAGGAGGGTGAGCAAAAGCTCTTAACGATTTCAAATCCCACGGGATGGTGTATTATGTGCAGATACACTTAAAGAAATTATCTATACGAATGAGGGGTGTGGGTCACTCCTATGAGATTGTGGCAAAATCTCTAAAACATTCGTTAAAAATAAGACACGCACATAGCCGCCTAACAGGTAAAACAATGTGGTAAACAGTAAAAATATGGGGTATAATCTGGCTGTTAATACCTTTGGTATACACCATAGAGGGTTTGGTTCATATTCAATAGGACTACTGGTATCTCTGTGTATCAAGTATTATCAGTTTAGGTCTGGTTCATATTCTAAAGAACCACTGGATATAATGATTATGCCCATATGTGTAACTTAGCTAATAGTATTTCTTTGACACGTGTGGGGATTGTCGAAAATATTTTAAATATTATGAAAGAGTGTGTCAAAGAAAGAAATGTCTTTCTAACATAACTTTTGGTTGTGAGAAGGTATGTCAAAGAAAGAAACGCCTTTCTAATCTAAGAGACATATATCTAAAAGATATATCTCGTGTCCTTCCACAATTTATGAAAGGTACTTCTTGATGAAGGAGAAATAGAGAGAATGGTATACCAATCTTTTGAAATTACTTTTATCTTCCATCAATTATATTGCCTTATATTTTTATAGGAAGAATTCCCTTAATCTTAGAGAGTCCCGCTTCCTAATTTAATAAGGGGTCGCGGAATATCTCTTAAGGATAGTGTCCTTAGACGAGACTCGAACTATATACTTTGTTATTTTATAGATTTCGCTGACACCAAATTGATGGCAAAAAAAATAAAAGATTTTCGATCAAATTCATCAGGTGTTTGATGAGCATTAATAATAGTATGCAGCCATCTATCCCATGCCTAAATAAAAAGTTTAGGTACGTAATTGTGTTGTGTGACAATTTCTCAAATAAATAGGTGTGGCAAGAATCAATTACTCACGACCGAATTACCTTGGTACGTGGTCCTTTTCCTAGCAAAACTGTAGCCCTTGCATAACTCCAAGAATCTCAGCAATAGTTGGGGGAACGTTTCTTATTTTATAACTGAAACCAACACTTCATTTCCCCCCCAATAATCTTTGATGACTCGGTCACAACTAATGCCACCATTAGCAAGCATAATGATAGAAACTAGTATATAATTAGTTAGAAAAACACAGTTTATTATCGAGAGTTTGTAATTGTTAAGATAATTGTTTTCTAGTGAGTCTCAAGACGTTATGAGTCCAATATATTCACTATATAAATAGGTGGTATAAGATGTACAGATAATATATTAGTTATTTTCCACAATTAATGAGACACACATATATATACCTCAAACTTTGATGGCATCACCTTGATCTCTACCAAAATTTGTCTCACACCTAACCTGGTTGGAGAGGAAACATGAAAGGTATTTTTTTTTTATAAGAAGACAATTTTATTTATCACATATAAAATGATACATACGTAAACCGACACTTAATTAAGGTAATTCTTTACTATTAACAACCCATACTGCTTTGATTGAACAGTCGCTGTAATCTTTATCCTTTTTATATGTTTGTCTTCTTTCTTCAAATGTCAGTTTGGGACAACCATAGATTATAAGTGAACTACTCCTATGTGAAAAGTAAAAAAACAAAAGTGTAAAAAATAATTTTTTTTTAAATATACTCCCTCCACTTTTAATTATAAGAGCTAGATAAATGTTAAATTCATTTATAAATATAATATCTTAATACACTTTATTTTTTAAAATTATAATTTTTTCCTAATGTATCCTTATGTGATCGTATATATTAAAGAATATCTATTAAGGGTAGTTTAAATACACATTATTAAATAAGAATATTTTAAAAAATTAACACATAATTATTATACTTAACTAATTTACCTAATTTTTTTAAAATTTATTTAAATTAATTAAATAAATTTTATAATTAAGAACTTGTAATATTAAAAATATAGTAAAAGTGAGATGTGATTGAAGAAAGTATCTTACTCTATTGATATCGCAACATATGGAGTGGGTGGGTTACAGTCTTATAGACATATAGAAAGAAGGGAAATTGAATAGAAATGTGTAATTGTGATTTTAGTGGAATCATTCATATGGAGACGAGAATGGTGGCGAGATTGTTCAATTCAATTTTCAAATTGAATAGTATTGTGTTGTTCAACAGCACTGCGACTTTTTGAAGAAGAAAGTGGCAAAAAAAGAAATTAAAGAAAGAAAGATATTTGCCCTTTTGGTTACCAGAAGTCAATTTCAATGGTATTGATTATTAATGGAGAAAAAGGTGTTGTCGGAGACAGTTCTCAGCATTGAAAATGATGGTCACATTTACATTCAAATTATGTTTCTTTATTCCCAATTATATATATATATATATATTCTTTCTTATCTTATTTATAAATAATATTTTTTCTGATGATTAAATATATAATTTTTTTTACATTTATCTAAAATTTTAATACATTTTTTTATTCTTATATTAAATTAATTATAAGTATTTTTATATCTTTTTCTCACTCATTATTTTTCATCTCTTTTCTCACTCACTCTCCCAACCATCATCCACGTACTAAGGGTATATTTAGAAAAACAATTATATTTTTAACATATTTATTATTTTTAATTAATTTAAATTAGACTAAAATCTATAAAACTTTCTTAAATTTTAAATTAGTTACACATCATCTCCTTCACATTTAAAATTTTAAATTAATAACATTAATATTTAATATTTTGATTATCAAATCCCCTACCATTAAAATTACTATTAAAATTAACTATTTCTTAAACATTATAATTTTTATATTTTTTATTATATATTATATTATTTAAAAAATAATAATTTTTATTTGAAATGTAATTTTAAATATTTTATAATTTTTATAAAAAAAGATACGGTGAAATAAATATTTTAAATATTCTTAAAGTATTTTTATTTTTTATTTAAAAAGAGCATGGTCCATTAAATAGTTTAAATATTTTTTTAGTATTTTATACTTTTCAAGTATTTTAAAAATACCTAAAATTATACGTCAAATACCAAAATATTTTTATTTTATTTTATTCAAGAGGCTTACCCAAAAACCCTCAAATTTTCAGTTTACAAAATACACAACCCATTGATCAGATTTTTGCCAGTTCACAACGGTCTTCTAGTTATTTGAATATTATCAACGTAACTATTATTTTTATTTAAATTTTGTTGGAAACAGAAAAAAAAAGAAAATAAATGTGAAAAATAATTTCTAAATATAAAAAGAGAATGGAGTTAAACTTAAAATTTTTTATCAATTTAAAATAATAGACTTATAATAAAAATTAGAGTAATAAAATTATTTGAGTTATAATCCTTTAATTTAGGCCTAGCTCTATGAATATTTTTTATAGATATCATTGGCATGACGGCTAGTAGGATTAAAAGTGTCTTCTTTGTAGCCAAAAAAAAAAAGTCTTCTCTTACCCTACCTTATTAGATGAGGTCAATTATACTGGACCGCATTATGTTCTAATAAATATTATATTTTTAGATATATTATTAAATAAAATATCTTATTTAATACTTATTCGATTTTTTGATATAGGACATATTTAATTATAAGATATATTTAATTAATTTAATTAGATTAAAAAAGTTAATTAAATTAATTAATATGACATATTTTTTTAAAATACCCCAATCATCTTTTTAACTCTCTCATTCATTCTCTTATTTTAATTATTATTAAGAGAATATTAATAGGAATACTTTGTACGACTACTAACCCATTTTAACATTCTCATTTCATCTAAACTAACTTTATACTCTTATTAATCTTCTAAGGGTTAAGGTGCATTTATCACCTTAAAACCAAGAACATTTAATATGATAAACTAATTTGTAGTTCATTCAGTATCCTGAAATATATTTTTAATAGCATCCAATATCTTAAAATAATTTTAGTATAATTTTATTTTTAAAATATTTTTCTTAACAATAATGATCACCTTAAATTTTAGATACTAAATTTTACTCGTAAAATATTTTAGGACGTTAGATGTCTTATAAATTTTTAAAAAATTACTTTAATAAATTATTATTAAAAAATATTTTAAAATATTAGATAAATTATATATTAATTGAGTATTAATTTAAACTACTGAGTAATATTTAAAAAAATATTTTAGATTACTGACCTTAACCATATTTATAACTCTCAACTTTTACCGCCATAAAATATGGTTTATGATAACGTTTTCTTATCATAAGCTACTATTAAGAAGTGAATTGGATAGAGAAATTAGGGGGGGCGGGGGAGGGGAGGGGAGGGGAGGGGAGGGGAGGGGAGGGGAGGGGAGGGGGGGGGGGGGAAGCCAATATCTAACCACACCTGATAGCATTGAAACTAGGGGCCCCTCTTTCATTACCCACTTATTTGGGAAGATGCCAAACCCACTTTCTAGAAGGCCTTTCAATATTTGAATTGAGTTATTTAATTGTGAATATTTTTATTTACACATGAAGATGACGGTTCCTGTTCACACAGTACATTACTCCATACCTCTGTATTTATAAATAACATTCTTTGTCGTAATAGCGGTCATATATATATACATATAAATAATAATTTATATTTATCTAAAAATTTAAGATATTTTTTCTATATTTACTCCTAATTAATTATATATTTTTGATTTTTCTCATATTTTTTTCACTTATTCTCTTTTATTTTTTTACTTATTTTATCTCCCACCCATCATCCTCATAAATAAAGATATGTATAAAAAATAAATTATATTTATAACATATTTATTATTTTTAACTAATTTTAATTAATATTTTAATTTATATAATTTAAATAATTGTTACTTATAAAAAAAAATTATAAAGACGGAGTATTACTTTAGAGTACATTCATGTCAATGCTTGTCTTGCGTAAAGCTGAGGCCATGCATTTGTTGTATTGTAAAGGACGAACATTAATATTCAGTCAGTGTAATCAATTTCTCATGTTCCATAGTGATGAGTACTTGAGTAGGTGCTTCCATTTAAAGGTCTGCTTCAGGTGCATATTTTAATTCGTTTCAAACATAATCCAAGGCTTTGTATGAACCCAGACTGTAATTTTGTAGGGTTATTGATAGATTCCGTTTAACCTTAAAAAAACATAAGAAGACCAAGTCCAAGCAGTTATAGACCACGTCCAGTCAATTTCATTAATTATTTAATTATTATTTGTTTTATTTATTCAACTATGTTAGTAGGAACATCAGTTAGAGTCCATCATACTTTTTTTTTAATTGTCCACCCGCTTCATCGGAGTTTTACCTTGACTATATTTAGATCTGACCCGCGTCGCGCACCTGACTATGGTGGGTGAGTCTCCCAAAGGGAATTTTCTGCATACGCCAAGGCTCGAACTCGAGACCTCGCTTAAGCGATACTAAGCCGCTTACTATTCGGACTAACCCCCGTTGGTCCATCATGCTCTTATTTCTCTTGTCATGGGCATATTTTCCGATAATGTAGGGAGAGTCCATCAGTTTCTATGTATTCCTACATCTATAAATGCCTTTAGCTTATTCTTTTTAAGGGAGGTGAAATAAATCATATTTTCAGAGATTCTCTTGATTTCTAATTACTGTCTTTGCGAGATTCATGTAGAGAGAGTGAGTAGGAAATGTTACCTTATCATTTTGGAATCAGAGCTATGGTAGAAACACGTGCATCATCTGTTGCGAACTTGATACGTTAGACCAACTCTGAGACAAGGTCGCGTCTCTGGAGGTGCAATCAAGGAACAACTCAGAAAAAAAGAAAGTGAGGCGCTGGGGAGAGGAATCCGAAGAAGAATGGGAGAATTACTAGCGACACCGAACTCCATATGCGAAGATCGAGTTCCCCAGGTTCAATGGAGGAGACCTGCGTGGATGGGTGCTGAAGGTCGAAAAATTCTTTCGGTACTATCATACACCGGAGGATGACAAGGTAGAAATTGCTACAATGTACATTGAGGGAGATGCCCTCGAACTATTTTCGTGGATCAATTCAAAAAGAACCTTACTCTATTGGGACGAGCTGGTCAAAACGCTGAATGAACACTATGGGCCCCTAGAATTCTTAAATTTCTTTGCAGCATTTGACAAGAGCGAAGTGTGGTGGAGTACCGATAGGAGTGGGCTAGAAGGGTTGCTTGAGTGATAAATTGGCTGGACCATTGCCTCCTTGGAGTATTCCTGAACGGGTTGAAGGAGGAGCTGTGAATTGAGGTACTACTGCACAAAGTGAGAACTGTGTACCAAGCGTCAAGCTTAGCCCTTGAGATAGAAAAGACAGTCAGGTCGGGTCGTGGATCTAGACCCGGGTCCTTCATGGGCCCAAACCGGTCCACTAACTTCAACCAGACTGGTCCAGTTCCTTCCTATGGCAAACCATACCCAATGGCAAGTTCATCGGCGTCTTCCCCTTCGTTCACTCATCAACCAATATCGGACCACCAAGACAGTACAATTGGGACATGACTCGAGAGCAACAGAGGGACAAGGGACTTTGCTTCAAGTGTGGTGCTCCCTTTCGGCCAGGTCACTGCTGCAGTACCCCTTCTCTTGCAATACTAGAGGGTGACGATGGTGATGCCATGCTTGAAGCTCTTGAACCCATCATGAAGAATAGGCCTGAGCAAAGTGCCCGCTACCCGGTGCACCCGCCCGAGCCCGTAGTCGATTTACCCGGTTTGAGCCCGCCCAAATTAAGCCTGGAACGGGCGGGCTTAAATGGGTGGGCTACATATATTATACGGGCGGGGCACGGGCACACCTTCGGGCTGCCCGTGCCCGCCCGTATATGTATATACATATATATTTTTTTTATTTTAATTATAGCAATTAGCAAATATTCCAAATTTCCAATAAACCAAACCTTCCTTCCGCTTCCGCAGAGTCTCGTTCCGTCCGCCTGCCATCCTCAGCACATTCCCTCATTCAGTATGCCCTGCCCTAATTCAGCATTCCAGCCTTTCATGAGCCTTCGTTAAGCGCTAACGTCGCCGTCGCCCGTCGCCCGTCGCCGTCGTTAAGGCGAGTACCCAGTAGGCAAGGCCACCCATTTGGGCATTTGGTGATTCCTTCCTCCACAACGGCTGCAGCTTCACCTGAGCTTCAACAAAGCGAGCCAAACGATTGAAGCTCACACAGGCAGTAGTCAGCTAGTCACCTCTGGGAGCAAGCAAGAAGCAGCGGCAAGAAACAGCGGCTTGTTACCGTGGTCACTCTCGGGTTTCCTCAGCGTCGCTCTCAGGTAATAGGGTTTTGTCGACCTCGGTCTTAGCTTTCCTCGACGTCGCTCCTAGCCCCTCTCTTTCCGCACTTGGATGATTAGGGTTCTTCTTCTTCTTCTCTTTTACTTCTTTTCGTCTTCTACTTCCTCTGTTGCCTGTGAATTGTGATGCCTATTCATTTGTCCGTACCAACCGAGAATTCTCTCAGAAGACTTCTTCAATCAATCAATCTGAATTGCTTTGATTCTCCTCAATATTTATGTCTCTGTGATGCCTTTTACTTGCTTTAATTCTTCTGCTGCTATGAGAATTGGTTTTGTAAAAATTGAGTGTCTGTGGAATTGCGGGAATTGCTGGAATTGCTGTTGCTTTGCTTCTGTTTCTGTATTGCTTCTGTATTGCTCAGTTAGGAGATATGTTCCTGTATTGCTTTTTTCCCTTCCTCGTATATGAAATCAAGTTAGAGACAGGGGAACAACTTTTCAGACAAATGGGGTTGATATCTTTCGGTGTATTGCTCAGTTAGGAGATATGTTCCTGCTTCTGTATTACTTTGCTTCTGTATTGCTTTTGTCTGTGTTAACAAGATTAGGAGATATGTTTCTGTATTGCTTTGCTTTGCTTCTGCTTTGCTTCTGTATTGCTTCTGTTTCCGAGTGTTTTCATTTGACATTATGTATTGCTTATATATTTGTATTTAGGATTATGTTTTCTTTTAAGATTTTATGATGAACAATTATATTATGTGTACACTGTTATTTTATTTTGATTATTATTAGAACTTCAAATTGGTTTAAATAGGAAAAATTTTCACCCTTCATAAACGGGTTGCCCATGCCCATTTGAGCCCAAATGGGTTCAGCCCAGCCCGTTTATTACGGGCTTAAACGGGCTGAGGTACGGGCATGGGCTAGCCCGTGCCCATTTATCATTTCGCGGGCGGGCTACGGGCTGACCATCGGGTCAGCCCAGCCCGCCCGTTGCACACCCCTAATGAAGAATAATGAGGATGAGACCTAAATGGCAGAAATATCATTTAAAGCAATTCTGGGAAGGCTAACACTAACAACCATGAAGTTAGGAGGAATGATCATGAGTTGCGAGGTCCTGCTATTAGTAGACAGTGGTTCTACACATAACTTCATAGCGGAAGCACTGGTCCATGATTTAAATCTTCCCACTGCCACCATTCCCACTTTTGGCGTGCAAATTGGTAATGAGAGTATTATTCGCTGCCACCAAATCTGTAAAGATGTTCAAGTACAGCTGCCAGGTTTGACTATTTGACAGGATTTTTACCCATTTTCTTTGCCTGGATTTGATGTAGTATTGGGAATTAAGTGGCTTGCCTCTCTTAACACTGTTCAAGCTAACTGGAATGAGATGTTCTTAATTTTTTGCGTGAATGGCAAAAAGTATAAATTGCACGGGGTACCCAGCCGAGAACCAGAGGCAGCTCTTAAGTATATGACACTGATCACAGTTGATGGGGAAGGCGACATATATAAAACTGTTAATTTATCATATATATTAAAAGAGTTTGAAGCTGTGTTTGCAGAACCAAAATCCCTTCCCCATGGCGTAAGCGGCAGCATGCTATTCCTCTCTTACTCGGGGATGTTCCTCCTAATCTGAGGCCATACCATTGTCCATATTACCAGAAGAATGAGATAGAGCGATAGGTAGATGAACTTTTAAACAAAGGATTCATTCGACCTAGCTCTAGTCCATTTGTGAGTCCTGTTCTACTGGTCAAAAAGAAAGATGATTCCTAGCGAATGTGTGTTGATTATCGGGCTCTTAACAAGATCACCATTCCCGACAAGTATCATATTCCTAATATTGATGAATTACTGGATGAATTGTATGGGGCTGCTTATTTTTCAAAGATTGACCTGCGTCCTGGGTACCATCAGATTCGAGTCTTGACTGCAGACATTCACAAAACAACCTTCAAGACTCATAGTGGCCATTATGAATATGTAGTTATGCCTTTTGGGCTTACCAATACCCCTGCTACTTTCTAGGCCACTATGAATGATCTTTTTTTGCCCTATTTACGATGGTTTGTTATGGTGGTGTTTGATGACATCCTGATTTACAGCACAACCGCCAAGGAGCATGAGGAGCATATTTGGATCTGTTGAAAATTGTGCCCTAGAGGCCAATCATTGTCTTATAAATATTATTATTTTATAAATTTCTTAATTATGTTATCACATTATTTGCATGTTTACTGTGATGACCATCCTTGGATAACTCATGATCTTATCCTAAATGTCCCTGGTCGGTCATCTATGCGGGAGCAAAGATGAAATAAGACCAGTATCACTTTAAAGATATATAGAGATATAAATCAAAGTCATAGGCACATGTAAGAGTACAGGGTGTTAGACCGACCCGCTATGAGAGAGCTGCATGGGTTAAGTCATAAGCTTCTCTCATATACAAGCCATGTCACTATGCCCTTTGACCTGAGATCATCATGGATTCCTACATGACAAACGCTCAGCTTTGACCTAGTCAAAAGTCACTTTTGACCGAGTGATCATAAAGGCTATGTTCGGGCTTAATGGTTTTTCATGCGGAGAAATGTGAATGGTCAAGATGGAATTTGTCCCTCACATTCGTAGAGAGATATTACTGGGCCCCTCGATGAGTGAGTCTGAGAAATGTATGGCCATACTGGAATGGAAGGGTAGTTCCATTTCTATAGTCAGACTACTCAGGGATCGAGAAAGTAACGGTCAGGAACAGGAGGATGACGGTCTCCATGCCTAATCCTTGACCAAAATATCGTGTGACAAAAGGGACGTGATATGATTGTATGAAAGGTTACATCGTTTATCGATCCTCATATGATTTGGGTAGTCGTAATGTCTTGCTAAAGACCGCTTACGACTTGTGGGTCAGTATAGTAACTGGCCCACTGCCAACTTCATATGGGCCTACAGGGTCGCATACAAAATAGCCCAACACTAGCTATGATGTCCAGGTTCATTGAATCTAAGACATATCTTGATTCAATAAATAATCTAGGGTGAATTTATATATTTCATATATATATAAATTCGTATATATATATTATATATAATATAAGAGATATTTGCAAGATTTAATTTATAAGGATAAATTAAATCTCTATTACTTTTGAATTTGAATTTAAATTGATATGATCTATTTGAATTTAAAATTTAAATTGATAAGATATGTCAAATTTGATTTATGAGAATAAATCAAATATAATTCCGTCTTATCTTTATTTTAAATTAAATAAATAGGTGAATTAAATCTGTGAGACGGATTTAATATAAACTATATTTATTTAATTAGTTTTTTATCAAATTATGCAATATATGATATTGTATTAATTTCAGAATTAATATAAGATTAATTCTGAAACCCAGCCCAATTAGAAGCCTGATAGCATCCTATATATTTGACATTAGGGGCTAGGGTTCTACACAAGAGAAAAAGGGGCAAGGAGAGTGCAAAAGGTTTACAGATAAGAAATTGCCAAAATAGAGACGGTAAGAACGGAATCTTGAGAAAGCCCTAGAGGGACAAGAGGCGCTAGCACGTCGTTCGTGATTAGAACGCTATTCGTGTGGATACCCGTGGAGGAAGCCGATCTGAGTTGTCGACTTCTTGCGATCAAGAAAAGAGCACCAGGTACGATGAAGTCGCCACCAGTTGACATATAGGTCGCGAGTAAATTGGCATCTGAACGTCAGAAATCCGAAAAGAGACTACAAGTCGCGACTAGAAGCAGAGGAAGTCGCGACTGACAACTCCAGAGGCTACAGGTCATGACTAGTAGCAGAGGAAGTTGCGATTGAAAACGCCAGAGATGACAGGTAGCGACTAGAAGCTGAGTAGGTCGCGACTAAAAACTCCAGAGGCGAAGAGTCGAGACTAGTGGATACTGAGGTCGCGACTACAGCTCGAATACCTAAGGTAACACTTCTTTCTCCTTGACTTAAACACATTCGGTAGATCCTGGTAGGGAATGAAAAAAATTTTAAAGTTAATTTCCGCTGCGTGTCTTCCAATTCCCTCCAGGATCATCCTTGAGACCTTACAGCAACACTCCTTTTACGCCAACTTTAAAAAATATGAATTGGGCAGGTTAAAGGTGTCCTTTCTTGGACATCGAATTTTGATAGAAGGGGTAGCAACTCATCATGAGAAAATTAAGGCAGTGAGGGCATGGCCAACACCTACCAATGTCACAGAACTACGTGCATTCTTGGGCCTCACAACATATTATCGCCTTTTTATTCAAAATTATGATACAATTGCTCGACCTCTAACAGACCTCACTAAAAAGGATGCCTTTAAATGGTCTGAAGAAAGACAAGTTGTTTTTGATAAACTTAAGGTTGCCTTGATTACCACACCAATATTAAAGTTACCTGACTTCACCACTAACTTTGTAGTAGAATGCGATGCTTCCATGGAGGGTATTAGAGCAATCCTGCTCCAACATGAACATCATGTGGCATACTTCAGTAGAGGACTATCTTTTTTAAACTGGTACAAGTCTGCTTATGATCGGGAGCTATTGGCCTTGGTGTTAGCTCTCCAACACTAGCACCACTATTTACTGGGGCGACACTTCACAGTCAAGACTGACCATCATAGTCTCAAGTACTTGTTGGAATAGTGAGTCCTCACTAATACACAACGAAGTCTACTTATCAAACTTCTTCTATTAGATTTTCAAATTATATACAAGACAGGAAGAGAAAATGTTGGTACCGATGCACTTTCAAGACGCCCTCATCTAGCAGAATTCCTACAATTAGTTGTGCCCTTGCCACTCAATTTTTTGGAATTAGAAGAGGCTACCCGAAAGGATCCCTTCACAGCTACAATAATTCAGGCCTTAACCGAAGATCCTTGTTCCAAACCCGGATTTTCCTTGGCACGAGGAAAGCTGTACTTTCAGGGACAATTGGTTATTCCCCGTAGCTCTCTAATTTGGGTCAAGTTGATTGAAGAAGCCCATATTTCACCCACGGGAGGTCATGGAAGTTTCCTTAAAACTCTCAAAAGGCTTACCGGTACCTTCTTTTGGCATCAAATGAAGGTAGATGTTAAACTGTTCATCCAGCAATGCTTTACATGTCAAACGAATAAATATGAGACATTGTCCCCATCTGGTTTACTTCAGCCCATTCCTTTCCCAGAGCAGATATGTGAAGATATTTCGCTCGATTTCATTGTGAGTCTTCCCAGATCAGGTGGTTATGATATTGTCCTTGTAGTAGTGGATAGGCTAAGCAACTACCGCCACTTAATTCCCTTAAGTCACCCCTACACTGCAAAAACAGTGGCTTCTCATTTATGTGAAGACATCGTCCGTCTTTATGGTATACCTCGCTCTATTATTTATGACAGGGACCTATTATTTTTAAGCGCCTTTTGGCAGGAATTATTTCAACTAAGCAGCACTCGCCTTCGGATGAGCATTGCTTATTATCCACAAACAGACAGACAAACAGAAGTAGTCAACCGATCCCTTGAGGCCTACCTACGATGTTTCGCTCATGAACAACCGTGTACTTAGAGCAAGTTCTTATGTTGGGCTGAGTATTCTTTAAATACAAGTTACCATACCTCCACCAACACCACCCCTTTTAAGGCAGTATATGGCCGTGACCCTCCTCCACTTATGCCTTTCGTCAAAGGGGAAACTCATCTCGAAGATCCCAACTAGAAACATGAGATGATATGCTACTACTGTTAAAAGCAAACTTGAAAAAGATGCAAGACAAGATAAAGGCCCACACTGACCAGCACTGCCGTGAAGTTACATTTGATGTAGGGGACACAATTTTCCTATGAATTCAGCCATTCCATCAGGCATCACTTTCACACTATTGGTATTCCAAACTTTCTCCACGATTCTTTGGCCCATATGTGATCATAAGGAAGGTGGGACCTGTCGCATATGAACTTGCACTTCCTCCAGATTCCAAAGTGCACCCTGTTTTCCATGTCTCCCTATTAAGGCCAGCTCGTGGAGTTGAACTTGCCCATCACTACTTCACGAGTTGGGAAGAGTGCTAACTCATCGTTAGAGAGGGCAAATTCTAGAACTGCTTATCTAATGAAGAACTGACCCACAGAGAAATCCAGTTGGGAAGAGTATGACCTGTTGCAGCCTCAATTTCAAGCTTTCCACCTTGAGGACAAGGCGGCTTTTGAAGGGGCAGTATTGATAGATTTTGTTTAAACTATCAAAAACGCAAGAAGACCAAGTCCAAGCAGTTACAGACCACGTCCAGTCAGTTTCATTAATTATTTAATTATTATTTCTATTATTTATTCCACTATGTTAGTAGGAACATCAGTTGGAGTCCATCATGCTCTTATTTCTCTTGTCATGGGCATGTTTCCTGATAATGAAGGGAGAGTCAATCAGTTTCTATGTATTCATGCATCTATAAATACCTCTAACTTATTCTTTTTGAGGGAGGTGAAATAAATCCTATTTTCAGAGATTCTCTTAGTTTCTAATTACTGTTTTTACGAGATTCTTGTAGAGAGAGTGAGTAGGAAATGTTACCTTATCAGTTAAGGTGATCTTACTCCATTTTTAATACTTCTGAAATAATATTTATACTAGAAATTTTTTTTGATATCTATAATTCTTACATGAAATGTTTCAAGATAAGATGGGATCTTAGGCCTATTTGTTTATGTTTTTATTTTTATATTTTTAGAATAGTTTTATAAAATTGTTTTATAAAACAATCTTTGAAAAATAAAAAATAAAAAAAAATCTGTTGTTTGATAATCATTCTAAAAAGTTGTATTTGAAAGTTAAAAAAACTTGTTAAAAACATTTGTTCTTAAAATTAACCTGGATAATTGAGAGAATAAGAGATACTGGGTAGAGAGTGTACTGACGATAAATGGAGAGTCAAAAAAATTAAGAGATAACGTAGACAAGTGTGAAAAATAGAGTGGGAAGTGTATTGAGTGGAAATAAAAATGAGGAAAAATAACAACAACAAAAAGAAGAAGAAAACAATGAAACGTGTAAAAGTTATTTTGGGTTTTTTATTTATAAAAACATATTTCTACTTTTTGTTTACAAAACACTTAATTAAAAATTTAAAATAAACAATTTTTTTGTTTTTAAAAATAAAAAATTGTTACGAGAAATAGAAAACAAATAAGCCCTAATATTTTTGTCTAACAAAAATAAATAGGAGTTTCAGAGAGTTTGGTAAGTAAATTGGAAGAATTCAAGAGACCTATTCAAACTTAAAGAGGTTGGAATAATTTTGAAACTTCAATTACGACCTACCTTTTAATTTGGACAATTATTTTTTCTTGTTTGCATGTACGTGGATAAAGAAGCCTCCACAAGCCATACATCAGAACAAAATGTCAATGTTGTGTTTTCTTTTCTTCTTTGATATCTTATAGCATATTATTTTTCAAGCACAATAACTCTCAGACTAATTTAGATTGAGAATTGAAAGACTATTTCAAGCAGCTACCCTATCACTTACGTTTATTACGTACTCAAATTTTAAATTTAAAACTCTTAAGTAAGTTAGATTAATTTCTAACTACCTAGTATAAAGGGTTTAATGTTGTGTCTTTTTGTCTCATAAATAATGTTTTATTTAATTTTTAATTATGGGTAATATTAATTTTTCAATAGAAAAAGTAGGCAGCAATTATGCTCACAGAAATTAGTCAAACCATGTGGGAAGCCTGCCCATGTTCTGAGTGAGTGGCAGTGCCCAAGTTAGGTAGGAGGGGAGGTAGGCACTTCAAACCAAGCATTAAATAAACGATGGGTAGTTAATAGGTGAAGTAGTTTTGTAACGATTAATATTTTAAAATTTAAATTAATTTATAATTTATTTTAAAATATTTTTTAATAATTTTTTATATATTTAATAACCTAAAATAATTTTTTAGTAACATTTTAATATTCTATGTTTAGACTATTTATTATTAATGAAAAAAATATTTTAAAAATAAAATTACACAAAAAAATATTTTATAATATTAGATACTGTTAAAAAATATTTTAAAATATTAAAAAAATTAAAAATTAGTTTAAAATATTTGATATTATTTAAAAAAAGTACTTTAAATTGTTAGGTGCATCTAAGTCCATACATAATCTCTCCCTCTCACATATATACTATAAGTCACTCTGTTTTTTATTATTTTTCACAAGATATAAATATGGCTAAATATAATAAATATATTAAAATCTATTTTTTTTTAAATACCCTTTCTCTCTCTCTCATGTAAATAATGGTTCGGCCTATTTGGATAATTAAGGGGGGTTTAACTAATTAATATTTGTATAACAATTAATGAGAGAAAAATAAAAAATGATACTCCCTTCACTCCTAAATACAAATATAAGAATTAGTTAAGAGTTTATTTTTATCCTAAATATAAAATTTTTATTTCTTTTATCTATCAAAGTTATAATTTTTTTAAATTATCTTTAATTTAAGAGGGTTGCATCAATGATAATTTTAATACAAATAATTAAAGAGAATATTTTAAAGAAACTAAAATATTTTTTTATAAATAATTAATTTTTTAATATTTATAAATTAATTATCTAGATAAATAAGGGGGAATAAAAAAATATTTTAAATAAATTATTGGAGTTTCTCAAAAATAAGAATAAGTGACCTCTCAAAAAATTTGCTGATAAAAAATTGAACTGTGAATGGAGGGAGTAGAAAGTTTGAATGATTCCATATTTTATTCATACTAAATCAATGATTAAATTATTCATCAATTTGATTTAATGGTCCAATATGGTTATAAGTCGATCCATTGATTTTTTGTTTTTGTTTTTTCGTTATCTCCAGCTGAAGTACCATATTACAAAGTCGCTCTGAATTGAATATTCAGAGACGACATTATAATTATAATTATAATTTTATCCAATTTCCATTGGATTTCGAGTTATTGGTAGATCTTCTTTTCTGATTATGCCTCCGCAATTTGCTCCTATGCTATCATCCCAACAAGAAAGTTCAAAGGACTGGAAAGTTCCCACCTTTTCTCCTTCGTTTTCCTGTAATAAAATAAAATAAAACCCCCTCCATGAAAATAAGAAGCTCCTTTTCTACTCATTAAAATAATTAATTAATGATATATTTATTCATAGCCACTCATTCTTACGCTCAGTTCACATCTGGTTGATGACATATGTTCTATAGTGTATGTTAGTCTTCAGTGGAACTGTAGATGAATCATGGAAGCGAGAACATTGTAACATCTTGTACATGAAATTTGATTGATGGAAAATTAATTATTTAATATTTATATTTTTAACTCAGTTTTAATTTAATTTTTATTTTTTTATTTGATAAATCCTTTTAGAGTATAAAAATTTTTATTTTTTAAACAAGTATACTCCTTTGAATTTAAACTTATATTTTAAAAGAGATAATGTTTCTTATCATTTTAACTAATAATTTATTGTGATTCAATTTTTTAATTTGAACTTAATACAACTTAATTCTTATAATTTTAACTCGGTATTATTTAATTTCTATAATTTTAGCTATTTAAAAAAAATTCTTCCTAAATTTTAAATATAATTTTTTTTATTAAACTATAGGGATTGAGTTTTAAATGAGTCAAATTTATAATGATTGAATTTTAAAAGTTAAAATTATAATAATTAAATCGTAATTAATCAAAGTTAAATGAATGAAAATCATTAAGACCAGATGCCGTTTGATTTTTAATAGAAATGTATGAGTCTCTTATTAAGTGCCTGTTTGGCACAGCGTTTGAAAATGAATTCTGGGACAAAATCGCGGTTTGGAAAATTTTTACACAAATAATAATTTTTGTTGAGAATTAATTTTGGACAAAACCTCGGTTTGAAACCTAGGTTTTGAATAAGCCACTGAAAATAGCTTTTGATTTGAAACCTAGGTTATGGATTATCCAATTACTATTCTACCCCTACTTTTTCTTACACCCTCTCTCCTCTCTCCTCTATTTTCTCTATCATCTCTCCTCTCTCTTCTCTTATCTCTTTTTCTCTTTCCTCTCTCTTCTCTCCTCTCTTCTCTCTCCTCTTTCTTTTCTATCATCTTTCATCTCTCTTACTTTTAATCATATCATACCCTTTTTGGTAATTTACCAATATAAAAAATAATTCTACTACTAATTATCTAAACATCTCTATTCTCAAAATTTATTCTTCCCAAAATCTATTCTCCAAAATCTATTCTTTTCAGAATCTATTCTCTAAAAACTAATCCAAACACACCCTAAGTCAAGGATTAAATATGTTTCTAGCTAGGGGTAGGCAACCCCTTCAATTGACTTGCAACCCCTTCAAGTGACATATGATTTGTTTGGGAGTGGCGAAAGATAAAGTGCGAACTGAGAAGCTCTAAATAAGGGATGGGGCATAAGATGAAAAATGCCAAACAGCGCTTTGTTACTTCTATACGGTAAAATCCATTTCCCCCCCAAAACCTGTTCAGATATGAGTAGTATGAATATGAACCTGTCTTTCTGTCTGTCACCAACCCATAAAGTTAAATCAATTCATAATGCTCTCCGTCTTATGGTGCTTCTCCTCCTATTTTCCCATTTCAGAAACCGTAGCAAATTCAAAGAACAACAACAAACAAAGTCATACTACTGGGTGACCAAACAAAAGCACTGATATGGCTGTCTTTGTTTGAGCTTCTGCTTGAAGAGGCTAAAGTAATTTTTTTTTTCTTTGCACCAGAATCAGAAATGAATTCTGTTCATTTCCTGGTTTCTTCTCTGTTTCTTCTCCTGCTTGTATTTCCTTGTCTGCAATCTGTTCGAGGAAATGCGGAGCTGAGAGCTTTGATGGAGTTGAAGTCGTCTCTGGATCCAGAGGGCAAGGTACTTGGTTCTTGGACCAGTGATGGTGAGCCGTGTAGTGGTTTGTTTGAAGGGATAGCATGCAACGAACACAGGAAAGTGGCAAACATTTCGTTACAGGGAAAGGGGCTCTCAGGATTGCTCTCTCCAGCTGTGGCTGAACTCAAATGTTTGTCTGGTTTATACTTGCACTACAACAATCTCTCTGGAGAGATCCCCAGAGAGATTTCAAATCTCACTGATTTGGTTGATCTCTATCTTGACTTTAATAATCTTACTGGAAACATACCTCCTGAGCTAGGCAACATGCCTAATCTCCAAGGTTAGTATATTATGTATCAGTTTGGTCTTCTCTCTTCCTCTAAGGATTCAGTGGCATGAGTGTAGATCATACGTATCATCATAACTGAGATGAAGAATAGATGATAAAAGGGTAAAAACTTCATAACTTAATCCTGATCTCCAAGAGTTCCATTAGGTTGGTGACCTTAAAGATAGAGAATTTTGATGTTGCAACTACTAATAGCAATAACTTAGTTCTGTTATGTGTATCAATTTCCTGTGATCACAGATATCTACTATTATATGGATTGATCCCAGGTTTCAACTTATATATAGCTTATTGGATCCCACTTGACCCCTTATAGTCCTTAGAATTTCGCATTCAGCAGAAAAACTGATATAAGGGGATGATTGGAAACTTCTCCAAAAATCACTTTTGCACTTTATAAAACAAAACTTCTCTCACATATTTACCCCGCAAAATTACTTAAAACAAGCTAAACTAGACACCCACTAAATTTGAGTCCTATGCTTGATAAGATAACCTTTTAGGTGGTTGATGTAACCGTTTGCTGTCAGTATTACTGTGTCCACCTGAATTAGAAATTAATGATATTTTGAAGTCTTACATGTCTTCAATTCATTCCATGAACCTCACTTCAAGTCTGGTATGATTAGTTTGAAGTTGAGTGCCATGAATGAGCCAATTAGTGTAAAAATTGTGTGCTTTGGTTTGTGCTCTGTATGCTAATCCTAGTTCAATTGGTCTGGATGATATTTAGTGCTGCAGTTAGGATATAACCAACTTTTGGGAACTATACCGAAAGAGATGGGCTCCTTGAAGCAGCTTACTGCCTTAGAATTGCAATGTAACAAATTAAGTGGTACAATTCCTCTCAGCTTGGGGAATTTGGAGAAGCTAAGGATGCTAAATCTGAGCTTTAACAGCTTCAATGGCTCAATCCCTGCAACACTTGCCGATCTTGCAAATTTTCAAGTTCTTGATATTCGAAACAATTCTCTATCAGGAAGAGTTCCTTCTGGTATATCTCAATCCTTCTTTGCTTGTATCAAATTTTCACCTGCTTGAAGAATACCTTCCGCCTTCTTTCCAGGGACAATTACCGTGTAATTTCACATAAACAACCTATTTACTAAAAAAATCTCACATCAAGTGAGCAGCATACAACTTATCATTTTGTGCACTGAATTTTGTCATTGTATACTGCTAACTTATCGTGGGACTTTTTAGTTATTAGATTGCTTACGTGAGACTGGACAATAATTCTCCTTTCTCTTTGATTATGTGCATACTGATTTATGTTTTGAAAATTGAATGAAGCTTTGAGGACATTGAGGGAAGGATTCCAATGTGCAAATAACCGGGATTTATGTGGACATGGGTTTTCTACTTTGAAAGCTTGCATCAATGATCCAACTTTAAACCCTAGCCAGATTGACACCTCAAATCCAACAACAAAAGAAGGCATTCCTCATGCAAAGGATTTTCCTGAACCCGCGAATTTTCAGCTCCATTGTAACCAGACCCATTGCTCAAAATCAAGAATGTTCCCTCAAGCACTCATTGCAGCAAGTGTTATAACTATCATAATCACATTCATATGTGCTGGACTTTTCACTTTTCTCAGATACCGCCGCCAGAAGCAAAGAATCACAAATTCATCAGAATCTTCTGAAGGGAAACTCAGTCCTGATCAGCCTAAAGAAATTTACAAAAGAAGTCCATCGCCACTCGTTAATCTTAACTACTATAATGGATGGGATCCAAATCCAATGGCTGATGCTCAAAATGGAAACAGATTATCCCATGAGTATCTAAACCGTTATAGGTTTAATGTGGATGAGATTGAATCTGCTACACATTACTTCTCTGAAACTAACTTATTAAGCAAGAGCAAATTATCAGCAGTTTACAAAGGAGTTCTCAGGGATGGCTCATTTGTGGCTATAAGAAGCATTAACGTGACATGTTGTAAGACTGAGGAAGATGAATTTGTAAATGGGTTGAACTTAGTACTTTCGTTGAGACATGAAAACCTAGTTAGGCTCAGAGGTTTCTGTTGCTCTGCAAGTAGAGGTGAATGTTTCCTTGTCTATGACTTTGCCCCTAAGGGTTACTTGTCTCAATACCTTGACATGGAAGATGGAAGTGGTCAAGTTCTTGATTGGTCCAAGAGGGTTTCTATCATCAAGGGCATCTCAAAAGGTTAGTATTTCTGACTACCATTATTCTCTAAGTACCGTATAGTCTTGAACTTTTTTCCCAGCAATTTGCCATCTGTAAACAGATTACAACGTGCATTATCATTTGCCATTAAGCTAACTATCTGTTGGTAGAAAACTTTTTCTATATAACTTAAAGAATGGTAAATTAGCACTTGTTTGACATTACTTTTTTGGAAAAATTGCTGAAAAATCTCCCATTGAAATTTTCATTGCCTTAAGGTACCTGAAATTCATTTAAGAACCCATGAGTGTAACTCTTCTTTAGTTGTATGCAATATACATTCAGTTGTATATAAATGTCTTCTGTTTTGCCTCTGAAATAGGATGTGCACTACTCAACTTCAGCTGTGTGTAACTCATCTTTAACTATATGTAAAAGTCTTTAAAACAAAAGACATTTGTACATAGCTGAAGATATATTACACACAGGCACAGTTGAAGAAGAGTCACATCTGTAAAAAGTGAGTTGCACCCGCTTAGATGATCTAGGTCCTTTAACAAATTTTAGATACTTTGGGGAATAAAAAATTCATTGGAGAAATTTTTAGCAAGTTTTTTAAGGGCTCTAGTTAAAATGGTATTATTAGTCTAAAACACCAAAAGACATGCTTGAGTCCAAAATCTAAATATATATTAAATCTGTGATTCAATTGATTTATATTGCCCCCCTGGTCCATTTACTTTTAATATGAAGCTTCTTTAGTCACACGTGAATATCAACAAAAATATCTTCTACTTTTTATACTTCAACTAATGCTCTATAGTGGAGTGGATCTTTGAAAATAGAAAAGGTAATGAATTTCAAAGGCAATGATTGCATCACATGTGCCTTCGACGTTATCATCCTTCCATTGAAAATCGTTCCATGGAAACAAATGCAGTCCACCTCATAGGTGCATTTCCTTTTTAAAATTTCATCCAATGCTACATCAGATTCAATTTTACATCATGTTTGGCATAGCTTTTAGAGGGAGAAAAGTCACGTTTGGAAGCTGAAAAGTCTATTAACTTTTAAAATACTGTTTGGATCAATACTTAGGCAAAATGACTTTTTTGTGCAAAAGACTAAAGTTGAAGCATCTTTTTCAGGCTTTTGATTTTTCTTTAAATTTAAATTTTTTAAAATTGACATTTTAATATATCATCTAAATAAGTTTATGACTTTTTTTATAAAAATCTATCCAAACATAAATCATATTATACTAATTAACTTTTATCCTAACAGTTTGCATATGTCAGGATAAAAGTCACTTTTTCAAACACTAATCTATCAGTATCCTGAAGCTGTTTGATTTTGCTATTCCCTTGTAATCAGGTATTGGATATCTACACAACAATGAAACAAACAAGCCAACAATGGTACACCAAAACATTTCAGTTGAAAAAGTTGTCCTTGACCATCAATTCAACCCCTTGATTATGGATTCTGGCCTCCCAAAACTTCTAGCAGACGATGCTGTTTTCTCAGCTCTGAAAGTAAGTGCTGCCATGGGATACTTGGCTCCAGAATACATCATTACTGGGAGATTCACTGAGAAAAGTGACATATATGCATTTGGGGTTATAATCCTTCAAGTAGTTTCTGGGAAAACTGTTATAGGTAGTTCAATCAAGATGGCAATTGAATCTTTCAGATTTGAAGAGTTTGTTGATTCAAATCTGAAGGGACGATATGTGAAATCTGAAGCAGCAATGCTGGCGAAGCTTGCAGTGATGTGTACTCATGAGCTTCCTGAACAGAGGCCAACTACGGCGGAAGTGATTCATCAGCTGAAGGCATTTCCTTCTCAACAACATACTTGATGTATTAATGTATTTTGCTTACTATGGGAATTAACAGACGTTGAAAGTTGAAACATCTTCCAAATAATTGTAAACTTGAATGGAATTCTCTTGTTTAATAGTACTATCTAAATCAGTTAATTATTAATAATATAAAAATTAGTTAATTAATTTTAGTAGACTAATGAGTATATAAAATAAATTTATTTTGCAAGGATCTAAGGACAACTTGCCTCTGGCAGTATATAAGAGAGTTTTTAGGATCTTATTTTGCCCCAAAATATTAGAGAATTGGAAGAAGTTAATGGCCATTCATTTAATTATTATGAATTAATTAAGGTGTGATCCCACTTAATGACTCTACTAGGGGTAATTTTGGAAATAAAAAATAAATTGAGGCATATTGAAAACATTTAACTAACAAAACTATTTTTTATATTGATAAAAATATTTATTTGCTTTTTTATGTTTGGGAACGGAAGTAATATCTTATAACAATCTTACATAAGAATAAGTACTATTTTTTTATAAATGATTTTTTTATTTATAAAATGATCAAATTATATATAAAATGAAAGAAACTACACATCTAAAGACAATATAAAAGGGTTCGGGAAATGGGAAATTAAAAGTACATTAGATCTATAAAATGAATAAATAACTGCTTCATGTGGAAACAGTTAAAAAGAACAAATAATATTTAATTTTCTTTTTTCAAAATACCTTTACTAAAATTACTCAGCACATGATGATGGTTTGGTTTGAAAATTTAATTGAGAGTAAAGATAAAAAAATTATCATCAATTATCAATCAATTAATTTTATTTTTAAAATCTTATAATACACATTTTAATTATAAATGCGTTGGTTCAAGTCTAGCAATTATATTTGGATCCTTCTATAATATAAATTGTTGAGATATTAATATCTGAGTTAATATCAATAATATCTTAATAGTATAATCACTTATCAATCAATTTTATTTTTAAAATTTTATAATACTTAATTTAATTATATAAAAAGAGAAATATTTTTAGATGTAGGGGAGAAATGATTTTTTCTGAGAATAGGAGGGTGAAAAATACAAAAAAAATATTTTTCAATAAAAACAATCACATTGTAATGAACTTTAAATCTATGAAGTAATATCATTTATATATGAGTAACTACAATATCACGTCTATATTTATTAAGCTATTAAAGTCCTTTTCTATAGTAGTAGTATTTATTGAAATATTCAAAAAAGTTTAGCAATCTATTTGATTATCATATCTTTTGTAGAGTTATCGATATGGGCTAACCCTTAAAGGGTCAGAGTTTAAAATGGGCGGCTCTTTAAAACCTGTGTATTATAAAATAGTCCTCTTTTTTTTTTTTTTTGATACAAAGTGGAGACTAGAGCCCAATAAAAGAAAATATACTAACTGGGAATTAATCCCAAACACTCAGAATTCAACAAATGTCTCGCATGTTCAGGGTAATCATGAAAAATAGAAGACCTGTTGAGACCCTTTTTTGCAAAAAAGTCAGGTAGGTTATTCTTCTCACGGGGAATATATTATACTGTTACTTCCCAGTTAGTCCTATTTTTGAAGTCGCATCCTCGAATATTCAGTCTTAGGGCCGGTACTAAAGGGCTTTCATGTTATTTTGTTAAATTTAAACTTTTCTAAAACTATTTTGAAATAAAAAAAAATAAAATAGTAAATATCTTAAAATTTTAAATTTAAATAATAAATATTAGTAAAATAAAATGTTAACCTATTGTTCAAACTTTTAAAATTAATATAAGTCAAACCCCAAACATTAATTATGTATATAAAAAAAACTTCAAGCGCTAATGAACTATTGTCCAAACTTAAAAATGATCAAAATTAAATAAAGCATACAAATAAAAAAAATATTAAATCACGTAATATGATTATAGGGATTTATAATCGGATCATGAAAGACAATCTAATTTAATGGAGATTAAATAATATTTTGGAATTCTAAACTAAAAGATAATTAGTATTAATAATTTATAATTCTTAATTTATAATATTTTAAAATTTTGAACTCTAAAGGGCCGGCTTTCAGCCCTAACAGTTTGACAAAACTGAATACCTTCAATTAACGATGAAATGAAACTATACAAGAGATTACAAAGAAGACTCAGTGGAAGAAAAAACTGATTTTAGAGTAAATTGTTGATTGCAACATTGGACTAACCTAAAACTCCTACCGAGAAGCCTCTAACAGAACAATGCGCCGTAGACAACCAAGGGTGGTGGATAGAACTATTGGCGATGGCGATCTCTGTCAGAGGATCCTTAGCGAGGTCGTGTGACGACTATGAAAGGTAACACGATGAGATGGCACTCAGGAATTTTTCTGAGGGAGATTATATCAAGGGTAAAATAGACTTTTTGTTATGTATTAATTTAAAATAATTATTAAAAAAATAAGCCATTGCACCTTACTTAAAAACAAACCAAACACTAGCTATGTAATTAATATTGCATTGAATTCCCATTGCCCTGCATTGCATTGCAATGCATAGTGCAAAGGGGTTGAACCAAATGGGTCTTTTTAAGTCAAGTTTAAAAGTAAATTTATAAGTGAACTTACTTATTTTAACAATTAACAAAAATAAAATAATTAGTGTCTATATAAAAATTTATAGACCCTTGTGCTACAAAATTTATTTGATTATCACATCTTTTTATATGGGTTGCATTTATCAAATGGCATTATAGAATGAACTAAATATGAAAGAAATTGTAGAACTTTCCAAATATCCCCTAGTTAAATTAATTATTTATAAAATTTAATTATATAGAAAGGTATAGTAGGGGAAAATATTAAGGAGAAAACTTATATCAAGTTTCTTACATTAATTTCGTCAAGTTCTCTAGTCTAATTTCACTTTGCCATATATTATATTTTTTAATATTTTCATTTAACTTAAATTCACATGAAAAAAAATAGACACATGGCAAAGTGTAATTAAAAAATTTGATATAATGAATATAAAAATTTAATTTAAGTATGATAAATATTATCAAACTAGGCTTGTATCTGATGAAACTTAGGTCTAATTGTTTATTTTTATTAGGTCAAGTTTATTAATGAATTTACATGTAAACATAACAATTAATAATAGTAAAATAACTAGCGTCCATATGAAAGTTACAAATCTAATTTACATTATAAGAGTTAATACAAAAATTTACAAGTGTTCATAGAAGAATTTAAAAATACATATACGTATTTTAACAACTAATAATAATAAAATAATAAGTACTTTTTACATAGAAAAATTTACTAATCATAATTTACACTATAAGAATTTATATAGGTGAATTTTCAATTATAAATACACATTTTAACAATTAACAGTAACAAAATAATAAACATGATAAGAGAATTTGACTTAATAAATATAAATAAATTGACTTAAATTTTATCATTTTAATTTAGATCAAGCCAATATAATCTAGAAGAAATAATTATATTTCAGAAAAATATTATTCTAATTCTAATTTTTATTATAAGGCACCTCTAATCATTTTATTAGAATCAATAAAATGTGACGAAGACATCAAATTTGTTTGAGAATGAATAAAATTTCAAATTTACCCTAAAATTATGCACATTGACAACTGAAAATGGAAAATTGCATAAAAAAATATAATTAGTACTGTCTTTAGTAAAGAGCCAAAGAAATGATCATATTCTCATCCCCACTTTGTCTTCGATTTTTTTTTTTGTTTTCTTTTATATTTTTCAATGGGTTTACAGTTACTTTAGGAATAACATGTTCTGATTACCGCAATATTAGCCCAAAACTCCAAACTCTTAGTTTTTTAATGAGAACCAGAAAAAGATGGATTCTTCCAAAAGGGGAGACCGACATTCTCTAATTAAGGTTGCTTCTTTTTTTGGCCGAAATTAAGGTTGCTTCATTTGGTCGTTTTTCTACTTAGTTGACTAAATAAACTAATGCGATTTTGGCTAAGTCGGTTGAATTAGTAGGCAGTTATGTTTTGTATGTATATATATATTATTAGTTAATGAAAATTTGAGAAATATAAATTTCTCATGATAATATTACTTAAATATGTATTTTTATAGTCATTGTTAGATAATATTTGTTCATTGTTAAATATTTTTTTTTAAAAAAAATTATAAATTTGGACAGTCATATTGAAACTCAATTTCATTAGTCATTAGTTTGTTTTATTGTATTAATTATCCTATTTACCCACTCTCTCCATAAATAAATATATTTAAAAAAAGTTATAATTTTAACAAATTTATTACCTTTAACCCATTTTAAAAAATATTTTAATTATTTTTTATAAACCTTTGAATCACACAAAAATCAATATTCTTTTTAGATTCTATTAATGGGTACCTGACCATCTAATTAATTTGGATTGAAGTTTTACAATAAAGATACTTCTTCTTATTTTTTTTTAGTAAAGTGAGAATCAAATTTAATTATTTTATTTTAAGATCTAGTTGATGTCATTATTAAACTAAATATTCTTGAGTATCTAATTTGATTGTTTATATTTTATAGGAAGAATAAAAAAGAGTATTTTTCTTGTTTAAAATTTAGGAATGAAGGCGATGACGTGTAGAATTGGTGTTTGAATTGAAAACCTTTGTTCTAAATGTGGCCGTGATTACATATAATATGTGTCTTGTTGGGATAAAATTTTAAACAAGGGTTTATAAAAAAAATAAATTTTTTAGATAGCTTATAAAAAAAAGGTTTTTAGAGAAGAGTTTATATAAAAAAAAAATTTTATAGAAGAGTTTATAAAAAAAAGGGTAGTTCTAGATAAATGAGTATTTGGATAATTATTATTAAAAGGGATTTTGTAATTGAAAAATTACTAAAAGTGATATGTATGAGAGATTAGAGAGGAGAGAAGGTAAAAAAAGACAGAGGAGAGAGGAGAGATGGTGAAAAAGATAGAAGAGAGATGAGAGATAGTGGAAAAGATAGAGGAGAGAGGAGAAAGATTGAAAAAAAATAGAGGAGAGAGGAGAGATAGTAAAAAATATAGAGAAAAGATATGAGAGGGTATAAGAAAAAGTAAAGATAAAATAGTAATTAAGTAGTTCATAAGCTCTTTTACTGTTCTAAAATCTACTCTGACTAACTTATTTAAAATTATAGTTTGTACAGTTTGAAATTTAAAAGTAAAGATATGGATAGTTTTGCTTAATTTTTTTTTAATTTGTACAGTTTGAAATTTATTAATGTAGCTGTAGTGACTTTTCTGAAGAATGTTACAAATGTCATAACTGCTGTTGGTGAAATGTATTTATTCAAGAAGCATCATGACAGCAGAGCTTGGGCTGCTCTATTTTTAATGGTATGTCGAAGAGCTTTTTAGTTGTCATATGAATCTTGTGATCACTGGATTTTGGTCATTTGATACCAATTTTTATGTAGAATCACATATTACACATGATATTCTCGTTCAAATTTTAGTTCCTTTCTTTCTTGCATCTGCCTTTTATGCTCTGTGTTATACTTGCCAACATATTGTTTCCTTGTGGTGAAATGATGCAGCAAGCATATGGAATAATTTATTTTTTGAACACAAAACTAATATGCTCATGTATTACTCCTTAGACAGAGGAAACAATTGGTCCTGTCTTACCATATATTATTTTTTATTAGCTCCTCCTCTTCCTCTGCCCCCCTCTTTTGGTTTCTCTAGTGGATTTGGTGTTAGGGTTTAGGATGCTAGCAAGTTAGTGTGTCATATTCAGTATGATATAGTTGCTGGATTGTCACTGCTTCTGTCTCCCATTTTTGGCATATTTTTACAGAGGTGCTACTATTCCTATGTGATTGGGTAGATTTTCTTCTTCTTCTTTTTTTTATTCTTAAAATATAGCTACATATTTTAGACATCTTTGAGTTGCTAGATTCATTAGATTTGTAGTATCGGATACATGATGTTTTACGTAATATTTAAGAGTTTTCTGTTGAAAATCTTAATGAGTTTCCCTCTTTTGTGCAGATCATTTCAGCAGTGACCGGAGGGATAACTGATCTCACTTTCCGTGCAATTGGCTATGCGTGGCAGATAGCTAATTGTTTCTTGACTGCATCATATTTTGTGAGTATATATGCGCGTGTTTACACCCCCCCCCTTTTTAAGCTTTCATAGTTTCATATACTGAGTCTCTTTCCTTTGTATATATTTTTTTAATTTTTTATTCCTTTTCTATGAAATTCCAACTTCATGTTAAAATATGCAACTATAAATCATTTGTCTGTTTAATTTTCTGTTTACAATGCTATGTTATATATATACTTCTGATCCTTTTACTTAGGTCCAATAATGGCATGGATCTAGCATCACTTGTACTCCATTTAATCATCCTTGGTGTGAATCATTTCATTGTGCATGATGCTTTCCATGATAACTTCTACACCAGAGAGAACCCTTCCTCATTTATAGGAATTATATTTCAGAATGAAATGGAAGTTGAAATCATGTCTATGCGATGCCATCCATTTGTAGCAAAAATCAATTGTTATTTATTATAATAGTAAGATGACGTGGATTCCCATTTTCCATTAGGAAAAGGCATTCCTGTATTAATATTCTCTGCTGGACTTGGTGATATGATAGAAGAGGTATATATGTTCAATTTTATTGAATGCTTTACCCTCTGTTGTTATTTTTGCCTTTTAACTACAGTAAATTCTTCTTTTGGTTGTAATAGGTTTTAAGACAAAAACTTCGTAGAACTTTAACAAATGTAAGGATAATATCTAACATAATGGTGTTCAATAATGATGACCACCTTATATCTTTTAAAGGTGCATCCATATAGTCAATGTTGATAAACTACATTGTGTTGGTTCTTCATGTCACTTATGAAATTGACATACATGTTTTAAACCCTTCTTTTCAGAATATTTATTTTTCTTATTTCTCTTATCTCCAACAAGGATGAGGGAATTTTTTAGAAAAAAATATAGAGGTCTTCAGTACTTGTTCCATCCTTGCCTGAATAAGGAAAATCTTTATGAAGATGTCACTTAGGATTTGGCATATATTGTTTTAAATTTTACATGTGTACTGTTGTGTTAACAGATTATGTTTTTGCAAGTATGTAGAAGTGAATATAGATTCTGTTGTTATTGTCTGTCCATTATTTGTTTGATTTCTTTGACTTTTGTATTTTTTTGGAGGTTCAAAGGTAGAAATAAGAACCTTCAAAATCACATATTACTCCAGATGTCATCCTACCTCTAGTTGATTCAATTCAACAAGGATAGTGGGCAAATCTACCTCCAAATTTGCTTTAATTATTTGTTGCTTAAATGCTATAATTATAATCCTTTATTGGCATATGTTAAGCTACTATGAAATCATCCTTCACATCGAGACCAAGTGTTGTCCATCCCAAGTGGCAAAGACTCCAGTACAAATAAGAAAATAGTGATTACTTTTATGTAATTAGGATTTTGACAATTACTAACAAATCGTGTCATAAACAAGTTTAAAAAATATAATATTTTTATGTTGTTAATGAAAGAATTTAATGTTATTTAATCATGTGGCGTGCTGTTTTATTTCTTGGTTAGGCAGAGAATTTGACAATTGCAACATAAAAAATAAAAACAGTGTGTGAAACAATAACAGCCGCTCACATAAGGCACTGGCGACAGCATCCCAAGACCTGAAATGGACCAAAATAGTTCCTATATGGATGGAAAAATAATAACTCCACTACAAGAAAATAACAACTCCATAGTGAATTAATAACAATATGAGCATATTTCATGCAAGGATTTTGGGAGATATAGGAATTCACTCGGCAAGCCAGTCCAACACATGCAATGAACCAAAAACCAAAGACTATAGGAACAGGAAAAAACAACTTCACCGATAAGAAATGATGAGTGCATGCCATACCAACACCTCAAATGAGCCTAACGAGAGCTTATTTCGGGGGGGGGGGGGTAATTACAACTCCACCACTAGAAAATAACACCTCCATAGTGAAGGAATAACAATTCAACCACTGAAAAAATAACTACCCTATAACTGGAAAAATGACTACTCCACTACTAGAAACTAACAATTCAACCACTGAAAAAATAACTACCCCCACAACTGGAAAAATGACAACTCCATCATTATGAAATAACAACTCTATGGTGAATGAATAACAACTCAACCACTGAAAAAATAACTACCCCCACAACTGAAAAAAATAATAACTTCACCACTACGAAATAACAACTCTATGGAGAAGGAATAACAACTCAACAATTGAAAAAATAACTACCTACACGATTGGAAAAATGATAACTTTACCACTAGGACATGACAAGTCTAGGATGAAGGAATAACAACTTCACTAATAGTAAAGTAATAACTTGACAACTGGAAAAATAATAACTCTACTACTAGGACATAATATTCGTATAGTGAATGAATAACAACTTAGGTAAAGTTTTTTGTATCATTTTGGAAGACTAAAAATGTAGTGGGTGGAAGAATAACTTAATCACTAGAAAATAATAACTCCATCGTGAAAGAATAATAACTTAGGCACTTTTTCCCATGAATGAACAAAAAAAGTTAGTCTGGTTAGAAAAATGACAACTATACCACTACGAATAATAACTCCATAGTAAAATAATAACAACTGGGTCATATTTTTAAACACCAGGGGCATTTATGCTTTTTCATAATTAAAAAAAATAATCTTAGGTTCCATGGGATTTCAAAATAATTTTACTATTTCCCAGGATTTTTTTGTAATTTAATTCTTTCCACGAGGCCTAGATACAATTTTCCTAAAACTTTTTAATATAACTTAAAGAATTATAAATTAAGACTTTAAAAAATTGCTGAAAATTTTTCCATTGAAATTTTAATTACTTTAAGGTACCTAAAATTTATTTAAAGACCAGTGGGTATAACTTTTTTTAGTTGTACGTAACATATCTTTAGTTGTATACAAATGTTCTTAGTTTTGCATATGAAATAGAACGTGTTCAACTTATCTTCAACTGATATATTTCTTCTACAACTGTGTGTAACTCATATTTAATTATATGTAAAACTATTCTAAACATAAGACATTTGTATATAGTTAAAAATATATTACACACATACACAATTGAAGAGTTATATGTGTAGAAGATGAGTTACACCCGCTCAAAAATTTAAGTCCTTTAACAAAGTTTAGATACTCTAAGCAATGCAAATTTTAATGGAAAAATTTTCAACAATTTTCACTTATTTTAAAAAAAAATTCTAGTAAAAATAGTGTTATTAGTCTGAAACCCCAAAAGAAACTTCATCTTTTTCACCGACGTGCACCTGAGCTTAATGCCTTACTTGAGTCTAAAATCTAAATATATTAAATCTATAGTTCAATTGATTTATATTGTCTCACTCCATTCACACTTAACGTGAGACTTCTATTGATAAAAAAAAAAATTTAACGTGAAACTTCTTTAATCACACTTGAATATTAACAAAAATATCTTCTACTTTTTATGCTTTAATGCTTTATAATGGAGTGGATCCTTTAAAATGTAAAAGGTAATGAATTTCAAAGGTAATGATTGCATCCCACACGTGCCTTCTATGTTATCTTTCATGCAAATAAATACGGTCCATCTCATAGGTGCATTTTCTTTTTAAAATTTTATCTAATCAATATTAAAAAAAAGTCGTATAATAATAGTTAAAAGTATTATTTTATGATAATTTTTTGACTGACAAATTCTACTGTCATTATAAATTTATATTTTAACGACGGTTGAAAAATTGCTATTAAATATAATACTTTAACATTAATTTTTATAAAATCGCCGTTATATATTTAGAATATTACCGCAACTTCTAGTAAAACTGTCATTACAATTTAATTATATAATAGCAATTTTTAAGAAAACCGTTGTTACAGTCTATACTTGTAACGATGCTTTTCAAAAAAATCACTATTAAAGGCTTAATTTTTTTTTACACTTTTTTTCATTTTTCCTATCTATACCGCCATGTATTTGCCATAATAAAGACAGACTATAGGAAGCAAATTATGAAGTAAGCAATGACAAAATTTAAATTAAATGTTAATATATAGTAATAAAGTAATTCGAATTCTTATTAATGCATGCAATGAACCAAAATATAATACACTCATATATACACGAAATAGAGGATTGATTAAGGCAAGTTCTCCAGGATATTTTTGCCAAAGCATTCATCATTAAGTGCATTTTCTCATCTTCAAAGCTCATTTTGTTCTGCTCGAACAACAAGTTAAAAGTAATAGGTAAATATTCAAGATGTGAGAAATTGAAAAAGTCTAAATATTGATCACTTCATACCTCTTGTAAGCTATTTGTGATCCCTATCTCAATGATCTTGTGCAGATATTGGATTATATAATATCCGCACTCAACACTGTCAGGTTGACGACGATACTAACAAAATGGAAAAACATATAGCACATTTGTGACTAACTTTCATCCTAATAAATCTATGAAAACTGAAACTTAATTATTTGAAAAGTACTTACTCGAGGATAAATCCATGAAGGATTAGTACCCTTTAATGTAAAATGTAAAATATATCTTCCTCTTGATGCGGGTCATAATGTCGACTATGTACATAATTCTTGAGCTCCTATATGTGTCTCCTTTTGCTTCTTTTAGGCATCTCCGATAGAAGTAGCTATTGTTAATAGAGAAAGGAGTTAGTATTGCGTGAATGGTTAAATATAAAGTATTAAAATAAAGTTACAACTTACAATATAGAACACTAGATGACAGTTGAATCCAGCTACTTAAAATTCAGGAATTGTACTGTGTCATTCCTGTGCAGGGTGAATTTGTAAAGCTCTTGTGTGGTCAAAACCTCATAAGAAATTGTGAAACTAAGTACTTCTTCTAATCCTACTGCCATAGAGTAGAGAGTAGCCATACCAAAATATCTCGAGGATATGTTCTCAGGTAGAGGTCTGAGCTTGTCTACTTTTGCCCTCTGAACCTTGGGCTTATGAGGTGCCTTTTTTTATTTTAGGCCCTTTGGGGTTAACTTCTGAGGCACCTTTTCTGGCACTAGCTCTGGTGTGACCCACTTTCTTAATTTGATTAGATGTGTTAGCTACATAATAAAATACCCTAGAGCTTGCTCCAATATTTTGACCTCATCAGTGGATAGGGAACCGGTGCAGTGTCTGATCGCTTCTTTATGCACTGTACTATTACCTTGGCATTGCCATAAGGAATTATTTTTTGGTGAATTGTTATGGCATTCGGGTATACGGTACCATGAGTGACGAAGGATGTAGTCCCTTGGTCTGTCACAATATAGAGACAACACTTTTCCCCATCATCCTTGGTGTGCTCAGGGGTAGGGCCAGGACCAGATGGTTGTGAGATAAATTTTTTCTTATTGGTGTTGCCTTTCTCACTTGTCGCCGCAGGAGAACCCTGAATATGTAAACAAAATTAGTCAATACAAAATACATGTTAAACGCCCTTTGAAAAGAAGTAAATGAATATGTGTTTATCTCTTGGACTTTGGCATCCACCTCATAGCGCATATTTTCCAATTCCGCTTGATGCTCTACTTTAAGTTCATCTCGAACCTTTTGCAACTCATCTTAAAGCATGTCTATGGAGGGTGCGCTTCTTTTTCGAGAGACGGAGCCAAAAAATAGTCTTTACATATGACTCCTTTGGGGGCCCCTCTTACTCGACCTAGGTGGTTAGGGGTCCCAATAGCTATCTCTAGGATATTTCTTTTTCAGGAACGAAACACCCTTAGGATGCCTGTTGTTCCAGTGCATACTATAACATATACAAGTTACCAAGTTAAAATAACTAAAGAGCAAGTAATAACGTATAAATATTTAGTATTTAAATTAGTTACTTACAATCCTCTCAACAACTGTAGCAATCTCTGGAATGATATATTGTCCCTTCTTCACCCTCGTGACTATTCTATTTTTGTTGGTGAGATGGATGCTGGATGCCGATGGATGAAGAAGGGTCTAAGGCAATAGAGGCTTATACAGTTGCTTGCTGCGTAGCCTCCAACTGTTCTTGTATTATTTTCCTTTCAAGTACATTGTACCTCCTCGAGACATAGTGCTAATACACATTCTTCTTAGCTATTTCTTGATTCCTCTTACAAATAGCCTATGAAAATGAAATAACGTTAGATTAGTTGATTAAAATGTACATTCATTACTAACTAAATTAAAATGTAAGTTTACAGTACACGTACCTTAGAAGTAGCCTCTTCTTGCCATTGATGAAACAATGTCCAAGCTTCGTCACTAACATTGGGGTATGTATCCATCAGATACTTCTCCATCTTATTGCCTCGGAAGTAGTCATTCACAATGTTCTACTTAAAGTCCCTCCACATTCATCTTATTGCTATAAGATGTGATGCTTCATGCTTGAAGTGACAAAAATGTCAAAATTTTGATGTATAGTAATACAAAAAACAAATAAGATGAAGCTACAATAAGGGACAAAAATCATGAATAACTAAAGTAGATAGGTGGAATATAGAATTAGAAATGTACCAAAATCATATCTTGATCTTTGTGGTCGACTGCCTTCCAGTTGGGGTACACAATGTTAATCTTAGCATGTATTATATGATCGATATAGCTATTAAACACTGTCCAATTTTGACCAGTTGCCTTCATGTTGGCAATAAACTCAACCAGCAATCTCGTGGGATTTGACCCCTCATCTGTCCTAGAGACCTATTTCTAAACGGTGGTGGAAGTGTCGCTGGTTACATTGGCGGCGGAGATCAGAATGAAGACTATCAAACCTTTCTTGAAGGTTCTCTACCTGAAGAAAGAGTTCTTCAACCTAGTTCTTTGAACTATCTATTCTATTTATCAATTCTTCAAGACTTTTAAGGAGGTTTGGAGATAGTGAAGCATGTTGGAGATTGTGCCCTAGGGGCCAATCATTATCTTATGAACATTGTTGATTTATGAATTTTTTAATTATGTTATCATATTATTTGCATGTTTATTATGATGACAATCCTTGGATAACTCGTGATCTTATCCTAAATGTCCCTGGTCGGTCATCTATGCGGGAGCAGAGATGAAATAAGACCAGTATGACTTTGAAGATATATAGAGATATAAATCAAAGTCATAAGCACATGTAAGAGTACAGGGTGTTGGACCGACCCGCTATGAGAGAGCTGCATGGGTCAAGTCATAAGCTTCTCTCATATACAAGCCATGTCACTATGCCCTTTGACCTGAGATCATCATGGATTCCTACATGACAAACGCTCAGCTTTGACCTAGTCAAAAGTCACTTTTGACCGAGTGATCATAAAGGCTATGCTCGGGCTTAGTGGTTTTTCATGCGGAGGAATGTGAATGGTCAAGATGGAATTTGTCCCTCACATTCGTAGAGAGATATTACTAGGCCCCTCGATGAGTGAGTCTGAGAAATGTATGGCCATACTGGAATGGAAGGGTAGTTCCATTTCTATATTCAGACTACTCAGGGATCGAGAAAGTAACGGTCAGGAACAGGAGGATGACGTTCTCCATGCCTCATCCTTGACCGAAATATCGTGTGACAAAAGGGACATGATATGGTTGTATGAAAGGTTATATCGTTTATCGATCCTCATATGTTTTGGGTAGTTGTAATGCCTTGCTAGATACCGCTTACGACTTGTGGGTCAGTATAGTAACTGGCCCACTGCCAACTTCATATGGGCCTACAGGGTCGCATACAAAATAGCCCAATACGAGCTATGATGTCCAGATTCATTGAATCTAAGAGATGTCTAGATTCAATGAATAATCTAGGGTGGATATATATTTTATATATATATAAATTTGTATATATATATTATATATAATATAAGAGATATTTGTAAGATTTAATTTATAAGGATAAATTAAATCTCTATCACTTTTGAATTTGAATTTAAATGGATATGATCTATTTGAATTTGAAATTCAAATTGATAAGATATCTCAAATTTGATTTATGAGAATAAATCAAATATAATTCTGTCTTATCTTTATTTTAAATTAAATAAATAGGTGAATTAAATCTGTGGGACGGATTTAATATAAACCATATTTATTTAATTAGTTTCTTATTAAATTATGCAATATATGATATTGTATTAATTCAGAATTAATATAAGATTAATTCTGAAGCCCGGCCGTATTAGAAGCCCGATAGCTTCCTATATATTTGACATTAGGGGCTAGGGTTCTATACATCTCTACACACACATTCAGACGTGAGAAAAAGGGGCAGGGAGAGTGCAAAATGTTTGCAGATAAGAAACTGCCGAAATAGAGACGGTGAGGACGGAATCTCTAGAAAGCCCTAGAGGGACAAGAGGCACTAGCACGTCGTTCGCGATTGGAACGCTGTTCGTGTGGATACCGGTAGAGGAAGCCGATCTGAGCTGTCGACTTCTTGTGATCGAACCAGACACGAAGACAGGTCGCGACCAGAACACGCTGAGGTCGCGACCATACGGGCATCTGAACGTCAGAAATCCGAAAAGAAGAGGTAGGTCGCGACTACAAACTCCAGAGACGTCAGGTCGCGACGAGAAGCAGAGTAGGTCGCGACTAAAAACTCCAGAGGCTACAGGTCGCGACTAGAAGCTGAGGAGGTCGCGACTGAAAGTTCCAGAGGCGAAGAGTCGCGACTAGTGGACACTGAGGTCGCGACCAAAGCTTGAAACCGAAGGTAACACTTCTTTCTCCTTGACTTAAACACATTCGGTAGATCCTGGCTGGGAATGGAAAAAATTTTAAAGTTAATTTCCGCTGCGTGTCTTCCAATTCCCTACAAAGCAGGCATCGGGTATGGGACAAGATGCTTGTCCTCAAAATCATCACGAGATCTTTTCTGTGAATAGGAAGGAGAAGAGCCTGAAGAGGACGCCATGTAAAGAAAAATGAAAAAGATAGTAAGACAAAGATGATAATAAGATGAAACAGATTGAGAAAAAGGAAGTGGAACAAAAAGTACACTATAAGGGTATTTAATATTCAAGAAAAGACGATTTGTAAGAAGTATCTGTTGGCCTTCCCTTATAATGGTTAGAGACGTTGGAAACCGAAGAGACAAGAGACGTACACTTTATTTCTGCAGATAGGGCATGAAGAGGCGAAGATGAGAAGGCATAACGACTGACTTATAACAGCGATTTTTCTAAAAATCGGCGATATAAGTTTTTGGTGTTACTTTTAAAAGAGGTTGTATGAAAAATTACCATAAAAAGTTTCTAAAATAAGGATTTATTTATGAATATGACACCATATTTTTTTACAGCATTTTTACTATTAACCGCCGTGACATAGCGTCATGATATATATTTTTTCTAGTAGTAAATGCCACATCAATATTGAACTTTACATCATCTTTGAAATAGTTTTTGGAAGGCAGATGCCACATTTGCAAGCTAAAAACCTTATTGACTTTTAAAATGTTATTTCGATCCGTGTTTAAGTTAAATAACTTTTTATCCAAAAGTCAAATCTACTTTAAATAACTTTTTCAGGTTTTTGTTTTAATTACATTCAAATATTATGAAATTAACTTTTTAATATATCATTTAAATAATTTTTTTATTAAAATCTATCTAAACATAAATTATACTCCCTCCGATTCTAATTATAAAAGTTATTTAACTTTTTTTGATATATTAAGAAAGCGAAATGAATAAGTGAATTATAACAAAATCTATCCCTCAAAGTGAACTTATATTATATACTTATCAATCTATCTAAATTAGTTAACTATCTTTTATATTAATTATAATTAACTATTTATTTAGCCTTTTTAATTTATTTAAAAAAGTCAAGTAACTCTTATAATTAGGGTCAGAGGTAGTATTATATTACTCCCTCGAGTCCTAAATATAATAGTTAGATAGGAAATTTATTTTGATCATAAATATAAAATCCTAATTTATTTTATCTCTTAAAATTATAATTTTTTCACAAAAGTATCACAATACTAAATGCTGTCAAAGCTTGTAGTGATGTGTACGCATGAGCTTCCTGATCAGTGGCCAACAATGGTGGAAGTGATTCAGGAGTTCAATGCATGTCCAACATACTTCTTGATATATATATATATATATATATATATATATATATATATATATATTCATGTATTTTGCTTAATATGGGAATTAACTGACGTTGAAAATTTAAGTATCTTCCAAACAAATGTAAATTTAAATGAAATTCTTTTGTTTAAGACTAAAGAGGTAGTTAAGTTTTTATATAAATTAAGGAAGTCAAACTAATCAGTTAATTATAATTAATATAAGATTTTTTTATATAATAACTAATATAAGAGTTAGTTGACTAATTTAGGTATAATGAAGATTATATTATATGAATTTATCTTGAGGCGTTAGATTTGATTATAATTAACTGATTTTTCGGCTTTCTTAATTTACCCATAAAAATTAACTAGCTCTTATAATTAGAATCTGAAGTAGTACTACTTTTAGTCTTTAATATAAAAGCTAATTAACTTTTTTTTAGATAGATTAAGAAAGTAAAATAAATCAGTTAATTATAACTAATATAACAGTAATTAACTAATTTGGGTAGATTAATAATATATAATATGAATTTGTTTTAAGGGATTGAATTTAATTATAATTAACTGATTTATTTAGTTTCTTTAATCTATCTAAAATTATCAACAACTACAACTTGACATGGTCAAATTATAGGTTTTTATTTTTACTACATTAATCTAAGGGCTCTAAAGGTTATTTTCGAGAAATTCTCATTCACCTCAATATAAGAGAATTTTTAGGATCTTATTTACCCCAAAATGCTAGAGAATTGGAAGAAGTTAATGGGAAAATTAATACACCTGTATTATTTTGCCCTTCATTTAATTATTATGAATTTATTAAGGTGTGATCCCACTTGATGACTTTATTAGGGACAATTTTGAAAATAAAAATTAAATAGAGGCATATTGAAAATATTTAACTAACAAAACTATTTTTTATATTTTACTTTTTTATATTTGGGCATGGATGTAATACTTAGGGGTGGACACGGGACGGGTAGGAATTGGGACAACCCCATCTCGTGTCCCGTCCCGATATAGGACACGCAACGCATTTTGCGTCCCGTGTCCCGTCCCAAATATGTCCCGATCCCGAGGAGGACCGGGACTAGTCGGGACGGGTTCGGGAATTTCCAATTTATTTTTTTAAAAAAATTATATAATAAAATTATTTCAGTTGAAACACGAACATGGACTAGTCTTGCTAGATCACCGCCCACATTCACTAAAGCCTATAAATGCAAGACCATTTATTTCCTTGAGAGAATTACCAGCGGAAATGCGATTTCAAATTGTTCACATACCAAGCTCTTTTGAAAACAATTAATTGATTAATAAAAATAAATTGTGGCAAGTGAGTAACTATGATGAAAAATACCTTGTTAAAGAAACAAGGCAATATTTCGTGAAAGCTTGCAAGCCCAGAACACTCAGAATTTGCCAAAGCCATATCCACAGCATTCTGCTCAAAAGATGATTTAACCAATCAGACAAAAAATACAGGTGTAATATTCTCAAATCTGACTCGTTTTAAAGGATAAGAAGCTGGCCTTAAATATTGTGTCTGGAAGGCCACATATACCCAGGAGAAGCGATGAACTGACTGTAGCAGCCACAGGAGGGAACCTTTATGTGAATTCCTCAGTGAAAAACAACACTGAATCAAACACGGTATTCATAAAATGCTAAGCAAATGAAATAAAAATGAGAGAGGGAGAGAGCGAAGAAGAAGATAAGTATGAGTATTACCGTTGTCGAGAGAGGAAAAGGATCTAGCGGAGGCACGGATTTGAGGGAAAAGTCGGTGAGATTTGAAGAGTAGAGAAGGAGGAGGAGTAGAAGCAGCTAAAAATCTAGATCGTTGGTGAAGTTAAATCTAGAAGACCCAAGAATGAGAAGAGAGCTAAGGAATGAACAAATTGAGAGAAAGAGTAGAAGAAAAATACCTGAATGTATGATGAAGCTGCCAGAGAAATAGAGGGCGGAGTCTGCAAGGTGATCGACATTTCTGGGTTGAAGTTGGCTTCGAGATCTGTTGCCCTAAATCCACAACGTCTAAGGTGAATGACAACGATGTCCTGAAACCGAGAGAAAGAAGGAAGGAAGGTTGACTAGGGGAAGGAAAGAAGCTACGGTGCTAGGGCTAAAGGTGAGAAGACGGACGCGAGGGGTGAACTTGAAGGCTGATGGACGCAAGGGCCGAGGGGTATATAGTTATTATTTAAAATATATATATATATCCGTATCGAGACGGGACGGGACGACCCGAGGGTCGTGCCGAGACCCGTCCCGTCCCGATATACATTTATTCCCGTCCTGAATTTTTTTCGTCCCGGTCTTCCACGGTACGGGACAGATTCGTCCCAATATCACCGGAACTGGGATGGGTCACCTGGGACGGGAATGAATTGGACACTCCTAGTAATACCTTATTAGAATTTTACATCAGAATAAGTACTACGCCTTCAGACTCCTTCAAAATGATTTTTTTTTATAAAATGATCACATTATATATAAAATGAAAAAACTACACAGCTAAAGTCAACATAAAAGGTCCGAGAAATGGAAAATTAAAAGTACATCAGATATATAAGATGAATAAATAACTGCTTCATGAGGAAACAATAAATAATATTTAAATACTTTAATAACTCTTTCTTGTGGAAACAATAACAACAGTTAAAAACTATAAATAATATTTAATTTACTTTTCCAAAATGCTGGTTTGGTTTGAAAAGTTAATTGAGGGTATAGATAAAAGAAATAATCAGTCAATCTGTTATAAAAATGAGAAAAAAATGAAGAAGTTAGAGATGAAAGAAATAACAAAACAAGAGATTGAGAGAAAAGACAAGAGAGTATTCTTCATTCACTTGTATATTGATCCTTGTACAAATGCCTTGTATATAGCCTATATTTATATGCTTTAACTATTAAAGATTAAACCTAAGGTTACAAAGGAATATAGATGAATGTAATGGCATTAACAATAAGAAACCCCTTTCAAGTCATTCAATGGGGAGGTTATAAGTTTGTGACATTAAAAGAATATGGAATCCTATGAGGAATCCTAAGAGCTAAGGGTTATGGGCATCTACACATACATATAATATTTATAACACTCCCCCTTGGATGTCTATGATAAATATTGTTGAAGCATTTATTGACAAGTACTTCGATAAGCCAATTTATCAAAGAACACTTTGATAAATTGTATATTTTGAAATGTTTTGAAATCTGAAAGAACTTACGTTATTTTTTGAAGAGCTATTTGATCAGACTATTTATCGAAGTCCTTTTTGATAAGATCTCTTTTCAATAAACACTTCAATAAATGAGAAGAAAATTGAGTCTTTGGATTATGAATTTAATAAAGATTTAACAAATGACTCTTTGAATGACCTTAATAAGTTTATGCCTTGCTTTGCTTTGATAAATGATCTTATGAATCCTTGTTTCCAAATATATTACATGGTTTGAGAAAATATTAAACATCAAACAAAGTTTGAAAGTCTGTTCTTCAGAATTTATCGATAAGTTATTGGATAAACCTATTTATCAAAAAATATTTTGACAAATTGGTTATTGTGAAATATTTTGAAATGAAGTTTGAATTATCGATAAAACTAAATGTCTGTGTTATAAAAAGGATATTTTTTGAAGAGCTATTAGATAAGTCTGTTTATCAAAATATTACTCAATAAATCTGTAACTATTTTAATACAATTCATTTGAGATTTATCAAAGTCTTTTTGGATAATGCATCTTTTCGATAACTACTTTGATAAATTGAAATGATCTTCGAAAAGATTTTTAAACCAGACTTTGAAAGAATTTGATGTTTCAATCTAAATCATTTGGAAACAATTGCCATATATTTATACTGTAAATATATCTTTTCTGAAGTATATTTCCATATCATTTTTAGGCATAAAGAAGATCAAACAAAGAATATCATAAAAAGTAAAATCCATCAGACTGCATATATTAGCAATAACGGGTATATGTTTTTAAAGGATACTCTAACGGGTATCTAACGGATTTATGAAGAACTCAACTATAAAAAAAGAAGCTGAAGAGAGAAATATATTGGAGCAAGGAAGTAGAAAGAGTGTCATATCCCTAATTTTTTATCTGGTATGTATGTACAGTCTGTACGCAATATATATGAGATTTTCTAAGGAAAGTGTTGCAATTTAAGGAAGGAAAGGGATTAAATTGAAAATAATAGAAAGTTCAAGGACCTAAGTCAAATTTACAAAAGTTTTAAGGCCAAAATAGAATATAGACATAAATGTTGGGCCATTAAGTGTAATTTCAAAAAGTTTAAGGACCTAAATGCAATTTAAGGAAAGTTCAAGGGGCAAAAGTGTAATTATGAAGGAATTGAGCCGAAAAATGCCTAAAAATGGCCCGACCAGATCAGTCTCATAATTTACCAGTAGCTAGAAAAAATTATTCTGGTTAATTTAACATAACATATAATTTTGATTTGAGGTCCCGAAAAATTGATATAAATTTTTGAAGTTGGAAAAAATTATTATAGTATTTTTTGGACCTCAGAATCAGATAAAACCTTACAGTAAATTTCTATAATTAATATGAGAATTTATAAAACTAACAGGATCAAAAAAAAAATCCTGTAGAATTTTTAATAGAATTTACAGTGGAATAAAATACCCGATAAATACCTTTGGGGGTTCTCGGGATTTGTGCCATAAAGGTAGTGGATCATATAAAGGCCCAATATGGTATGACAAAGACCCAATAAGGTCACTGAATAGTTATGTGGGCCAGTGTTCAGAGGAACCTCGGAAAAGTGCAAAATTACGAAAATACCCCTATATGGTAATAATGTACAAGAGATGAATGGAGGGTATTTTGGTCATTTTGGACAGGCCAAAATGCCAAGGTGAGTACAGGAATGAGTCCTCATAGTCAGTATATGCTCTGATAAGGTATAAAAAGGTATGAAATGATAATTATGCCCTTAGGGTTAATATAGTGTAAGAAAGGGCATCAAGGGTATTTTGGTCATTTCTCAATGGATGGATAGCAGATAAATACTCAATATAACAATGTCAATGGTAGGAAAAATCTAAGCACTGATTTTACTGATAGAATATATATTCTGGAATATTATAAAAATCGAGAACATAAAACATTCTCGTTTTTAGGAAACTAACCCGATCAGTACTGGACTAGAATGGAATTTTTTCTATAAGTATTTTTCACTTTATTATGCCAAACATAGCCTTGATGATGTCATGGATGATGTCATTAATGAGGCTTTTAGGGCAAGCTTCTTGCAAGGTGGATTATGGACCATTAGATCAAATAGTAACCAAAGTAATCTTGGCCTTCCATTTTCACCAAATTTTTCTATGAATACCCCCTCAAAATCATACTTGGTCGGCATCCTTGGCACCTTGGGAACCTCTTGCAAAATTTTTATTAAAGCTAGAAAGAAGCAAGCAACTTGGAAGAACAAGTAAGGTAACTAGTACCCTTGATCTTAGACTTTATTCTAGCAAGTTTGCTCTTGGTTTTAAGAGTTTTTTGGGACATATTTATCTTGGTGGTGCTGCTGGATGTTCTGTTTTCATGTGAAAGGAATATGAGTTTTATGTTATAGATAGTTTAGATAGGCTCAAACAAGCTAGAATCAAATTGTACTAGCTTGGAAATCCAAGTATGCATGTGAATGGAATGTTGTGTTCTTGGCTGTTACTGTATGAAACACTATTTATATGTTAGAATTTCATAATTTTGATGCTTTCAATGGGTTTAAAATGGAAAATTGTGTGGGGATAAAGTAGAGAAACAAGTATTGGAAGCATTGGAATCAAAATGAGAATTTTTGGAAAATATGAGAGGCTTTTCGGTTCTGTGCAGCAGCCAATGATATGATTTGATTTTGGAAATTCTGATTCATATTTGGATTCTACATGAAAAATTATATGGAAATGAACCATAAGAATTTATTTTATAAAGATGTAAGTATAAGTCATAAGTTAGACAAAGAAGGGAATATAGTAAGAACCTAGTCTTGGAATTGTTTTGAAGTTGAGTTGTAACTTGATGTTACTTTGTAATGGCTAGGTTTTGACATTTGTGAAAGGAGAAAATCATTTCAAGAAGAGAGTAACAAGGATATCTAAGAGGTAGCAATAATACCTAACTATAATCTTATATTTGTTTGATTGTATGCTTGCTTGTTAGTTATGATTCTTGGTTGAGCTTAAGATGATACTTTGATGATTATGATAAAGTATGAATGATTGCAACTCCTTGAAATGAATGTCATGACAATATGCATGTTTGAGTTTGCTTATGTATGTTCACAAAGTAGATCTCATATCATGATAACATGTTAGGCATTTAATCAAGCATGCATGCTATTATAGTTTGTATGACTTGCTATTGAGATTTCCATAAAATCTCATTCTTTCCATATCATACCATGTTATAGGTGCTGGAACATCTCAAGGAAAAAGGGTAAATATGAATGGTTGAATTTGTATATGAATTAAAGTTGAGTATTTGACATTAGAAGATGATATTTTGATATGCATGGTGTATGATATTATGTACCTACTCCAAGGTAGTACTCTTTTGACAGTAGTTTTTATGACTTAGACAACTCATTTTGACGTGAAATTTGGCTTGAACATAGTTAAGATCCAGAGCTTTAAATAGACACCAAGAACGCCTCAATTGATTAAGTATTCGATTTGTTATGATTTTTCAAAATTGGAAATAAAATCTGGAACAAGATAAAATGAACAACCAAAGGCTATGAGGTTCATGCACGAATTTTAAATTATAAATGAATGAGTTTTTCTACGAAATTTTACGAGTTTAAAGTAAACATATGGAGCTTTGAATCCATATATAATACGTCTCATTTGTATGAGTGAACAAGGAGAAATAAATTTTTGAAAATAAGGTAAGGAAACTGGAACTTCCAGATTTACCAAATGAACAGTATTTTTCAACGAATAAACTGATTTCATTTAGATAAGAAAACCTCAATTTAATATTTTTCTTCAAATTTCAATAAAGTAACTTTTATTAGAAATTGGAACCACCCTATTTCAATTTTTATAGATTTAATTATAAATTTTTAAAGTTCAGACTGTATTCTGGATTACCAAGTGAACAGTGCTAGTGAACAGTACCGATAACCCTTTTCTAGAAAATTCATGTTTCTAAGCTAAAGAGGTAATCAATTAGTATAAGCTACTTCCAATTAAGTATATATAAAGGTAAAATTAAGGATACGACGAAGAGCCAAGAAAAAAAGAGAGATGCTGAACAATGCATTACAATTGTAACAATCTTAGTTACTATAGTATCTCTGTTTCACTCTATTTTTCATTCTCCAAAAAGAGCACATGTATTCTTTGAGAGAGAAACCTCTAGAGTTTATACTTCAATAATTATCAGAATACCTCTACTGAGAAAGCATTATATTTTTCAATCATTTTTCTCAGTTGCTTAAAAGTGTGGATCTCTTAAAAGAAATGTTAGTTTACGGGTTAAAAGGAGGAGTAAGAAAAATTATCACTGTTGATACCTTACAGGTTGTAAGGGGAGTGAGATGGATTCTCACATTGATGTACTGAGGTGCCAAGAGCCCGGCTAATCTTGGAAGATAGTGAAACACTCAAAGGAACCCTGAGGACTGGACGTAGGCCAAGTTATTAGATTGATGTTAGTGTTCATCATCTTCTTATCTTTTTCCTTCGACTTTTATAATCGGGGATATCTTTCTTAACTTAGTCTTTTAATTTCATTCAAAAATTTTAAATTCATAAAATCACCCAATTCACCCCCTCTTGGGTGAAATAGCCATCTAACATTTGGTATCAGAGAGGATCACTTATTTAAAGGATTTGACGATCTTAAGTGCAAAGATCATTGCTGTATATGAAGGTTTTGATTACATTATTCCTCTTTTTTTTTTAAAAATATTGATTTATGTTTTTGGAAAGCTCTGATGATGATATTCTTAGAAACTATTGATTTTGATGAGATATGTCTTTACAAAAGCTTTTGATTTCAAAATTAGAAAGGATTGGATTGAGAAAGAAAAGAAAATATATTTCTTAAATATTAGAGAAATAAAAATTATGTATAGCAGTTTAACCTAGAATAATTATGAGAAAATCAAATCTTGCCCTAATGCTAAAGATATTTTAAATATTCTTGACTATTTTTATACCTCAACAACTTTGTTGAAGTATATGATTATGACAGTTCATTTTAATGAATGATACCTGAGATTGAAGGAGAAATCTCATAATACTTCCATCAATCTCATAGACAAGAGGAAGATGAGTATCAAGACAACCTCAATATAGAATAATCAAATAAAAATGAATCATTCCATAAAGGTCAAGATGTGCATATATATGATAAACAGTTCCAATTCTTCTAGTACATTTGTGAAAAATGATTTTGAGAAATTGCATAAACTTATTTTTCAACCTATTCTTGATACTATTTCAAAAAGCAAAAATGTTTTGCAATCTAAGTTTAAGGATATTAATGAAAATTCTAATAGGAAGAAAGAAGTTATGCACACAATAGATTGGTTCCACTCGACCAATATAATACCTACAAATATATCCATAAAAGGCATCATCTTATTATTTGGAATTATTATAGTAAACTAGGTCACATTTCTCACACATATTATATTAGAAGAAAATCTACTATGAGAAATATGGTTCGGGTTCCTAAAGGACAAGTAAGGTCTAATGCTAACATTCATGGACCCAAATATAAGTGAGGATTAAAATGTCCCAGTTCTCTGATCTTGCAAGATATTTCTAAGAATGGACGGATTAGCCCAAAGAAGAAAAAAGTGCTGAAGAAAACTACTAACACGATCGACAAGAAAACTCTTAGAGCACCTATTGCTAGAGTTACAAAGAATATCCATAAAAAGAAAAATGGAGACAAAGAAGAAGAGCTCTCACATCTCAAAGATGGACTACCATAGGGTACCATCAACTACATTGATGATTAGAACAAGAGAAATTGGATTTCTGAAGCACCAAAAAGTTTGCAAGCTCTCAAGGCAATAAATCCAAAGTCTCAACATCACAAAAGAGATGTACTGGGGCCTGTGCTCAAAAGAAAGTTGGATACGAGGAAAGAAAATTAGCTCTACTGTTTTGCAAGAAATACTATTGAAAGGTCCATCTCAAGATTTGTTGCTACAAAGAGAAATAACTTAAATCTTGATGAAGATGAACTGGCGAAGCTTAAATTTTGGTACTGAAGAAAAGTTTAACATCAATTCACTAAAATCAAGTAAGTTGTCATAAGGACAAGAGGACATATGATGAAATCTAATCTTTACCTCTTTATTATGCTTAATTGAATCCTCGATTGGGGTAATGAATACTTATTCATTGTTGAACTCCTTTAGCAATCAACTTTTCAATATTTTAAAACATTTTTAGATTGCGAAATAGATTATAAAACAAAACTATGCAAATTTTCTATATTCATATTTTTAAATACATGAATTAAATTGTTTCATGGATTTTAATTAATAAATTTATCTTGATTTATAAAAATACATATCCATGATTTGAAAGATAAATGTGAATTTCAACTTGATTATCAAATATCCTGGTTTTACAAAATGCATACAAATGATTTGAAAATATTACGCATGGGTTTCAAGATTGGAGATTAATACACTTATGTGGAATTTTCAAAAATGCTCCAAATCTATTGCCTAGAGTCATCATTGATCCTAAGTCTGCCATAATATGATTGAACTATTTATCCTCCAGCAAGAAAAATATTATTCTATTTTACAAGTTAATCATTTAAATGAAGTTCAAGCCTATCTATTCAGAAATAGAAATATTCTAGAACATCAAAACCTTATGCTTAAAAGTGTTTATTTGCTAGAATAGACTTGCTACTCTGGTAATTTGGACTAACAAGTTAATGTGCTTCATTATTCAAACATCATTTGAATATGAGCAAAGTCTTCGGACCTTCATTAGGCTAACATCTTATCCAATATGACTTTTACTCTTAGAAAATTCCCAAACATGTTAACATTGATTGTTAAACATGAGATCTTACAAAAATATTTTTTCTCCAATCACTGACCCCCATATTTTCACGAAATTAATTTTCAAATGTCCACAGGTTTAAAAAATCACATTGAATTTGTTTTCTTCAAAAAGAAACATTATTCTTCAAGATAGAACTTCATGTTTACACATGCATTATATTTTACAAGATCACCTAGAAAGAAAGAATTTGTATTCATAACAGGAGAATAAAGAAAATTTCTCAATGAACTACACGGAATATACATCAAGTTTGAGAAATGATGATCTTGTACAAGGGAGAAATTGAGCTATAAAGTTCATTTGACAACAAACTAAAGAGAATTATCATCCATGCTAATAAAAAATATGATCAAACACAATAAGAAAGGAAGGAAAAGAACTTTATGGATTAATTCATCAAGTTGTCAAATCTAAATGAGCATTTCTAAAACCCCTTCTTCATATTAAAATTATATCTGAGCAATTTGGATGATAATGTTTCTCATGCTATGTGTTTATGTGTTTTTATCAAAATTTCTTTTGACGCATTATTTTGAACTAAGAATAAGATATTGTTCTTGAAATTCATGTTTTTAAAATATCATATGAATACTATCATACTTTAATTTATCAATTACCACTTCGATAAGTAGACTATTCAAAAAAGACTTTGATAAATGAAAGTATGAATTTGTGAAAGAAGTCAGATATTTATGGAAGATGTTATCGATAAAGGGTCTTATTGATAAATGCTTCGATAAATAAGAGATAAAATTTAAGTGTTAATATCTTCAATGATTTGAATCTTACAGATAAACTATTCGATAAAGGTATTTATCGAACAGCTAATCGATAAATTGATGAATTAGTAAAATTATTTTTAATAGAAATTACCGAATATCTCTTCAATAAAAATACTTATCGAACAATTATTCAATAATACTGAAATGATTTTGAAAATTTGTGAAGCATTAAGACTGGCATTTATCGAACATCTTATCGATAAGCTAAGTGATAGATTATTTTGTTTGGTTAAAGTGTTCTATGCTATTTTCATTGATCAACTCTTCGATAAGAATGCTTATCATAAGATTCTTCGATAAATATTATGTGTTTTCATTTAAAGATGTTAATATTTATGGAACAACTCTTCGATAAAAGGGATTATCGAACAGCTATTCGATAAATTTATAACTGTTGTTTGAAGATTTGTCGATAAACACTTAGAACATGGGTCTTATCGAAGCATTTATTAATAAATTATTGGTTATTTAGATAAAATTTGACCATTACTATTCTGTTTATCGAAACCCTATTCGATGAAATCTCTGATTCTCTGAACCCAGAAAATCATAACTATTCCCATAACCTCCTTTGTGCAATTAAGCTCATATGTAACCGTTCCCCTAATGATCTAAAACAAATTTCCTTTAAAAATCTCAAATTATCCCTCCTCTTGTGGTAACCCCATCACTGTTCGTACCAAAAATGGCAAGAACAAAAGTTCCCATGGTTGGTTCAGACAAAGCAAAAGGAAACCATAAGGTGAAACATCCTCCCTTAGACTCTTCAGAGTACACTTGCGGAAGCAATATTAGCTTGATTATATCTTAACTTAAGCCCAGAAATTCAAAATTTTACTCTTAAGTTCTTTATTCTGGACATTTAATTTGAAAATTAATTAATATCATTCTACACATCCAAACAAGGCTTATTACCTATCCACGTAATGCCCCAGATGTGTACGACTAGCCTGCCAAATTTCATAGCCAAACTACTTTGTTTACTAGGTCAAACTGAGGTCAAAATACTGCTACCTCAAGACCTGCGAATTTCTCCCTTAATTCCCCATTTACAAATTGAACATGCTAAACAATATTTATTATTAAATAATAAAATGTCATACAACAAGGCATACAGCAAATTCTCATATTTCTATTACATCTTCTCCTGTCTAAAATTTGGCAGCATAACTGCTACATTCCTTCTGTAGAAAGTAACTGATCTTGTACCGATTCGGTAATTCCCGTAGGAGCTACCATTCTACGTAAGTACCCAGGAAAGACTGGATGAACCGGCTAGGTCCACTCACTTCCAGCCTCCTTAGACAGCACCTACGTACACAGTACGTATCAGTTCCTTTCTTTGTCCTTGCTCTGTTGCCAGAATTTCGGCAGCCTAACGGCGTCTCTTAAAATTTCCAGATTTTATTTTGACCGAACCTCCCCTGTAATGTTATATATGGGAATGAGATTCGGGGGAGTCTCAGTAGTAATAATCATAACAATATATGTAATGCAGAGTGACGGTGCTTGCTTGTGATTGTGTATAGATAAGTATGCTGCGTGCTTCTATATTCAATAACATATGATTATAGCATTGTAATAGAGCTTCAAGCATAACATATAAGACAACAATCCAACCAAACAATAGCACAACAAATCACAAAGACATTACATAAGAGCTAGGATTAGTTACTACCTCAAAAGCAGAACTCCAGAACTTCTATACTGCTTCCAACTCCACCAGAACTTCCTTTCTTTCTTTCTCCTTCTCTCTCTTCTTTCTCTCTCTTTTCTTGCCAAAAATGTGGGATGCATAAAATGGGAGGGGAAGGGGGTATTTATAGCTTTAATGGATGGCATTTCTGTAATTTTGAAGCCATCTGAACATGTGGTCCTGGTTTTTCCTGGATTTTCCTATTTTTCTTTATTCCTTTTTACTGCATCATGCATGACATCATCCAGGACACCTCACCGGGACACCTCATCGCCACATTCTTCACATGTCACAATTCCTGGACACCTCATCAGCTGACTCAGTAGTTCAGTCCAATCCAGTACCGGTCCAGAGTCTTGCACCGTAATACGTGTCCTCAACTTTTCTTCTGCCTCTAAGGTTGCGCCATGTGGCACCTGGAAGGGACCTTTCACGCCTTCCAATGCTATCCAGATAAGTCCCATACTTTATCTGATCACCTCCTCGGTTATCGTGCCGACCGAGTAACTTTACTTTATTGAAACAGCATTAAAATAGTATTTTAATGCCACTTTTTCCCACATACTTCATGGGCTACGTTTTTGGGCTCTGGGAATGTTGTCCTGGATCCTGATCAAGCTCAAGTACTCTGATGGCTCGATTCCCAAGAAACATCCCTCGGCAAATTACCAAAATACCCCTGGGTGCCCTTTCTTGCACTATTTTAACCTTAAGGGTAAAATCATCATTTCACACCCTTCTGTACTCTGTCAGGGAATATACTGACTCTAAGTAACTTTATCTGTATGTGCCCTAGCTTCTGGGCCTGTCCAGAATGACCAAAATGCCCTCATTCATCTACTACCCCTTTAGTACAACACAGGGGCATTTTCGTAATTTCGTACTTTTTCGGGGTTCTACCAGACACTGGCCCACCTATCAGTCCAAGGGTCTTACTGGGCCTTGTTGGCGCCATTATTGGGCCTTTCATAGTCCATTACCTTCATGGCACGCATTACGAGGAATCTCCCCCGTTAATGTTTATTGAATATTTAATCTATTTTTCACCGTTTATACACATATCCGGACACCGGCTCCTTCTGTCCGATACACTGGCCTGCGGTGTTCAGACATCCCTGTGAGTCATATCAGTCATCTGACTGAGGTCATCCGAACTCATTCAGTCCCTTTTCAAATACCAATAAATCTCCCTATCGGATACCCGGAGGCCTCACACTCCCGTCTGGATTTTCTAATTTGCGAATAACTTTTCCTACAGGCCTCGTATCGGTATTCTGTCAATTTCCCGACATTCGCCCCATAAGGACGTATCATCCTGTATTTTCTCACCTAGATCTGAAATCTAGGATATCCGGTATGATTTTTTATAACTTTTGGACGATCAGTCCATTTCTGGCTATCTGGAGTCTTCAAAAATTCCTGTATTAAGCCAGATTACCGAGCGTCCCTTGCTCTCTCTACCGGTGAAATCTGGGACTGAAATGCTGTCGGACAGTCCAAACCACTTCCGGCCTGACTTTCTTTAATTACACTTTAGCCCCAAGGAACTTTTCTTCTTTTCATTTAAGTCCCTTTTTATTTGGCTAAAATTACACTTAAGGACCCCACCTTTTTGTCCTTAAACTTTCCATAATTCTTTCATACTCATAGAGACCTCGTATGCTCATTTCACAGTTAAGTGAAATGATCAGCATAATTTTCTCTATTTTTTGGCAAAATATGGTACTCATCGGCTACCAGCCCGATCTTTCCCATAATTACGATTTTGTCCCTGCATTTTCTTTCTGGCCTCATTACTCATCTTCTCATCCCTTATCTTAAGTTCTAGAAATTCTCTTTCAATAACTCATCCCTTAAACTCTTCGGGAGTCATCGTTAATTGAAAAGCTCGACAACCCGCCCATATCAGGTTATCTTACACAGGAGCCAGCCCATATCAAGCTTCCTGCAGAATTCCTAGGCTTAAGACTTAGGATATTCCTCACATTCCTCATTTTGAACCTAGGCGAACTGTCCCGATCTCCTAGACCAAAAATTGGGATGTTACATAAGGCAAGCACCTCAAAGCCCAAGCACAAGCCTAAGGTGGCAAAGGACAAGAGTCCACTAAGAGATATAGTTCCTCCTGTATGAACACTACAGACTCAGGCATAGTAAATGACTCACCGAGCCCAGTCAAACAGAGTACTAGACAAGACTCAAAGAGATAGAGACATCTCCTTGCCATGATTTCAAAGGAATCTGAGAACACATACGACAACCTCAACCAAGTGATACAGTAAGCTATTCACTCTCCTGGTGTTTTCTCTGACCAAAGGGTCAAGTAGACTACAAGGAGAAGAACTAAGTCTTCTCAAGGTATTTTTGGGTCCCTATCTCTGTCTCCTTCTGCTGATCTTTCTTTCGTTCCTACCCCTCCATCCAACCTTGCTTCTTTGGCCATTCTCTCTAGAAATTTAGATAAGGGGTAGATAAGGGGAAGCTTAAAGCTGAGTATGCTCATAGGGACTTTTGTCCTATCGCTATGGTTGATCAGGATTATTTGAAATACAATGATAAGACCCAATTAGATCTGACCAACCCTATGAAGCATTATGAGAAATGGCTAGGAATTAACCTTTCATATTTTACTGAAGTGATTATAATATTTTACTATAATATAAAGGTTTTGATTAGGCTAGTGATGATGGAGAATTGGAGAGTAGTCACCTGACTATAGAATTGAGGAGGAGAAAGATTAGATTATACTCAAATATTATCAATTTGCTGTTAAAAACTACAGAACATGAGAAGAGCCTGATTTGTCTATGAGGGAAATTTATAAGATTCTTATGCTAGAGGACAATTTCTCGAGAGACCTCAAGTTTGTACCAAAAGACATAAGTGATTTTTATAGGATAATCTACTATATCTACTGGAGTATGGTCAACAAATCTGACAGCTTCATATATATGACTCAGGAGCATTACACCTTGTTAGCCAGAATATAAGTGAGGAGAAGATCAATATGGGAGCTCTGATCTATAGTGAGATGAGAAACTTCTACTTTTCCAAGTCCATGGCTACTCCAATCCCCTACCCTTAGCTGGTCTCCTTCTCCCTTTAGTGCAACAATATCGATTATCTGGAGAAGGGAGAGAAGGAAGTCAAGGTACCTAGGTTTAGTCTAGAACAAATCTATAGGATGAGAATTTCTCTACCATTGACTGCTAGAGGAAAGAAACCACAAAAAGGGAAGCAGCCAATTCAACCTGACGAAGTCCAATCCTTTGCTGCTCCTTCATTTGTCCAAACTGTTGTCCAACACTTGTACAGCAACAACTCAAGAGTTTAGGAGAGAATTTGATGGCTCAAGTTCAAGAAAGCATGCAATCTTCTGTTCATAATTTCTCTCAGATGATAAATGAATTTGGACACTCTTTGGAACACAAGATTATCTCTGAGGTTGCAAAAGGTAATAAAGTTAACAAGGATCAAGTGTTTATTCTTCTAAAGATCATTGATCTATAGAGGCAAGCAATCAAGTTCCTAGGACAAGAAGTGACTGATTTGAAGAATTCAATTGCCAAAACCAATACAGTTTTTGCTGTAGATGAACTTCTAGTCATACCTCCTCTTTCTCCACTTGACTCTACACCCATTCCCTCTAATCCATCTACTTCTCAGCCTACAACCCACTTTGTCCTTGATTTTCTCTTTTAATGATGACAAAAAGAGGAAGAAGTGAACTGAATGTTATGGTCAATTTTTTTTAACTAATGCTCAATCTTTCTTTTGAATTAACAATAGTTTAAATTTCAATGAAATTGAGTTATGCATTGTCTAGTTACTGTAATTGCATACTGTCATTTTGATTTTATATCATTTGGTCATTTCAAGTGATTTCAATTACACTATCTTTCTCATAATATAAATTGTGTTTTGCCATTATCAAAAAGAAAAAAATGTTAGATTTCAATATTTTGATGATGACAAATAATTTTCAAATAACTATTTTGAATAAGTTTATTTTTCTACAAGCTTATCGATAAGTGCATTGATCGATAAGCTCTTCAATAAGTAAGAAAGAAAATATGTTAAGAAAATCTGATTTATGAAAGGCATTTCTCGAAGTCTTATTCGATAAGGATACTTATTGATAAAGATTTCGATAAATAAATTTAAATTTAGCTTATAAAAACTTTGAGTCACTGTTTTAGAACTGGAATCTTTTGATGACTTATTCGATAAGGGTATTTATCGAAGAAGCCTTCGATAAGTGAATCATAGACTCAATTTATAAAACTATTCTTAAAAGGAACTTATATAAGGATTAATCGATAATGATATTTATCTATTAAGGCTTCGATAAATGAAGTCAATAGTTTAGTTTGTCTCTGACTTCAAAAGGACTTATCGATAAGGTATTTGATAAATATAGAGATTTTGACTATAAGTGATTTTCAACCCTCATTTATCGGAGTATTAATCGATAAGGTATTTTATAAATAAAGAAAACTTTTATTTTATCAAGAGCACTAAACTGATAAATGATTTTAAATATGATTTGCTTGTTTTGACAAGATAGTAATGATTTTCTTCTCAAATGATTTATGAAAACTTGGGTTACAAATCTTATAAGATCAAAATCGAAGAAAGAAAGTTTTTTAAAGTCTGTTCATTATTCTTAAAGCATTTATCGATAAGATATTCAATAAATGAAGACAAATTGTTATGAAAATGGTTTCAAGTTTCATTTGTCGAAGTATTAATCGATAAAGGCATTTACTGATAAAGACTTCAAAAAGACATAAGCCGAAAACTTAGTTTATGAAATTTTGTGAAGTATATTTACATTTGTTGAAGATTTATTGATAAGCACTTCGATAAATTGGATATTCTAAAAAAATTTGAAATAAAAAAGAACTTATGTTATTTTTTAAAAAGTAATTTTTTAATTAGGCTATTTATCAAAGTCCTTTTCGATAAAATCTATTTTCAATAAACACTTCAATCAATGAGAAAAAAATTGAGTCTCTAGATTATGAATTTAATAAAGATTTAACCAATGACTCTTTGAATGATCTTAATAAGCTTATGACTTGCTTTGCTTTGATAAATGATCATATGAATCCTTATTTTCAAATATATTACATGGTTTGAGAAAATATTAAACATCAAATAAAGTTTGAAAGTCTGTTCTTCAGACATTTATCGATAACTTATTCGATAAACCTATTTATCGAAGAACACTTCGATAAATTGGTTATTGTAAAATATTTTGAAATGAAGTTTGAATTATTGATAACACTGAATGTCTATGTTATAAAAATGATATTTTTTTAAGAGTTATTTGATAAGTTTGTTTATAGAAGTACTATTCGATAAATCTAAAACTATTTCAGTACAATTCATTTGAGATTTATCGAAGTCTTTTTAAAAAAAAATATCTTTTCGATAAACACTTCAATAAATTGAACTGATTTTTGAAAATATTTTTAAACCAGACTTTGACAGAATTTAATGTTTCAATCTAAATCATTTGAAAACAATTGCTATATATTTATACTGTTAATATATCTTTTTCTGAAACATATTTCCAAATTATTTTCACGCATAAAGAAGATCAAACAAAGAATATCATAAAAAGTGAAATCCATCATACTGCATACATCAACAATAACGAGTATATTTTTTCAACGGCTACTCCAACGGCTATCTAACGGATTTATGAAGAACTCAAATATAAAAGAAGAAGAAGTTTGAGAGAGAAAGCTAACGATACCAGGAAATAGAAAGAGCCAAGAAAAAAGAGAGAGATGATGAACAATGCATTACGATGATAAACAATCTTAGTTACTATAGTATCTCTGTTTCACTTTGTTTATCATTCTCTTAACCGAGCATATTATATTCTTTGAGAGAGAAACCTATGGGTTTGTACTTCAGTGATTATCACAATACCTCTACTAAGAGAGCGTTGTTTCCTAAGAATGTGGGTCTCTTAAGAGAAATATTACTTTACAGGTTGTAAGAGGTAGTAAGAAAGATTCTCACGATTGATACCTTACAGATTGTAAGGGGAGTGAGAGGGATTCTTACATTGATGTACTGAGGAACCAAGAGCCTAGCTAATATTAGAAGATAGTGGAACACTCAGAGGAGCTCTGAGGACTAGAAGTAGACCAAGTGGTAGGACTAAACCAGTATAAACTATCGGTGTTCATCATCTTCTTATCTGCTTCCTTCGAATTTCTAAAACCGGTGATATTTTTATTAAGTTAATCTTTTGATTTCATTCAAAGTTTTTAAATCATTAAAATCAATCATTTCACCCCCTCTTGGGTGAGACAATCATTCAAACACTTTTTTTCTACATGTATGACATCTAGACTATGTTTAATTTTAAAACTCCGCAATATGGAAGATCAACGAAGATTGATGTTCTCTTTTTCCATATATTCCTTTCAACTACCTTCTTCTTAGTATTTTTACCCAAGATAACATGAGCCATTAAATGCCTTTATCAACTTAAGGTAAAATTTCTTCAAATCCTCCTAAACTTACGGTAAAATTTCTTCAAACACATCAACACCTTCCTCCTAAAATTTCTTCAAATCCTCAATCAAATGTGCCAAGTACACATTGATATCGTTTCCCGACTATTTTGGCCCCGGATCATAAAAAACAACATGATATAATTTTGTTTCATACACAACGAGGGATGCAAGTTGTAAATCACAATGAAAACTGGCCAAGCACTATGTGTGCTATTGAGATTACTATACGGATTGATTCCATTCGTACATAGCCTAAGCTAAAGATTTCTGGGCTCATCAGAAAAAATTTTAATCTCTTGTCTTCCATTGAGGATAATAAGCTAGGTGACAAAGTTATCCATCGTTTATTTTTCCATTAGAATGCTATCTCAAGTTCTATGCCTCTGTGGGTTAGCAAAAAAAAATGCTTAAACCATAATATTATTAGAAGATATCATAGCACCTTCAAATGAGAGTCTTTGGACATCTTATCACAATCACCACCATCTTATTCAACCATTCATACTCATTTATGTACATTATGTAGTCGTTATAACACACATGTATCTTCTTATAAGAAAATCTATCAGACACAACATTTTCTTCACCTCGTATATTTCTTTTGAAAGTGTATTACTTAGAGGAAGCGCATCACTCAACAACTCGAGCAATTACGGAAAACAACGGCAACATTAATGACGAGCACCAAAAATTGCACTTCGTACACATCTGTGGCGGTGGGGCAAACAAACAGGACCACCACTGCTGTAAAAAAGTGAAAGTAAAACTATAATCACGATGTATTTTTTAACTTCCGAATAAAACTATAATCACGATGTATTTTTTAACTTCCGAATGACTTTTCAGGGCGGTTTATGTAAAACCACAAAAAGTATTTTCCACGACCTTTATAAAAAACACTGTGATACTATGTTTGTCTAACTGAGTTTTTTTTTAATTGGTTGGACTTCTTTGCTTGGCATCTTTAAGTGTTAGGATCGGAGGGAGTATTAATTTAGACAAGATGGTAGCCTCGTCATCCAACATCATTGATCAAGATTTCTAGTCTGTAGTTCATCTTTTTAATCCATTAATTTCTACTATTATTGATAATCAAACTTTTCTAAAAATTAGGAGTAGTTTTCCTTTGAGTAGTTTTGCCAAATAAGTTTAGCCGTCTATTTGATTACCATATCTTTTGAATGGGTTGCATTGAATAAATAGCATCACAAAATGCATTAAATATGAAAAAAAATGTAGAACTTTCCAAATATACCCTCGTTAAAAATCAATACTACATTAATATTAATAATAATGAATTAATTTCTTACAAAATTTAATTATATAGCAAGGTATAATAAGGAGGAAATATTAAATACTATAGATATTATCAAACTAGACTTTATATATATTTTAAATTGGATAAAACTGGTCAAATTTATAAGTGAATTTACAACTGAAAATATATATTTTAACAACTAACAATAACAAATAATTAGTGCTCATATAAAAGCTTATAAATCATAATTTTAATAATGATCAATAGCAAAATAACAAATATAGGTATGAAAATTTACATATCTTAATTTACATTATAAGAGTTAATACAAACTTTTACAAGTATTTGTAGGTTAATTTATAATTATATATATACATTTTAACAACTAACAATAATAAAATAATAAACGTCCATAAGAAAATTTCAAAATCCAAATTTACATTATAGGAGCTTATACAAAAGTTTACAAGCTTTTATATAGGTAAATTTAAAAGTGTACATATAATTTTTAATAACTAACAATAGTAAAATAAGAAGGATAGTTGGAGAACTTGACTTAATGGATATATAAATAATTTGACTTAAATTTTATCCTTTTAAATCAAGCTAATATGACAGAAATACTTATATTATAAACCTGAAGAGTATTTCTCTGGTTCTTATAAGGCACATCTAACCACTTTATTAGAATTAAGAAAATGAGATTAAGACATTAAATTTCTAGATTAGAATGGAGGGGCATCTCAACCCCTAGAAAACTAATTCTTTTGGGACTCAATTCTCATGTTTTTCTTGAATATTTTATCTTTGCTTGAGAAGAAGACATGGAAACTGTGACTAAAAGAGTTGATGTAGCAGACCTTATATCTAACCAAGAGTAAGCAATAATAGGAATTGAGACTGTTTTATTATCTCAATGCATCTAATGTTATGCTAATAATTGGTTTTTGTTTTTTATTTGCTATAAACAGTTAAAAAGAACACCTAAATGCTACATTGTAAAAATTATTTACCGAAACGTACAGAATGAATTTGAATATGTGAGAATGTCATTTTCACCCAAAACAATTTATTGATGGGACATTTTTAAAAATAAATAAATAAATTTTCTCTTTCCTATTTTTATGGGTCCGACTTTGAATCTTTCTCTATTTTTTTTTCAAATTCAGTTTCACTCCTTCAGTATTCATCTCAATTCATTTTTCTCTCCTACCAGGTAAAGATTTGTATAACAATTGCATTTAAGTATTAAAAAAAATTATATGTGTGGAGTTTAAATACATATATTGCAGACTAAAAGAATACTATTTTAATCTCTATTATAAGATACTTTCAACTATTTTATTATAATTGAGAAAATGTAGTTAAGTTATTAAATTTGTTGGAGAATAAAAAAAAATTAACCCTTAGTTAAAACCATAAATTACATATTGATAAATGAAAATGGAAAATTGTATCGAACTTAAAAAATATGAACAATCTTCAAAAATATAATTAATGCCCCACTACCCTGAGTTGAGATGATTATAATAAACACCACTCAATCTTTCTAAAAAGTTGTTTATAATAAAGATCGGAGTGATATATAAAAAGGGCGACAATGAAGTAGTTTTTTTTTTAATTAAATTTCAGAAATTTCAGGCTTCAGGATTATCATCTGGCATCCCCAATCGTTCATGCTTTTATGTATTTTGTATTATTCTGCTGTTTAAATCAACGCCAAGATAAGCGGAGTGCACAGAAAATGGTAGAAGTTTTGAGACATTAATGAAAAGTCAAATAAATGTTCATATTCTCAATCCCCACTTTGTCATAGATTTTCTTCTTTTCTTGTATGTTTTTCAATGGTTCTACAGATACTTTAGGAATAATATATTCTTATCACCGCAATATTAGCACCAAACTCCAAACTCTTAATCATTTAATCAGAAACAGAGAAGAATGGATCCTACCAAAAGGGGAGACCGACATTCCTTCTGATTAAAGTTGCTTCATTGATCGTTTTCCTTCCTACTTGACTTAAGAAATGTTTCTTTGGCTAAGTCGGTTGAATTAGTAGGTGATTATATTTTGTATATATTACCCCCTCACGTTCTTAATATAATAGTTAATTAGATAATAAATTTAATTTTAAATATAAGATATTAGTTCACTTTATCTAGTAAATTTATAATTTTTTTAAAAAAATATCTCTATTGATTATACACAAATTAGTCATAATAAAATATAATATTTTTAAAAAAATTAAATAATATTTGTTACAAATAACTAACAAACTAATTTAGTTAATATATCAAATTAGTTATGCAACTCTTATATTAAGGATCAGATGAATATTAGTTAATAAAAATTTTGAGAAATGTAAATTTCTCAAAATAATGTTAATTAACTATGTATTTTTATAGTCATTATTAGATAATATTTGTTCCTTACTTTTTTGAAGAATAAAAATTTTAAATTACTCCATCCGATTTTATATATAAGAAATTTATTTTAGGTTGATCTCTTCCTATTTATAAGAAATACTAATAGCTTCTCTAAAATTTTAGTATCATTTTTAATTATTGTTCACATACCTTGTTTCAGTGCTTATTACAGTGATAAGCACCATAGTACTTATCGTTATAGTGCTATCTATACCGTTCAAATACTATTTCAATGATTTAAATTTAAAATTTTTAAATAATAAAATCAATTTTAAAAAATTGACGGAGATTATCTTAATTTTAATTTTTGTAATTATTAAAATATTATTTTTAAACGTGGACTATCCAAATTAGATGTATACGGTCCAGATCTACACCAAAACTTAATCCCATTAATTATTGGTAAGTTGTATTATATTAAATATCCTATTTGCTCACCCTCTCCTAAATAAATGGGTTTAAAATTGAGGAATGAAGGCGATGACGTGTAGAATTGGTGTTTGAATTGAACACCTTTGTTCTAAATGTTTTCGCGATTACACACAATGTCACACAAACTAATATGTTGTTTTCCTTTAAAAAAAAAAAAAAGAAACGATGTGCATCTTAGGATCTCACAATCACACATAAGATAAGAACACCTAACTCTCACATATCTTGAAGGCGTTGACAATTTTGAAAGTGATGACGTGTCCTTTTTAACTTTCATCAACATATACACTAACACCGCCAACATTTATTACACAACACTTGCCCACAATTTGTACGTTACTTATGCCTCGTGACTCGTGAGTTTCTCATTTCTAGTTGGCATTGTGTATAGATTAACTTAATATAATCTCTTTCAGATTTAGGGGTTCATTTTTATTTATAAATCCATCGTGAATGAATTTTTACAACATTCAATCAAGTTATGCTAAATCCTTTAGTGTAGAGGTGAAAATAGGACAAAGATCTATGACCTAATTTGACTCGTTTAAAAATATAAATTTAGGTCTGTTTTATTTAACAGGCCAAGTAAGGCCTAAATTTTTTTAGAAGTCTATTAATTCTACCAAACTAACTTCTATTTTACTTGTTTTTTATGCGGTATGTTTTTAGCCTGTTTAAAAACTTAAATTTATTTTCTAGCAAAAATCTGTTTGAAGCTTAGGCTTGTTAGCCTGTCTAAAGGTTTTAAAAATACATACATTTCTAACATGCTTCAAGCTAGCCAAGCTTTTGTATGTACCATACGTAGACTAAAATAAATTTGTGATAAGTTCTCAAACCAACTTATTATAATACAATCCTAGTCTATTAAGAGTAAGGTTTAGTTTGACTTAACATGTTTTCATTGTAATTGTAACGAAGTAGGATGAGCGGTCCAATAAATAAAAAAAAGTCTCTCTAAATCATAAATATTTGTAAAGAGTGGTGTAAATTTCAATCACGATGAGATTGCTGATCTTTAAATTGCTATCTTGATCAGTCCAAACGCTACTCTAAATTATAGATATTTATAGAGGGCGGCTTGAATTTCAGGAGGTTAGTCCCTTATATGGCTAGGGTGTGATAAGCAGGTGTATCAATTTAAGGAAGAATGTGAAGGGATTTGGTATGAACATTGAACAAGATATCTCTTGATTGGGAGTAGTGCTTAACAAAGTCGGCATTTTTTAGAAGAGACAGTTGGGCTTTGAGATATGAGAGTATGAAGATGCCGTCCAAATGCTTTGAACCTTTTAAGGAGTTGACGTGAACATTGCAGATTTTGTGGAACAACTTCTCAACTCCGTTCTTTGCGAAGTCAAAAACACACAAATATATATTTGCCTATCTGTGATGGAATATGCCGTATACTTATATCTAATATTGTTAGACTTGGATCCGCTCTTGATAGACTGGATTATATTGTTCAGGATACTAAGATGTAATTACTGACAATTGAGAAATATTGAATATCATGTTAAGTGTTGATCCACCTATTTTAATATATGATATAATAAAAAGTTAATCTTAATTCTAAATATAAGATCTATTTTTTATATATATCAATTTTTTTTTAAATTACTCTTATTAATATTCCCTCAGTAATCATCAAATAAAAAAAGGATAGAGGGAGTTAAGGAAGATAATTAGAGTATTTTAAAAAATATATCATATTAACTAACTTAACTGAATTCCTTAATTTAATTAAATTAGTTAAATAAATATTATATTAAAAATTGAAGAAGTATTATTTTCACCGTCTTTATTAGTTTATTCACTAAATTTGAATTTTTATTTTTTCCTAAATATTATGTTTATTCTAAATCTTAAGATATACTCTTCTAACTTTTAATATATGTCGTAATTGAGAAGTTAATTTTAGTCTTAAATATAAAATATATTTTTTATATTTATCATTTTTTCTCAAATTACCGTATTGGTACTCCCTTGATAATAATCAAGCAAAAAATGAGGAATTAATGAAATTGATTAGGGTATTTTAGAAAAAAAAATAAGTCATATTAATTAATTTTTTTAATCTAATCAAATTAATTAAATATTTCTTACATTAAAGACCGTATGAGTAATTATTACTTGTTTCCAATATATATAATACTCTACAAGCATAAATAGCATTAAAATGGAGATAGTTAAGATTTAAAATAGCGTATTCTTTTAATCTTATTTATAAGTCACTTTCAGTATATTTTGTTAGAATAAAAAAAAATTAAACCTTATTAACGATATCTTAAAATATAATAACATTTCAAATTCAACTTTATTCTTATTTAATATATATAGATTTTCTAAAAAATAATAATATACAAAATAATAAATGAAAAATAAAATTATATTTTTATATAAAAAAAATTAATGATGTGACTTATTCATATTATTAAAAAAATATTTTTTTCTCTAACTTATAAATAAGATCAGAAAATAAGGAACATGGAGGATAAAACTAAAAATATCTTACATATTACGTTTTTTTGTTTTCCCTTGGCTGCTTTTCCCATTGTTATACAAGGTTCAATGGGAACCAAATAAAACAACACGCAATCCAGTCATGTTTTCCATGGATAAGAATAGATAGATAGGATTACATTTGATCTTAGCCACAAGGCCGAGAAAAATACAGTAGTTCAAGATTTTAATAGGGTGTGTGTTATAATTAAAGATGAGATATTAGTACAACATATCTGGCCAAAAAAAATAGTGCTACATGCAGCGAAATTTTAAATAATATATGAATAATATTAGCTTCGTTATTTAACATAAGAATTAGTTAAAATTTTTAAATAAAATAAAAAAATTAAATAAATTAGTTAGTTATAATTAATATAAGAGTTAGTTGATTAATTTAGACAGATTAAAAAGTATATAATAAATTTATTTTAAGAGTTGGATTTAGTCATAATTAAATTATTTATTTAATTTTTATAATTTATCTAAAAAATATATTAACTCTTATATTAAAGAACGGTGAGAGTAAATTTTATAAATACCTAATAGTTAAGACATTCTTATTACGTAACAATAAAACCTGATATAATTAATAGATAATTAAATTATTTAAACATAATGTCTTAGATGAACTCTACTAAAAATAAACAAGACATTCTTGTTTTTTTTTAAGATAAATGTTTAGGTGAGTTAGATACTAGTTAGTCAGCAAGGTCAGGCGTCTAATATTTATAACGATATTCGTCGTCCACTAATAAACTCATCATATTTATAATAAAATTTAAACTCAAAATTTATAAAAATTATAAATTAATTTTTTATTAACGGGATCAACTAATATTATTACTATACTTAGTAGTTTAAACATGTGATTTTTATAAATTATTTTTTGGATTAGTGGAAGTGAACATGTTATGTGAGGTTGATTCCTTGCTCATGTGATAAGGACGGGGTGGCTTCCACGTTACCAAGAAAAAGAAAATCGTATTTCATTCCCGGTGACGCTTGTTTTCTTTCAAAATGGTCGCCCCTCTTTGACCATTTCATCTTCTGGACTCTTCCGCTTTCATACTGTGCAAGTCATCTCTCTTATTTATTCTAACTTAATTTTAAATTTTCTTTTTGTTTTCAAGAAAAACAGAAGATATTTTTCTTCAGTTAATTTGCTTCCCTACTAAACTATAAATAATTACCTAAATTAACAGATACAAACTTTTGTTTTTGCAGCTATATTAGAATTTTCTTGTAGTTATAACTTAAAAACCGTATTATCTACTGTAAAACAAAATCAAAAAGTACCCCCCATTCTAGAAAATAGAAAGTAATATTAAAAAAAGAGAAATTAATCTCTTCATTGTTATAATTTTATCTTGACTGGAATTTAATTTTTAAACTTTAAATTGGTACTACTCAATAATTATAATTTTAATTTAGTTATAATTTAATTTTTAAATTTTAACTTTAGAATTACTTAGTTCCTATAGATTTTATTTTTTAAAATTTTAGTACCTAAGTTTAATATTTTATTTTTTACTCTATCCACTCCTTTTTATAAGATACAATTTTTTAATAGACATATTTCTTTTTATAAAATATACTATGGAGATATCTAAGCATTTAATATTTTTTTTTTTAACCTAAATTAATTATATCTCTCTCTTTGTTATAAATATTATTATATATGTGGATGTCCATACAACTTCTACCTCTTGGGATTTCTCTTAGGATTCTTTCTTCTCTTTATGTCATAAACCTATAACTTCCTCAATGAATGACTTGAGAGGAGTTTCTTGTTGTTAATGACATTTTATTTATCTTTATTCCTTTGTAACCTTATGTTTAGTCTTTAATGGTTGTGGCCTATAAATAGTGGCCATGTAAAAGGCATTTGTACAATTGATCATACAACCATATAAGGAATACTCCCTTGCCTCTTATTTCAATCTCTTGCCTTGTTATTTCTTCTGCTCTTTAACTTTATCATCTTCTCTTATTTTATAATACGTTATCAGCACGACATTGTTATGAAAAATTTAAGGTATAAACTTCTTGTCAATTCATATATTATTATACTCAATTATATACAAATGTTATTAGTTTTCTCTTTATCTAATTATCATATATATTTTCTTTTCTTTATCATATGTTATGTTAATATATTTTAGGAGTATATAATATTTTCCTTTATCCTATTACACGATTTTTCTCTTACCTAATTATTATGGGTAAATTTTATTTTCTATACATTTGTTATATATTTTACTGTTATTTATTATGTTATTCTTTTATATTCATTTTAATTTTTGTTGTTAGATTATATATATGTGTGTGTATGGATTATCTTTATTATATTTTATTTTTATATAAAATATTATGTTATTTTTTTTCTTCTTTTGATATATTATTATGACTGATTCTTTATTTATATGGGTGTATTTTATTGTTTACATTTCCAATTCCCTTCCTATATGTTGTTTACATTTTCAATTCTCCTCCCCATATATTTATTAAATTACTTATACTATGTTACTATTTATATATTAGATTTATATTATTTTTAATTCTATGTATTGTAACATATTATTTATATTGTTTATATTTATACATATTTCTTTATGTTATTTAATTTATTTTGTTACATTTATTTATTTTATTTATTTATGTTTATTTAATTTATATTATTTATTTTATTTATGTTGTTTCTATTGTAGCATTATTTTCTCTGTATTATTTATGTTGTTCCAATTATATATTATTTTGTATTATTTATTTAATTGCTTAAGTGTTACTATATATCTATATTATATTTATTTATTTATTTATGCCGTTTATATTTTGTTACTTTTATTGAATTTATATTTGTTTTGAATATATAATGATTATTTAATTTATGTTTTTATTATCATATTTTTTTTAATTAGTTTTATCATAATTCTAATTGTTATTATTATTATTTTAGTTTGATCCATGGCTAATCTTATCAAACTCGAGTTTACCACTCTTGATATCTCGGGAAAAAATTATCTGTCTTGGGTTTTAGATACTTAAATCCACCTAGATGCCAAAGGTCTAGGGAATACTATTTTATCTGAAAATGAAGCAAGCAGTCAAGACAAGGCTAAGGCCATGATTTTTCTTCGCCACCATTTACATGAAGGGCTAAAAGCTAAATACCTAACGGTGAAAGATCCGTTAAAGTTGTGGAATAATTTAAAAGAACGATATGATCACCAAAAGACGGTAATTTTGCCCAAAGCTCATTATGAATGGTTGCATTTGAGGTTACAAGATTTTAAATCTGTATCTGAATATAATTCAGTATTTTTTAAAATAAGTTCTCAGTTAAAATTGTGTGGTGAGAAAATAACAGATGGGGACTTATTAGAAAAAGCTTTTTCAACCTTTCATGCTTCAAATGTACTTTTGCAGCAGCAATACCGTGAGAAAGGTTTTAAAAAGTATTTTGAACTAATCTCATATCTTCTTGTGGCTGAACAAAATAATGAACTGTTGATGAAAAATTATGAGATCCGTTCCACTGGATCAGCTCCATTCCCTAAAGCGAATACGACTGAACGTACTAATTTTCAAGCTTATGGTTGTGGTCGCGATCGTGGTCGTGGTCGTGACCGTGGCTGTGGCCATATTAGGGGATGTGGCAATTACCTTCATCATGGTGGGGAGAGTAATTATAATCCGAATACCCACCAAAAGAAGAAATATAATGAAGGGAAAAAAAAGACAAGAGTGGTCCCTAAAAAATTGTGAAAAATCTATGTTATAGATGTGGGATGAAGGGGTACTGGTCCCGTACCTATCGTACGCCTGAACATCTAGCAAAGTTTTATCAAGCCTGCATAAAAAAGAATTCAAAGAACATGGAAGCAAATATGATTTTTCAAGATGATGATGTTAAGGCAAATTTTGCATACAAAAATAATGATACCAATGAGCTAGATGATGGCGTTGATGCTATGGCACATTTAGACGTGGCTAATTTCTTTGAGAATTATGATTAGACAAACAAATTTGCAGAAAAAGAATAAGATTAATGTAGTTTATGTTTTATTTATATTTTATCCTAATTTAGTTTATGCTTTATGCTTTATTTATGTTTTGTTATAAAAATAAAGAAAATGAAAGAGAGATTTAGAATGAGAGAAATGAGAATGACAAGAGAGAATTAGAGAGAAAGAGGGAGTGATTCTCATTCTTATTGTTATCCTCAAATGTGTGTACATCATTCTCTATTTATAGGACACCAATATTGAAGACTAATCCTAAAGAGTTACAAGTACATAAAGAAGAAAATTAAACAATATAATTATACAATTAGATGTTATAGAGAATGAATATTATAGACCTTTTAATTTGGGAGTTATAAGCTATAATATCATTCAATATGAGATGGAATTCTAAGAGACTATGAACATCCACACAATATAATATTTATAACACTTCTCCTTGATGTTCATAGATAAATATTGTGCCTCATTAAAATCTTATTAGAAAAAATCCTGTGGGACAAAAACCTAGTGAAGAAAAAAAAGTATACAATATATATTAAAGCTGCCTCATTAAAAATTTTACCAGAAAAATCCAGTGGAATAAAACCTTGGTTAAAGAAAAAAATGAGTACATCATGATTTTTACTCTCCCTGATGATAATATCACATTTATCTCTCATTATGACAACATCAATTTTATTCTCCTTGATCACTATCCCTCATTTTATATGAATGAAATGCACTAGTTTCTCAAGTAGATTATTTCAATATTTTTTGAGCATATATTCCTTTTATCCGAACTATGCATAATGCATTATCATATTTTCAAAGTATATTCCACCAACATATATTCTGGATATATTGAAATATCAACATACTTTTCATCTGTCTTATACACTCAAATATCAATTTCATTATCCATTTGTGTACCTGTAAGAACTTAATTTTTTCAATAAGATTAAAACATGCAACACCAATACAATAAATAAATAATATAATTGAATAAATATATAGGACTTCTGGCCTATTAAATTTAATATATTTTTATAAACAATAAATATTATAAAATTATTGGGTATTTAACTCTAGACATTTCCTTTATACGCTTCAGGCATTTTAAATCCTTAAAATATTATCATGTAAATTTTACTATTTAGTGAGCTATATGCATATGTTATAACAATATATATTAGATTCATATTTTATTTTCTTATACTATCAATCTAGTAATATATGCAAAAATTATTACCTCTACCACAGAATAATATTTTTTATCATAATCATCACTAACTTTTGTGAAAATTTTTATTTTCACATAAATATTTTCATACTTTATATTTTAGATGTTTAGACTGCAGATCCATAATTTTTGCATATTGAAATAATATAATTATAGCGTCTTTGCCCTTTTACTTTTCATTTTGGCCAAACATTTTTCTGTCTACTTTATATGACAGATCAACATACAAGATCCTCATTTAACGATATTATTATCAAAACTGTTGTCGACAACTTTATATTTTTGTTCTATTTTTCCTTTTGTGACATAACTTCTTGAGCTCTATTTATTATATTTCAGGTACCTGGATCTCTGTTAAGGCTCTTGTAAGTAGTTATATCTTGATACTCTTTTGGAGTATCTACCTCCTTAATATGATCATCTTAATTACATGCTCCAATATTTTTAATATTATATTTGGAATCAATTAGCATTTCATGCTTCAAACATGTCTCACTTTAATTTATACTAATTAAAGTATTTTTAGCTGAAATATGAGATTTGATAACCCTTATTTAGGTCCATAATCATATCTGGCAGATATTTTATAATATTTTATGAATGCAATATTTTATGAACTTCTAGTTCATACTACTATATTTGAGGATCTTGCATTTGATAGTAATAATGTATTTCTTATGTTCTTCTTTCCAGCTACTCAATTTCTCTCCCTCATGTTGAGAGAACTTTGTCAAATAACAATCAACTAATCATGTGGTATAAGTCTCCTAAATCCATTTGTTTCTTTTAGAAATATCATTTTGTTTCATTTAGAGACCAACAAGAAGAAGGATGTTCTTACTCAACATTTATCTCAACTTTCTTTTAATAACCATCTATGTGCGTTGTGGTGGATCAATAAAAATAAGCATTGCACATTCAAAAATATCTGACTCCTGACCAAAAAGCCAATTTTATTTGGAGAATTTTATTGGCTTGATATGTATATGTGCCATAACATATCAAATCAAATATGCCAACACTGAAATAGAAATCTTATTCTCATAAGCATTAATCTAGTTACTTATAGAGGTATTAATAAATGATTCTCATATTTTAAAAATTGTGCACTCAACATAATGATTATATTTATTCAAATAATCTTGCAAATTTCTGGTTACAAACTCATAATAATCTCACATGTAACAATCTTATAGATGTATCTATCAAATTTAGTAAATATTTGTATGGCTTACATGCTTCTGAATGGGCCTATATAATATGACTTTGATATATTTTCAGAAATATAGAAATCCATTCCAAAATAATAACTAGTAATATTCTCATGATTAATTTTATTTGAGAACAAGCAACACATATAATTTCTTGAATTTTATAATATGTTGGCTATTTTTGAAGAAACTTCTAGTTCTTCAATGGATGTCAATACATAATTTTTAAAAATTTATTAGATTATATATATGGTCTATTATGATCAAATAAATCATTCCAACAATACATCTGTTTGGATCGGTAAAGTTTTGGTTTACTATATCCAACAATAAACTTTTCAATTTTCATAACATATGACTGATTTACAATCTCAATATGACATCTATTTTTGGGAGATCAATTGAATTTATATGAAGATATAAGGAGAATTTTATCCAATATTTTCTCACACTTATATTTCAACAATCTCCCCTCAAGTGTGAGTTATATAAACATATTTTCTTTTTTCAAGTATTTTACTTGGAAGCTAAATGCTTCCCAACTTATACAATCATGGATTTCAATCCAATTAGGCAATAACTTTCATACCTTTAGAAAACCGAAGCTCTAATGTATATATAAATCATAATTTTTATTATTAATCATCTCGTAAGACAAATATGTCTTAGTTCTTTAGGAACTATTTTAATTTTATTATATAAAATTCTCCAGAAACTATCATACATAATTATAAATATCATATAGTTTTTCATCAATGTATAACTCTATTACTCATTGATAACAAACTTCCATATATTCAAAGTACTATAAGGGATAAAGTAAAATGAAGAAAATAAGATCAAATATATATCATCATTATAATATAAAATAATAAATTGTTATGATATTTATAGCTTTCTTTCAAATTATCCCAACTATTTTAGTATCTATAAATTTATCTATCATAGGTTAATAATTGAGTGACTAATATAATTAATCTAAAAGATTACCAATTCCACATAGAAATATATTAATAGCTAATAGCTCACATAATACATATTTTTTTAAAAAAATTTACTCCACAATTGAGTAAATGAAAGCTAATATAGAGTACCATTGTACATAACATAAAAATACATAAATTTATAAGAAGTTCATACTGTTGGAGATTGTGCCATAGGGGCTAATCATTATCTTATGAACATTGTTGATTTAAGAATTTCTTAATTATGTTATCATATTATTTGCATGTTTACTATGATGACAATCCTTGGATAACTCGTGATCTTATCCTAAATGTCCCTGGTCGGTCATCTATGCGGGAACAGAGATGAAATAAGACCAGTATGACTTTGAAGATATATAGAGATATAAATCAAAGTCATAAGCACATGTAAGAGTACAGGGTGTTGGACCGACCCGCTATGAGAGAGCAGCATGGGTCAAGTCATAAGCTTCTCTCATATACAAGCCATGTTACTATGCCCTTTAACCTGAGATCATCATGGATTTCTACATGACAAATGCTCAGCTTTGACCTAGTCAAAAGTCACTTTTGACCGAGTGATTATAAAGGCTATGCTCGGGTTTAGTGGTTTTTCATGCGGAGGAATGTAAATGGTCAAGATGGAATTTGTCCCTCACATTCGTAGAGAGATATTACTGGGCCCCTCGATGAGTGAGTCTGAGAAATGTATGGCCATACTGGAATGGAAGGGTAGTTCCATTTCTATATTCAGACTACTCAGAGATCGAGAAAGTAACGGTCAGGAACAGGAGGATGACGTTCTCCATGCCTCATCTTTGACCGAAATATCGTGTGACAAAAGGGACGTGATATGGTTGTATGAAAGGTTACATCGTTTATCGATCCTCATATGTTTTGGGTAGTTGTAATGCCTTGCTAGAGACCGCTTACGACTTGTGGGTCAGTATAGTAACTGGGCCACTGCCAACTTCATATGGGCCTCCAGGGTCGCACACAAAATAGCCCAATGCGAGCTATGATGTCCAGATTCATTGAATCTAAGAGATGTCTAAATTCAATGAATAATCTAGGGTGAATATATATTATATATATATATAAATTAGTGTATATATATATTATATATAATATAAGAGATATTTGTAAGATTTAATTTATAAGGATAAATTAAATCTCTATCACTTTTGAATTTGAATTTAAATGGATATGATCTATTTGAATTTGAAATTCAAATTGATAAGATATCTCAAATTTGATTTATGAGAATAAATCAAATATAATTCTGTCTTATCTTTATTTTAAATTAAATAAATAGGTGAATTAAATATGTGGGACGGATTTAATATAAACCGTATTTATTTAATTAGTTTCTTATTAAATTATGCAATATATGATATTGTATTAATTCAGAATTAATATAAGATTAATTCTGAAGCCCGACCCTATTAGAAGCCCGATAGCTTCCTATATTTTTTACATTAGAGGCTAGGGTTCTACACATATCTACACACACATTCAGACGTGAGAAAAGGGGGTAGGGAGAGTGCAAAAGATTTGCAGATAAGAAACTGCCGAAATAGAGACAATGAGGACGGAATCTCTAGAAAGCCCTAGAGGGACAAGAGGCGTTAGCATGTCGTTCGCGATTGGAACGCTGTTCGTGTGGATATCGGTAGAGGAAGCCGATCTGAGCTGTCGACTTCTTGCGATCAACCAGACACGAAGCAAGGTCGCGACCTATTGACACTTAGGTCGCGACCATACGGGCATCTGAACGTCAGAAATCCGAAAAGAGGAGACAGGTCGCGACTTGAAGCTGACGAGGTCGCGACTATAAACTCCAGAGACGTCCGGTCGCGACGAGAAGCAGAGTAGGTCGCGACTAACAACTCCAGAGGCGACAGGTCGCGACTAGAAGTTGAGGAGGTCGCGACTGAAAGTTTCAGAGGCGAGGAGTCGCGACTAGTGGACACTGAGGTCGCGACCAAAGCTCGAATACCGAAGGTAACACTTCTTTCTCCTTGACTTAAACACATTCGGTAGATCCTGGCTGGGAATGAAAAATTTTTTAAAGTTAATTTCCGCTGCGTGTCTTCCAATTCCCTTCACATACCTCAAATTTTCAGAGCGAATTCGTGCTGATAACGTGTTATAAAAATAAAAAAAATGTAAGAGATTTAGATTGAGAGAAATGAGAATGGCAATAGAGAATTAGAGAGAAAGAGGGAGTGATTCTCATTCTTATTATTATCCTCAAATGTATGTACAACATCCTCTATTTATAGGATACCAACATTGAAGATTAATCCTAAAGAGTTACAAGTACATAAAAAAAGAAATTAAACAACATAATTGTACAATTAGAAATTATAGATAATGAATATTAGAGACCTTTTAATTTAGGAGTTATAAGCTATAATGCCATTTAATATGAGATTGAATCCTAAGAGACTATGAACATCCACACAATATAATATTTATAACATGTTTACTTTTATTTTCTTGTTTTAAGAGCATTATTGCTAATGATGTATTTTAATACATTTATTTTTTTTAATGAAGAATATGGATGTTACTCTCTCTTTTATTGGGCACAAAAATAAAAATATATGTCTCATAGATAGTGCTACAACGCATACCATACTCAAAAATAAAAAATATTTTTCTCATTTGACAATGAATGGTGCAAGCATCAATACTATAGCGGGTAATATAAAATTAATTGAAGGCTCCAGAAGAGCAATGATAATATTACCCAAAGGAACAAATCTTATTATTAATGATGCTTTATATTCCTCTAAGTCTCAAAGAAATTTGTTAAGTTTTAAGGATATCCGCCAAAATGGATATCATATTGAGACTATAGATGAGAAAAGTATTGAATATTTACATATTACAATTATTAGACATAGAGAAAAATGTATTCTTGAAAAAGTACCTGCATTATCTTCTGGTTTGTACTATATAAATATTAGTATAATTGAAACAAATGTTACAGTAAACCAGAAGTTTACTAATAAAAATACATTCATTGTTTGGCATGATCAGTTAGGTCATCCCGGATTAACTATGATGCAAAGAATTATTGAAAATTCACATGGGCATCCATTGAAGAGCCAGGAGATTTTTCAATTTAAAGATTTTTCATGTGTTGCTTGTTCTCAAGCCAAACTAATTACAAGACCTTTATTAACAAAAATTGGGGTAGAATCCCCTGCATTTCTAGAACGTATCTAAGGGGATATATGTGAATCTATTCATCCATCATGTAGACCATTTAGATATTTTATAGTTTTAACAGATGCACCTATAAGATAGTCACATGTGTATTTATTATCTTCACGTAATTTAGCATTTACTAGATTATTTGCTCAAATAATTCGATTGAGAGCACAATTTTTAAAATATACAATTAAGACAATTCGTCTTGATAATGCGAGTGGGTTTTCATCTCAAATGTTTAATGATTATTGCATGGCAACTAGAATAACAGTGGAGAAATCTGTTGCTCATGTCCACACTCAAAATAGTTTGGCAGAATCATTAATTGAATGCTTCCAATTGATTGCTAGACCAATGCTTATGAGAATAAAACTTCATATTTTAGCTTGGGGACATGCAATTTTACATACAGTGGCAATTATACGCATCAGGCCAACAAGTTATCATAAATTCTTCTAATTACAATTGGCTTTTAGTCAAGAGCCAAATATTCTCATCTTAGAATTTTTGAATATACAGCATTTGTCCCAATTGCTCCACTACAACTCACAAAGATAGAACCTTAGAGAAAGTTAAGAATATATATTTGTTATAAATCTCTTTCTATAATCAAGTATTTAGAATCACTAACAAAAAATTTGTTTACGGCACGTTTCGATAATTGTCATTTTGATGAGACAAATTTTCCAACATTAAAAAAAGATAATAAGCAACTGGATAAAAAAATCACATAAAAAATATTATTGTTGTCTCATTTAGATCCTCAAACACAATATTAGCTTGATGTTCAAAAACTAATTCATTTCCAAAATATTATAAATCAACTCCCAGATATATTTAGTGACTATTTTTTTATTATTATATTCCATGTAACATAAAAGATACCGACTCCATATATTCATCTCCGTGCACAAATGGACAATTCACAAGCGCAGCTTAAGATCAATGATTTAAGGACCCTATTAAGAAAAAAGACTTGTGGAAGAGAAGAAAGGCTGGTACAAAGCTTATTAAATTTCAGCCCCTAGCTTGTCGATGATTTGCACTCCTGTCACTTTTGCCTGTCCTCGTCCTCTCCTTAGTCACAGAAGAACCTGCATTATTTCTGAATTCAGGCATTGTTCCCATGCGATCAGCATCCTCCGTTGAAGGAAGCGCCCAGCCTCCCTGCCTGCCCTGCTCAATTTGTCTGCTACCGCTAGCTCCTACAATACCAAAGAGCGCACATTCACAATACATAATTACACGCTCTTCTAAAAAAGAGAAAAATCCAACCCAAAAATAATAGAAATATGGGAAAACCTTGAGCAGCAAAATACAATCCATGGACACGGTCCTAGAATTTACATATATGCAGACAACACGAGCTTTCTCAGAAATTATCCCATTTACACACTGAAGACAAACTATACATAAAATTGAATGCAGAATGCATTTTTTTCACCTTTATCATCATCCCTTAATAAAGATTACCATCAAGGAATATATATTTAAAAAAAAAGTTGCACAAAAGCCATTTCTCTTTGTATACAAATTCCTGAACTAAGTATAGATAAGTGATTAACCATCCCAATTTTAAATGGTAGATTAGATACTTACCAACATTCCCTGCCCATCCTGGTAAATACTTTTGAGCCTTTCCTTGCCAGGCTTCTTCAAAGCCAGAAAGCTCATCTACAAATTAACAGACCAAAACTTTTACTGGCACTTGAATAATAGAAAAAAACGGCTGTAGACATCACATCACATAAAGAATGTAAATCTCATCCATCATATACCTTCATTTAAATTGTGCAGGGTCTGCATAGAGTCTAACTTTCCATCAGAATTAAGTTTTCTTGTTAATGAATGTCCCTGCAAAATACATAAGATACAAATAAAACGAAATGAAAGTAGTATCAGTTATTCTCTAAAGAAGCAGACTCAGAGAAGGATACCAAGTAAATGGAAGCATTACACCACTTAAGAGAACTTTGAATAAATACCTTATTATTAAGTCCTCTAGAAACTCTGTGAGTAGCTTCTCTTGTGGCACTATTAGCGTCCTTGTCCTCTTCAAAGGTCACCTGATCCACAATTAAGAATGACATGAGAAAAGTAAATAGTGCAAACTCAAAATTAGCCTTTACTCAATAGTCTGGATGCTCACTCCATCACTCCCTGCCCTCCTTGTCCTGGATGAGGTATAATATGCTCCATCAGGGCCACCATAGCTGACTGTTGAACTCTGAAAGCAGAAGCTATGAGCTTGAGGCTGAGAGACAATCTCGTTGAATCTGTTGAACTCATTTCTAGACTGCAGATGTCTTCTTCTATTTCCTGCAACATGAATAAAAAATCGCAGGCAATGTTAAAACCCTGCAAACACTTTAGAAATATAAAAAACTGAAAAATCAACTGCTAATTGCAAAACACGATTCACCTTCAATATCATAATCACGATGCATAACATGTGGTTCGTTGCCTGACTGACTATTTCTTGGCCTTTTTTCCTTTCCCTGCTCTGAATCTTCTTTTTCGCCATCAGAGTCTAATTCCTCAATAATTGGCCCCCCGGAATTTCTAGACAATGGAGCTTGATGTTCAAGATATCCAGATGGATGCGTATTTGGAAAAAGATCTCTAGGGGGACCAACGACACTAGGCTCAAACATGCCTCCAAATGGGCGAGTGAAGAAGGGGTCATCAAACGGGTTCCTGTCCCCAAAGAAGTTTGACAATAGACTGCCAGGAGGTCCAAAGCTTCCAAAACCACCAAAAGGGCTTCCAAAATCACCAAAAGGGCTACCGAAGTCAAAGAAAGGATCCCGACCACCTCTGCCTCTCTGCATTGTTTTGATAAAGTGATCCCTGTCCGTATAAAAGCCAAAACCTCCGTCACAGAATGTTAACCCATGAATAAAGTAGGAAAATAAAGCATAAGAAACATGAAATTAACAGAACCAATACTCCAGATACGGATGTACCAAAACCTTAATCCCCGGGATCTACTTTCACACTATAACAGGAAAAGACTTCCTTCAAACACTAACCGCATCGTTGTCATAAGCAAACAAAACTAACGTCTCAGCTATAACAAACTTCTTTCCGACATTAAGAGGGGATCAAAGCAAGGAAAAAAAACTCCACTCCAGGCATCGGCAAAGTATCTAAATCGAAATCATATTTTGTTAATGGTAAAGAGATAAAGCAAATAATCTCACCAAACTCTTTCAACAATAAACCATAGCTCACCCAAGTAAGGGTTTTCAAACAAACAAGGAAACTTTCAAGCAAATTATCACTACTCCGAACAGAAGAATTCAAAAGAGAAAATAAGATCGAAGGACGGCTGATCGCAGCAACTAAATAAACAAAAATTCTCAAGCAGAATTCGAAAACCTAGGATATTGAGCAATTAAGCAAATTGAACAAGAACCCTAAGAACAGTGTAGAGTTGGGGGGGGGGGCGTAACTGAACGAGAAATAAGCAAAAAGGCAGACTACAGATTAGGGAGAGAATCCCTTATCAAGCTCGATGGTGTTGGATAGGGGAAAACGTAGCGAGAAGTTTATGGATTTATGAAAGAGTGAAGCGAATGTGGGGGTTATTAAAAGAGAAGGGAATCTGGTGTGTTTTTTTTTTTTGGTGCACTGTTTAATTTTTTCAGGGTTTAGATGGTTCTAGACTGTACTATTCCCCCGAGTTGACGAGACCACCCGGGGCAGACACGTGCGGCCCCTTTTTTTTTTTTGATACGTCAACGGTTAACCATAGGCTTTTCAGCCCAATGGGCCGAACTTACTCGTCTTTAGGATATGAGCCGTACTTACTCATGGTGGTAGTGGTAATGGTAATAGCATATTGGTTGTTTTGTATCTTGTCCAAAAACAGCACTAAGTCAATTTCAAGAAATCTACAGTGCGGGTATTAGTTGCTGCATGTAGCCATAGATATCATAAGCTTTGAGAATTAGTATACATAGTAAAGAAGTTATAGAAATATATAAGTTTGATTCCTATTGTTATAAGAAAAACTCATTTGATAGGCGATCTCATAAGTCCCTACAAACGCTATTTAAACCTTGGAATTGTATCTTAATCTTAGTGAGAAACTAGTGCTGAACCCACCTAAATTTTTTTGTACCAAAAGAAAAGATATCCTAAGTTTATCTTTTAAAAAAACACCTAAAATTCTCATTGATTATTAGAATTTTAACAATAATACCAACGGAATTAGATTAAGCACAAAGAATTAGTCTTTTACAAATAACGAACGAATGTTTAAATTTCGATTGAAAGAAGTATCCATATTTAGGGGATGATAGCATTTTAAATAGATTATCTCTAATAGGAGTATACTTATACTTAGAAAAAAAATTAATTAATTTTATTTTAAAAACAAAAAATTCAACATATACAATTATACATTACCTGTATATCTAAAAATATTATTTTATTAATAGTGATCCGTAATCTAGTTTATGTCAATGTCTTTTTTGCCAGCATTTTTATATCAATAATATCATATGAAAAAAAATAGTCAATAATAATTTTAATTTTACATAATATAAAGATTAATCATAAGCTTTTAATCCAAATTAAATTTTTATGAAACACAATTTTAAGATACCTTTAAATATGTCCATAATTAAAAATATGTAATTCAAATTATATAGTCATTTGGTAAATAAGTAATATCAATATTATTATTATTATTATCATTAGTATAAAATATCAAAATTATACCGAATCATACAATTATTTTCCCCCCAATAAATCGTACAATTCGCATGTTATGAACGTTGTAGTTCATTTCTTTAAATCTGTGCATTACACTTTACCAACTTAAGTTAAAATAAAATAATATTATTATTAAGGGGTAATAAAACTTGTAAAATATTTATTATTATAACTATTTAGATATTAATTAAGATAATTAATAAATATTTTTTAGTGTGGCTTGTAGTCATTTACGCTCAGTCCAAGGTAGGTAATTAACTCAATTTATTAAAATTAATTTTCTGATGGTAGAAATTAATACAATAATATTTTTATCGTACGATATATTTTCTGAACCCTAGAGCAATAACCTAGTTTCTCTGTTCACTCCCTAAGGGTTCTCCATTAGTAACGGCAATACACAAGTTGCTATCACTATTACTAATAACAAGTTGGAAGAACCTATTCTTTTTCCCCATATGTATTTTGCTGCATCTCATATAGGTTTTATATTTATATATGTTATAATCTACAGTGATTAAATTATGTATGAAATATTTTTATTCTAACATATGGTATCAGAGTCTTGTTTCAGATTCTCCTTATCTTACTTATTAATTTATAATCCTCATGAGTAACAATAAGATAGAATATAAGATACAGTGACCTCTGGAGATCATAATTTTTTTGGATTTATTTGTGAATAACAATCTTTCTGGATTTTCTTTTGTATTAACGTCGAGAGAGTCACAAGGAGGTCGGAAAGGGAAACTAAAACCCTGAGCTTCGATCCCTACTGCTGCTAATTATGATGGACGCTAACAAGTCTGTCGGGAACACCAAACCAGAGAAGGTCTCCATCAATAACATGCTCCCACGGCACTGCGGTGAGTTCAAGCCATGGCAGTTCTGACACTTCGTTTTAACAAGCCTCGCCTGGGTTCTCAAAGCTTTCCAGGCCATGGTCATGATCTTCGCCGACTGTGACCCTAACTAGAGGTGCATCTACTACTCCAGTTGTGACTCAACGGCGTCTAGCTTCAGTTGATGGGTTTTGGCGCACAATGGTCTGCATTTTGGGCTTCTAAGTCGGGTTAGGTCAACCGACTCAGCTAACCAAATGGCTCAAAACGGTGTGTTTCGGCTCAATTTCATTAAAGAATTGGGCTATCTTTTTTTTGGGCTGAGAGCATTTTTTTTCTAAAAAATGTTCTGGGCCTAGAATAATTTTTTTTTTAAAATATGCTGGGCCAGAACGCTTTTTTGGGCTAAACAATTTTTTTTTTGCTTCTGAAAAATGCACGAATTTTTTGTTTTTGTAATTGGGCTTTGTTTGAATTTTTAAGTATAAGTCATTTGGTTTTCTTTTTAAAAAATTATTTTGGTCCATTAAATTTAATTTTCTAGAATATATTTGTTCAAAATAAATTAATTATTTTTAATTTTAATATGTCCTTTTAAATATTATTACATGCATTGCAAAGGTTTAAATAAAGAAAAATTAATTTTTTTCATTATTTTGATATTTGAAAAAGGTTTTTACAAAATTTAATTTTGATTTTTTATTTAATTGCCCATTTTGTACATTTATTCTTGGCAATTAAATTAATTATTTAATTTTATAAAAACTTTTTGGACTGAAATTAATTTATTAAATATTGTTTTGGGTGCATGAAATAGTGAGAGAATTTAAATTAAATTATTTAGTCATATTTGTTGATTAAATTAATTTATTAAATACTCCATTAAGTTGTACATATTTGGATTTTAAATGCACATTAATAATATTTGTAATTAGCATATAATTCTCTAAGGAGTAACCACAACATCTTTATTTATTGAATTTTGTTGCATGTATTAATTAATTACATATAGATTTGAAATATCAGTTATAATTAAATATGTAACTACGATTTAGCTTTATTCATAGGAAGATATCTTATAATTATATATTTAATTAGGGTGAGATATAATGGCACTGTTATTTTTTAAATAACCCATAGGTATTGGAAAAGTACAAATGCATTATAGTTTCATCATTTGAGTTAAATACATGCTATGTTAATGCCTTTACCCACAGGAAGATATTGGTGATACATATTTATTACTGCTTGCATGTTGTATTTCATTAAGCATGTATACATGGCACAGTGAATTGTAATTGCTTCAAATTCTAACTCGTGAGCTTGTTTGTACATTTATCTGTTTTCATTTTGCAAATCTAATTGATGCCCCTAGGATCATAGCTGATGTAAGCAACAAAACAATCTTAGATGATAGCACTAACTATACTGATTGGAGAGATGATGTTTTGTTGCAACTCGGTTTCTTGGACTTGGATTATGCTTGAGGTATGAAAAACTTCTGAGACCAGATGATGCCTCTGATGATAGAGAGACAAAGGAAAGGTATGATACGTGGGAGCAGAGTAACTTCTTATCTCTTCTGCTTATACAATAAAGGATCACCAAAAGTATTAGGGGAGCAGTCCCTAAGTGCAAGACAGCCAAAGGATAACTGGAACTTTAGATAAGTAATTCAAGCCAATAGACAAGCAGATGGGTAGTGCCATCATATCTAAATTATGCTTTATGTGGCTTACAAGTATTGGCGGTATGAGGTAACATATAATAAAGATGAGAGATCTAACCTCTCAGCTGAAATCCCTTGACATGGAACCTACAGATCAATTCCTAGTGCAATTGGCCTTGAACTCACTTCCTTCTCAATATGATGCTTTCAAGGTCTCGTATAACACAAATAAGGAGAAAAGGTTAGTAGATAACTGATATCCATGTGTGTTTAGGAAGAGACTAGATTGCTAATGAGTGAAAAATCTGCACAAAAGGAGGCTCATCTAGCATAAAGTTCAATAGCTGGCAGCAAAAAGGGAAACAAGGGAAAGAAAGATAAAAGGAAAAAGAGGAAAATCCATGATATTTCAACTGCCAACAAAAGGAATGTCATATGTTTCTTCTATAAGGAAAAAGGGCACATGAGGAATGAGTGTCTCAAGAGGAAGGCATAGCTTGAAAAGAGAGTTATATTTTCATCGTGTGTTACTTTTGAATCTAATTTTTCTATCGTTAATAATGACACTTGATGGATTGACACTAGTTCAATGATTCACATTTTGACTACCATGCAAGGTTTTCTAATAAGCATGCCTCCACATCTTAATGAGAAAACCGTCCTTTCAGGCAGTAAGAGAGGAGATTCTATGAAAGCTATTGGAACTTTTCGCATAACTTTTTCGAATAATTATGTTTTGGACTTTTATGATATTTTTTATGTTCCCTATTACAAGAGGATTTTTATTTCGATGTCAAAACTAATTATATTTCATTATAATTTATTTCTTTCTAAGAAACTATGACTTCTTCATAGTATTCTGTTTTAATCGTCAATTTAGTTATGATTGATGATTTATTTAAAATTGTTTCGATTCGCCTCAATCTCTTTCTATTTCGCAGATACTAACAGAAGTGTCATCGATGAGAATTCTTATAACTTGTGGCATAGGAGATTGAGACTTATATCTGTTGATAGAATTAAAAGGTTAAATAAAGACAGAATTCTTCTAACTTTAGACGATTTAAAATTTGATTCTTGTGTGGACTACATAAGGGAAAAGCAAACTAATAATTCACATAAAGGGGCTAAGAAAATTTCTAAATTACTAGAAATTATACACACAGATATTTGTTGTCCTAATTTGACTGCACATTATCAAAAGTACTTTATCACCTTTATTGACGATTACTCACGATACATGTATGTCTATATGCTTTATAATAAAAGTGAGGCACTAAATGCCTTTAAAAAATATAAACTAGAAGTAGAAAAATAGATTAGGAAACCAATCAAGATTATGAGATCAGATCGAGGTGGTAAGTATTATGGCAGATACACTACTGAAGGATAAGCACCGGATCCATTTGTTGATTTTCTTTGAGAGCAAGGTATAGTAGCCAAATATACTATGTCTGGCTCACCTGACATGAATGGTATAGCTAAAAAAAGAAATAATACCTTACTGAATATGGTTAGGAGTATGATAAGTAACTCTAAACTTCTAACTTCCCTGTGGAAGAAAGCACTCAAGACAGCCACACACATTAAATTGGGTTTCAACAAAGGCAGTGTCTAAGAAACCCTTTGAAATCTAGAAAGGTTAGAAACCCAATTTAAATCATTTTAAGGTATGGGGTTGTCCTACTAAAGTAAGAGTGTATAATCTACAGGAGAAGAAGCTAGATGCCAAGACCATTAGAGTTTACTTTTTAGGTTATGCAGAAAGGCAAAGGGTTATAAGTTTTATTGTCTTTCACCTTCTAAAAGATTTGTAGAGTTTAGGAATGACAAATTTCTTGAGAATGATGTGATTAGTGGGAGTGATTGTCCACTAGATGATCACATAGAGTAAACCACTGACTTCACATCAATAGTTAATGATCATCCCACTGTTGAGGTTGATATTGAACATGATGTAGACTCTGTGGCTCAAGTTGACACTGCTGAACAAGATGGACACATACAAGATGATCACGCTATCACATAAGTGGAACTACCACAAAATATGATAGAGGATGTCCCTATTCAGTAACCTGGATCAACCTAAGTGGTTGAATTAAGGAGATCAACAAGAGAAAGAAGACCGGTATTACCTGATAACTACGTAGTGTATTCTGCTAAAGTTGAGTGTGATGTAAGGTTGAGAATGATCCTTTAACGTTCACTTAGGCCATGAAGAGTATGAACTCTAAATTGAGGCATTATGCTATGATTGATGAAATGAATTTCATGAAAAACAACTATGCTTGGAAACTTGTAGAGTTGCCTAGTGGGTCTTAAGCCATTAGCTGTAAATGGGTTTACAAAACCAAAATAGGCTCACAAGGCAACATTGATAGGTACAAGGTTAGGTTGGTTGCTAAGGGCTTCCCTCAAGTAGAGGGAATCGATTACAGTGAAATATTGTCACCTATATCTAAGAAAGAATCGTTCCCCATCACAATGGTATTGGTTGTCCATTTTGATCTAGAGTTGTACCAAATGGATGTGAAGACTACATTCCTTAATAGTAAATTGGAGGAAGAAGTCTATATGAAATAACCTGAGGGGTTTGTTGCAGAAGGTAAAGAACAATTGATATGCAAGCTAAAGAAATCAATATATGGTCTAAAACAGGCTTCACGATAGTGGTACTTAAAGTTTCATGAAGCGATCACATTATTTAGTTTTGTTGAGAATATCATTGATGACTGTATATACCACAAGGCTAGTAGGAGTAAGATCATATTCTTGATTTTATATGTGGATGACATTCTGCTTGCTACCAATGATCTAGGACTATTGCATGAGGTAAAATAGTTTCTATTCAAGAGTTTTGATATGAAAGACATAGGTGAGGCATCTTATGTCATTGGTATAAAGATCTATAGAGAAAAGACTCAACGTCTTGTAGGCTTATCTTAAGAAGCTTACATTGGGAAAATTCTTGAACGATTCAAAATGCAAAACTATTCATCTAACATAGCTCCTATTGAAAAGGGAGATATATTTAGTATAGGTCAGTATCTTGAAACTGGACTTAAAAAGAAACAGATGGAAAATATCTCATATGCCTCAGTAGTGGTAAGCTTGATGTATACATAGGTTTGTACAAGACCTGATATCGTTTTTGCTGTGGGTATATTGGGAAGATACCAAAATAATCCTAGGGAAACACATTAGACAGCTATAAAGAAGGTGTTCAGGTACCTACAAGGTACCAAATACTACATGCTCACGTATAGAAGAACAGACAACAACAACAACAACAACAAGTCTTATCCCATTAAATGGAGTTGACTACATGGATCATACAACGCTATTGTGCTCTATCAAAAATTAAATCCTTGGATAGGTTATTGACCAGGAGATCCCGCTCAATGACCTCGTTGAGGGTTCTCTTTGGCCTTTATCTACTTCTTTTAACCGGACTACATACTATTTGATCCACCCTCCTCACCGGCGCATCCCTTGGCCTTCTTTGCATGTGTTCAAACCACCTAAGATGGTTCTCTACAATTTTCTCCTCAATAGGTGCCACTCCAACTTTTCCCCGTATTTTTTTATTACGAATCTTATCTTTTCATATATGCCCACATATCTATCTCAACATCCCCATCTCAGCTACCCCAACTTTATGCTCTTGCTATCCTTTTAAAGCCCAACATTCACTTCCATAAAATATTGTTGGTGTTATAGCAGTGCCATAAAACTTTTCTTTTACTTTATCTGGTACTTTCCTATCACATATAATCCCAGCAGCCTTTCTCCATTTAAACCACCCAGCCTGAATTCTATGATTAACATCCTCCAAAATTTTACCATTCTTCTGTATAATTGATTCCAAATATTTGAACTTATCTATTTGTGGATTAACTTGATCTCCCAATCTGACCTAAAGTTACTTCTAACTTGCCTCTTATCAAAATTACAATGCATATATTCAGTCTTACTTTTACTCAGACGAAAACCCTTCGACTCTAAAGTACTTTTCCATAACTCAAGTTTAAAATTAATCTCTTCTCTTGACTCTGCCACAAGAACTATATCGTCCGTAAAAAGCATGCACTTAGGGATTTCTTCTTGAATAGGCTTAGTTAGAACATACACTACTAGATTAAATAAATAAGGACTCAAGGATGATCCCTGATGTAGACCATCTAGAAGTAATTTTATACTCAGATTCAGACCTTGAAGGATGTGTAGGTACAAATAAGTTTACATCTGGTTACATCTTCTTATTGGTAGAAGGAGCTATATCATGGAAAAGTGCAAAGTAAACTCAAATAGCTCCTTCTACTAGTGATGCTGAGTATATTACATGTTTTGAAGCAAGTTCACAAGCTATTTGGATAAGGAATTCTATTGGTGAGCTTAAGATTATGGATTCAATCTCTAAGCCAATCAGAATGTACTGTGATAAGGCAGCTGCAGTGATCATAGCGAACAACAAAAGGAATAAAAGTCAAAACAAGCTTGTCGAACTTAAATTCCTATGCTTGAGAGAAAGAGTTTAGGATGACCAAGTTTCTGTTGAACGCATTAATAGATTAGATATGTTGGTTGATCCTTTAATGAAAGGATTGAAGCTGAATATCTTCGTCACACATGTACCTCATAGGGACTTCGTCCTTCTTTTGATTAGTGGAGGTATGATCAATGAAATTAAACTTTGTAGTTTATCATTTCTAATTTATGACAGCATACATTTGTGAGATTGAAATTGATAAACATTGATATATGAATCGAATGAACAATGAGTTCATGTATAATGTGATACCTATTAAGTGATTATGCTACCTATAATACATGGAAGGTAATACTCGATAGAAGATGACTTATCGCCATGATTCTTGTAGTATGATATCAGTTTACCTTGACAAGGTAATGACATTGAGTATACGAGCTAAGTGGGAGATATGAGATATTTATTATTATAACTATTTATATATTAATTAGGAATTAATAAATATTCCTGAGTGTAGCTCGTAGTCATTTGGGCCAAATCCAAGGTGAATAATTGACTCAGCTTATTAAGATTAATTTTTTTATGGTGGAAATTAACACAATAACATTTTTATCGTACGATAGATTTTCTGAGTCCCAGAGTGATAGCTTAGTTTCTCTGCTCAGTCCCTGAGGGTTTCCCACTGGTGACGGCAGTACACAAGTTGACATTACTATGATTAATCACCAGCTGGAAGAACCTATTCTTTTTCATCTAACTGTGTTCTCTGATTGATAGGTCTCTGAGTTAAATTCTAATTCTTCCTCAGATCAGTTAAGCTAATAGCGAGAAGAATTTATAAGTCTTCTGCTATATCTCATATAGGTTTCATACTTATATATATTATAATCTGGAGTGATTAAATTATATATTAGATGTTTTAATTTTAACCCTTAAGTTTGTCCCGTTTGTTGATTTTGAGGTTAAGGTATATCCAGTATTTTAAAATATTTTTCTAAATATATTCAATATCTTAAAGTATTTGTTAGTTTATCTAGTAACCTAAAGTATTATTCCACGTGCGTCTAGTATTATAAAGTATTAATTTTTTCAAGAGAAATTTTGACCATAAAGTATCTTTTTTTAGTAGCAACTTTAAGGTACTGGATGTACCTAGAAAAATACTTTAGAATGCTGAATGAACTATAAAATATTTTAATGTGCTGAATGCAGTTAAAAAATATTTTAGGGTGATTGACACATTTAAAAAAATACTTTATGATACTAGATGAATCACAAAATATTTTAAGATTCTGGATACAACTAAAAAAAATACTTTAATGTGCTAGATTTACCTTAACCCCTTGATTTTGTCTATGTAGTTAAGTTTTCATCAATCAAATCTCTAAAATTTTATAATCATATACGGCTATTTTAGTGAATTGTGTACATATATTTTAATGAAAAATTTATAATGAAGCAAAGATAAACGTGAACATGTATTTGCTCAAAATGCAAGTTTATAAAAAGCATGCTGGTTGGGACCTTATCGGCACATTTAATAACTTCACGTGCGTTATACCATGGAGATAAGATAGTCTTCCAAGAGAAGCAAGAGCGATTGAAAGAGGGAGCGAGTTCCAAATATTACAATAAGTTTAATTTGGGTTTTACTTTCTGATTTTTTTCCTTTAATCTTTTAACACAAAGGAGTCTTGTTTTTGTATTTTATATGCTTCTTGGTCAGAAAACATTAACAAAATTAAGTAGTTCAAACAAACAATAATTTATTATACTTGGGAAGCAATGAGATATTAAAAAAATTGGTGTTATGTATTATTTTTTTGGTACATTGATAGGGTTTGAACTAAAGTACTGAAAACCGATTATCGGTAATTTAACTATGATTGAATTGAGTTCAATTACAATCATAACTAAAATAATACACTTTTTGTTGCTTTTTATAAGATGCAATTATTCGAAACACGAAACACATTGTTCAAAAATTTGGTTAAAATTTATTCGAGACAATAAAAATATAAAAAATATAATTTTTTTGCCAACAATGCTCTCATTTATATGGAAGAGAGAATGTGTGGCCGAGAGAAAATGTGTGGGAACTAAATACAATCATATGAGTATATAAGTTATTTAATGGGGTAAAATGGAAATCAACAAAAAAAAAATTGAAACATCTAAGTGTCTCTTATAAAAGGGAAAGGAGGGAGTATTATTAAATTAGAATATTAAAAAATATTCATATAATACTCTGAAAAAATAATATTTAAATAAAAAATTATTAACGCCCAAATAAAATGAAACGAACATTCATGTGTACATACATATATACACCACACATATTTCAAAAAAACAAGTTATTAAAATAAAATATAACCGACTACTATATTTTAAAACTCAAAATGACATCATTTTATGTTAGACAAAATTGATAAAAATATAAAATTTAATATAGTCAAAGTTGTTCAAAACTCTTGATTAAACTAATAAAAAAAACTAGTTCACCGGTTAACTGATATAATTAAACAATCTAAATTGAATTTTAAAACCACAGGTTAAACTCTTAACCCTTATCCGCACTCCACACTTACCATGTGAAGCTTATATTTGGACAAAATTTTAATGTATAGATTCATGAACATGTTTTAATGGATACAAAATAAATGAAATGCATGAATTATATTTATAGGTTCATGAACAACTTTAAAAGTGGCGCATGCATGAATAATATATATATATATATATATATATATGGAGTAATAATTAAAGAATGAGATACATGACCATTAGTTTATGCTTTGTGGGATCTCATAGGGTTTGTTTGGTATGCGAGATTTGGATGGGAGGGATGGGAAAACTTCTTTGAGTTGAGTTTTAAAAAATTAGAGAAGTGGGTTAAAAGCTTTTAATTAATTTTTTTATCCTTTTATCTTACACCTCCAGTTATTTGAAATACTCTATTTGGTCTTAACGAGCAATGACTTTCCACCGAGAAAAGTTAACCCTTAATTGGGGATATTTTACTATTTAATGCCTGAGATAAAATGGATGTGTTCTTATATAAAGGATGTGCTCAAAATAGTCCTTTATTTAAGATGAACGAGAGTATCATATGGCACTTTATATTATGAATTAAAGAAAATATTTTAGAAGATATACCTTATAATTAGGATAGGAGGTAGCATGACTTCTACTGATTACTCACAATACTGGGAATCAAAACAGTTATTAAACTGGTTGAAGAAATAGTTCAAGGGTTAGTGATTCAAATATGATTTAATTAATTATTATTAAAATAATATAATTTAATTAATATATACAAAATATAAGTTATAACTATGAAAAAAGTAATATTTAAATAAAAAAAGCATTAATTCATGAGAAAATGAAACATTTATATATAAACCATATATAAAACATAAATATGATATAGTACTATTTTTTTTAATTAAAAAAAATGTCAGTTTGGCCTTAGTAAAAGGAAAAAAATTATAAAATATAATTAGATCAATTCCATTCAAAACTCTTAACTAGACCAATCAAGGAATTAATTTGTTAGTTTATTAGTTTGACTAACTATTCGAATTGAATTTTAATACTTCTCCGATTTTAAATATAAGATATAATTTATACTACAATTTATACTATAAATTAAGTCTTATATTTATAATCGAAGGAGTATTATATAATTGATGTTTCATGGTTTACCGTATAACTAGCCTGTGTTCAAATAACAACTCCTGATTCTTTCACCTAATATTTTCACCATTTGATTCTTCTTCTTTAATTTGTAGCAATGTCTTGTCCACAATGCAACCCACTCTATTTCTATATATAAATTACTTTTAAGAGACAAATTTGATATTAAGTATAAGTTATTTGAAATATAATTAATAATTTTTTTAATTTTACTTTTATTTTAGATAAAAAACTGGTAAAGTAATTAATGACTTCTTTTTAATACATTTTCTTTAAGGAGGGCAAATTGAAAATTTTTAGCAATTTAATCCATTGCTTGATACTCCCTTTGGTCCAACATATAAAAAGTCTTCTAGAAAAAAACTTTGGACCAAAATATAAGTGGTTGATAAGGTAATTAGTAATTATTTTTTACTTTTAACCCTTATAAAAGAGAGATATATTTCAGCTAATAAATATATAAATTTGTAAATTATGTGTTTTAATAAGGGTAAAATGGACAAATTTTATCCATTTAAAATATATTAAATAACTTAACTAATATTTATTGGTCTGTACGAGTTAGTTAACATCTTATACTCCATCTAGTCCAATATATAAAAAGTCTTCTAGAAAGAAGTTTGACTCTAAATATAAGAAGTATATATGGTCATTAATGAGTTTTTTTTTTCCCATTTTACCTCTATCATTATGAGAGATTTTTAAATGTAAGATAGAAAATGAGTGGAGAAATGTGACACTGTTATTAAAATAAGAGAAAAATGAAGAAGCTAGAGAGGAAAAGAAATAACAAGATAAGAGCTTGAGTATTCTTTATTCACATGTATATTCATACTTGCACAAATGCCTTATGTATGACCTCTATTTATAGACCCTAACTATTAAAGACTAAACCTAAAGTTACAAAGAAATAAAGATGAATGTAATGACATTAACAATAAGAAACTTCTCTCAAGTCATTCATTGGGAAGGTTTTGTATTTATAATATTAAGAGAAGAAGGAATTCTAAGAGGAATCCCAAGAGCTAAGTGCACCTTTGGTAGTATGAAAGTGGAAGTAGAAGTAGAATCAAGTGTTTCCCTTATTTGATACAATAGAAGTCACTTCCACTTCTATTTATAATATTTTAGGCAATTTCAGTTCCATAAAAAAAGTTAGGAAATGAGACGTGAGAAGTAGAAGTAAAATATTTTGGACCATTTTACCCTAAGTTATAAAATTTCTAGACAACTTTAACCCTTGCCAAGTTATAAAAAAATATTTTGAACCATTTTACCCCAAGTTATAAAAAAATACATCAATTTTATACTCATTTCTAACCTACCAAACAAACTTTTAAAACCAATTTCTAGCCTAATTCCATTTTCACTTCCACTTCTATTATACCAAATGTATCGTAAGGGTTATGGACATCCACACATACATGTAATATTTATAACACTCCCCCTTAGATGTCCATGACAAGTATTATGCCTTATTAAAATCTTACTAAGAAAAATCTAGTGGGACAAAAATCTAGTGAAGGAAAAAGAGTACACAATACATATTGAAGCTGCATTGTTAAAAATCTTACTAAGAAAACTCAGTGGGATAAAACTTTAGTTAAGGAAAAAAGAGTACATCATAATATTTACTCTCCTGATAATAATATCACATTTACTTCTCTTTATTATTACATCATTTTTATCCCCACATGATAACATTGGCTTTTCGATATAACTTTCTCAATAAAGTGTACTATTTTTTCAAGTGGATTATTTTCAATACTTTTTAAGCATATCTTTCTTTTAGCCGAACCATATTTGATGCATTGTCATCGTATATTTATCCAACATATCTTCTGAATATATTGAATTATCAATACACTCTTCACCTACCTTATGCACTCAAATTTTAATTTTATTATCTATTTATGTACCTGCAAGAACTTAATTTTGCCAATAAAATTACAACATGCAATTCCAATGCAATATGTAAATATAATAGATTAAATATATAGGATTTCTAGTGCTTTAATTTTAATATATTTTTATAGACAAAATAATCATGGTAAAAATCCAAAGATTTTAAAAACATTGGATATTCAACTCTAGACATTTCCTTTATATATTTCAAGCATTTAAAATCCTTAAAAGATTATCATATAAATTTCATTATTAGTGAGTCATATGCATAGGCTATAACAATATTGATCAGATGCCTATTTTATTTTCTTATACGGCCATACTAGTAATATTTAGAAAAATTATTACGTCGGTCCACCACAAATTAATATTCCTCATCATAATCATCATTAGCTTTTGTGAAAATTTTTATTTTCACATAAATATTTTTATACTTTATATTTTAGATGTTTGGACTACACGTCCATAATTTTAACATATTGAAAGAATACAATTTTATTTTTATTCTATCTTTGCCTTTTTATTTTTCCTTTTGGCCAAATATTTTTTCTATCTACTTCACATGACAAATCTACATATAAGATCCCCATTTGATCATGTGATATTATTAAAACCGTTTTCGACAACTTTATCTTTTCGATTCTATTTTTTTAGTGACATAACTTATTGAGATATCTTTATTATATTTCAGGTACCTGAACCTTTTTTGAGGTTTTTACAAGTAGTCATATCTTGGTACTCTTCTAGAGTATATGCCTCATCAATATGAGCATCTAAATTACATGTTCCTGTATTTTTAAGATTATATTTGGAATCGATTAATGTTTCACGCTTCAGGAATGTCTCACTTTTATTTATACTAATTAGAGAATTTTCAGCTAGAATTTTATGTCAGTAATTGAATCTGGCAAATATTTTACAATATTTTATGAATACAATATTTGATAAACTCCTGATTCATACCATTATATTTGAGGATCTACCTTTAATAGTAATAACGCATTCCATTTATTTCTCTTTTCTAGTTACTCAATTTCTCCTCTCATATTTGAAAAACTTTGTCGAATGAAAATCAACTAATCATATGTCGTATAAGTCTCCTAAATCCATTTATTTCCTTTAGAAACATCATTATGTTTCATTTAGAAACGAACGAGAAGAAAGAGGTTCTTATCCAACATTGATCACAACTTTCTTTAAATATATTTCTATGTACATTGTGGTGGATCAATATTTCAATAAATATTGCACATTTAAAAATATATGACTCCTGACCAAAAGCTATTTTTATTGGGAGAATTTTATTGGCTTGATATGTATATGTGCGTAATATATCAAATCAAATATGCTCATACTAAAATAGAAATATTGTTATAATAAGCATTGATCCAGTTACTTACTTATAGAGATATTAATAAATGATTCTTATATTCTGAAAATTGTGCACTCAACATAATGATTATATTTATTTAAATAATCTTGCAAACTTCTTGTTGCAAACTTAGAATAATTTCACATGTAACCATCTTATAAATGCATCTATCAAATTTAGTAAATATTTGTATGGCTTACATGCTTCTGAATAGGCCCATATAATATTACTTTGATATATTTTCAGATATGTAGAAATGTATTCCAAATAATAAGTAGTAATATTCTCATGATTAATTTTCTTTGAGAACAAGCAACACCTATGATTTCTTGAATTTTATAATATGTTGGCTTTATGAAGAATCTTATTGATCTTTAATGGATGTCAATACATAATCTTCAATAATTTATTACATCATATATATAGTAAATATATATATGTATTTAAATCCAAAAACCCAAGAAACTATTTAGCATATAGCATGAGTAATAACTTGTTTAAAATTCTTATTACATCATCCTTGGCTTTAAAATTCTTATTCGACACATATTTAGTATGAGTATTTAAAATTATTTATCACATATATATCTTCTCATAATATTTTGTGATAACCCAATAAATTATAGACTTGTATCTAACATAAAAAATTGAATAAAATTAATAAATTATTATTATGTAAAATGAAGACCTCAATAAAATTTTCACCGGTGATCTCCTTCCATCATAATATATTTAAAAATATATATACGACTCAATTGATATATATAAACTAAATACAATAAAATCTTCAATAAATCCACCAAATAGAAGGGAGTAATAACTTGCCAACATTTTCTAATGAATGCACAACTTTATGGAAATATATAGATCCATCATTCATGTTTGATAATTATATATTGTGCACAAAAAATTATTAAGCTAAAACTCCTTAATAGAATACATACTTATAATATTAATAATTTTCTTTCAAATTATCCCAACTATTGAAGTATCCATAAATTTGACTTGTAATATATAGAGTTTACATACACCATAAAAATAATTTTGTCTAACTAATAAAAGATCAACATCAATTATGTATAATAAATTTTTCTCATAAAATTAAATCAAGGGAAAAAGACAATAAAAGACTTTTTTAAATTTAAAAGGACAAAAAGGGCATCTGAATTTTAACAAGGACAGATTGAGCCGCCTGCCCAATCTGTCCTTTACAAATTTAGAAAAAAAGATGAAATTGCCCTTTGGTCATTTACTACTCCTGCAATGGGTTTGCAACTTGAATAATAGTTTTAACAACTTGTTCTAAGATACTTACAACTCTATAACAATGTACCACCGTCATAATGACATCATCGTCAATTTGTCTCTGCTCACCCTCTCATATGTCTCCTCTCCCAGGCTCGCCATCGAAGTCATACTTTAGCTCACTATTAAAGCCACAGATCAATGCTCCTGTTCTCCGTCGAAGTCACACTCGTGGACCCCTGTTTGCCATCATAGTAGTAGATTGAGGCTCCTAGTTCGTCATCAATGTCGCCGTTCCAACTCGTCTCCCAATCTTGGTCACTGCACCATTGCTATCTCTGTCTGCCGATGTGCCTTGCTGCAGTGCTGTCGTTGTCGTCCTGCTCTACCGGTGCTTCTTCTTGCTGCTTCTGTGCTCGCTATCGACGAAAGAGAGAGTTGAAGGACAGGTGAATAGGAGATAAATGATGACGACTTGGGGTGATGATGAATAGTAAATCCCATTGCTCAAGTTGTCAAAATCATTGCTTAAGTCATAAATCTCATTGCAGGAGTTGTAAATGACCAAATCAATTACTTGCAACTCAGTTGATACTGAGAGTAGTAAATCTCATTGTTCACGTTGTCATAATCATTACTTAAGTCGTAAATCCCATTATAGGATTAGTTGCATGTAATATCTTTTGGGTTTGCAACTCCTGTAATGGTATTTATAACATGAGCAATAGTTTTGATAATTTTTCTAAGACATTAACAACTCTCTTTAACAACATACTTACAAGTAATAGCTTTCCAGTTTGTAACTCTTGCAATAGGATTTACAATATAAGCAATGATTTTAACAACTTTTTCTAAGATATTTACAACTCTCTATAACAACATACTTGCACATAATTGCTTTTGGGTTTGCAACTCTTGCAATAAGATTTATAATATGAGCAATAGTTTTGACAACTTCCCCTAAGACATTTATAGAGTTGTAAATGTCTTAAGGGAAGTTATCAAAACCATTACTCAAGTTGCAAACCCATTGCAGGAGTAGTAGATGACCAAAATGTAATTTCATCTTTTGCCTCAATTTTCTTGCCCAATCTGTCCTTTTTAAAATTCAGAGGCCTTTTTTGCCTTTTTGAATTTCAAAAGGTCTTTTATTATCTTTTTCCCTTAAATCAATTATCAATCTCTCAATTCAAATGTAATACACATATATAGTTTTGTTTTTCTAAAGTATTCAATTCCTCCATTCATAATACTATGAATTAATAAAATATCACAAAAAAAATCATACTATTTACAGTGAAATTGATTGAATCATATTACAGACATCTAAATAAATCAAGTTTCAAGTTTAAACTTGGGATCGTTTTGTTTTCTTCCTCTAAATTTCTGATGTATCTTATTACATGTTTTTAAAAATAATATCAATCATAGAGTTTATTCAAAATTTAACAATACATATATGTTACTAAGTTTTACAGACACTGCCACAACTATATTACATACAATAAATTCAATTGCAACGTGTACTATTATGATAAACATATTGAATTCATATAAATGATATATATATTTACTTTTCATATATCTAAATTTACAAATAAATTGGCATAATATTACAATCAAAAAATGACCAATAACACCTGTTTAATTTAATCTATTTGGTTTCGTTTCACAGACTTATCAACATTACAATAACTAATACTTATAATTATTTGTCTCTCACAAATCATAATAAATTTAAATGCTAATAAAAATTAAATATCACATACCTTTTAGGCTTATAGCCATTTCTTTTCACTTTACAATAATTCCGGGTATCTTTCTCCATAACTTTTTGCCTCGAACATCATAATTACTTTTGATATTTTTTATAAAATCTTATAGTCTTTTTGGGGTCATACCATGACATTTAATTTCAATAGTATAGTCTTTTTGGGGTCATACCATGACATTTAATTTCAATAGATTCATATATATTTGTCCATATGACTTCCGGTTATATTTTAATATTTTCCTTTTGTTCATATGACTTATGGTCATATTATAATATTTGCTCATATAGAGATATTATTATTTTCACCATCATGGTTCAATAGCCAAGATAAAATATCATTGTCTTTAAATTGTCAATTTTTCATTGCAATGTGGTTATAGTCATTATTATTTTCTCATAGATATATTCTATAGTACAATAGCAGATAATCAATTTCTTAAAATTATATACTAATTAGTCTTCAAGACTATCACTTTCAATGACATGATTCTCTATAAGCTATTAATCTTTAGGACTATAGCAAAACATATTTTTCAATGCTATATAACTCTTTTTAGACTATTTGACATTTGAATAATTAGTTTTCATTACTTTGATATTTATAATAATTGGATCATCAAATTATTATAATATTTTTCTTGCCATTGTAATTTATAAGAACTACAAGATAATCTTCTACCAAAAAATCATCCATTATAAAAAATAATATGACTTTTGGTCATCTAATAACAAAATTAAATGTATTATAGCTACTAACTACAAAATTAAGTATATATATAGAGGGAGAATATAGAAGAGACAAATAAATCTATTAAAACACAAACTAATATAGAGGGGAGGGAAATTAATTAGCAATATAAAAATATAAATACAATAATCTAAATTAGAGCAAGAATAATACTGGAACAAAATAAATTAAATAAATTGAATCTCATCATAATCAAATATACAGAACAAATAAACCCAAAATTATATAAATTAAATTATATAATCATATATAATACTATATATTATGTGTGTGTATAAATATATCCAAATAATGTGAATAAACCCAATAAAATGAAGGAAACACATGTGTATGTGTTAATTATAATACTGTGAACATAAAAATAGACAATATAAAACATAACATAAAAATAAATAACAAGATAAAAGATAAAAAAAAGAAGATAAATATTGATAACATAAACAAAAATAACAAAAATAATATACAACAATAGATATCGTAAAAATAGAAATATAAAATAATGTAAATAACAAATAAAATAATAGTATAATATGAAAAAAAAAATATAGATAACAAAATATAACGAAAATGATTAAAAAATAACAAACAACATATTGAATATAGTAAATATATAAAAAATTAAAGTTGCACATGATAACTGGGTAAAAGAAATATTTATGTAAATAGAGCATTATCATATACCACAAGAACATATGAATCTATAAGAAATTTATACTTCAAATTTTCAGAGCGAACTTGTGTTAATAACGTGTAATAAAAATAATAGAAAATTGAATAAGTTAGAGAAGAAAAGAAATAACAAGATAAGAAATTGAGAGGAGAGACAATAGAGTATTCTTCATTCACTTGTATATTCATATATGTCTAAATACTTTGTGTATGGCCTCTATTTATAAGTCCTAACTATTAAAGACTAAATTTAAAGTTATAAAAGAATAAAGGAGAATGTAATGCCATTAAATATAAGAAACTCTTCTCAAACTATTTATTAGGAATGTTATGAATTTATGACATTAAGAGAAGAAGAAATCTAAAAAAAATTTGAAGAACTAAGAGCTATAGATATTTAAACATGCATGTAATATTTATAACAGACACATAATAAAAATATATTTTTTTAATAAGAGTAATTTAAGAAAACTCTTAATTAAAATATATTTAATAATTTAACTAATATTTTTTAGTTTGTTTGATTTATTTAACTTCTTATACATTAGATATATTAGATAAGAGAGGCATATTGGATTGGAGGGAGTATATAAACAATTATTAATGATTTATAAATAGTAATAGAGGAGGATGAACAGGGTGGTAGACGTAGAGGGGTGGATTAAGGATCCCTCACACACTGAGAGGGTATTAAATGAGGATTGGTTAAGGCCTACATGATTGGTATTGCCTCAGTTAATGTGTTATTAAATGCCCCAACCTTCTTCCCCGGCCATGCATTTAGTTCACACATTTCACATTCATCACCCCCCCCCCTTTTCTCTCTCTCATTCAATGCTCCCACCACTCTCCTATTCTGCTCTCATAGCTCCCCCTTTCTTTTCACCTTTTGTTGCTACTTGCTATCCCTCGTTTCCTCTACCTCTCTCTCCTATTAATCATAAATTACCATTTGTAAGTATAGATATAGTGTCATTATAAATAATTTATCATATGCTAAATAATAGTTTATTTTTTTAAAAAAATTAAATCTTAATTATTTCTATCAGACTTAACTCTTGTTGGTTAATCATAAATTATTACTACTTTCAGTTCTTAATATAAAATCTACTTAACTAATTTAATAGATTAACAAAAGTTAAATAAGTTAATTAATTGTAATGATTGTATATTAATTTTCTTAAAATACTCATTTAATCATATTTATTTAAATTACTGTTAATAGGAACTTCCTTAATATGTACTATCATATAGAGATAATTTAAAAAAAATTATAATTTTGAGAGATAAAATAGATTGAGGTATTATATTTATGATTAAAATATTTCACTATCTAGCTCTTACGTTAAGACTTGAGGGAGTATTGTAAATTTAAATATACAATTAAAGCCCTACCCTTTATACATTTGGTTCAATCACATTTTATTCACTTTCCCATTTTTTTTATAAGATACAAATAATTTACTAATCATAAAAGTTGTTCTAAAAATAATTATCTAAATATTCAATTTTTTAAAATCACGTTTTTTTATAAACTCTTTTCTAAAAGTAATTTTCTAAAAACTATCTAAAAGTCCTTTTTTTCATAAACTATTTACCAAAAGCCTATCTAAATGGGTTTTATATTTTATTCACTTTCCTATTCTTTCTATAAGATACAAATAATTAAATTATGTAGATTAAAATGTTGATTAAAATAGTGTTGTTTATAAATAGTGTGATTTATCATTCTGGAAAAAAATTTGGTAGGATTTTTTAATCAACAATTTAACTAAAAATTTTGACTCTTGATAAAGTATAATAACATTGTGAGCTTTATGTAATTGATTCCACCTAGGACGCTAATGTTTGTTGTTATTGTATGATATTTCCTTTGTCCCTATAAGGTTATTTTAACCAAATTATGTTATTCAAGAAATAAGTTAAAATTAATTAAAATTTATAAATATGTAGGAAATATTTTATTTTTAATATACCTTCATTTATAATGATTAAATGAGAAAATAATAAAAAATAAAATGAAGAAAGAGAATATATATAGGAAAGATGATTGAGAGAATGAAGGAATTTACTAATAGTAAAATAGATAAAAAAATATTTATTATTCAAACAAATTTAAAAAAAAATCTTATAAAAAGAGATAAACTAATTCAAAAAAAAAACATCTCGTAAAAAAAAATCACACATACTCAAATTCAAGTGGTTATATGTAAATTGTTATAGCTTTTACTAGCATATACAATTTTAAAAATAAGAGGTAGGATTTGTTGGCCAAAATAAGTGGTAAGATTGATAAATAATAAATGATGTAATTTATGATAAACTTAACTTTATAAAGTTTAAGTATACTGGTGCATGTAAAATGATTTTATGCTATGATAAAGACAATTTTTTTAAATTGACTAAAACGTGAGAAATGTCGCCGCTAAACAAAATCCAATGGCAAAAGAGCTGAAATCGTGACTTGCAAGTGAAAGAAAGAGTGAGGAAGATGCAAGGGAAGGACGAGAGAGAGCAAAGCAACAATCTTCTTAATTTGGATTCTTTAACGTAAATAGACCATAAAATATCTCAGAAACTAATAAAAAAAATCTTTTATTTATTTATTTATTTATTTATTTATTTATTTTTGTTTCGTTTTTCGTATTTCTTTTTATTCAAGAAACAATTTACTGTATACTCATTGATGAGAAGATTCTCCCTTCGCACCCAGTTTTAAGACCATTAATACAAGCCGACGAATAACATATTAAGAGCATTAAATATGAGATGAAAAGCCCTTTTTTTTCTTTTTTACAGATGCAATGGGAAAAGATAAAACTCAGAAGACGGTTTCTGAGTTGTTTTTGAAAACGATGGTAATGAGCTTTTGGGTCAGCTTTTTGGGTCTTTGACACTGCAATTTAGCCGATTACTCGTGTAATGAACAGGAAACGGAAAACGAGTCAGAAACGTTTCTCATACACAAAACCAGAGGTTGAAGAAGAAGAAGCGGGTATGAATGTTATAGATTTTACCTTCACTGTGTAATCACATCACATGGCTTCTTCTTCTTTGTCCAAATCTCCTCCTCCACCTTCTCGCCATTCTCCTCAATTCACCCCTGTGAGTATGATACAATACAATAACATATTCTGCGTTTTTCCATTGTTTCTTTGTGGGGTGAATCTTGGAAACTGATACAACTGTCTGGGATTAAACTCAACTCTGTGTTCTACGCTCTAATTTTATGAATTGTTTGATCCATTTTTTTTTTACTTCTTGTTTTTGTTGACTGCAGATTCAAGAAGAGCTGGTAGATGATTACAGTGAGGGGCGGAGTCAGAGCAGAGGAACTCCGAGTATTTGTACGGATTCCGTTCTGACTCCGAAGCACCATATCCCCACGCCACTCCGTCTGAGCGAGAGGATTAATAGCAAATCCAATCACCGGAAACGGTCTGAATCTGAAAGCTCTGTTGACGGAGAAGATGGTTCCGTTTTGTGCAACAAGTGCCGGCCGAACGCTAGGGAGAAAATCTCCGTTGTTCCTTTTGATAACAACAGAGCAAACAAGCACTCGTCGTTGTTGGCGAGTCCGAACGGGATTTTCAAGTCTATTCTGTTCACGTTGACGCGGAAGAGCCCCAAGCCCAGTGAGGCTCCGTCGTCGACGACGACGAGAGAGGAGCAGTGGAAAATCGCGGTGGCGGAGCTATCTCACAAGCTGATTCAGGCGACTCGAAAGAGGGACGAGGCTCTTCTAGAAGCTTCGAGGCTGAAACACTCCGTGCTTGAATTAGAGAAGAAACTCAACAAACTAGAACTCTATTGCCTGAATTTGAAATCTGGACTTGAAGAATGCAGCAAGACTTCGCCGTATAAAATGGTGAATCCTCAAAATTCCCGTCAAATCAGCCACCAAAACACCGTCGTCGATCGCTTCTTGGTCTCTGTCTCTGAAGCTCGATCTTCCGTCAGGCTTCTAAGCCGTTCTCTCACTATGCAACTCCGGCACATGGGAGCCAAAGTTCACGAGAGAATCTCCGTTCTTCTTCAACCGTACGATATAAAAATCTCATCCGCAAAGAACCCCAGAATCCTGCTTTTCTACCTAGAAGCACTCTTAAACAAAGCTTTCTTTGAAGACTTTGAATCCGTCGGATTCCAACAGAACTCATCAAATCGAATACTGAACCCAATGGAACGGTGCGAAGCAAACTTCACATCTTACAATATGGTTCATGGATTAACCTGGGAAGAAGTATTGAACAAAGGAACGAGGCATTTCAGTGAAGAGTTCAGCAGATTCTGTGATAGAAAAATGAGTGACATTGTTGCAATGTTGGGTTGGAACAGAGCTTGGCCTGAACCATTATTGCAAGCTTTCTTTGTTGCATCCAAGAGGGTGTGGATGGTGCATTTACTGGCATCATCGGTTCATCCAAGCTTGACAATTTTCAGAGTGGAGAAAAATGCGAGGTTTGAATCAGTGTACATGGAAGACATGGGAGGAGACAAAGCTCTCAAGTTGGTACCAAACATGGTTCGAATAATGGTGGCTCCTGGGTTTTATGTCTATGGAAATGTGGTGAAATGCAAGGTTCTTTGCAGGTACTTAAACAGCAGCAACAAAAGTTTAGATCCATCTCCTTAAGAGCTTTTATGTTTTGATCCAATATATAAACATTATGGAATTGTGCGATAGAGAAAGTAGAAACTGTTGAATCTGTCCCTGTTGCTACTACTGTTTTGGCTGGCTGTTATTTTGAGATGGTGTTAAGGAAACTTTGTAAATCCAGAATTTTAGATCAAAAGTCAGCAATTTGGTATTTTCTGGTCTCTGCTGCTTATTTTGTCGTGTTTGTTCATTTGCAATTTGTCATCTTGAATTCTTGATTGATACTGAGAGAGTTCACGATTTCAGGAAGGAAAAAAGGATTGAATTGAAAAAACAACTGAAAATCCTGAGAGAGTTGAGATGGGGTATGAAGATAGAGATGCATATAAAAATTAGAGTGAGAGAAATTTAATTTTTTTTTTGTTAATACAAACTTTTGATCCCTTAAATTTATCTTAAGTTAAATCATAAATTTTAGTCTGTCAATAAATAAAATTATCATATTTTTATTAAATTATAGTAATTAATATTTTATATAAAAAAATTAATAGATCAAAAAATTTATTGTTTGATAATTGATGAGAAGTACTAAAGACTCTATTAATTTTTTTTAAAGAAAAGTATTTACTTCAATTTGGTGAAGCTTTGTAGGTGCAGTCTTGTGTAGCTACACGAGCAGGTTGCAGTGTTCACGGTTATATTAATATTGATGTTGATGATTTTTAATGATTTGATTCAAAACTTTTTTTTTTTTAAAAAAATATGAGCATTTAAAGAAGAAATCTTTTCATTTTAAATTAATCTATAAAATGATTATTTTTGTTATAATCATATTTTGGGAGGGTTCATCATTTGTCAATCCTTGGAATTTAAGGAGCAGGCATTAATGAATAAAATTATATATCAAATATCAAAAAGAGTATTTACTTTCTTCTACCATTCATAATGACTCCTGAGTTTTAAGTTTTTAGGGGCATGAATGAATATTGATATGTACCAAATACATAAGAATGTTTTGATTTTGGAACTGTACATTATAAATTTATAATGTTAGTAATGCTTATTTTTAGCATCTCATTTTAAATTTTTGGAAGAATAAATTGAGAAATTTTTAAATATTAAAAAATATCTGTCAAAATTAAATCAGTAGAAACTTATTTTCTTAAAAAGGTTATTAATTTATTTAGAAAATTTAAGTTACACTATTTATAATTTATAAATAATATAAGATTTTTTATATTTGACATTAATATATTAATTGAAAAGCTATGATATTTTATTTTTGTCTGACTAAAAACTTGCTAGTTTTATCTTGTTTTTTTCCTCACTCACTAAAGGCATATTTGGTAGCATGAAAGTAGGAGTAAAGAAGTAGGAGTAGAATTAAATATTTTTTTTATTTGTTACAATAAAAGTTACTTCTATTTTAATATTTTGGACCATTTCAGTTTCATAAAAAATAAGATAAAAAAAGTAGAAGTAAAATATTTTATACTATTTTACCCCAAGTTCTAAAATTTTTGGACAACTTTAACCCTCCCTAAGTTATAAAAAAAAATATTTTGGACTATTTTTATCCTAATTTTTAAAAAAATATATTTTAATTCTATATTTATTTTTAACCTACCAAACAAACTTTTAAAATATATTTTTAATTTAATTATATCTTTATTTTCACTCTAATTTTCACTCCTGTTTCTATAAAAAACTATTCTATTTTACCAAACTGTATAGCTTGATTGCAACTCACAAGACCAAATGGATGCCTGCG